>OX411884.1:22855660-23544332 GCA_948293265.1 Cheilosia impressa
GCGATTTGCAATTTCAATTTTATTTTTGCGACGTTGTTGTTTCGATTTTAATTTTTTGTTGGTTCTGTTGGCTTACCTTGAGATTATTGTTATCGAAATTAAACACCAGTACGTTAGTTGCAAATTGAAACGCATTTTGTGGATGAACTGAGGCGGATTTGAGGAAGAAATTAAATTAAAGTAGATTGTGTGGTATTTAAATTAACATTTTGACAAATAAAATGATCGCTAAAACAAGGCGAACCCCCGAAAAATGGAAGCAAAACTTTGAACAACCCTTCGAAAAATTCAGAGAGTACAAAAATGTCTGACGTGTTGTTGGGGAGTGCAAATTTTTGACGTTTCCGTTTTGTTTTAAATTTGACAGATCACCATGCAGGCATGTGTGGCGGTTTATTGAGTACTTTTGATGTTCGGAGTGAAGTAGGAATGCCTACCAAATTGATTTATTAGAATTTTCGTTCTAATTTTTCGTACTGCTCTAGTTTCATTTGAAAAGCAGAAAAAATGCAAACAAAAATGTAATGTCACACCGGCTTTATTGAGACAACACGTAAGACTTAAAGTCTGAAAGAAAACTACTCCGGTATTTCAATTGAGATGCGAAAACCGAACAGCGAAGTCTGTTTTTAAAAGTCTAACGCATGACCGGAGACAATATTCAGTTAAACTATAGCAAAATAATTGATTACTCATGGGCTAAAGGTAAAAATATGGCTTTAACAAGCTTTAAGCGACAATCCCCTTCACAGAAAAGTTCCCCAATAATAGTTTTTTTTTTGAGCTTCGATCTCAGCAAAGCAAAGTAAAGTAGGATTTTTAGCACGCAATTACAACAACTATTTGACACTTTGAGACTCGCAGTAGCTGTTGTAATCGCGTGCTGAAAATCCTATTTCTATTGTTTTTATACCCTCCAGAGGAAGGTATATTCACTTTGCCAATACATTTGTAACGCCAAGAAGGAGTCACCGGAGACCTTATAAAGTATATACTTATTTTTATCA
The DNA here is from genome assembly GCA_948293265.1 of Cheilosia impressa. Lineage (NCBI taxonomy): Eukaryota > Metazoa > Arthropoda > Insecta > Diptera > Syrphidae > Cheilosia > Cheilosia impressa. The sequence continues at coordinate 22,856,668 of OX411884.1, forward strand.
GCGTCAGGTTGATATTAGGCGTGTTTTTTTGACCTTCGATCTCAGCAAAGCAAAGTAAAGTAGGATTTTCAGCACGCAATTACAACAACTACGCGCTACTTGACACTTCGAGACTCGCAGTAGTTGTTGTAAAATGTGTGCTGAAAATGCTACTTTGCTTTGCTTTGCTGAAATCGAAGCTCAAAAAAACAGGGCTATTGAAAACGGGGTATGTCGGTCAAGCAGTTCTGGTACCTCCCATACGAAACCAATATTGGACCCATGTGCCTCTCTGTCTGTTGAAAGCACGATAGCGCCCAAAGTAATTGACGTAGGTGAATGAAATTCGGTGAAAGGACTTATTTTTATCGGCGTCAGGTTGGTATTGAAAATGGGCTATGTCGGTCAAGCAGTTCTGGTACCTCCCATACAAAACCAATATTGGACCCATGTGTCCCTCTTTCCGTTGAAAACACGATAGCGTCCAAAGGAATCAACCTATGTGAATGAAGTTTTGTGAAAGGACTTCTTTTATCGGCGTTAGATTGGTATCAAAATGGGCTATGTCGGTCAAGTAGTTCTGGTATTTTGCATGACTTGTATGCCGTGGAGGGTATCAAAGCATCGGCCAGGCCGATGATAACACTTTTACTTGTTTTTTGTTTCTCTTAAGAAGGGTGAAATTAAAACACCTTGAATAAACCCATACATTGTACCTAACCTTAAAAAAAAACGAGATTTTGATGCTAACCGTTTAATGAACTCCTCTACGAAACGAAATTTCCTCGTGAGTAGCGCAATTCGAAAGAAATTTGTCTCCTTGGGGCAAATCGCCTTTTCCGGGAACAAAATTCGAGGCAGAATTGATTAATTTCGTCAACGCCCATGGAATGAGGCTTAGTTTTTTAGCCCGGTTCGCAAGCAATCGAAACCGAACGCACTCCGAAACTTCAACATTTGAAGATTGGAATTCCATACCTTGGTACAGAAATAGGACTGACAAAGTGGACACACCCAATTTCTTGCTGTCAATTTTGAAAGTAGAATAACCACCCACGTCAGATTCAGAACCCGGCAACGACAAGTCGACAAAGCGAATGGGAATGTTGATAAATTGATCTCCATAAATATTTTAAGTGCTTCGCCAATTGTATTTCACACTGATCAGTATTTAAATAGCGAATAAAAAAATGCTCGAAACCCTCTACAGTCTGCCGTTCCACATACTAGTGCCGCCGAACATAAAAGTTCGCCGTCCAGCATGGTTCAAGAAGCCCTCGCCCATGACGATGTTCTCGATCATCCTGCTCTCATATTTCTTGGTCACTGGCGGTATGTAGCTCAAAACACGTTTTCCAAAACATCCATACACACAGTGCGTCACTTTTAGGCATCATCTACGATGTGATTGTTGAGCCGCCAAGCGTGGGCGCCACCGTCGACGAACACGGCCACTCGCGACCAGTAGCATTCATGCCCTATCGCGTCAACGGCCAGTACATTATGGAAGGTCTGGCCAGCAGTTTCCTCTTCACCATCGGTGGCATTGGCTTCATCATCATGGATCAAACGCACACCCCAGGGAAAACGAATCTCAATCGAATTCTCATCACGTCCATGGGCTTTGTATTCATCCTCGTGTCGTTCTTCACCACTTGGCTGTTCATGCGCATGAAATTGCCCGGCTACTTGCAGCCATAAACACAGAATACGTACTCTCAAGTAATATTTTATTTTATTCTACCAATAAATACATTAATCGTACAACGGTCTCACTTGTTTTCATTTTCGTATTCCAATCAAAAATGGCTGTGTTGTGTAGCATTTGTTTTTATTTCGTACAATTGAAATATCCATCGTCATGTATAAATGAGATACAAAGTCTACAAGTCTACGCAAAATACAACAATTTGTTTGTATAAAGTAAAGTATATATGTATATATAAATATTGTGTGACAAGATCGAATTGTATAACTAAAATGCTACAAAATAAATAATATTATCATATGCATGTAGGTAGAATCGTATGTTGGCTATACGGTAGAGGATAATATGCAAAAGGAGATTATAGTGTATCATACATGTAGATAGAGAGAAGGAGAGAGAGTTGAATGAGTAAAGAGTTTCTAAAACTTGTAATTGTAAAAATATCCATGCAAGGTTATTCGAGAATAACTGTGTGTTGTTGAGCCTCTCCCATTTGTTGTTTAAAGTCTTATTCGAAATGAGCTGCAACAGAAGAAAGATGAAGGGTCAGCGTAGGTTTATGTAGCAGAATGCATTTCGACTTACTTGCTAAAATCGGAGGCTTTATCGATAACGTGCTCGAATTCGGGATACGAGAGGGCGCCGTCATCGTCCAAGTCAGCCTCGGCAAGAACGTTTTGTATGAGTTGTTTAATATCACTGTCATTGAGATTGTTCGGCCCCGTCAGGCGCTCGATCACCTGTTTTAGATCAGATACGCCCAGCATGTCGTCGCCATCAAAGTCTGAAATGAGATATAGTAAACTGTCAGGTTATACCAAGTCGGGAAGTTCCCAGGAGGGCTCCTGCATTAAATAAGAAAAACAAACAGAACAGATGTAAAAACAAACTCCAACTCCAATCAGAACCTGCTTGCTGATTTATTGATTGCTACTTACAGTTCTACGCACGAACTCAATATTGGAGCAGACAACACTCCTAAGCTATCAGAAGTGCTCTTGCCCAGCAAGGGAAGTCCTGAGGTAGTAGCGAGCTCGATAACCGGTCGGCGTGACGTTGCAAAGTATTATGGGCAAGGTAAGTACCGTGTAAAGGTGCAAATTACCAGAGGTCTTTCATGAGTGGCAGAGCATTGGCCGTCGTCAAATTTACAACGGACGAGTTTTCGTTCTTGGAAGCCGTTCATGTGCCGCCTTTTCTTGGCCGGTTTCAAAAGAAATATGGTAGCAAATGTTACTACAAATTCTCGATATCCACAGGAGCACTTTTCGTTTTATTGTCGCTACAAACTAATTCGCATCTGTGTTGGATAATCAGTGTCAAGTGTCAGTCCAATTGGAATGCACGCAACCGCTGCACCTCATTAATCTACAGAGCAAAATTACAGTGCACAAGTCAACGTAAACAATGGGACAGCGAGATTAGTTCGCCGAGTAGGGAAACGACACGGCAATAAAAATTCAATGAAATTGTGACATGCAGTTGGTTTCAAAAGCTCAAATCACACGCTAGCGGCAATACCGCAACTTGTTAGGTAGTAAACGACTTGACACAACAACAACCGCATCCGCTGACGTCAATGTTCTATTCGTATACCATGAACACAGCTTTATTTTTGAATGCGATTGGTTTTTTGGACTAGCAAAAGATCCGTCATTTTAATGGTAACAAATTCTCAGCCGATTCACAATCAAGTTGGCGGGTATGACTCGCAGTGCGAAAACGATTTCGGCCAGCCCATCAGGAAGGTTCCCGATGCGTTTTACTTTACTTGCTGTTGCTGCTGGGGTCTACACTGCTTCCAGTCAGAATCAAGCTCATCATCAGTCACCTAATTGGGTTATTACTAACAAACAAGCCATGGATGGTCGAATTAAACCGCCCGCCTTTCTAAAACATAGCCCGTCAATTTATGTGAGTAAATCATCGCTTCCTCTGCTGCATTATCTAATCGACAGCGCAATCTAGAACGCTCTGCACATCACCACAATGCAAAGTCCACATCGTTCAACTTACTACTGCTCCACGATTAAAAACATGACAGACACAACTTCCGTTGCAAATTAAATACTCAGAGAACACTACTCACAAAAAAAAAAGAAAACAGATCATCTACATTTTTATATATCCGATGATACTCGTAAGCAACTGGGAAAACAGAAACAAAAACGGTTCAGGGGGCACGACAAAACAATACTCTCACGAGTTCACGGTCCCATAAACGAGGCAACAATTTATACCGCAATTTTGCTAAAGATTCGCGACCAAATCGTCGTGGGAGTAAGTAGATGCTAAACGCAAGTCGCTTTCAAAAGCAGTTGGCCAAGCAGAACCCTACAGGAAACCAATTTAATTTGTTTTCACTTTAGCCCGGCACAGTTTCTAAAAATGGAACACTACTTGCTAAGCGAACGTGTCACGCAATTGGTTTTGGTTTATCTTCGGTAATGAATTTAGACACACACCGCTAAGTGGATAAATTGCAAACAAACACCGAACACACTCTGCGCTATCGCGAAAACAATCAAACGACAATTATTAATTAAAAAACAATAGCCCACAAGTAAGGCGCGTTTACCCTCTCTCTTCGCTTACCGAAAATCCGAAAAGCGTATTCTGCTTTCAGTGACTTGGGACATGCATCGCTAAACACTGACATCATGTCCAGGAAGTCCTCGAAGGTGCAATCTCCATCGTTGCTTGAGCTAAACACCTTGCAGATGCGATCACCGAACGGGTTCACACGCAGCTCCGGGTACTCGAGAATCTTGGTTTTGGACAATTTGGCATTTTTATTGTGGCCAACTTTTTCGGGAGCAAGAGACTTGAATTTCTTATGTGCCCTATTGGGATGAAATACAAATTTAGTGGAATTTGGCAATCGTTACATCATAGAGAACTTACAAGAGAATTTCCTTTTTCGAGAAGAAGGTCAAGTCCTGTGTAATGGGGAGAGAAATTTTGGATTAGAAATTTTTCGGTTCTTAACAAAGGCTGTTGGGCGGAAGAAGAATGTCTGCACAACTTGCCTCGTAATCTTGAAGTTCCTCGTCGGTGAACTGACTCTTTGTTTGACCCATAACGCCTCACTTACGTACACTATAGGGTATGGATTATTGTTTAATGCATTTTTATATAGAATTTTGGGGAAAACTGCCAATTTTTTTTTTAGAGATTCACTGGCCTACAAATCCATCGGTGGAAGAGCAAAAAAAAAACAACACGATCTCCCCAGCACCCCGATTATGACACAAGTGAATTGGGAGTTCTTGCGAGATGTCGTCGAATGACAGTTGGTTTTTTTCGCTTGATGTAGGGTATATGCGGTGATTGTTGGTCGTCGGTGGCTTGGTGAGCCGCTGTAAAGTATTTTTTTCTAATTGGATTGTAGAATGGGAAGATTCGGAAACAATTCTCATTGTGATGTTTTCGTTTAAAAATGTGGTCAACTTTTGAACTTTACGAGGACAAAATTACATCGAATTCAGTTTTATTGCGTTTTCACACCGCGTTGGGAATAAAAAAACATAATTTGTTACCTAAAATACACAGAAATTCGAGTGCGAAATCGGCATTTTGTACTTAAGGCTATACAGCCTTATTTATAAACTCACCGTAGAGTCTGCTTTACTTTAAGCAAACTCTAAAATGCCCTTACGCAGGGAAATGCGATTTATAAAGATTTTTCGAACTTAAGCAAAGTTAATTTAAAGCTGCCTATTTTAAACGCAAAAATACGATAGCCCTGTTTTTTTGAGCTTCGATCTCAGCAAAGCAAAGTAAAGTAGGATTTTCAGCACGCAATTACAACTACGCTCTACTTGACACTTCGAGACTCGCAGTAGTTGTTGTAATAAGTGTGCTGAAAATCCTACTTTACTTTGCTTTGCTGAGATCGAAGCTCAAAAAAACAGGGCTGATATCGGTTTTGCAGCTTTTATCACAAAAATAAGCCATATTCTGCTCGAATTTTTTTGACAGTCGTCACCTTTATATTTTGTAGAATTTATATTTTTATATTTTGTTGAAAATTAACTGGATTAACCTCACAAACTTGTAATTTTAGCACTTAGTTGTTAGTTTTGGAGGTCTATTGTTTCGACGACAATCGTCTGAAATGTCACTTTATGTTGTTTTAGCAATCATCGATTCATTTCAAGGGGGAATTAAAACGAACGAATTTCAATGAAGTTAAGGAGTATTTGAAATTAAAAAAATACAAAAAAAAAAGTGCAAATGTTCGTTTTATACCACTTTTTGTGTCACGTATTACTTATCTAGATCTAGATCTAATTCTTTACAATAATTTATTTACTTCAACATTGACAGTATATTTCAACGGCTGTCTATCACTATCTGAAATGCCGTATTGTTTCATAAGTGCCAGATAATAATATCATTTTATGACGTTTATCTCGAGTTTGGATGAAACTGGGATTTCCTTAAAAAAAATCTGACACAAACAGTATTTCCTAGTAAAATATGTTGATACCTCAGCCGAGGGTGTTTTTTTAAACACCCATAAACATTTACTTTAGCATTTCAAGCACTCCCCACATGATACTGAATAGTCAAAGCGAAAATTTACGTTTCTTAAATGAGTATCTAATGGCTGCTGGGACTGGGATGTCAAATACACTTAGAAACGTTTCACGAACACCCACTGTCTCTCCACTGCGAGGAAAACGAGGATGGCTTTTAATTTGGCCGCGAATCCAACCTAAGGTTTTTTTTTTATCTTTTCGATCCTTGAAAAGGATGCTGAGATGTGTATGATTGCGGATAAGGAAAGCTATTATTTACCCCACGCCCACATGAGAATGTGCAAACACACGATACGTCGTGTTAAAGGAGCTGCGAGATCCCAACGAGTGTGCAATGGAAGTAGGTATATGCGACTACCTCCGTAGAAAAACGGATGCAGTAGAAGTGCCTAGCTATATGCGATAAACTTTGCGCGGTGATAACAAGGATGTAGGAATCCGTCTTGAACACCCGGTTACACCCAGCACGTCACATAAATTGCATCCTTTTTTGTAGGGTAGTATCACAACACCAAAAGCGAGGTGGAGATGTTTTTCGGTGAAAGTGTGTGTGCTTGTTTCTGACAGCGTAATAATAGATACGATTTTGAATGTCAGCAGACTGCGCGCTGTTTGGAATGGAGGATAAATGTACTTGGCAATTGTGCGATTATTTTGATAGCGAAGGTTAAGATATATATATGGCAATTATTTGTGGAAGGAAATGTAACCCACAGAAGCATAATAGTTGGTGCGCAGCGGCATTGCCTAGTGCTGGTGAGGTGTGCTCTTTAGAGGAAATGAAAACATCAAGAATTGAGTTATGAGCTGTCATTAAAGGTACTGTTAACACCCCAGCTAAGATGGTTGCTTTCGTTTTATCCGACGACAGGTTGTCAAAGACGCACGTTATATTCTGCCATACATTCACCGTGAAAGTAAATTTGGAATGAATAGCCGCATTCACGAATCTAGTTATCTTAAGTCGACTATATTGGTCTGGATGAGATGTAACCTAAACGCAAAAGCTAGATTGGTCGGGAACGTCACTTTTTCTGCGTCAGCCACATATGAGAACTGTCAACTTAGTACTCAGTCACGAAATTCTTGACTAGATTCGTCGGCTACCCCTCCATAAACGTCAACTGAAACAGCTGCTCGTTTGACCGATTTCCCCTAATCAAAACATCTAGTCAGAGAGCTGCCAGACTTACTAAACTAGATACTTGAACGTCCCACTGTTGACAGCCCAGCTAAGATGGTTGCTTTCGCTTTATCCGACAGGCTGTCAAAGACGCACGTTATATTCTGCCATACATTCACCGTGAAAGTAAATTCGGAATGAATTATAGTTTCTGTTGATTGGAGGGCGCAATAAATAAAAACTTCTTCTGGTATGCGCGTTTTTATTTCAATTTGTATCCTCCTTACTTGGCTTACAGAAAAAATACAATGAAGTTAAAACTTGAAATATGACATTGCAACAAAAATTACATTTGACAGGTAGGTACATTTTGGTGCAAAGTAATTTTATTAAAAGCGGAAACACCATGAGTCCGCAACAGTTTCTAACGTCAAAATTAAAGAAAGTCAACAAGAAGACTATGCAAATGCATAAATTAAGATAATGCTGCAAAAGTTTGAGTGCTTATCTTTGCTTGCTTTTCGACTTTTGCTTAAGCCGCTAAAATTTTAGTATGGCTGAACGTTAGAAGTTCGATTTGGTGACCTCAGTTGTACCCCTTTGATGACACACGTGATGTAAACGTCCCGTAAGAATTAAGTTCCGAAAAAAATCCACCTGATGACAGGCCATTGAATCAAAGTGTCAAAATTCTCAAAGAAACTGCGTCGATTGGATTCGTGATTGCATTTCGCCTCCTCTAGCAATATCATGTGTCAAAAGATAACATACTGCGCTGTGCAGCTGACAGCCACAGCATTTGTGATGAACGACAGGATTACGAAACTTTTCACAACCGAGCGTATGCAATTGACACACCCCGTTCTACTGGTCTTTTGAAATCGAAATCCGAAAAGTTTTTCCTTCAATAATCACGAATGGGAAATGCGCTCCACTCCAGATCCTTCCTAGATCTATATTTTAAAAGAAAGGAGAAACTTAATTAAACTAATGTGTGTTGCGACAGCAGACCGCGCGCCGCTTCTACAGGTTCAGTCTTTATCTTCATCTTGTCTTAAAATTTGTCCTTAATTGGACTTAGAGGACACATTCCGTCTAATGTGTGTGACTGTTGCCGTTAACTTTGCTCGTATTGTTAAGTTTCCACTTTGTAGCGCACTCTTGTGGGTAAGACAACGTGAAGCTATGTTTGCTTAAACAATTCGCAAAAGTAACTTATCTTTTAATTTACTTTGTCGGCTCTGGCAGAGTTTATGGGCGAAGAATAATTCGTTGAGGGTTGTTAGGTTGTTACCTCGTAAACAACAACAGGTGGCGCTCTCCAGTTGGAATACTTAAACAACAGTCGAGTCCTCCTGATGCCGATAGCTATGTATGGCGTATTGTTGTTGCTCGAAGGAACACCCCGAAACTTTTCTCGTTAGGACAACAAATGTCGGAAATTATGCTGATGAGAGTAGGGCACTTTCTTTTCCTTTCCTGTTGAGAATTCTTTCTCCGAGAATGCAATCCTTTTTTGTTTCCTTGGAAGCAATCCGACTTAGTAAATGTAGGACCAAGGAAATACCGTCTCAGAATGGGGAGAGAAAGAGAAAGTGATTTTGTTAAGTGGCTCGCCTTATTAAACGCTTAACCTTGTTTGCGTTTGATTGCTTAATTTCAGCTGCTGTGTGGTGGTGTTTGCGTATTGGGTCCCTGTTAAACCAGAGTGGGCGCATTCATTCCTGATGGTAACAATAACATGGGCAATATGTGCCAGAAGCAGACAATCAATTTGTTACATTAAATGGATCCCCATTGCCCATTCTCAGTGGAGGAGAGTGATACGTTTCCTCCTAAAGGCATGGATGATATTCGTATTCGTACTCCGGAAGGATTGAGTTGAATACTAATAAGAGAAGTCATGGAGTTTGCCTTTTTTGCGAGGTAAATTTTTTTTCGTCCACTTTAAGCTGAAATTCGAGTGGCGGTATAAAAGTCGAATGGCCGGCTACTAACAACCAAATCATCGGTTGAATTGTCAAATTGTTTTTGTCTGCTGACGGGCATCGGCGGCGAGGGATAAAGAGTCGGCGGTTTGGTTTACGGTGTTTTCTGTGATAGTTTTCGTCGGTTTTTTTTTGCCCCAGTTCGCTTCGTACGTGCGGTGATTGTCAGCATGTTTTGAATTTTTAATAAGAATTTTCAGCAGCTGGTTGCGGCCCAAAAATAATGGAAAGAGGAAAATGGCGGTTAACGTTTTTCCTTCGGAATAGATGTCGGCTTGGGGAAGTGACGGAAGATTAATATGTATTGGCTTGTTTACAACGATGTTTGATGGGTGGAATATGAACATTTCATTTTGTTACTTTGAGAAAGAGGACTAAGACTTGCAGAAATAAAAGAAATTGAATGCAAGAGTAGATGAGGAACGTTTTTGTTATTTGCATTTATTTTCCAATTTCAGCTGTCAAAATCAATGAGCCATATTCTCATTTTGCACATGTCACTAACTGTAAATAGTATAATCTAATATTTGACATTGACATACTACCATCGGTTGGCTTTGTGCAGTAAAATGGAGATGCGAAGTAAGACAAATGTATTAAAGGTGCGACTACTATGTAAACGGAGCGATTAATACTAAAATACTCAAATATTTTGCATATTATTCTTTTCCACAAGGAATGGGCCTTAAATTTCTATAGCGGTTTCCATTTTGCATTAATTTTCTGTAGACGTTCGTATTTTGTTCTTTCGTGAATGTTTCCGCGAATCGCCAGAGGTTATTTATCTTTCTTTGCTATTTCGCAGAGTGTCAAATTGTTAAGCTGTCAAATGTTTTGAAAACAGCTCTAACGTTCGCCGTAATAATAAATATTTATATATGATTGTGTCGTCAACTACTTGCAGATGAACTCATGAGCGAAAGAAATCATTTTCGGGGGAACTCGAAGCAAACTAAATGCGAATCCCTTAGTTAACATGGATTGCTGTCAACGAAAATAATAAAGGATTTTCCAATAAGAGGTGTTATTTTGGTATTCAAAGAAAAATTCCATTTTTTGTGATAAATGATCGGATGTTTATTTCATAATAAAGAGGAAGGTATGCTGTCAATAATGAAAAACAACATCAGCCAAATGGCCACCACGAGCACGCATACAGGACCATATCCTTTTCATGAAATTTTCCATAACCAAATCGCAAAGTGGCTGCCCTATGTCCTCGGTAGCCTCACGAATTTTATCTTTGAGGTCTTGAATCGACGCTGGGCTGTTGGCGTAGACCTGATCTTTCACGTGGCCCCCAAAGGAAGAAGTCGCAAGATGTTAAATCATAAGATCTTGGTGGCCAATTGTGATCACCTCTTCGAGAGATAACACGGTCCGGAAACTTTTCCCGTAAAAGATCAATGGTTTCGTTGCTTGTGTGGCACGTAGCGCCGTCTTGTTGAAAGTAAACGTTGTCCAGATCAATACCATCCAACTCCGACCATAAAAAATAATTAATCATCTCTTGATAGCCCAATTCCAAAAAACGGTGAGGAATGGACAAGCCTGGGTTTTCTTCAACACTTTGGGCTACAGCAGCAATATTCTCAGTTGTTCTTGAGCGACCGACGTGCACGGGTTTTATTCTTCACATCACTAGCTTGTCCCAACAGCTCGAATTTTTCCACCAATTTCTGTATTGCGGTCCGACAAGGTGCTTCACGACGACCAAAAAATGCTTTAGTTTGGCGAACTGTGACTGCAAGATTTTCACCATTTTCACCATTTTTTTTAATAATTTCAATGCGTTGTTGAAGAGTGTATCGTTCCATTTTTAGTAATGGCGTAGTTTCTACTTGTCAAGTGTCAAATAATAAAAGCTTCAAAAGTGACAGCTACCGAAAAAGCGGGTCATTCACAATAACACCTCACATTAGAAAACCCTTTACTTGAACAATTATTCTTTCCAAACTCTGTTTACAAGCACGCAGAGTCCGCCTAAAGCCTATAGCTAACCTAAAATTCAAATCAAATAAAGACTTTATTTAAAAACTTTATAAATTAGGTTTTGCTTACCACTGAAAAATAAATTTCTTTCCACTGTGCAGATGCGTTTTCTTCATGCGCGGATGCTATAACATAGGTAATAACAGAATCTTCCAACAAGATACGAATGTGAACTAGAAGTTGCTGTTGGCATAAGTGTGCGGAACACTATGACGGTATTAGATATCCAGGGTAGTCCTTTTGTAATATTATTTCAATTGAAATTCTATCCAAGAAATCACTTAGTTGCCTGGAAAGTGACAATATCTGTCGTATCTATTTGAGGTCAAGGAAATGAATCCATGTCGTGAACACAATCTAAGCAGCGATTGACATGTGAGGCGCTGATTGAGTTCAACCTTAATAAAGGATATATCCGGTAAAAACAGTTGGAACAAAATCTAAAAACATTAATAGAAATAAAGAAGACAACGAAAAGATATTTGATAGCCGATATCTGTTTGCTTCTATTCCAATTTTAAAAGATAATTTTTGCTGTTGACGTTTTTCCCATAACTGTAGAGTGGTTTGATAAATGAAATCAAATTATCTCCCCCACGTCCTATGAGAAGCAACCAACTTCACGTAGGTTCAAACGTAACAAAAAAAGTTCTGTTGGTTTACGGAAATAAAGCACTTCCCAAATGCCATCTGTCAATTTATTTTTGAGCGACGTTTTGACAATGAAGTCATGTGTCACTCAATAAACTGTGATCCATACTACATGGTCTTTAATTGAGTCAGATTAGTTAGTTATTTAGTCTGAATATTTTTATAAAAAAAAAAGAAATTTAACGAAACCATACAAGACTTAAAGTTTAAGTTGAAAACCCGAAAATGGACCCAGTAGAGGCCGTCAAAACAATATCCGCTTTTCAAAGTAAGCGGAATGGTACACTTGGGGCAGATCACCTATAACAATGAATTTTGAAGTTTTGACGACCATCCTTAGTTACATTCGGCACGAATTTCTTTGACTATCGTCACGTTTCGCTACGTTTATGGAGAATGAACTGGACTAAGCTCTGAAACTCGTAATTTTCGCACTTGTTAATTTTGGGGGACTATTCTTTCAACGATAATCGTCTTCATACGTGATTAAGGTTCTGTATATGCGCCGAGTGTCAGTCTCAAATGTAGCGTCTGTTTTGAAACTCTTTACAATAATTTAAACTCTTTTAAAGTAAACACAACTGACAGCAGGTAAATGTCAAATATAGAACTTCGAATTGAAATAAAACACAAGAAAATCGTTTTAATGTCCATCAGTTTGGCTTTATTGGAAAGATAACATTATGCCATTAATGTTTAAATATGATTTTGGGCATGTGGCCGCCGCGGCTGGTTCGAATAAAGCCAAGTCTAGAGGTCCAGTTTTCAACCACTTTTTCGAGCATTTGGGGCTGTATGTCGGCCACTCATCCACATATTACATCCACAAAAACTGCCTCATCGAATGTTTCCTTCAATAAATCGATTGTGATGTGCGCTGTGCGGCATGTAGCGCCGTCTTGTTGGAACCACATCTCATCCACATTCATGCCATCCAATTCGGGAACAAAATAGTCGGCTCTATACCGTTCTCTATTAACTGTAACTGACTCTCCAGCATCATTTCGGAAGAAGTATGGCCCAGCCCCTAGAGCTCCTAGAGCACACCAAATAGTCAGTTTTTGTGAATGTAATGGCGTCTCAAGGGTCTTATGTGGATTCTCTTCACTGCAAATGCGGCAATTTTGCTTGTTGACGTAGCCATTCAACCAAAAATGAGCCGCATCACTGAACAAAATTTTGCGATGAAAATCAGCGGTAAACTTCGCGAACTGAACCATTATTTTCGAAATAAATTTGCACGATTTGCAAGCGTTGTTCATTTGTCAACCTGTTCATGATGAAATGGCAAACCAAACTGAACATAAATGACATTAGAGTTGCCAGATTTGACCACAAAATGTCAGTTTTATCTCTATTCGAAAAACTAACCTCTAAAAAAACACCCTTTACAAGAACGCATTCAGTCATTTACTTTTCTGAATCAAATTACTAAATTTGAAAGGAAATTCTCTGCGTGGTAAAAATTACAAAAAACCTCGGGAACTGTTTGACGTTAATTCAACAAATTTACCTAAATTTTCACTTGTCAATGTCGGAGTACGTAAATGTCGGTTTATTAGAAGTGTCATAAGAACTTAGAGCACAAAAAAGTATTTTCTGCATGGAGGTTCGCTCTTTTTAACGAAGTTTCGTTAAATTTTTTACTGCGAACAGAAACAGTTCCAAATTTTTGCCAATGATTACAAACACATACAGAAGTCTGCAATAAATGTAACACAAGAACAAACCGCAAGAACAGAACTGCACATTGTCAGACAATGGTGTACGATTTCAGTGAAATTCCAAAAACGTCACTCTTGCAAATTGACGTACCACGCATCGATACATTCGCTTTGTGCGATTGCATATTCTGTAATCAACAAACAAAACAAATGTCATTTGAGGACAGAAGCACATCCCTTCGAATTGAGTGTATTTTTCGCCGCCATGATTACATGTCAGCGATTTACAGCCTCGTCGCATAGCAAACGCACAATGCGCTTCCCTTGTTCGCATCAATAAGCCTCTCAGTTGGTGTATCGCGTTTCAATGTGGCTGCTGGTGGCGCCTGAACCTAATGGGCCACACATGCGAATGAACGGTCCACGACGGTGAACATAAATTCTCCAAAATTCATAGCCTTCCGTAAATCAGCGCGCAAATTATTATTGTTGGCGTTCGGGTTGGGAAAACCTTAGAGATTTATGCCGCAATGTTATCCCTTCCTCAAGATGTGCGAAACGGGCACAAATAGTACTCCTGCCCTTTCTGCATGCGGTTTCCGTTAAATTCGGTCGAATATGGTGGTACCCAGTCACAGGATATACGTTCGTATTTCCATTCCTCTAGCCATATATCGGACTGTAAAGTTGGAAACATTGCGCAAATTGAGTTGACTTTTGCCGGCAACCCGTTACGATACAGAACGCTAAAGACTTTCTAATTGCATTCGGCAGTCGCACCGAGAGGAAACGAGAAATATACGAGTAGTATCGCCTCCGTCCTTGTGCCACGAACCACCAGCAACGGATGAAAGATGAAATATTCACAAGGATGTGCTCGTATATATACGGGTACTTTAACGTGAAGTTAAATTGAGTTCAAAGTTAGTCTAACAAAATGGTAATTAACCACTTTGACCGGAGTGCGGTATCAAAAATGAGTTACACAGCGCAGTGGCTGGTGCAGAGATTTACCTACTGGGAGCAGGAAGTGTCCTACTGCAGAACTTGGTCAACTTTTTAATAACCGGTTAAACTTGCATTAGGTGATTTCGCATATTTTGAGGTTATGCGTTGTGGCGATGTCGAGGGATATTCTCTGGGAGCGGACTTTTCAAGTTTCTCCATCCCTTTCGGTTGGCTGAGGTGTAAACTTTCTAATAAACGCGATTCGAATTTGACAGCCGTGAGTCATCGTGTGTACTACACTTTTGAGGAGCGCCTGTGAGGGTGTTGTGAAACTTTTTCGATTTTCCGTCAGCGAGGGAGAGGATTTGTTTTGGGGATTTTCCGCACGGCCAATTTCATCGCATCCGATGTGGGTGATGCATGACTTGGTTTACTTTGACGAGTTTCTGTAAAAGGTGACACTTGCCAAGCTCGAATTGCGGATATATCTTAAACTGTCATCCAAAATGAGTTAAAACATAGGGATCTGCTCAAAAGATTTAGCCACACTTGACGATTTTACAAAGAGGACATTTTTGCTTCCCTAATGTGTGAGAATAACGAGAGCAGCACGTGAGCTCTACTAGCAAGAGAGAAGGGAAGAACGCTGGCTTCTCCGGGAGAAAAAGAAAGACCAAGGCAATTAGGGAGGTGTTAAGTAGATCTTGAGATAGGGCAGCCTTCTTGTAGCTCTGGCACTGCAGCCTCAGAGAGCAGGTGATTACTCCTGGAACAATGTTTGAAAGTTTTACCAAAAGAATGCGTCAGGTCCGAGCAGAGACCTGTAGAGACGAACAAGGAATCTTGTAGTGGAGTCACAGTCGGTGATTAGAACACAAATTCTGCGGGCTGCAAAACGGTGAAGACGACACAAATTCCGCTGTCAGGCAGAATGAGCTTGGACGACGAAAGCCAGGACTTCCGTCCAACTGACCAAAATGAAGTGCGAATGGCAATATCCAAATTCAAGCTGAAGTCCAACAAGACTGTTGGACCGGACGGCTTAGCTGCCGAGCTTTTCAAGGCAGCGGAAACTGGATTGGTCGAGAGCATGTCTCCAAGATTTGGTCATAGAAAAGTGTGCTGATGAATAGAGCCTCAGATTTTTTTGCCAGACCCACAAGAAAGGAGACCCTCTAAGCTGAGCCAACTTTAGAGGCAGCAGTCTCCTTAACATCGCATACAGGATCCTGTCTGTCGTTCTGTGTGAGTGCCTGAAAGCATTTGTCAACGAAAACGCAGAGAGGAAGACCTCGCCTTAGGTGGCGCGCGCGGTCGCATCTAGTTCCTACATACAAAGCCCGCTGCCAAATGATCTAAGAGCTCCCCAAACAAAGACAAGACCATCAAGCCATAACACACTTGTCCGCTCGAAAGTCAGTCAGGATGTTATGTAAATCGACTTGTTAAATCCTTCGTCAGATGCCTCTGCTTTAATCAAATTTTATCCCCCTCCCATTCTTGTTAAGCCTTAATCCCAAGTCTCGAACTAATAGAGACTTACGAGATATCATTGCTGAAAGGAAAAAACACCTACACCAGCTTACACGAATACATGAAAATCATTATCATCCAATTCGTTGTTGGCCCGTAATGGCGGTGGTCCTACTCCGTATTCCTGCAAGTGAATGAATCCGCTGTTCGTACAGATGTAGATAAATTATCTCTCGTTCTGTTCAACCTTTGTACCAGGCCGTAATCTCTCTTAGATCCGTTTCTATCCGCTTTAATGCGGAAGCAAATTAAACTTAAATTCTTCGACAGTATAAACAGTTATAAATCAAATTCCGCTGTCAGGCAGAATGAGCTTGGACGACGAAAGCCAGGACTTCCGTCCAACTGACCAAAATGAAGTGCGAATGGCAATATCCAAATTCAAGCTGAAGTCCAACAAGACTGTTGGACCGGACGGCTTAGCTGCCGAGCTTTTCAAGGCAGCGGAAACTGGATTGGTCGAGAGCATGTCTCCAAGATTTGGTCATAGAAAAGTGTGCTGATGAATAGAGCCTCAGATTTTTTTGCCAGACCCACAAGAAAGGAGACCCTCTAAGCTGAGCCAACTTTAGAGGCAGCAGTCTCCTTAACATCGCATACAGGATCCTGTCTGTCGTTCTGTGTGAATGCCTGAAAGCATTTGTCAACGAAAACGCAGAGAGGAAGACCTCGCCTTAGGTGGCGCGCGCGGTCGCATCTAGTTCCTACATACAAAGCCCGCTGCCAAATGATCTAAGAGCTCCCCAAACAAAGACAAGACCATCAAGCCATAACACACTTGTCCGCTCGAAAGTCAGTCAGGATGTTATGTAAATCGACTTGTTAAATCCTTCGTCAGATGCCTCTGCTTTAATCAAATTTTATCCCCCTCCCATTCTTGTTAAGCCTTAATCCCAAGTCTCGAACTAATAGAGACTTACGAGATATCATTGCTGAAAGGAAAAAACACCTACACCAGCTTACACGAATACATGAAAATCATTATCATCCAATTCGTTGTTGGCCCGTAATGGCGGTGGTCCTACTCCGTATTCCTGCAAGTGAATGAATCCGCTGTTCGTACAGATGTAGATAAATTATCTCTCGTTCTGTTCAACCTTTGTACCAGGCCGTAATCTCTCTTAGATCCGTTTCTATCCGCTTTAATGCGGAAGCAAATTAAACTTAAATTCTTCGACAGTATAAACAGTTATAAATCAACTTTCCTCCTGCCAGAGCCCGTTCAAGGCTGTCTTTTGAGTTTGAGCTGTTCATAATGTCACTGATTAAACAGGAAACAACACTACACGAAACAATGCAAAAGTAGGGGGCAACAAAAAAAGGGGGAAAAAAAAGACAGCAATCCTGTAAAACTGAACGAAAATAGGTTTCCCAACTTTTAGCTCTTAAGGATAATCATGATTGATGGAGTAGAATTTGTTGCATTTTTTGTTCGCCACCGTTTTGTTGTTCGCTCCCCCCTGTTTTTTTTGCTATTCCCGTGCTCATCCCCCAGCGGCAGTCATGAATGAGTGAACGAGTTGTTGAACTTTCGAGTGGTTGTGTTGATTGTCGAACCGGAAGTAGGGCAAAAGGATTAATGTGCGATATTTAGTACTCTGCTGGGTGAATATTTAGTCTGGAATGCTTTTATTTTTTGTTTCTCATTTCGCTTCCAGAAAGGATTGTGAAGGATGTGCTGACAAATTATCTTCTTGCCCATAGGGATGTAAAGCGGAAAAAGATAAATACTTTGAACGGGGAGCGGTAACAGTGGGCGGCTGTTAAATAAAACAGATTGCTGTGGTGGATTGATAGTAATCTGATTCGCTGTTATGGTGGCGTATACGTAACATTATTTTTTTTTTGTACACGCGGATTTAACTTGTATTCAAATTGGTTGGAGGTGGTCATGACTTTCTGATGAGTTCCAGGAAACTGTACCAACTCTGGGCTAAGAAAATAACAGTCAACCGGAAAGGACGAAATTGGATTTCAAAGGGGATTTTGTTTCTCTATTTTCGGCTGTTGAATTGTTTGCTGTACGCGATGATAATCCAAGGGAGCTTAGTAAATTCAGCGCACTACGGTTTTTACTTTTGGCTACCAATTGGAAATTTTGTTTGTCGGAGTTGGGGGAAATGGAGAGAAAGAGGTTGTGAAAGGTCGTGGGGGAGAAGCGACAATATGGCGAACAGTGGTAGCGCATTTTCAACACCCATGTCTTATTTATTGTGCCTACTGTTACGGAATCGGCAGGAAATTCAGTGAGACTAACTATCTATATCCCTTGAAGGATATCCATTCATATGTGCAGTATATTTTGCTCCAGTATAAGCTAAAAAGCGTACAAGAAAGTGGGAGGAGTGGCACTGGCCTCGCTGGAGTTCTGCAACGGAAAAAAAACACAAAGCAATATCTCCAGGTTTTGGAGAGTTTTATTAAAACCACGATTAGGAAACGTGCGATTGAACTTATCAAAGCGACGGAGAACTCGATCTTGATCGGCTCATTTCCATGAATTGAAGGCTTCTGGCATAGCTCGGTAAAAAGTTCGACTTCCGCGTCCAGAGAGCACGCATTTACACTCCAGATTCTAAGCCTAAAGGGAAGTAACGAGCTCCACTTAGTCCGGTTCCCATTACCAGCAATATTAAGCTTCGATTTTTCACATGCTATGGTGCACGATCTTAACTCAACAAATCACCACCGATGTTAATGAAAGGCTAAGTTTCCATCTGTTTAACTAATGGACTTAGAATCCACTCGACAGAATTCGCTGGAAATTTTACAGTTTGTGTTGGTTAAGGAAGTATGAAGAGTATAGATCTAATGAAATCCGGTAAGTGGTGCTGTTTTTACGGCGTTTACAGTGTTTTCGTGATACAATCAGCTAATTTCGAGAACCACAGAACGGATTTGGTTACGGTTTTCACTGCTATCACCTGTAGTTCTGGGGAATGTATATAAGCGTATTAATAATACCATCTCAGCAGCTCTGTAATAGATTTGCAGTTGACTGATCATTGTATGACGTGTTTGAGCTTCGAATATGACTCTGATAGATCAAAGAATATACCTTCCTGTTCAACTTTTGTTATAACTGATTATGTATCGCTTAATAATCTACTTCGATCTGAATGCTGGGAAAGCATTGTAAGTGTTAGTGATCCTTCCAGAGATTTCTTTACGTTTATAGAGACTCTAAGTAAATATGTTAAGCAATGCTCGAGTACAAGAAAAAAAAGTGAGTCTAAATTCAAAAAACTAAAGCCTTGGATTACTGTTGATTTACTTAAAAAAATTAAATACAAGAATAATCTTTACAAGAAAAAAGTCAAATACCCTAACAAAGCTGGTATCACTATTGCTTACAAACAATTATGTAAAGAAATCTCTAAAGAGGTTTTGTTGTGTAAAAATAATTTCTATGTAAACAAATTTCGTGAGATCAAAGGTGATTCAAAAAAAGAATGGAAATTGGTGAATGATATACTAAATAAATCAACTCATATTGATAAAGTTCAAAGCTTAAAAGATGATGATGCTTTCATAACTAATCCCACGGATTTAGCTAATAAATTCAATGATTATTTCGTCTCTGTTGGTTGTAAAGTAGTGTCAGATAGTCGCTCTGAATTTACCGAATGCGAATGTTTATCTCATGATGTGTCATCCTCTCAAAGCTTCTTTTTTGAACCGATTACATCTTTTGAATTATATAAAATCATAATTTCTCTAAAAAAATCGGATTCTGCTATAACTGATAGTTTATCAAATAACTTCGTTAAAAAAATAGCTTTCAATATTTGCGATATCTTATGCCTTATTTACAATAAGAGTATTTCTAATGGTATTTTCCCAGATGGGTTAAAACAAGCTGAAGTAATACCTTTGTTTAAGAAGGGTGATAAATCATTTATAAATAATTATAGGCCGATTTCCCTACTCTCGGTATTTTCGAAGATTTTTGAAAAAGCAGTGAAAAATAGAATGGTAAAGTTTCTGGAAAGAAACAAATTCTTTAGTGAATCTCAGTTTGGGTTTCGTTCTGGTTTTTCAACTGAAGCTGCCCTCCTAAATTTCTGCACTAATATATACAATGGCATTAATAACAGGAAATTAACTGCGGCTCTCTTTATCGACATAACAAAAGCTTTTGATACCGTCGATCACACAATACTCCTGCACAAACTCTACAATTGTGGTTTTAGGGGCGTAATGCATAATTGGTTCCGTTCCTACCTATCTGATAGAGGTCAAAGAGTTAAGATTAGTGGAGAATTCAGCTCCTTGAGAAGCGTCTCTTTGGGTGTTCCTCAAGGTTCTGTGCTTGGTCCATTACTTTTCTTAATCTTTATTAACTCGCTGTTTTACAAAAATACCGCTGCAAAGTAAATGCGTTCGCTGATGACATGGCATGTGCTTTTCATAGTGACTCTGCTTTGGATCTTTCTGCAGATATTAATCATGACTTGGAAGTCTTAAGCCATTGGTTTGAAATGCATAAAATGGTAATTAGCGATAAAACCAAAATTATGTTTTTTAATGTTTCTGGTAAGGAGGTAGACTATGGATCATTCTTTTTCCATTGTGCAAGTTGTGAGAAATATAATCACAGTAGAGAAATTTGTAGGTCATCAGTGTACCCACAGACATTTTTTGAATCACTTTCGTGCTCCGTTAAATGTTTTGATATTGAGTGTGTCAAGTCATACAAGTACCTGGGGGTGCTGGTTGATTGGAAGATGGGTTGGTCTGCTCATACGGATGCAATTAAAAAGTGTCTTAAAACCGCTACAAGGCAAATATACTTCTTAAAATCTTATTGCTCACGAGAACTTCTTACTTGTATTTATTATGGTTTAGTGCACTCTAAGCTTGAATATGGCGTAGTTTCATGGGGTGGTACACACAGCAATAAAATTAATCCACTTCTGATTTCCCAAAAACATATTATTCGTCTTGTTTGTAATAAAAGTCGTCGTCATGATAGTCTAATACTTTTCAAAAGCATCAAAGTACTACCTCTGAAGCATTTGTATTTTTATAAGGTATTAAAGATTTTTTTCGCTCGATCTGGCTATCTATTGAACCGTTGCTCTTCTAGCTATAACCTTAGAGTAAACAATCAACATCTCGCTTTAGTACCACATCACAACTTGCAATTTTTTTTAAATTTTTATACGTCAGTTGCTCCAAGACTTTTTAATAATCTACCTAGTAGCATTAGAATTATTAGAAATGAATCCATTTTTCTCAAAAAAGTAAAATGCTGGCTCTTTGATTTAAATTATAAAAATATAAATGAATTACTATGGGTAACCATTTAATTAGATACTTGTTTTATGTTTATCTTTATTTTTGCGCTCAATTTTGTATCACTATTTCATTCTAAAAAATATAATTAACTCTTAAACTCTTAACCCCACCTCACTACTTTTAAATTAAGTTATATTGTTATTTTAATGTTATTCTAGCTGCTTTCGCCTCTAGTTCCTTATGAACTATAGATCGCAGTTTCTTTATTAATTCATTGTGTAAATTTGTATTATACGTAGCTTTTTTATTTGTTTAAATGTATGAACACTATATGTATTAGTAAAGATAATAAACTTGAAACTTGAAACTTGAATATTTGCTTACTTTAATGTATTTTGTATTTATCTGACAAGTGACACACAAAACTTGTTCGATTATTGCAATTAAGGAAAAACAATGGTGGGATGTATCTTGTACTGTTTACCAAAGCACGATATTATTTTAATTTGCCCCTGTTATTGGCTAATGTTCGTAGCACCGCTAAGCACAGTTCCTGGTTGCCAAAAGGTATGAACAACGACAAGCGTACTTTAGTGTGTGACGTAGGAACAAGCGTCGGTCTTTTAAACTTTTTCAAATAACTATATCCAGATGTTTTGGATTGCTATGCGAATTTTGATGTTGTATTTAATTTTGCTTCAATATATTCTAAGAAATCTTGTCTTTACCGTAGTAGCGTCTGTGTGGAAGGAAAATTTCCTGTATTCTCCAAATTGACAGCGAAACGTCGGCGGGAAGGCAGCGGAAAATAGTTTGTGGAGGGTTCCATCAGCTGATACACAAGTAGCAGTGTTATCAGCACTGGCTATTTGGCTGCTCGAACTTTCCACTGGCTCCATAAAATTGTCATATGGGAGTTATACTAATTTGGGATATTCACTGTGAAGTTTTTTCGATTCTTAGGCTCCTTAGGAATACATGAGAAAGTGCATACTTCTATTGCGAAGGTACACTCTTCGTGTAACTGAAACTTTCATACAGTTTATGAACAGACCCTCACATCTCCGCAGTAAAATCATCTCACAAGATATGTCCCCACATTGGAACACGTTTAAATATTCAAGAATGCTTATAAAAAGGAACGATTAAAAGAGGTCGACTTGGTTTGACTTCAATTTTAATTGAAAAAGAAAACAAAATGGAAGATTGACAATAAGTTCAACTACTTTATGAAAAAAATGTAATTAGGAAAAAGGAATAGATTACAAGTATGTTATATGCATAACAAAATTCATACAAAAATCAGGCAATTAGATTTAAGCTTTAACCACAAATGAGTAAGCTTTTAATTTCATCAGAACAAGGGAACAAGAAAAGTCTCTCAATTACGAGTTTGCTTAAGCCCGTATGACACCACACAGTTCTTTAATTTTTTCCTCACATTTATCATGTTGAAAAGTCAGCGGTGTGTAAAGGAGACTAAAAGTGTATTACGCTTTCAAAATTAAGCTCAAAGCTACCAAATATTTATTTCTATCCAATATACAACTTCTTTAGTTGTTTATATATTTTTCGACTGAGCAATTACGCAAGATGAAGTTTAAACTGTTATGAATCATTATACGACCACTTTTCTTCAAAACTTTTTTAAAACGTTGAAGCGATCTGTTATAAGAAAACACTGCCTCATATTTAAAAACTCTATTACTTTCTGAACGCACTCTGACATTGTTTAAGTTGAATTATATTTAAATGCACTTTGGCAGCACCTTTTTGGAACGCAAATAAGTCGCAGGAGATTTTTTATACCCTCCACAGGAAGGTATATTCACTTTGCCAATACATTTGTAACGCCAAGAAGGAGTCACCGGAGACCTCATAAAGTATATATATTCTGAATCAGGATCACATTCTGAATCGATTTAGCCATGTCCGTCTGTCTGTCTGTCTGTCTGTTGAAAGCACGATAGCGCCCAAAGCAATTGACGTAGGTGAATGAAATTCGGTGAAAGGACTTCTTTTTATCGGCGTCAGGTTGGTATTGAAAATGGGCTATGTCGGTCAAGTAGTTCTGGTACCTCCCATACAAAACCAATATTGGACCCATGTGCCTCTCTGTCTGTTGAAAGCACGATAGCGCCCAAAGTAATTGACGTAGGTGAACGAAATTTGGTGAAAGGACTTCTTTTTATCGGCGTCAGGTTGGTATTAAAAATGGGCTATGTCGGTCAAGTAGTTCTGGTATTTTGCATGACTTGTATGCAGTGGAGGGTATCAAAGCATCGGCCAGGCCGATGATAACACTTTTACTTATTTTTTCTTACGATTGATATAGGTAGTCAAGCGGGATACCAAACTGAGTTACTTTATTAATAATTATCATTAATTAAGCCCGTGTGCCACTACATTTTTTTCTCATTTTTATCATGCTGAAAAGTTTGCGGAGTGTTAAAGAGACTGAAAGTGTATTACAAAAGGGGTAGCAATTGTTCGCAAAGCAACCGCAAACTTTCAAGCGAATTTATTTTCAAATAATCTTGAAATGTCAAAAAGAAAAGCTGTCAGCAGTTAAAAAATGTGTGTTTCAATACATTTTTAATGCATTTTTTCTTGATGGGTCTACATTTATAAAGTTGGTGGGTACGCACTCTCTCCAACCGAGAATTCTCGTTCGTACTGCTCTGGTTTCGTTTTCAAAGCAAAAAAAAAGCTGCAAAAATATGTGTCGTATGGGCTTAAACACAGGGAACATTTTTGTACTTGAATTAAGACTTCCCCAGAATATGTGCCGTCCATAGGTTTTTTGTTGGCACAAAAGCCATTGGCGAACACAAGCCATTGAACACTTAAACCGCTACGAGCTTACGCTGTCCCGCGATGCTAAAAGGATTAACAATATTTCCAGAATTCTAACCGTAATCCTCTTCATCAGAAATAATCCACTTTTCAGCAAAAAAAAAAAAAAAACATCCAGCCATCCTCACAATGCACCATGCAGAGAGCTTCATTAAATTTTCAAATCCGTCAAACAGTCGCCTGAGCCGAGCCCTAAATAAACGTCATGCCCGTGACATAAATAATTAATTAAAATTGTGTCAGTATTAGTATATCGCCTGGCCGACAGGAAACATCCTAGTGAATTGTTTATGTACAAAATTAATTGCCAAAGCCCCGTCGCAGTTTAACGCCCTCATCACCTATTCCCTTTTTGTCTCAATAAATCAGTTCATCCTCAATTATCTATTTTATCCACTGGAATAGAGCCGAATCCCGACTGAATGCCCGACAGGATCGTCAATTCAAAGAATATAAACGATGCACTCACGTAGTGGCTGCAATCCTTTGAAACAAATTTGGCAAGCGAATCAGTTCTATTGAGGCCTGCTTTCTATGTGTTCGTCCTTCATCGGCGTGTTTCGTACGGTAAACTAGTTAACCAAAGTCGTCGTGCCTTGAAAATACCGAAAATGTTGTCACAGCACTAATTGATTTCAAAACAAGCGCTCCTTTCTAAACAAGTTAATGCGTTGTGCACGATGAACGTGGGTGTGTATGCGAGCGAATGCGAAATGCTCTTCCAACAGATGTAGATGTAGGCCCAGAATAAAGTAAGGATCACTTGGTTTAAGCGTATGCATGCAGGAGACGGCAGACAGCGTTGCGGTCGTTACCAAGTGTTTGGCTGGAAGCCAACAACCTTTTCCCGAAATATACCGCCTCCGACTTTCGTTCGAAGTCATACATAATTGTACTGTCGAGCATGTCACTCTGGGTTAAAAGGAAGTATGAGTGGGGAGCTAACAGCGCCAACAGGAGATGTCCTTGCCTTGTCATGGGTTTGCTATGTACCAGTGGGGGATGTACGTCTCTATGCCTTGTTTCTTGGTTTGTCTGCCTTACTCCTCTTGCTGCGGCTTGATGACGGATGGATGCATGCATATCAAGTGGTTTAAGGATATTTTATCCTTTAACACTTCACCCTCTCTCGGTGGGTAGGTGCGGCGATGGCCATTTTAACCTACAAGCCGTCCGTGTTGGCACACATTCTCTGGAACGATACCCCCTGCTGCTGGTGGCGGTGGTTGGAATCTTAAACAAGGATGTGTGAGCGCAGTGTGGAGTTAATATTGTTTTGCGTAAATGTCGTGATGCTGCTGCTGCTGCTCGTTGCACTTAATGGTCGTTTGGGTGTGGGAAAAGTTATGGAAATTTCTCTTACAAGGACCAATTTGCCGTTGGGTGAAGTTGAATTCAAAGCCTGTGGTATTGGGAAGTAGTTCAATTTAAACAAACAACGGTTGGTTAGCATGCAGGCAGCCGCAAAACAGTTCCCTCGCTTACCTCTGGGTTAAAGGTGTTTATGTAGAACTGTCGCCGCTAGTTCTCTTTTTGGGCCACCGAGAAATAAATCTCAATTCCGATGCGGTTGGCAAAACCTTTCAATAGACAAACACCCTTGAAAGTCTTAGTTCCATATCTGCCAATTGATGTTCCTCGAGCTAGTGTTTTCTGTAAATAAATTCATTTCCGCCAATAAATCCATCGCTGCTCGATTGATAAATAAACGGATTAGCCTCACCCATCATTTCCACATAAATATGGCGCATATCTCACGAATTTATCGCCTCATTTCCTGTGCCCTTAATCGATTATAAACATCAATAAAATCCGCAAATCCATACTTCATACTGACACACTCATCAATTTTCCATTGCGTATCTCGCATACGCCGCTGACGGCATCCATCAGCCACTAATCAATATAAATGTTCGGCATAAATCCCTCCTTTTGAATTTGATGCCACTCTTATGCTGAAACTCATCGAGCCAGTAACTTATCCCTCGGCTGAGCAACTTAATTGTCTGCTTAAACAGGATATTCCGGTCCGCAGTCCCGAACGCACTCAAAAGAGCAAACAAAGATGAAATCTCCTGTTTGAGATGACGTGCCATTACGGAGCACCCGCCCTGGATGTATGCCTCTATACTGAGAGCGACTGGCGTATTGCGACCCCACGCGCCAACACCGCAGCAGTGTGCTTGTGAAAAGCCACAATCCAACCGGCAGCAACATTAAGCGACCGCTTCGCCTCTCGGCAGACGGCACTTGCTCCCCATGAGCGCTCCCACAAAGTTATCGTAATAATCGTCACCATTGCCGCCATCATTGCCGTTGTCGTTGTCTTCTTCATTACGCAGAGCAACACCATCAGCCAAAAAGGGATTAGAATGTGAATCAAGGAGGGCGACCATATGTGAACTCATTAGAAAGGAAAGGAATGGATTTCCCCATCGCCACCACCCACAGCCATCCGCTTGGAAATTAGTTGGGTTTCCCACCGAATATATGCGAACCACAAGCATCGTGGCAACTGGCAAGTTTCGTTTGCTTCATCCCACAAATCCTTCCGGCAGATGTCAGCTAGAGGAGAAGGATAGGACATGGCGAGAACATATCTTATGCTCCATCGGAGCGAGCTCAAATTAAATGCTTTTCAATTGAGCGATGATACGGAAGTGGATTCGAAGGGGAAATCCGGTTAAATGGATGCCAATCCATCGCCAGCCACAGGATATCTAATTTACAGTGCCAAAACAAAGCCAAATGAACCGACGAATTTCATTAAGAAACGAGTGAGAGGATCACAGATGGTATATCATGTTGATCCTGGGGTGGAAAAGAAAGAACTGCAACCCCTCTTACCCTCCATTGCAAGGATTAAGTGGTTTCACCTGTACGAAGTTCGAGGGTTCTTATATAAAAATTTGTAAGGCGTTCGAATCAAGTTGAATTTATTTAAAAAATAACATCCCTTGCGGGAGAATTTTGCTTCTTCATCCAGCCGCACTCGTCGGGTACGGTTCTCATATATATGATTTGTGGCTCTGTTTGCGAGTGTTCACAGTAACGAGTTGCTAGTGAATTTTATTATTCAAAAAGGACTTTACTTAGTTTGGGGGGGATGCGAAAAGCTTATACTTCGAAGGTGGCTTTGGTAAAATGCTCACCAAACAAAGTTAGTAACCGACAATAGCAGGTGCTGTAGTTGGAAGTTTTCTGTTATTTATTACGCAGGGATGTACGGTGGTAGGTATACAATTTTAATGGATAAAGTGCATCCTTTATAAATCAAAGTGAAAATTGGACCACTTTTCGTACAGTTATTAAGTGTTGTAGTTGTAGCTGTGCAAAGAGTTCGGGGCAACACATTTTATAAGGCGAAATGTTAGAAACCCTGCTGGGTGCGTTTGATGATGACCAACTCTGGTTTGTATTTTATAGTAAGATGCGGCATGCGGTAGAATAACAGAGGAAATTATTTCTGAACAATGGAGGACTTGTCATGTGGAAGGAATTTGTGGGAGCGAATTTTAACATTACGCAGATATGAACGCTTCTTTCGACAATTTGTTCAATAAGTTTAAGGCTTCGAGTTTGAGGTTTAAAGAAGGACCAACTGTTGTAGGACTATTAAAGCCTGCATCCATCATGAACTTCGCTTGAAAGTGTTGGCAACATTGATTATTAAGCTGTTACAAAGAACGGTTGGGACTTATTGTATTTAAGCCCGTATGACACTACATTTCTTTTTCGGATTTTTTCTTCCTTTAAAATGAAACTAGAGCAGTACGAAAAATTAGAACGAAAATTGCCAATAGGGGTATATAACAACTTTATTAATGTGGACACGTCAAAAGAATGAGTTAAAATGTATTAAAATTACATTTCTCAGCTGCTGGCATTTTTTCTTTTTGACATTTAAAGATTATTTGAAAATTTGCGGTTGCTTTGCAAACAATAGCTACCCCTTTCGTAATTCACTTTAATGCCGCATTTACACAGTCACACATTCCTATCACGGAAGATTAAAGGGATGATAAATACTAAATAGCCGTGTGAATGAAAGGGACGGCATTACCTAACACGCAAAAAAATGTGACACGTTTTTTCGTCGCCCATCTAGTTTACGTGGTAGGAATTATGGGAAAGCTATGCATGTTGATATTTTTATAGCGACGGCTCACTAAATTTCGCTTTCCTATAAAACAAAATGCCTTCCGGAAGTGATGAGCGGACAATTATTTATAAATTTCGTAAAACTGATTGATGCATTTTTGGTTAAATTTAGTAAAATTTAAAATCACTCTCATTTCAGATGTTTTAAATCAGAAATAGAAATATTTTCAAGTGATTACAGAAATTATATTCTCCGGAAATTGGGTTTATTTCCGTTTTACGTACCTATAATTATGGGCAGCACATCCATGACACTTTTGGCGTCTGATTTGTGATCTCATTCTTACTCCTTTACTAGCATTGACTGGGGAAAAACGGATTTCTCTCTCACGTCTCGTGCAAAAATGCGCGTGCGTGATCGTGTAAATGCAGTTTAAGTCTCTTTTAATTACCGCTGACTTTTAAACTTAGTGTCATATGGGCTTTATATTTGTGTCAAAACACTATTTATGCTTAAAGTATGCAGGGGCTTTTGTGCTTTTACAGTTGAAATATATTGGATAGATTTGGATGACTCAATTTGTGAAATATTTCCGAAGTCTTCAAGAATGCTATAGACTGTGGAGTTCATTACCACGCCTGACATAACTGACATAAATATTAACAGCCAATGGATAATTCCAAAATACCATTCGCACATTCATAAATCTTGTTATCTCAAGTGGGTTAGATTGGTCTGGACTAGATGTAAGGAGAACGCAAAAATTACATTGATTGGGAAAGCCACTTATGCTACGTCACCTACATTATGGGAACTGTCAACTTAGTACTCAGTCACGGATTTCTTGACTAGATTCGTCGGCTACCCCTCCATAAATGTCAACTAAAACATCTTTACATTTGACCGATTTAAGCCAATAAAAAAATGGATACATCTTGTCAGCTGTCAGACTTACTAAGCTAGAATGTCGACAATAAATAATATTGTTATTTAACCAAACAAATTATTGAATTGAGCCAGTTGTCACTGAAGCTAGGCTCGTTCAAATTAGTACAAAGCTGTAATTTAATTACCTGTCAATAAATAATTATAAAAATATATCTTAGAAATTAACTCATCATAATAGCGCTTAAGAAGTTAAAGCACTGAACGCATGCGTTAAGAACACTTCCCGATGAACGCAGACTTTAAGAACACTTCCCAAAGGCAATGCAGTTCAGTGGACTAGAGTAAAAGGAAGAGAGGAGATCCTGATCGTGATACCGAATCGTGGTTGTGCAGGAGCTAGTTGGCTACCTATCATCCTATTTTCATAAAAGTTTGATTGTACAAGTTCATCAAGCGCTATTTTAATAGATGGATATAGAAGTTAAAATAAATTAGTGTTAACCTCAACTGTTAATTTACTGGCTCTTACATGCCATTACCAAAATAATTCTAAATCTGTACGAGAAAAATATTAAAGAGCCGACACTTTTGGCTTTATTCATCACCTGCGCTACAGACCAAAATTTATCAAGCTAAAATTAAATTTGCTTTACCAAATTAATTGTTTTTGATCGCGGAGGTGGTGGGCGCACAACGAAAGCACCGCGAGTCGTTTTCCTTATTGGGACGGAACGGAAGAGAAGAATGTTATGTCATTTTGAGGCCTTGTACTGCATTAACAACATCAAATATTCTGCCCAATACTACATAAATAGCGGTGTGACTGAAAGGGACAGCATTACCTAACACGCAAAAATTCATGACACGGATTTTGGTCGGCCATCTTGTTTACGTGGTAGGAATTATGCGAGAGTTCAGCATGTTGATTTTTTTTTAGCGATGGCTTACCAAATTTCGCTTTCCAATAAAAGAAAATGGCTTCCGGAAGTGATGAACTGGCAATTATTTCTTTATTTCGTATAACTGATTGATGAATTGTTGGTTTGATTTACTGACACTTAGGAGTAAGGACCACTCTCATGTTTCAAATCAGAAATGGAAATGTTTTCAACTGTTGGTCGCCGAAACTGTTGTTTATTTCCGCTTTACGTATTTATAATAATGGGTAGAACATCCATGACACTTTGGGCGTCTGATTTGCGATTTCATTCTCACGATTGCGGACAAATGGATCGCTTTGTCCAGTCTAGTGCATAAATGGGCGTCCGTGATGGTCTAAACGCAGTATGGGGGTAATCAACAGCGTTAATGTTTATGTGGAAAAAATTCGCAGACGACTGTCGCAACACCTGGACGCGTGATGTGAATACCTACAACACTTAATTTAGCATGAACACAAATAGTTTTTGTCTGAGAAGCTAAACCTATGGCCATTTACGTCATGAGTATATTGCGTCTGTTACTTTTTCACTTTTTTAATGGACAACAAGAACAGAAATAGTTTCAAATTTCCAAAACAAATTTGGGCCATTCTATCTAGAAAATCTAACAGGCCAGCAGCTGCCATTCAAACTGGGGAGGTCCTCTTCACTATTACATATATGCACCCTTGCTGTCACCTTGCAATACAGATCGAAGTAAATAAAGGCGGTCCACACCTGCACACAATACGTCCTTTAATCTTGAGACAAAAGAAGAATCCTTTTTGACATTTCAAGTCGATCCAGTTGTTATGCGATTACCCCTAGGTAGCCGGACAAATGCGTTTGTTTAATTATATAAATGGGTCCTCCCAAGTGACCCAAGGGACTACATTACAACTAATTACGCGGTTTGTGCAATTGCGTCAGTTGTCGTGGGCCAATTTTCCATTACAACGATTTGCCACTTAGAGGAGCAGTAAGTTGCGAGCTTGAAAAGGACTTAATTACCTCTTCAAATGGACGTCAATAGAGATGAGCTTTTCCTGGGGCTGACTAAACTCATTAAAACTACTGAAGACAGCAACGAAACAAATTTCACTACCTCGCATGGAGAGTACATCTTCAATGACAACCACTGTACAATACGCACCTATTCGTCCTAACAATTCGCCCACAATTCCCATCCATTTCACGTAACAACGGCATTTAAAAAGCCGTACTGTCAATTAGGCTGGCAATTTATCCGCCATAGCTCTCGGTTCGTTGGGCCGTAAATATGCACACCCATGTTTCTGTTGTCCGGGGAAACGATCATTAAAACCCAATTTCGAACCATCATAAATATGAATACAAATAAAACAGCCCATCATCGCATGGGTGTACTCGCAAAAACAACCAACCAAAGGAGCGCGCATAAATAAAAACAATAATACCGCCAAATATTAAACGAAATTAAATACAAATAACAACATCACGCTGCGAAAAGGACGGCACACATAACCACACACAGGACTTTGTGTGTAGGACTGTAGGTATTTAATAAATCCCATATTGCCGACCCCAAAACTTCCGCTTAATTATTCATTCCATTCTGCGTCTCCCTTGTAACCATAAACCTTGCACACAATTTCTCTTCCGCAAACTGGCACTGGCACTGGCACTGGCACAGTTCACAATACACGCTGCGAATTTCCAGGACATGCGAGCGAGAATAAATAAAAACGTCCAAATGGAAAATGCCTGCACTCTGTATCTGTACGAGTACGATTACTCGTATGTCGTATGTACTGTCTGCAACACTGTGGAGCCAAATGCCGTTCTTTTTGCAGCCACAACCCGGGGTGGCGACTGATCCTTCTGCCCTTGGTGCACTGGCGGTGGCTCCGGAACTAATTGCCAATGACAATTGCTCGGCTGTTGTGTGTTACATAAGCTCGAACGAATGAACGAATGAACTCCATTGCAGGCGCCCTCGTGAATGTCCTGTGGCATGATGTGTTGTCCTACGATGGAGTTTAACAACTTTTTGCTATCGGACTCTGTTGGGTTTGCGAATATAATAAAATAAATATACTGAATGGTAGCTGGACGAATATAAAACCGGATGCGGAAGCAGTCACACATTGCAGTCGCGGAACCAGTGCCGCAGGCGAATTCTTTTCGCACGTTTTCGTTGTGCAATTATTTCCGTGTGTGGGAAATGCAATATTTTTTGTTTGACGTTTGTACACCTTATCTGGATTTTTTGTTCATTTTCCAAGTTGAGAATATTTTTCGGCTGAAATAATTGAGGAGGAATATAATTTACAGCGGTGAAGTTCATATATAGAGGGCGAGCCTCAAGCCGTTTGCTGGGTTCCTTTTACCGTCCAACAAAAAAAAAAGTCTGGCGCCCTTAAATCGCTGTTCCCATGAGGAAAAGTGACGTTGCCAAGAGGCTGACTTTGAGCCAAAGAGATCGACGCGTCGCGACATATTGCTGAGACCAAAAGTTGTCTACTTCCTTTACTCGACATGAAGGGCAGCTTTGCCCGGTCTAAAATGAAGAGGGTCAAACTTATTACTGGTCAAATGCCTTCCAAGGCCAAAGGAACTTGATAGCTCTTACCTTGATTTAAGATGT
Organism: Cheilosia impressa; assembly: GCA_948293265.1. Taxonomy (NCBI): domain Eukaryota; kingdom Metazoa; phylum Arthropoda; class Insecta; order Diptera; family Syrphidae; genus Cheilosia; species Cheilosia impressa. The sequence continues at coordinate 22,889,431 of OX411884.1, forward strand.
CAAAGTTTAAAGCTGACGTCTACAAAAAATGGGAATATTGCGTTGACAGCCAGCTCAAGAACCTTAAGATATAATTTTTGTACTTTCAGGGTTCGAGCCTCGCTGGGTAGTCCAGTAAAGTAGCAAAGGCCACAAAAGTTAAGAGCACTTCTGCCATTTTTCAAACTTTGACGATACGAGAGGTATACCGTTTCAGCAACTCTCCGCCTTAGGTTCACTAGAGTTTGAGTCTAGACTAACCGCTACTAAGAGGTCCAAACTGTATAAGTCGAAACAACTTTTACCCCCTTCTTTCAGACTCGACCAGTGTAGAATTATTTAAAAAAAATATAAAAAATGTCAAAAAAAAAAACGAAAGAAATCATACGAAAGCGAAAATTTCCTTCATGGCACTCCTTTCGTTTTCGTCATATTTTTCCGCAAAGTCTAGGAAGCAGTGTAGTTCACAAAGACTGGCTGGGTATGAAAGTTGCAAATGGGCTTTATACGGTAAAAGTTACCAAGGAGATTAAAAAACGGTCAGTGAAAGATGATTCGTAGTTTTCCTTTCGCACGAAACGAAAATGTCTTTCGTTTTTGGCAAAAGTTATTGAAAAAAACTGTTGTTTATTTTTTGAATAAGAAAATCGATGTTATATCAAACAAACAAAGCAGGAAACCAAGAAGTTAATGAAAGAGGGTTCGTTTCTGGTTTAAGTTCCGCTGAAACGAAAATTCCTTTCGTTTTCAAAGTTGAGGAAACATTTTTGTGCCAGCGAAAATGATTGAACGGTTTTTCTTTGTCCAACAACAGATTTAGTTTCCTTGGAAGAATTCGATAAACAGAAGCTGAAATTTTATAAATAGGAGGTCTCGGCCGCATGTCCAGACGGAAAGTTATAATGACATTCTATTTCATTGACAGCTTGTTTTCTTCTTGTCCACGACGCCGCTTTTGTGCAAATATTGGGAAGAGAAATAGTGGTCGCTCATTTTATAAAAACAATTCCATGTGACTCTGTACTTCTTAAAAGAATTTATGTTAAATGGCTGAACTGGGAGGCCATCTTGGGACGATTGAACATGCACATAGACATCTCTCAGGTAAGGTAGTGCAAAAAAATACTTTGGTGTATAATTTGTAATTTTGGTTGAATCAGAAAATTTTCAACTAACCAGAAATGCTTACCAGAATTTGTTTTCTAACGAGGAGTAGTTTCCACATCTCCAAAGTTTTCCAAGGAATTTCACATGTAAGAGGCTGTACAAGTCTGACTCGAAAGAAAGCAACCTCCGCCAATATCAAGGATCAAAAATCGAGACCTGGATTGTTAACTTTGTTAACTTTATCCGCTGCAGTTCGAAGTCGGCAGAACTTATTTATATGTAGACTCATTGAATAGAAACATAGATCGCAATTGAAACCATTGATGTGCAATCTAAATCCCTACACACGCAGAAAAGTCGGATCAATAGCTGCCTCCCACGCATGGTGATGTTTTATTTTGGAAATTTCCCCCGGAACCGCCTAACAATACAACCATCAGCGGCTCCTATCAAAATAATAAATTGTTCCTTAAAGTCTAAAATTATATTCGCTCACACCTTTTCCCCGCGCACAATCAAAGTCAAGCAAAAGTTATCGATTACATGGCAGCAAGTTGTTGACAAAGGGAAACCTTAAAATTTCGATGAAAAGCCTTTGGAGAGAGAAAAACAAACTCGCCCAAATCAGAAGCGATATCAACCTTGTAACCGCCTGATATGTGAACGTATGACTTTGGATTATGTACTTCCGGGGAATTTCGATACCGTCCCCATTGACTCGTCAATTTCACAATTCATCGGCATTTGATGTATACCTATATTTGTTGTACTTAAGATTTGGGAATACTTATTCCTCGAAGTGATTTCTCGGTCTTATTTTTTCAACGTCCTCGAGGCATTGTCCTGAGAGAGACCAAAAGAGGATTAACTCCTTTCAGCGTTTAAGTCCACTGGTCCACCTATTTCCTATTCCGAGAAAGTCCATCATCGACGTCAACACTTTTCACTCGGGAGATCTCGGGTAAGCACCGTGCTGACGACCGACACGCGGCGGAAAAGGGTGGAACATTTTTTTCAATTTATTATTATGACTGTCATGGGGGTTGCTTTGACTACTCTGGTTCGTACCGCTGTTGCCTGTTTCGGCATGGTATCCCACTTACTTATCGAATGTGTAAATGTAACGGAGCATAATAAATATATTCAACCCGAAGGAGTGCCTGTCAATCGATAATGAAGGAGTAAACATTGTTGAGCCTGTCGTTACATGTATGGATGATGATGGCGCGGTAGGCACTTTTCATTTTAACTTTGACTTTGAAGTTGACAAATTGAGTTCGGAAACATGGAGGCGCATGCTGCAGGCAGCTGCTTTCAGCAGTGTAATGTGACAGTTCCGCTGTTAAATGCCTTAAAGGTGGTGGTGGGTTTTATCTTTTGTAAGCTTTGCCTCTACCATGTCACATGGGCATCAGTCGATGTATTTGAAGATGTATTTTAAATTTTGACAAGTTAAATCCGCACTCAGTTGATATATAACAATCTCACTTGCAAGACGTCTAAATTCGCGTTCGAAAAGCTCGAGTTTCTGCGCTGTTAAGTTGGACCGGTATTTACATTGGGGCCTTGATTTTCTATCAAAATTTCAAAATTTGGTAAAGCGCTCCACTTGTTAGATACCTTCAAAGGCCGGAGAAGCCGCGATGGACAAAATAAGTTCTTGGCTTGATATCTGCGTTTTGCAAAATCTTCGGCTTACTCTTTATCTTTAGAGGCACCACTGAGCAATAAAGGCCAGTGAGTATTAAAAGTTATGAATCCATAAAAAAAGACTGTAAATAAAAATAAAACAAATTTCATTTACCAAAAAATGTAAATATATTTTTTTTAAATTCATTTGTATAATTTACAGAAAAAGTATTTTTTTTTTTGATTTGTTATTGTTGTTCATAAAAACTATCTTACGTTCGTAATTTATTTAAAAAATAAAAAAATAAAAAAAATCTTTAAAAACAAGAAAGAACAACAAAAATCGTACAAAAATAAGAACAAAACGCAAGAGTGTAAAACTAAATATTTATACAAAATAAATTGTTTTCTTATCATTTGAGGAACACATTTAGTTGAGATATACATATATTTATAATTAAACAAAAAAAGTTGCTTTATAAAAATAGAAAACAAAATAAATTCATAAAGTTAAGTATAAATTAAGAAAGTTTTAGTATTCATATCATAGAACAATAATAATTACATCTTTGCCTATCTCAATAACAAGAGTCTTATTTATAACATTTACTTTTATTTTAAATATGTATAGATATATATTTATTTTTAATGGAAAAGTTTAAAGATAATTTGCGTTTCACAGCAAAGTACAAGAACTAGATACATATATTTATTTTAATTGTTTATTCTATTTAATTAACAATAGACTTACTTAGACAGTATTCTGGAATTGGAATTTTTCGTTATTTTCTATTTGTTTTAAATAAATTAAGCATTTCAAGTATTTTTTTGCAGCTGATTGGATTTTTTCTTTGTATACTGGGCAGATGAAAGTACCTACACTATGCTGTTCGTTTTAAGTAAGGACAGTGGAAAATAACAAGTCGGAGGTGGAGGTGGTCTATTCGGGTATTTCTGTTGTCAAACTAGTTCTCAGAAGAACTTATTTTTATGTTTGACCATTCACTGGGGAAACGTCAAACGACCACACTTACATATTCTAGTCGACCTTAAAGACCTTATTGACTTACATTCTCAGAGTTAAACGCGACGGATCATAATGACTTTCTCTTCATATTGTGAATGTGTCAAAATGTCACCCTTTTTCATGAAGATCACAATGGTTCACCCCCTGACAGATGGGCTCTGCATGTACTACTTTTACTGCGCGATACTTACATATAATCGTATTTAGTGTCCAGGCTAAATTTTACGAACTCACAATGGCGAAATTTTGCATATAAAACTAACAACTGTGACCTAAAAAATATTTTGTGTGAGGATTAAAAATGATTAATAGTAAGGGTCACAAAATGAAGAGTACTTCGTGTCGAGTGCATGAATTCTGTGCAGAAATCGAGTGAAAAACAATCTGTTCACAACTACTCTAGCTAAAAAAAGCTTTGGCATCAGCTTTTCAAACAAATAGTCTCACAAATGGTTGCAACATAAGATGCGAAGCTGGTAAAATCACCTGCATACTTTCAGTTTGTTAAGAGCCGCCAAAAATTAATTAAGGTGCTCAAAAAGGGTTAAATCACATTGATGACTAAAAAATGGTTATAGTTTCGTTATGGACTTTCGTTATCGGTACCTAGTCCTTAAGTTTGTTTGGTTTAAAGTGGGAGCTTAAAGCTGTCGAAGTCGAAAGAATGTCTTGAATTGCTTAGAGCACTACTTCTTACCAACCTCTGTTATATAGACACTTTGTTTTTTTTTGTTATTTACAAAACCATGGCAAGAAGCTTGAAAAGCTTTCGAAATAAGACAAGTAACTAAAAGACTTCATTCTACCCGTTATCCAGACTAAGGCTGCATACCCGACCTCTGTCTAAAGTTATCTGTAGTTAAAAAAAAAATATCTCAAGTACGACTACCGAGAAAAAGCTCAAAAAGCTAACGCAATATTATAGGCCACAGCTATTTTCTACTTCTTAAACAATTACTGCAAGAATCTATGCTTTCTAAGTACGTACGAAGGTAGAGTCCATAAAAGCTCAAAAGCTTTTACGAGAATGACCGCCTTAGACCTATCACCCCACAAAGTAAATAAAACACAACTCTTCTCAATTGAAGTTTTCGCCTCCCGGGTCATATTGTCAAGAGCTTTCAATTCCAACCGCAAGCACTATTTGCAGCTTTCCCCCTGCTTTGGGACCACCTCTCCAACCGAGTTTATCATATAAAAATAAAGTTTTATACATGATGTTCTCTATTTACAATATCGTATAATTTTTTTTCTTATAAACTTTAAGTACAGAAAAAGCGCTTACGCCCCCCGACAATCTTCTAAAAACTTTTCTTTTTAAATACTTTCTGCGGTACCTATTCTAAGTTGCCTTAAAAGTCCTCACAAAATTTCATATTTTCCTTCTCATTTTCATCAAATAACAACCTGTCACAATGTCCTGCATACAATCCCCCGACTTGATTTCAAATCAAACGAAAACAAAGGAAGAAGTTGTGAGAACTTCTCGGCCCATTGTTGTTGGGATGTCGGAGAACTCGTGCGAAAAGATAAAGAAATAACTTATTTTTTTATATTTTCCCAAGAAAACGGAATATGACAGACGACGAAGGAATTCTCTTGTCACGTCGTCGCTGATGGGTCATTAACGCAAACAAAAACAAGAAAATCACCAGACAGAAATTCAATATCCTTCCGTGCAATCAGAGTGAGGGTTTTGCAGCATAACAAAGGGAAGCGCATTACTATAAACTAGGGATAACCATTAACAAAACACAAAAAGGACAACACTTGTATAACATGGGATATAGTTCCGGATACTGCCCGAACCTGAATCAAGCACACAATAGTAGACATCGCTCTCTCTCGCACTCTTAAACATAATTTTTTCCACCCTTCGAAGGGATGATACATCGAAGTGTTGGTACTAGCACGTTTTTACTCAATTTCTGTTTTTCGTATCTCTCAGTCAACTCACGCAAACTTTGTCACAAACGCCCATCGTTGGGTGTCGAGCGCTGAGTTGCAGCGTTCTGCTGATATGCCATCCAGTTCGTGGACGTCGCGCGTATCCAGGCAAATGTTTATTTTGGAGTGCCGGATGAGTCCACCGTCACGCATTGTCCACATTTGATTTTCTGACTCGTCACACATCTTCATTATCACCTGCGAGCTGCGGGCGAACGTAACCAATGTCAGGCAGAGATCATGATGTTTGATTTGACCGCGTTTGGTAAGGGTCCACTCCTGATTGCCGCCAGTGTTGTGACATTGATAGATGCCTGTGGGGGGGAGCATTTAATTAAATGTCGTCCATCATAGTAGCAGTATGCCATGACTTACCGACAGTGCCATCGGCGAGATGGCCTAGGGTGTCCAAGCAGTATGGACCTTGTCGCAGTTGACCGTATTTCTGGGTGTCGGGCACCTGCAGGTCTGGGTAGACGTGCTGTAGATACCACTTGAATGGCTTACATTGGAGCTTCTTCTTCAGGGCCATACGGTCGTCGATGCTGTGAACAATGCAGGGGATGGTGCAATCAAAGTTTGACGTGATTGAACTTTCTACTTACTTGCCGAAGGGAATGTTTTTGGCCAGCGGTACAGCGTCGTAGTAGTACTGTTTGTAGTCATCCATCCACACCTCAGCAGCGCGTCGGGTGTTCCTCGCAAAGACATTGCCACTTCCTCCGGGGAAGGTGTAGGGATGGCGTTTGCGGAACACATGACCGACTCTACTGCAAGGGATGATTTCGAGGCTGCCGCCACACTGCCACACGCGGAAGGATATCTCAAGGTTTTCGCCGCCCCAGACGTCCATTTTCATGTCGTATTTGCCGAGGGTGTTGAAGTACGCCTTGTTGATGACGAACAAGCCACCGGCTATCATAGGGGTGCGTATTGCCGAAGTCGGGTCGTGCTGGCGCTCGGCACGTTCCGACGCGCTGAGGTACTCCCACTTGAATATCAGGTTCCAGTCGAATCCACCTCGCAGATCGGCCGACGCACCTATGTACTGGAAGTTGTCCATACTAATGACATCGATGACGGGACACACAACGCGGGTCGGGTCCTGGGCAACGCGCTCTAGAAGGGGCTCCAGCCAGTTTTCGTTACATTCCACATGGCTGTCGAGAAAGGTGAGCACTTCTGCTACCGCCACATCAGCTCCGCGCACGCGAGAGCGGACGAGGCCTTCGCGTTTGTCGTTGCGCAGGATGCGTACTTTGTCGATTTTCGCCAACTCGAGACCATCCTCAGCTGGAAAGGAAGATTTAAACGAGGGTTACTCTGCAAATAAATTGAAAAAAGTGACCAGCCGCATTCTTAAGGGAGAAACGAAATCGATTGCTTGGGAGTAATCCAGCTTAAGTAGATGACGGTCAACCAGCTGATGTTGATGTACGTGTAATCGTTCCCAATTTTGTGACAAAAATGGATCCAGTGGACCATTGGATACGATCGCCGGAACTACAGAAAAGTCCGCACGAGTATTGCATGAGAATAATCCAGCTTAAGTCAATAAGCGATTGGCGGTTAATGTCGAGCCAATTATCTGAAGAGTGGCTCCGGTTAAGCATTCGAAAGCAGAAATCGATTTTCGTTTAATTTGAAGCTTGCTTAAGCCCACATAATATGGGCGGGTGTAATCCAGCTTAAGTAAAAGTGATAAACCATTGCAACCATACAGCATGAGTGGCCAATTTTCAGTGGTCAATTTTCAGAACCTCTAAGGTATTGAATGAGTGTAATCCAAATTAAGCGAGCGCGCGATTACCCTGGTACTGAATGACATAGGACGATTGACGGCTATTCCACAACGCAAATCGATTTACTTTCAAATTTGACACTTGCCTAAGTCCACTTAATTCATCTATTATCTACTTTGTCGCTCATATTTGTCACTCTCCTTGGCAATTTCAAACAAAATCAAATCCTTTCCAATATTTTCGACCTCATTTGACATAAGCGTAAGCCCACGCTCGCATTGGTTTCTCCGCTAAATTTGCGTCTAGCTACACCCAATGACAATGTTTCTACAAAAATACTCACGATGATCACTAAAATCGTCAACAAGTATGATTTCCCTGATCAGATGCTCAGGACTTCGATTAAGGACACTGCAACGAGACGCAAAAACTTCATCTCCATAGTCACATTAAAGTTGTGTACTCACCTCACTATAGTTCGCAATAGCGTTGACCGTGCTTCATTGTGGAATGTTATGATGACACTTGTCTCGGGCAGGTCCTGTCGCCATTTTTTCTTACGGCACCTAAAATGGAAAACAGACAAAGGAAAATTTCAATAAAAACCCAATCGAAAACTGACAAGCAGAGATATTAAAAGTTTCCAAAGCTGATTAAATTCCTGACGCAAATGCCACGAGTCTCATGTTTGTCTTTGCATTCCTGTATAAAAACTCTAATGGAGTTTCCTCTGGATATAAGAATGATATCCACTCGCCGGTAGCCGCTCACAGTTATCTAGTTTAAGTCAACAAAACGACTGGCTCTAGTGTATGTAAGTCCATTTCGAAATGCATTCGAGCGTTTTGTTTGGCAACTAGATGGGACAGCGCATAGAGGGGCAATAACAAAACGCTTGTTGTTTGAGTAGAGTACTATCGTCTCAGTCTGTTGTGCATATCCCACTTCCCACTTGGGAGATTGTCACTTTGTGGGTATAGTTTCGGGAGTTATATTTCTTTGACGGTACAGTTAAATTGCGTTTGCATTGGGGAAATTATAATAAAAGGTTCGTCAGTTGGAGCTGAAAGCATTTTCGAAAGCACTCTAATTGCGAAATCGAGCAAAGACGCAGTTGCGAGTTGAGAACGGGGCTATGTTCAATATTTGTTGGGACAGGCACAGGACGTAAACAAACGTAAATTGAGGAGAGATTCATTAATTTGTTTGCAAAACAGAAACACAAAACTGGAGGGACAGCAACGGCAGCAACACTGACAGTTTCGGTGTCCGATTTCAATCACAAATGGAAATCGGATCTGTTCGACAATTATTTCAAATGGAATAGTGACAAAAAAATGGATTGTGAGAGAAAGAGAGAGAGGTGGGACATGTGTTGAGGAAAACACAAGTGAATCCAGCTGAATCAACAAATATTTTTGACAGTTCCGTAGAATTTATTTGACATATGCTAAGCATCTCCGCATAGTGTTGGAAAATACGTGCAAAGCTCACACTTTTGCAGGGCTTCTGTCATCTGTCAATAGAAGAACAAATTCGAAGGTGACAAGAAGAGAACAAGTAGTTTTCGACTTTTCGGTTTTCGCACTATTCCTGACAAACTTTCAAATCCGACCAAATCCATGGACAGTTATTTATGGCAAAGCCATAAAATTATTTGATGGCAGTAATCCAGCTTAAGCCAAAGTGCTATTGCATCTTAATTGAATGTCGTGATTGTAATAGAACCTGTGGACCTCTTTTTTTGACAACTTGCGGCCATCGTTGAAGGTTGCTTAAGCCCGCATAATACTATTGACTATTAATAATTCGCACGATTTACTACATGCATTTTAAAGTGCTGCAAACTGAGCTTATTTCGCTGGTACTACATCATATCAGTGTCTGTCATATCAATTAATTTTTAAAATCAAGAGCAACCGCCTCAAGTCGTTCGAATTCGAACATAAAAGTAGAGTGCGTGCTGTCATATTTAACGTTGACAAAGATGGCCGCAATTTATTTTTGCAAAATGTTTATTTTATTCTTAGTTTATTGTCAATAATGGTTTCACAAATTTGGATGGCAATATTTGAGACCACTTTTGTTTGTTTCACTCAAAAAATGTTATGTAGTAAACTTGTCTGGAGAGTGTTATAATATCGTGGGAAATTTTTCTTTGTATAATATCCCAACGCAAATGGAAAAACTAATAAACAAATAATTCGAATTGGGGTTTATGTTTGTTTTACCTTTATTTTCAAGGTCCAAGATATACAGACATTTTGTCAATAATTCCTCGTCTAAGCTCCCTATTCATACTGCAAAGTCAGTTTAAACAAACTCAGACCCGGACAAATCGTGAATCCAAAATCTGATTTATTTAGTGAATTAATACTTTCAATGCGATTCTCTGAATATTTTGCTAGAGCATTTACAAAATTTATAAACAAAAAAGGTCGTCTTGATTAATACTCTTATTGTCTCTCTTTAAACACAAATAATAAAAGAAAAAATAAATTAGAATGGGAAATATTTTTAATGATTTTAGGAAGAACAATAAAAATCGCAACTGCTTGAGGGAAAATCGTCCAATCGGTATAGCAACACTGCACCATGCCACATGCTCTGTAAAGTACGAGTTCGAAAATGAGAGAGTTTCGAAATTCGAAATAAAAGCCGTAATTTATTGTTGAATATAAAAACAGTGTAAAAAGTGTAACAATCGTTGATAAGTACCACAGCAAAGGTTTGTAAAAATATTGTGAATAGATTTTACGAGCTCTGACTGATGCACATGCATTTTTACGAGTTGACTAAATTTATCTGGACAACTAGATTTGTTGTTAACGTCACTTTTACTATATGTCAGATATACAATCGCAATGGGGACGTTCGGATTTCTAGTTAAATAAGTCTGACAGCTGAATAAATTGAGGTATTTCAGTTTTTATTGGTCACGTACAACTAGCAACAGTTTTATATCAAATCACGTCAGCCAACTGTCAGACTTAGTAAACCGGAGCTCTGAACGTGCCCAAATGTTCATGTTTGCTGATGTGGCAACATTATTAAAAGCAAATCAATTTTCCCAGATTACTGCCACCCTTCACCAGATCAAGTAATTTGTCCCCCTTAGGGAAGAACTTGTCACATTTTATCAATAACTCCCGTCTTCAGTCGTTCTTAATCCGTCAGAGTTTTATTCAACTTATTACACAAGCCATCGGATGAGTTGCCTAAACCGGCGCATAAATTTACGCCCCATCGTTCATCCATTAGTGGTGTAAAACTCCACTCCAGAGTCTGAGTCTGTCTGCAATATTCACACAGTTCGTAATTAATTCATTCGACAACCCAATTGTGTACAGAAGCAAGCAATTACGATGGGGCTGGGTGTGTGTGCGGGGGGTAATATCCGTTACGTTTATGTGTCGCAAATCAAATAACACACTCAGACGTGGCTCATTGTTAATTACTTGAATTAAATCATCCCCCATTCTCGCCAATGACGATGGCGTGGTACGCGTAAGAAAATAAAACACACTCCACAAAAAAAAAAAGTGCTTCTTCCTTTGGTCCTTTATTCCATGACACTTCGTCGATAAGAGCATTAATTCTGCCGAGTAAATCCTTTACAAATGTTTTTATCATCATTGGGCTGGGGCGAAACATCTCAATCCATGTCGGCGATGGATGGGGATACTCGTATTTCATGGTTTAAGCTGCACGTTTTCCAATATCTTGTTATTTTCCTCCTGTTTATATAAGGCTATTAAACTGCTTTGTACATATCAATTTCCTCATGCCAGAACGACCGAAGGAATATAGCTGCGGTGTGACAGGATCATGGACTCTTCATCACTTTGTAATCCCGCATTTTTTCGATACAAGTTTGAAGAAGGAAAAAAATCGTTGCTTGGTGGCGAAGTCAAATTTGTTGGACAAAACTTGAAAATGAATACCAAAAGGTCAGTAATGGCTAATGTTTCGAATTAACGAGTTGAAGTTTAGTTGTTATATTTATTGCTGTGCTTGGAATAAATTTAAATAAGTGACAGCTGAAGGGTGAATTTGACTGCATAAATTTGGAACTATGCTTAAAATGGAAGAGAGGTTGTTTGTTTGGCGGATTTTTATTGAAATGCTTCGAAATATATTTCTAGTTTGACGGATGAGAACTGAGCCCCAACCTACACCTTCCGAAAAATCAACAAATAAAACAGTTCTGAGTAACTGCATTTTCTATTCTTATTTAAATGCGCGTGCTATTCAAATCCAACAAACAAAACGGCACACAGCGTGTGTTTGAGGTAACGTGCTTTCAGGATTGAAGTATTTTTTTAAAAACTCCTCCCAAAAGTAGGTGTGGCAATGACGACGTAGCTTATAGTTCTCCCAAAGCCTTGAGAAATATTTAAAAATAAGTTTCCTTCAAATAAAGTAGTTTTCACTTCAGCCGGTAACAAACAAAAAAATTCCCTAAAGTTTTTTTTCTTTTTATTCACCCTTCTTAATATTTCAGAAACTTTTGCAAGAAACTGCCTTCAGATCCGCTTTGCAGATTTTTAAGTATTTTTGCAGTCACACTCATTTGTTTGATGAATAAAAATGTGTCCGCAGGCCAAACCTTTGACAAAAGACGTGTTTAATTGAGCTTCGATCTCAGCAAAGCAACGTAGAGAAGGGTTTTTAAATCACTCAATTATAACACCTGAGTTCTACTTGTCATTTCCATTTTATGTTGGAACCTTTCTGGTGACGTGTGCGGAAATTACTTGTACAGAACATTTTATAGCAGTTTATACCATTCATGGATAAATGTAACAGGAACCGATTTTATTGCTCATTTGTGTCCTTTTTTTCTTTGCTGAGATAGATGTTCAAAAAAACACGCCTATTATGTGAATTAATTTACAGCAACCAATCGGGAATGGATAACTGGGATAACTGAAGTTATCCAGCGCCAATATGGATACAATGCATACGTTTCTCAATTAAGCAAATTAAAGTAGAATCTTCAGCAGGCTAGACAATTACGAGATTCGCACTAGGTATTTATCCCCAGTAAATATGACTTGACAGGTGTAGTTTATGTTATAACCTTTTTGGTGATGTGCTTAGAAATTGCTCATAAACTGCTTACAGCTCCATTTATTTTCAAGGAAAAGGAACTGGAGATCCGCAAAATCAAACTAAAAGTCGAGACCACCAACAAGTTATAACAGTTTCAATCAGAAATGCTGTTTTATTGAGATTTCTTTTATTTACTCTGCTGAAGCATTTGTCCAATAATACGGGGCTTCTACTACTAAATAACATAATTTGAAAGAGGCAATGCGTTATAATCTCAGACACAAACCGAAAGTTGAAGCCCACACAAAACATATACTAGTATACCACTTTATCAGAAATGACTGCATACATTTGGGCTTTTTTGAGTAAGTAACTCTAAATTCGGCTGGTTAAGGAGAGAAGTTCATTGCCGCGCCGGACTGGGGCGTCATTAAAACGACAGGACATTCTGTAAACCCAAATTGATGTCTTGCGATAAAGTTTATTAAAACAGCTTTCGTTTAAATATCTCTATTCAAAATTTAGAAGCCATTCCCCTTGATTGTCCCATCAATCCCCTTTCAAACAGTAGCCGTCTGTACTCCGCCATTTAAAAAAAAAAAAAACGAAACAAAGCACTCACCATCAGCTCTAGGCTTGCCCCTAAAACAACTAATCGATAAAGTGTATCAAAAGTCAATGCAAAGATCAACAAACGTCAGTATCTCTCCCTCGCGTCCTGCCTATGGGCATAATATTTATTTGCCCAAATGGTGTTAAAACCCACCACACGAAAGGTTCGCTTAAAGGATAATAACACAGCGTTATGAGTGAAAGTGCCTCTGGAAAAGCTTTTATCACAAATCCGTGTGCTCTCCACTACGATGTATCCCCGTGACTCGAGTAACTACACTCACTTTCGGAAGGTTTTATGGTCCAAGTTTTCCTTTCAAACTAATTGCATTGGATTATAGTACCCCTCTCGGATCGAGATCTACGTTCCGAATGGGATTATGGTTGTTTTAGGACTTCTCTGAAACATGTTGGGAGATTTTTTTTGTTGATAGCTCCGACAGCATCTCAAAAGGGTCGATTTCCGCCAATATGATGAACATTTGAGCTGTCAATCCATTTCGTAAATCAGTCATAAACATACACACAGAGTCGTGATTCGTACAAGTATGGCTCTACAAAGTGCTAAAGGAACCATATGGAGCTCCTTGAACAAACTTTTTATGACCCGAATAAATATGTCACAAACGTTCAATTTATAGTGTTCGTCCGATGGGATGATATCCCTTCGTGCGGCCAATTGGGTACAATGATTCAATTCCATTTTATACTCGCAAGCTTTACATTATTGTGACGAATTTATTTGCGTGCAAGGATTTATCGAGCGTTTTTTATGTGTCCCCCCCCCCCCTCTCACCGATCCTACATTCGTGTCCGTGTTATTTTATAAAGGTTCAGTGTCATTGTGGATTTTATCATCCTCAAAGGGTGAGGTACTTAATCGATAGTTTGTGAAACAGAAGGGATAATTAAAATTGTGTTGGTGAGGCAATTCCAAAGGCGAAAGGACTTTCACTTTGGAAATAAAAATGATGACACGTTAATTTTATTTCTACAATTCGTTGAACAGGCTATCAAATTTTAGTAAGCTTTGAGGTTACCCCTTAGGGTTTGTTATTGGAAGTGGCAACACTACTTAAAGTGGCAATCAATGGGGACGTTCAAATATCTAGTTTAGGAAGTCTGACAGCTCTCTGACTAGATGTATCTCGGTTTTGATTGGCTGAAATCTGTCATATGAGCAGCTGTTTCAGCCGTCAACCCGAAAGGTAGCCGACGAATTTCTTGACTGAGTGCCAAGTTGACAGTTCGCAGATGTGGCTGACGTTGAAAAAGTGACGTTCCCGACCAACCTAGTTTTTGCGTTCAGGTTTCAACTCATCCAGACAAATCTAGTCGAACTAAGATAACTAGATTCTTGTGTCCAATTTGACAGCTGACAGTTGTGGTTTGTGATCGCTTCGGGTTGACAAGTAGAGTAGACTTGCCAATACACCTCAAACGCGCTGTCATTTCCTTTAATTTAATTCTCTTCACTTAAAGTCGGGAAGCGACTTAAAAAGTTCACCCAATCCCAACATAAACAAATTCATGTCCAGTTACTTTTAACAAGCAGCCATAACTTTGTGCGATCAAAGTTATGCATCTGCTTCGAATTACAGAAGTTGCGAAAAAATCTCTCTCTACGTCACTCAAACATAATTCTAATGCTGCCAGAAAAGTCCTTCTGATGATGACGGCATGATACAGTCTAAAACTGTTTTATAACAATTTTTCTCTCTCTCTACATACACATCCTCATGTGGGTTGGAAATATAGCACCACACCCCACGCGACGCACCCACAATATTGTGACAGAAATATGACAGCAATCATTAAAACAAAACGTCATGCAACGCTCGCATGTCACTGTTCCAAGGACTCGTCGTGTTGTCATAGTCAGTACAGGATAGCGTGGCGTTACAAAAATAAAAACGAATTCTCTCACATCAAAGCTATGGTGTTTAGAAAAATATTTATATTCCATTTTAATGGAAATTTATATGTATGCCGTATGCGCAATGCAACACGAACGGCATTTTTTCCTTGCATTAAATTTTTAATGACATCCGTTAAGCTGTTGCATAATAATCAGCTCTCCTTGGTCGTTGTCTCCTTGAGCTGTGCTTAGAATTCATGGTGGCTACGGCGGGATGCAGCATCTTTTGTCCTAGAATCAACGAAAATAGAGTTGGTGAAATGCAGCAGTTTGAGGACATTGTCCAGCGGATTGTGCGGATAATGAGATTGCATGCAGGATTCGTAGAATTTCTCGCAAAGGGGGGTAACGTATAAAGAGATTAGTTAGGAAGGCTTTTATGTTATTGTTTGATTACATATGGAGGGATCTAGGGGAGGATTTCAAAACGAAATGTTTTGTCGTGGTAGGTACTTGGTAATTCTATGAAGGGAAGCATACCTTGGGAAAGGAGTTGAGCGCCTGGTTCTGGAGGGACATTCGGCATTACAATTGAAACGATTTATTTTATAAATCAGAGACTTCTTTCCCTACACTCCAGAATCAAACTTTTATTCTATACCAAAGCTAAAGTGGGTTTCATAAACTTTTGGATGTTGAAAACCGACTGTTTCTGAGAGAGTGTGGTATTCCGCAAGGCTTCGTGTTTGGTCCTCTTCTGTGAAACGATTATCAAGCGACGTTCTAAGACCTAATTTATTGAATTGGCTTCTCAGGAGATGAATACTATCGCAAGCCATATGATGAAGTTAAATGAAACACCGCTATATATGGCATTCCACAAGGTTCCCACCTAGGTCCTCGTTTGCCAACTAAATATTCTAACCCCGATTTCAATGTACATAAAAACTGAGAAGCGCTGTGATAAGAAAATTGCCAGAGCTTAAACAAAATTCGACCTTAAACAGGCTTCATTCCTTTGGAACTCTGAACATTACTGAAGTTTTCAATGCCCATAATTTTAAATTTAAAGGCTTTGATCAATTGAGTATGGCGTGGATAAATAAGCTTGGCGTTCAGTGGTCGAAAGTTGAAAATTAACCCAGGAACTACAAGACTTGTGAAATCTTTTACATAAAGTCGCTGGATGGAGTAAAAAGGTCTAGCTTTCTTCGAGGTTTGGAATAGTGTTGCTTACCAACCGCGATACAACAATCTCCTTCCTAGAAGTAAAGTCACCGGTTGCGGATCCACTTTATGTCGTATATACGCTGTCCCAATGGACCAGTAGAGAAAGGGACACTCACCGCAGGGCAAATGAAGGTATATGACAAGTGGTACGTTTTTTGAACATACATCAATTTTTCCAGTGACATCTACTCTTCAGGCATAGAATGTCCCATTCAAGGATGTGATCTGAAGGTCTTACTAAACAGGGTGCGGAAAATTGTCTCAGTCAGTTGATTATATCCAATCAATGCTAATATTTAGGGCCGGAATCGCGTTGAACGACGCACAAATTGCGTTGTTTTTGGACAATTTTTCGAGTTTTCTATGTCAAAAACGCGTCGAAAAAGGTTTCAAAAACGCATATAAAAACCTCCAAAAACAATTCAAAACGTTTTAATGAAAGCTATAAATAAGCGTGAAAACGACGTCAGTTTTGGACCATTTTTCGAGTTCTTAATGTTCAAAACGCTTCGAAAACATTCCAAAAATGCATAAAATATTCCAAAAACAAATCGAAAAGCGGTTTGAAACAAGCGATAAATACACGTAAAAACGACGTTAGTTTTGGAACCTTCTCTATGTCAAAAAACCCGTCGAAAAGTTTCGAAAACGCACAAAAAAACTTCAAAAACATTTAAAAAAAAAACGGTTTCGAAAACACAATAAATACACGTAAAAAATACAATATTTTTGGGAGCTTTTTCGGGCTTTTTATGCCCTATTCCACTTCCTTAGTGCGTTTTTTTACTCCTTTTTTTATGTGTTGTCTTAAGAGTTACAAAACAAGAAAAAACAGAGCTTGTCGCGTTGGCAGACGACACGTGGCTATTTTGTGGACAGTTTCTCTCAAATTTAAATCAAAACCAAACTAGGCGTAGAATTGACTTCAAACTTATGCCACACCCCAAAAATTCACTTGACAACTTCCGCAATTTATAACCTCTTTCATGGGGTGTAAAATGTGTTTTTTTTTATTGGTTTGTTTTTCGAATTGGCACCACTTTTCTCAATTTAATAGCTGAGAGCGGATTTGGCTTGCCAATTGATCTTCATTAGACTTACGGTCCCAGTTGCGTGAAAAAAACTATTCGAAAATTAGATTTACGGACTCATTTGTATGACTAAAGCAGCGTTGCCAAACGGTCAAAATATTTCCCCCTGATAGATCTAAAAAAAATCCCCAGATTTGGCTAAAGAAATCCAACTTTCTGTCATTCTGTCTTAAAAATGGGAATTTTGAATTGGAAATACCAACTTGAAACAATTTTGTAAGAATTTCCACAGCCCTTTCGCAACTTTGAGGAAGTTTTTGTTTATAAAATTTACAGATAAGTTTGTTGATTAAATACGGAAAAACATTTAGGGAACTTTAAAAAAAACTATAACTTTTTGCTAATAAAAAAGGCGTCAGCTTTTTTTTTTGAAAGACTAGTTTTGATATTAGACCAAATAAGTTTCACTGGTAAATATAGCTTTGGAGGATCGAAAGATTTTTAAACATCATTAAAAAAAACACATACGCATTTATTTCATCCTCGATTGACATGCTGAATTTTGAATCATTTGGACAGGACGAAGATTGTCTACGCTACCTTATTCTTAAGTTTAATTTACTCAGCGTTTCTTACGTTCGCCTAAAGGCTAAAAATTAAATTTTTCTAGGGTGGCTCATTTTAAGGTCCCCAAAAAGGATATAATAATGAGATCGTGTTATGCCCCCAAAACGCATAAGTAGGAGCCGCGGCTAACTGAGTCATGGTTGCGTCAGTGAAACGGTTTCACAGTGGAATTGTAATAACAAGATTCCACTGCAGCGACAGCACAACCACAATTCACTTACGTGACGCAATGATTCAATGGGCCGCGGCCTACTAATTAAATGGAAACACTTCCGGGTCATGCTGACAAATGCATTTTCCCGAAGTGACCAAAGCGAAGTTCCAGGTAGGAGAATCGGCGAGTCGAATTTCAACCATCGGAACTATCGGACTTAGCAATCGAAATAAAATAGAATTAAAAAAACAGTGATTTTCCCGTAAGCAATTTGCCCCAAAATTTCTCACCCCATCGACCAAAAACCCCCTGAAACGGACAACTCAGGCCCGAAGTCGTATTTCAAAAGATCTTTTTAATTAATAAGGTCTTTACGTAATCACGATTATTAAGGTATTTGCTTTAATTTTGAAGATTGGCACTCGTTAAAAAAGCCATTGAAAGTAATTGTAGACCAAACATACAACAATCAGTTTCACACAGAAAATCGGACTGCAGAAACGTGTACCTCTGACACATGTCGATGCATAACCCGAGGCTGAAGGTACCTTTCAAAGTAAGTGACTCAATTTAGTTACAGACAAACAGACCAAACTTTACTTTTTACAAACCAATGGAATACTCCCGGGATGGAAAATTAAGCACGTTTCCCTGTGAATTACCATTTTATTCGCAATTTCGCACCTTTTTGCGCAGAGTACCTGCAACATAAAAGCTCTCAATTTGCTAGCTTTATTACATGCTTTAAGAGGCGCCCCAGCTCAAGACAATGGAAACATTTTCTCCATGAAAAATTGTCAATAAAAAAACCAAATAGCTAAAGGTATAACCTACATCCACGAGTTTATGAGTTTTCTGCTCTGCCCTATTTTATGGTGCCACACTTTGCTTTTTCTCACAGCAAACCGCCACATGATTGAACCATTTCTCGGCAGCTTCCTTGATTAAAAATTGAAGCGCGCATACACACAACACACATGTGTTGTTACAGCTCATCAAACCGGCAGATGAAAGTGCCAGCGAAGCATAAGGGCACACCACGTATACACACGAATTTCCAAAATAAATAGGAAGTCTAGGAGGAGCTCTATCTGTCTGTCACTCCATGTGCAGGTTATCCTGTGCAAAGGCATCCGCACCTGACTTTGCATACAAACGACGTATTGGCATCAGTTTGAAATTAATTTCATTTCGATACCCTTCCCCCAGCTCAAATTGAAACTAATCAATCACCGGGACCTAATTCCGTCGAAAGTCTTGCCGAAATCGAGTTCAAAAGGACTCGCAACCCCACACACAAACACAAAATGAAATTCATATGCAATGCTACTCACATTAGATGCCTGGTGTCTGGAACTTCCCGATTGCTGGGCAATGCATCACTTGCCTCCTGATTGAAACGATTTCTTATGTAGGGATCTTCTCCGGGCCTTAAGGCACCGCCTCGGATGTATCCGGCTTCGTCGAAGTACTCCCAGTCGCCACCGCCACCGCCTGATGGTGAAGTCTCCTCTGGCATCAGTCCGTTCAATCCCAGGCCGCCAACGCGTGGTGGTACGTGCTCTGCTCCTGCTGCCGAGCCACCACCGGATGCGATGGCATTTTGCTGTCTGTGAAAAATGTGCTGTTGTTGTGGCTTATCGGCGGCGAAATTACGCTGCTGTGGCGGCGGGGCGGCTGTAGCCGAGGCTAGGACCTCATCCTGGTACTGGAGTGCTGTTGCCACTTCACGTAGTCGCAGAGCTCGGTTCTCCACCTAAAACGAGTGCAAAAGAACAAGGAAACAATGAAGATAAATGTATATCGGGAGCTTTTCTTTAGAGGATTAAGCGAATGCAATTAGAATCAGTGGTGCCTCCGGGCGCTCTCCCAGAAAGGTTGATGAAAGAAACCACTCAAGTCCAAGTCACTCAATATCAGCACAGACAGATACTTGGATGGAAAAGGTTCGGTTCATCAAGGGACCTTAGGGTGGTGTTTGATATGTTTTTTTTTAGCTACGTCTCAGGACAAATGGCTGAAGTAACTGAGATGCTTTTCGCCTGTTTCTGGTGTGCTTTGTTCTTTGGTGAAATTAGTTGCAGGCACTTTGGCTGGGATTTGTTTTATTTTCAAATTTAATTCGTACAGCCAGACAAAAATACAATCAGTCTCAAGGAGAAGCAATTAGTTCACGTTGATGGAGAGCGAAGCAGGCTACTGAGAGCGAGACTCAAATGCAAGTGAAAGTTGTGCCCTGGGGTGTCAATTAGCGTTAGTCTTTTTGCACTTACTTTGGGAATAGGGATGCGCTTTGCGACAGGTTTGATGGTCGCTGGCGTAGTCTATTACGTGAGTGTTGCCTATTGGCATTCATTCACTGAGTAAAATTATTTCAAAAGTACGGCTAGCATTCTGGGAAATTATTTAGCTGTGCCCACAACTGAGCAAGCTTGACAATATTTTGGGTGTCATTTCCAAATCGAGGCTATTGTAGGTACAAGAGAGTTACCTTAGCTCTCAAAAACGCCGATGTCAACGAACTAAATGTGTCTCGGGTAGTTTTCAAAATATTAACAGCCTGTCTTAGAAAAGAAAATCAAAACAAGTCCGCTTCTAACCACTTATGCTTTAAGATATGACAAGCCCATCTTGAATCGGACTATATTTGATCTAAGAAATCGAAACACCAATATAGGGTTTTTCAATAAGAGCGCTACAAAAGTTTTTTTTTAAATAAAACAAAAACGGTTTTGGATATCAGTGAAATTCTTTATTCCTGTGAAAGTACGTTCGATGCCATTATGATGTATGGAACTCGATTTCTTTTGCATGGCCACCACGGGCACGCTTGCAGAAGTCCAGACGGTTTTCAAGCATAAGTCGGCCGATACTGCTGCAATTTCACGTTCGATATTCGTACGAAGTTCATCAATCGTCGCTGGCTTGTTGGCATAGACCATAGACTTGACGTAGCCCCACAGGAAATAGTCTAACGGCGTCAAATCGCACGACCGAGGCGGTCAAGCGACTGGACCATTTCGTGAGATAACACGTTCTCCAAACTTGGTTTCCAATAAATTGATTGTTACATTCGCTGTGTGGCTTGTGGCGCCGTCCTGTTGGAACCACATGTCCTTCAAGTCCATATCATACAATTGGGGCCAAAAATATTCGGTTATCATTGAACGGTAGCGATTCCCATTCACAGTAAAGTGCCGGTCTTGATCATCACGGAGGAAGTACGGCCCAATGACGCCGCCGGCCCATAAACCACACCAAACCGTATTTTTTTCGGGATGCAATAATGACTCATGGAGTACGTGTGGATTGCTGCCTGACCAATACCGCATATTTTGTTTATTGACGAAGCCAATTGGCCAGAAATGAGCCTCATCGCTGAAGAAGACTTTTCGATGAAAATCCGAATCATTTTCAAGTTGTTGCTCAGCCCAATTCACGAACATACGACGCTTCTGGTGGTCAAGCGGCTTCAGTTCTTGCGTCAATTTAATCTTGTAAGGATGTAGGCCAAGATCTTTCCGCAAAATTCGCCACAACGACGTCACAGAGATGCCCAACGCTTGAGAACGTCGTGTGAGAGACAGCAATATTCTCGACACTACGGGCACTTCTTTGTCTCACTGGCACGGGAACATTTTGTACTGTGCCTGTGGATTGAAATTTTTCCACTAGACGCTCAATTGTTGATCTGCTAGGAGGATTATGACGACCATAAATTGGAAGTAGCGCTATCAACGTTGAGGCCACTGACTCCGAATCGCGGTAGTAAATTTTTATAGTTTCGACTCGTTGTTGGCTCGTATATCTTTCCATCGTGAAATGGCAAACCTTACTGAAGAGAAATGTCAAAAGAGCGGCAGAAAATTCGGCGTCGTTTGCTGTCCCTGTCGCTCTACTTTTGTAGCGTCCCTGTTGAAAAACCCTTTACAAACCAACTCCATCGCCATTACCTGTCACGGATTAATTTTTGTGTCAAATACCGACACAATCCCGTGTTTTTGAAAAAAAATTTCAAAAGTCGGCTGAACACATCCAGTCCACAAGCCGGTTTCAATGTTTTCAATTTTAGCAATCCTTTAGTAAGCCTTTAAATGCGCTTCGATAAAACACACCCCCATTTTCAATCATATATTCTGTAAAACATTACAAAGGCATCTTACTCCACGTGTTTTCAAAAATCAGAGGTATTTTTGGGGCAACATGTCAACCAGTGTTCACTTGAATCCAGCCCGTTTGACGTCTAGGAAATTCAACAAACCTCAGCCTCAAATATATCAAACTACTGGTCCTTTATAGGCGCAAAAAAAAATTGGTTTTCAAGGGGAAAGAAGTTTGGGAAATGAGATTAAAGTCCTGACCCTATTTCAAACCATACATTCTGTGAAACACTAACCCGCATATTATATTTGCTGTAAAAACAAAAGGAACACTAGAGTTTTTGGGGCAACACGCAGTTTCAGAAATGCACAAAGAGTTGAAGAGCACCGATCCAACCACACCTATACTCGGTATCCACCCCTGCAAAGCATTTGTCTGTCAAGTTTTAGAAAATGAAAAAAGACGCGTGTTTTCCAAATCAGTTTTTAAAAAGTCTCGCAGTTTTCGAGAAGAACCAAGTTGCGAAAATCTGCGACATTTAGTAACAACACTTTTTGCTGTTGACATCTGCGACGTATTAAAGCTATTACTGCGGCATCCAGAGACACACTTAGGCACTGTGGCGAGAAACAACACTGAAAGGAGAAACCAACAACATTCGATGACAGTAAGGCAGCTTAAGCCAATGTGCTTTTGTGCGTCAGAACCATTAAAATTTAAAAGGTTGGTTGGGTGTTTTTTTTTGTAAGCAATTTGCTCCTTTCAATATTTTCTACTACGGGTATAAAGGGTTGTTGTTCCATTGCAGGGGTTTATATGAAGTTCACTGGCTTTCATTAATTTTTGACATTAGCTTAAGCTCGCGTCTTTTGTTATAGCCGACAATTAACAGCCCGCCTATTTGTGTATTTGTGTGTTTTGAGGTTTAGGGAAATAAGTGTTCTTAAAACTCAGAGTATTCAGCTCCAGAGGAGTGTAGTCAGGCTTAGTTAACTCGACCTATCCAGGTGGCACTGCAGGTATAGGCGATGATATAATTTTGCAAGCAAAAAGGATAAGAACCAGCTTGGCGCATAAGTGCGCTGATACAACCAAACGAGTTGCTACTTTTTTTTTAATAGTAATGGAAAGGTTCGTTCTGACGTTTCACATTTTTGACTGTTCTTAAAAAAATCAGTAGCTAGTGCACATAGGAGGCGATCAGTGGCCATTAGTGTATTTTTTATTCACCTTGTGGTGTTTGTAGAGGACGTCAGAAACTTGTTGGTTTGTGTAAAGGGAACACAAGGAAAATAAAACTTCGAGGTAGCCGGCTGAATATTGGCAGGAGAGTAACGCAAACAGGGGTCGACTTGCCGGGTCTGTTAACTGTATGTTCATAGAATTTAATCTATTTTACATGCAAAAAAAACACGTAAATCACAATTCGTTCCCAGAATGTGCAAACTGTGAACGTAGAAAGAACGCTGATATTGCTACATTCTAAAGGGTTTTCCAATAACAGGTGTTATTTTGGTATTCAAAGAAAAATTTAATTTTTTGAGATAAATGATCGGATGTTTATTTCATAATAAAGAGGAAGGTATGCCGTTAATAATGAAATAAGCATCAGCCAAATGGCCACCACGAGCACGCAACAGGACCATATCCTTTTCATGAAATTTTCGATAACCAAATCGCAAAGTGGCTGCCCTATGTCCTCGATAGCCTCACGAATTTTATCTTTGAGGTCTTGAATCGACGCTGGGCTGTTGATGATCGGCTTGAGTTCTTGTGTTAACTGAACTTTATAAGCCTTAAGACCCAAGTCTTTATGCAAAATACGGTGTAATGACGTTTGTGGAATGCCCAATTCCAAAGAACGACGAGGAATGGACAAACCTGGGTTTTCTTCAACACTTTGGGCTACAGCAGCAATATTCTCGGGTTTTATTATTCACATCACTAACTTGTCCCAACAGCTCGAATTTTTCCACCAATTTCTGTATTGCGGTCCGACAAGGTGCTTCACGACGACCAAAAAATGCTTTAGTTTGGCGAACTGTGACTGCAAGATTTTCACCATTTTTGTAGTGAATTTTAATAATTTCAATGCGTTGTTGAAGAGTGTGTCGTTCCATTTTTAGTAATGGCGTAGTTTCTACTTGTCAAATGTCAAAGAATAAAAGCTTCAAAAGGGACAGCTACCGAAATAGCGGGTCATTCACAATAACACCTCTTATTGGAAAACCCTTTATTTGCTCCACATTGCAATTCAAAACGGGAAGATTCAGTTTAAATTGTAGTGCGACCTCAATAAAACACGTTTGGCCTACCCACGCAAAGTTGAAAATATTTTGAATCCTAAAATAAATCGACAGTTGATAAATATGCAGTTGCTGATAAGGAAAGGCCACTTACTACATCCAGGGCGAAACAATTCTCTGGAGTGAAAGGCCGTTTGAATCTTAGCGACAACCTTGCAGATTAATGAACCTCTATGTGTCATTAAATCTCTTAGTTGAGCAACAAATTAGCCATCATTAGCAACCTACTCGCCTGCACAAGGGCACATCATAATCGTACTGAAAGACACAATCTCCGGCGACAACTATTTCCCACCGCTAATATATGTACAACGCGCATCACCCAACAGTGATTCCCACCGACATTTATTACAATAAACGAATCATTTCGCTACCCATTGTCGTCGCCGCAGTGGTATTATAGACGAGTCCCACTAAACCACTTCCATGTTATATTTAATTAATTTCCTAACACACTTCTCTATTTGGTCTGCATGACGTAGCATGGCCGGACCGACTCAAACGTGGCCCAACGCCTCCTTCTCATGCCCAGTGCTGCCGAACTTTTCTCATTTAGTCAACGGAATGTGAGAATCGGTACGGCGGCCGTGATTAAATGTTGACATTACTGGTTAATTGGAGTATAAGGACACAGACACTCAAGGGCATGGTGCCAGAGAAGGTTAACTATGCCTACATAGCTGCCAACTCTAATGAGTATCAGTCTCAAATGTAAATGTATGTGGGCACATATAAATCACGATTTCATTAATCAACTTTTAAGTTAATTTTGTTTAATGAAAAGTGGGTAAACTTTTTCTTCACCAGGCAATTGAGTGAAAGCGATGGGAAACTTTCAACAATGTCCTTAGTCGCAGGTTTTTTTTTTAAAGGAAAGTACATTCCCAACATGAATATCCATTTCGGACATCACCCTAGAGCGTTGTGAGACGAGTATTCATGGGGCACACTCAGCAGCGCATTTGAAAACTTTGCTGTAGAGGTAGTTTAGCACCTTAGCTCCCCGAGGAAATTAGGTCAGAATGTGACTATTTTTTGGTATGGCTGAAAAAATGTCGTCGTTTGTTGATCACATAGCTATTTGTGGTGTTTTCAGTTAGAAATGCTCGGGATATATAGAATTTATATAAATTTCAACTAATCTCGTTTGGAAAACAGCGTGGGGCTAAAGAGTGTCCCAAAATTCATGCAATTAATTGAATTTGGCGCCATTTGTGCGGTTAAGTGCTGCCAAAGGGAAAAGAAAAGACAGCGTGACAGCTGACGCTTTAGGATTAAGAAAAACAGTGTTTTAAAGAAAAAACTAAAGTTTGACAGCTACAGTTAGAAAATTAATTTATTTTCCAACAGTAGGGTTTCGGTTTTTAACAAAACCTCTCGAATTTGGTGGTTTAGAAAAACCTCGAGTGACAGTTGAGCAACGAATGCCATCGATATGTCAATGTTTGGTGTAGATTTTGGGCTCGATGCATCATCAGACTGTATGTCCCACCTTGAAAATGACGATGGTAAGCAATAACAGCTTGAATTGCAAGATTTGGATGTGGGTGCAGTCGCACTACTGAGCGAGGAGTCTCAGGTTCGATTCGCTGAAAAACACAAATTACGCATCTTAAGCGCTCTGAAATACGCGATTGATCTTTGTAAATGAAACTGTTTTTCTTGGTGATTTGGAACCTGGGGATGGGACTTGTAAGGCCCTCTTTCCTGGAGAATTGTTGTCGTTCAAAGCATAGCTTGGTTGGTTGGTTTATGTGGCTGTGGCTGGCAAACTCATCGGCTTTTTAATTCATCTCAGTGTTTCAACAGCCGGGAAACCCGACAAGAGAGATTTCAAGCTGATTACAAGCGCTGGTTAATGTCTCCTTGCAGTCCGCAACGAGCTTGGTCGTAGGCTTGGTTGAATCGAAACCCTCCATCGGGTCCTGACTGTCGATGAAGACAGCCATTTATTTCGTAGATGTCGCTAGCTTCATAAGAAGTCTACATGCCTCCCTGATTGCCAGTACTTCTGTCTAAAAAAACGCTGGCTGCGTTGGAAAAGTTTTGGAAATGACTAGTTCTGTTCAAAATACGCCTGCTCCCATTCCACTGTTCATTTTAGAACCATCGTGTGCGAATGCATTCTGCCACGGGCCAATTTACAGTCGATGTATTTTGGATTTTGACATGACAATGAATTAGAATTTGGGACTATGTCTACGAATAAGATTGTAAGTCTTTTGGTCTTCAAAAGCAACTGATATAGTTCTTGTTGCGACTAGTTTTCTTCGTCTTTAGGGATGAAACGCATCAGTTTAGGGATATTTAAACTGTATGAAATCTCGTTCATTCCATTGTCTTTTGACGTTTCAACCTTTGTCACCGTTCCTGAAGGTTTTATTTTCTGTCTTTTTCTCCCCAATGTATTTTTTCGATATAGCCGGAAGGTCTTAAAGGCGGCGAAACCCTAATTTTGAGCGAGGTTCTTGCTTTTATATTAAAACAGCAGTCCGGGAAAGGATTCTTTTACTTAGCGATCGTTTTCGACACATTTGAGTCAGTAAGGATTTTTTTATAACTAGAGCTAAAAAAAGAGAATGATCTGATTTAACCACAGGCAGATGGCAAATCCCAGAAGTGGGTGGGGCACCTCAATCATTCTGTTTTTTTAGTACTAGTTTTAAAAAAAGTCCTTGCTGACTCAAGCTTCAAAATGTGTCGAAAAAAGTGACTTTTAGTTGTTGTATGGCATTCTGGCTATTGAAGGCACTATTGCTTCAAATCAAAGAATTCATCTGGCGTCCATCTTCCTAATGAGCCACTTCTGTCATTCATTTCCAACAGAGCTACCTTTTTTAGTTTCCCTGATTAAAACTAGAGTTCAGGAGCCTTATTTATTAGAATTCGCAAAACGCGCCTTAACACGTGTATAGTTATGCAGTGTATAAGCAATTATACAGCCTTTATACACCCTTCCAAAAATTCTTATTTATAAAACATTTTTCCAAACATACTAGTTTTACAGGTCTTGCGTCAAAAAATTTACTAAAAAGGAGAAATCTATTACATTTATCTGTCCGAAAAGATAAAAAACTGAGCAGCTTGTGAGAAATGCAAATTCAAATACAAATAGGAATTAAAAAAACTTAAAAGTAAAAAGAAAAAGTTGACAGATTTGACACTCCTGTGACTCCTATGTCTTATGCAAAATGAAACAAATTTAAAATATCTCATATCTGCACATATTTCTTATCGAGGATACCTACTTGTGGAATATTTAAAATAGAAAAAAAAACCTCGATTTAAAATAAAATGTGACAGATCTTTTAAGTTAAAATGACATTTCTATACTATTCCAACTCTTTAGAGCTTATACAAGTTCTATACAACGTTGAATAATTTTTATAAATAAGGTTTATTCGTTTAGACTTGTGAGTGACTTTATACACTCTTTAAAATACGCTTATAAATAAGCCTGTGGAAGTTTAGAAAGTCAAGCTCAATGACGCACTTTACTTACTTAGCGGGCTCCCGACCCGTGGAGAGTCTCTGCCTGAGACACTGCAGCCTTCCATCCTCTGCGATCCCGGGCACGCTGCTTCCAGTTATCCAGACCAAGCGCTCTGGCATCCGCGATGGCTTGGTCTTTGAAACGGAGGTTCGGTCTTCCTTGTCGTCTCGAACCTGGCGGCTGGGATTCGAAGATCCTCTTAGCTGGAGCATTATTGTCCATTCGCTCGATGTGGCCGAGCCAATGTAGTCGACGTATTTTGGCCTTTTGGACTACATCCACATCTTGGTACAGCTCATAGAGTTCGCGGTTGTATCTTCTCCTCCATTCGCCCTCCTCGCACACAGGACCAAAAATCCGCCGAAGAATTTTTCTTTCGAAGGAGCCCAGTATCAGCTCTCCCTTCCTGCTTATCGTCCAGCACTCGGCGCCATAAAGCAGAACTGGCAGGATAAGGGTTCTGTAAAGCATACATTTTGTCCTTCGAGTTAGGAGTTTTGAACCCAATTGTTTTGCCAAACCGAAGTAGCAGCGGTTTCCTAGGGTAATTCTTCGCCGGATCTCCACTAGGATGTCATTTGTGGAGTTCATGTTTACTCCGAGGTAGATAAACTCCTTAACTACCTCGAAATTGTTGCTATCAATAGTGACGTTCTGTCCTAGGCGGTGGACAGATGCTTGTTTGTTTGTTGATAGCATGTACTTAGTCTTGTCCTCATTTACTACAAGACCAACGAATTTCGCCTGTTCTTCAATCGCCGTAAAAGCCTCTATCACGGCACGCTGGGAGCGACCGATGATGTCAATATCGTCTGCATACCCCAGTAGCTGGACGGATTTGTTGAAGATAGTGCCTTCCGTGTTGACACC
This sequence comes from Cheilosia impressa, assembly GCA_948293265.1. NCBI lineage: Eukaryota > Metazoa > Arthropoda > Insecta > Diptera > Syrphidae > Cheilosia > Cheilosia impressa. The sequence continues at coordinate 22,918,199 of OX411884.1, forward strand.
TGCCCTGCGCACTATCTGCTCTAGCACGAGATTGAAGAAGTCACATGATAGTGCGTCTCCTTGCCGAAATCCGGTGCATGTTTGGAATAGTTCGGAGGAACTACTTCCAAATTGCACGTTGCAGCGTGTGTTCTCCAGCGTCACGCTACATAGCTGGATCAGTTTTGCCGGGATCCCGAATTCGGCCATCGCCACATAAAGCTCCTGACGATGAATGCTATCATATGCGGCTTTAAAATCGATGAAAAGGTGGTGAGTCTCGACTTGAAATTCATTGGTCTTTTCCAGGATTTGCCTCAGTGTGAAAATTTGGTCTATAGTCGATCTGCCGGGCCGGAAGCCACACTGGTACGTGCCGATTAGTGTGTTGCAGAACGGTTTGAGACGTTCACACAGTACGTTGGATAGGATCTTGTATGCGACATTAAGCAGGGATATGCCTCGATAGTTCTTGCAAGACATAGGATCGCCTTTTTTGTAGATGGGGCATATGGAGCTGATAGTCCAGTCATCGGGCATACTTTCTTCCACCCATACTTGGTTGATGATTTGGTGCATGCGCCCTACCAAAACATCACCACCGTATTTGAAGAGCTCCGCTGGTAAACCATCAGAGCCGGCGGCCTTGTTGTTCTTTAGCTTTTTTATTGCTAAGCCAACTTCTTCCATACTGGGCGGTGGAACTGGATCTTCATTGACTGGACGTGGGTTCTCTTCTTGCCCTATCACTCTCTCTACATGATGCCCATTTAGCAGCTGCTGGAAGTGCTGCTTAAAAACATCTACTATTCCCTGCGCTTCGGTGACTAGGTTTCCATCACTGTTTCGAAGAGCCTGCGTTCCGGTCTTGAAGCCAGCAGCCAGTTGCTTGGCTTTCTTGTAGAACTTCCGGATGTTGCTTCGATCGCGGGACTCTTCGATCTCCTTGAGCTGGGAGACTGCGTAGGCCCTCTTCTTTCTACGCAGGATTTTCTTCTCCTCCCTCCTCCTGGCTCGATACTCTTCCCTCGCTGCCCTTGTTTTGCGCTGCAGCGCCTTCATATGTGCATCTTCTGTCACCTTCTTCCTGCGTACGCATTCATCATCATACCACGGGCTCTTTCTCTGGGGTGGCTGGTACCCTAAGGTGGTTTCGGCTACCTCTTTGATGATGTCGCGATACTGGGACCACTGGGTGTTGGCATTTGTGGTAGGTGAATGCACTGCGGAGAGTTTCTCACTCAGGCGCTCTTTGTAGACTCTGGCTACTCCAGGTGTGCTAAGGCGTCCAACGTTGAATTTCTTCTTCTGGGCGGAACGCAGCTTCTTCTCATTGGATAGTCGAGCTCTGAACTTAGCCGCAACAAGAAAATGGTCAGAGTCGACGTTTGCCCCGCGGAATGTGTGCACGTTGAGGATGTTGGATGCGTGCCTCGCGTCGATTAGCACATGGTCGATTTGGTTGGCGGTTCGACCGTCTGGAGAGCGCCAGGTTGCTGTGTGGATCCTTAGCCTTGGAAACCTAGTGCTACTTATCACCGTATTACGAGCTGCCGCGAAGTCAGTTAGTCGGTAACCGTTGTCTGTGGTCGTTTCGTGGATTCTGTGTTTACCAACTAACCCGCCAAAGATGTTTTCCTTTCCGATTTTAGCATTGAAGTCCCCGAGCACAACTTTGACATCGTACTCCGGACAGGCTCCGTAGGCTCCATCCAGGAGGTCATAAAACTCCTCCTTGATAGGGTCTTCAGCCTCGTCGGTAGGGGCGTGTGCACATATTAGGCTTATGTTTTGGAAAGTAGCTTTGATGCGGATCACAGCTAGGCGATCACTTATCGGCCTTAAGTCAATGACTTTTGTCCTAAGCCGGTTTCCCACGACGAATCCGCATCCTAATACATGCAATCTTTTATGGCAGCTGTAATAAATATCGCAATTTTTCCTTTTCATCATACCTGATCCTATCCATCGTATCTCCTGGATCGCGGTAATATCTGCCTTGTACCGCGTGAGGACAGACTCAAGTTTTTGAGTAGCACCTGGGGTGTACAGCGTTCGCACGTTCCAGGTACATACTCTCAAATCGTTGTCCGTTGACGTTCCGGGTCTAGTTGCCGTTTGAGGGAAATCGTTATCCGAGGCTTCACGTGTCTCTCCCATAACTAGTGTTTTTTTAAATGGTCGGGAAGTTACCCCGACGGCACAACCCCCAACCTGGAGGGCCAGGCCCTTGACCTTAGGACAGCAGGCCGGTTATTCCGGTGCCAGTAACCCACTCTGGGATGTGAGCGCTGCCGTTGGCCCATTAAGGGTTCATCCGCCACCAACTCTTCTCCAACACCCTGGCTCGGTATTGGAAATCCCTATAGACCTGGTATCCGAATATGTCAGAGCAGCTCTATAGGGATTACACTAAATAGTTCGGCCTGACTGGAACTGTAGACGCCACCGTTGGCTCCATCTAGGGAACTCCTCCGCTGCCGTCTGGTACCAGAGGAGGTGTCTTAGTGAGAAAACAACACTCCTCCCCCCTCTCTCGTCTGCTGCCACCAACGACCTTCCAAAGGGGTTGGATACCCAATCTCCAGTCGAGGTACTAGGCACCCACCAGTCACCCCGTGGAGGTGAGAGTAGGAGTTGATAGTGAGAGGCTAGGTGAGAACGCTTGTGTTCTCATGACATCGCATCACTACCCTTCAACACCGGTCAATGACGCACTTTGCTGAGTATTTAAAAAAAACTGGTATATGTTACTGAAAAATAAATGGGCCTTGTGCGGTGGAGCTATTAAAATCCTTTTCTTGCCGAATTGTTGCACCGTCTTTTACACCTACAAATTTTATTCTCAGAATATTTACCATGAAATATTCTAACCAAACTTTTAAACTGAATTCCAATGCGTTCCATAAATGTCAAGTTCTTCGAAGAAGTGCTACAAAGAAGATAACTTTGCGTTTTTGTTCATAAAATGCTGCTGAAAAATGTTATACTTCATAAGACTGATGGTCCTTGACATCTTTCCAACAAAAACTGCACTCAAATCCGTTCGGTCCGACTCGAAGTAACAATTGTTCCAACTACAAATAGATACGTCACTTACATTGACACTGCTTCAATGCGATTTCAATGTCCTGCCACTTTTGTAACGAATTCCATTCTGGTCACATATTCTTCACGCATTTTGACTTCTGACCCACATAATGGCGATCAAATAAAAGTCATAATCATTTCACTTAAGCAACTGAGTGTGAAAAGGGCCCAGTAATACAATGACACCATTTGTCAAGAACGTCAATTATCCGCTTGATCCGTTCCACAACAAACTGTGACCAATTAGACGAATTGATGAATCATAACAACTCGCATTACACAGAAGCAGACGAAGAAAGTGCCCCGCGAACAAGTGAGTGAAGTTCACGGGCAATTGATTGCGGTCTATCCACAACCATGTGTGATTAGAATGTTTGACATACTTTGACAGTGCTCACACGATTGCCTTGTGTAGTTATTTTTACTTTTCTTGGCGCTTCAATACATTTGAGATAATTGTGGCAATAAGAAAACGTGTACAAGTTAATTGCTTCTGACACCGTGCTAAGTACTTAATTGGAGTGGGAGGAACTATGCGGCATTCTGCCGATAATTGGCCCCCGTTGTACTGAGCGATACGAGTACAAAGCCGTAGAACACCTTTGGGAAGTAAATCGGGTATTTAATTACCGAAGACGTTTACAGCATTGATTGCTGTTAGTTAATGGGTGTAGGCTCGGGGAAATATCTCCTCAATTAATCAGCTGACTTCTTTAGTGAGATGAATGGGGTGGCACTCCTTTCGGTACCTATCGCTGTAGGACGTGATTTATGCGAGCAGTTATCATTTGAACTATGGGAGTTGATAAACTACGAAGTCGCTTGGAAACTAGAACACACTCCTTAGCCCCTATAAATAAGGAGATAGGCTACAAATATTTTTTCCTAGCAAGGTCGTACAGCAAACAACCCAGCTAAATAAATTGTCCTCCGGAGTCTGCTGATAATAACATAGAAAAAAAATGGAAAAAAGCGCAAGTCCCGTCTGACGTTATATAGTGTGCTCTGCTGTAACCATAAATAGGAAATCCCACAGACACGTGTTGTAAGCTGTTAGTGGTTTATGGTCAACTCCATGAACTAGGTCCCGCAGCTGCTGCTGCTGCCGGAGCCCTCACTCGATTTACTCAACTGTCGTATGTGCAGTGGAAAGAAGATTTCGAAACCGAAAGTTGCAAGCGGCAGATGGCAGCCGTTTGCTAATTGGCGAATGTCGAATACACTCTTGGAGAGTTGAGTAAACTCCAAGCGGGTCTTGTGGAGTTTTTGTTCAAGGTAAAGCATTTGGGGGACTAAAGTGGAGGCGATGACATTTCGCAATGGCAGAGGAGATGGTATCTTTATAGTTCAACTATTCCCTGAAGAACTATTCTAAATGCAATGTCAACCAGTTTTTATGGTCGATTTTTGCTAATGGCTTTTAACAGAATTGAGAAGCAATTATGCGTGGAAAATATTGCAGTACAAATTTATCTGAACGAGACGTCACTTCGCATCAGTACTTTTTGGCCGTGTGCGAGTTTCGTTAAATAATATAACACACCTATTCGCGAGAGATAATTTTTGACATTTTCAAATTTGTTTATAGCTTTGCGAAAGGAGATTTTTCGGACATCCAATAAGCATGGTGCTTTAGGTTGTGATTGAACGGGAATCTATTGACCAGTTCAAATTTCACTTTGTATCACAGAGTTCAGCTGCTCAATGCAGGTCAACTGTCTATGAAGACCCTGTCAATGTCAATACCCCGGGGGAAGATTCAGTGGCGTTCCTAATGTAATCAGTGTAAAATTTTATTTTTCTGATCCGTTTTTTTAGGTTAGGGAAGGAAGCATTGAACTCACAAAAGGGCATTGAGGTTCTGATTGTGAATACAAATTTTCAGAGTCTGAATCTAAATTTGGGAAATAATAAAACTTCACCAGAACTGGAAATAGAACTTCACCAGAATTGAATTATTTCTGAGCCTTATGCCAGATTTTTGACATTTCCTGAGAACAAATTAAGTCTAACGAATCAAGTCGAGGTCAAAATTGTATGTTCCGCTCATAAATACAAATTTTAATGTTTGAGCCAAAATTTCGATCCCGGTCAGAAATGTTATTTTTTTGTGTTTTGTTTAAAATTTTAAATCTTTTTCATTTCGAAGGCAAAATTTTGAATTGTTTTCATAGAAGAGTGAAAATTAAAAGAGAACTGTTCAGATCTGGGTCAGAAATTTAAGTATTTATATTTAAGCTGCCTGCGTAGAAATTTCGAATTTATTTCATATCCGGGTCGAAAATAAAAACATTTTGCGTTTCACTGAATTTTGTTCATGTTTAGCCTGAAATTTCAAAGTTATTTCACATCTGGGTCAATACTTACAGTTTTTTCTTTTAATTCAATTCTTTCCTATCACGTTCAGGGCTAAAAAATCTTCAAGTCTAAGTCAACATTTTAAATCGCTTTCGACGTGAAAGTCATAACTTTTTTTTTAACAAGTCAAAAATTAAAATGTTTCATTTATTGGTAAAAGAAAACAATTGCCTAAATCTGGATTAAAATTTGGACTGTTTTCATCTAAGTCAAAATTGAATATATTCAATGTCCCGGGCAAAATTCTGATGCTTTTCCATATGCGGTTCAAAAATAATGTAAATTTTTCATATTTGTTCAAAATCTAGATTTTGGTTCATACCCCGTTCAAAACTGTAACAGCCGTATTTATTAGTTTCTCTTACGACGCCTCTACGATGTTGTTTAGTTAAACATCGCGTAAGAATTTACGCAGCCTCTACGTGGCTTTCCTGAAATTGTGATTTATAAACATATTTCCGAGGTAACTTTACTAATCGAGGTTTGTGTCTAAATAGGTAAACTATTACAGAAAACACTGAAATCTATTACTTTTTGCAACTGAAACTGATCTTAGCTGTGGTTGGCAGATTAGCTTCGTAGGAAAATCATACATAATACAAACAAAAAGCCAAATTATCTGGGACGATTCCGAAATTTCTTTGGAGGGACTGCTGAAATATCTACCTGCAATCATATGTCGTTTTCCATTGGGCAAAAAGAAGCGTCCGAAATCGAAAAAATCACTTCTGAAACCATTCCATTGGCACAAAAAATACTCTTCTGGTGATTCTGAGAAGAGAATTTCGCTTTTCGATTTGAAGTCAGAATCCACTCAAGAAGCAGTCACACAAGTGTAATATATGTTTTTTATACAAGTCAGTTGACAGCAGCCGTATAGATTATTTTTTTGCGTTTCATCAATATTTTTGTAGATTCTTTCAGAAGCAGTTTTCTTGTTCCATTGGATTTCAGAATGAGTGGATCCCCGAGTGAAACTAATGGAAAACTACAATAATCTATCAACCACCACCAAATCTGAAATTCTATGTTATAATTGCATTTGCAGACGAAATTCGTTTGGTGCAAATTTACACCACATTCGAAATGAATGCACAAACAAAAATTAGTTTCACTTTTTGAAATTGTTTCCAATTCGACCACTAACAAAAATGACATTAGCTGCAAAAACATATTTACGTAGGCTCTACGCAGGCTCTAAACGCAAATTTTCGCGTTTAAATTACGCAGCCTTAAAGCAATGTCGCTTAAGTTCGAAAAATCTTTATAAATCGCATTTCCCTGCGTAAGGGCATTTTAGAGGGTGTGTAAAGTTAAGCAGACTCTACGGTGGGTTTATAAATAAGGCTGTAAATATTTATGGTTGGGAGAGAGTCAATAATTTCTTTCATATCCATGCGAGTCAAAAATTAAAAATAAAAACATTTTGTCGTGTCCAGGTCAAAATTTCAAAGTTCTTTGATTACCGTGTCAGAAACAAAAATTTTACATTTCCTAGTCGACATTTTAAAATTTCATGTCCAAAAGTTCAAAATTTTAACTCGTTTTCACATACGAGTGCAAGATGAAATTTTTGTAATGTTCGGGTCAAATTTCGAATTGTTTTCGTAGCCGGGACAAAATCTCACTTTTTTAGTTTAAAGGTTCAGAGCCGTCATTCAGTTGTCAACAAAGAAGTCCGTGTCCCTTTCTAAGTTAAAAACGCACGCGTATTTGAGGTTTAAAGGTGCACTCCTTTTTTCAGAGCATGAATGCGTGTTCTATCTGCTCAAAGCAAAATTATCCTAGTAAAGAGCTGAGGACGTCATACGACGCAAAACAAAGCCAACTGACGGGAAAGTGCTCAAATATGTTTTATTAATAAACTAGAGCCCTTTGAAGGCAGTCCGGACTCAGCTGGCGGTCTCTATTCAGTGCTCGTCAATCGCTAAACAAGCTGCCGACAGAATATTTTTTTATAATCTTGATTAAGTTTGTATTGGTAAATTTTTAGCACCACCACATCCTTCACAGTATTCATTGTCCGCATCGATTTTCGCAATTTGCCTTCACCGCGGCCGCATTGACATTTTACCGCGTCGCGTCGTCGTTTTCCTTCAGCATACAGATGAGCGCAGCAAAGCTACCACCTTAATACCAAATACTCGCGCCCGCATTGAATCCTTACCATCCAAACAGCAATTTGCACTCCCCCCCCATTCTATTTGGCAACAAATCCATCTTGCCCTGTCAAACTTAAGGAAAAATTTAACCGGCAGACCTCATCACATACCCCACTTGACGTTCCCATTTCTGTCCAATTTGATTACTCTTACGATGCGATGAATTGTAACCACTGTTAAACTATAAATGGGTCCCAAGAGGAACGTGATCGGAACGAAATATTTCCATCAAATGAGGTGTACACTGTACACATTTTGTAAAGTCATCATAGTTAGCACAGGTACCTAAGCCACGTCTACGAGCTACGACTCAAGTGCTACTCGTACCCGCCAGCTATGCCACAGTGATTTGCAATTCATGAGGTGTTTTGGGTTCACCCGCAAGTGACGAGGATGACTGCGGCGGTGCCATGCCACTTGGATATGCAACCAACTTTTAATGCATTCCAACCTCATTCACAGACACTGCGATGATGGCTCCTTCCATCACCTTGATTACAATCGAGAAACTCAATGGATCCGTTTAGAACGAGTTCCGTTCTTTGTTCTCCTGCCTGACCGACCGACTTTAAAGTCAAAGTTCACCTCTACGCTCTTGGCGTCGATAAATTGAAAGTAGCCATCCGTCACTCAACCGACCAGTCAATCCAGCCAGCGGTAACCGACGTAAACGGTTTTGAACTTGACTCGGATGTATCTCGCACTCATTCCGGTTGCATAACAAACCCGAATGGACGCAAACAAAACGAAACATCCCAAAGAATGGCCGACCATTGTTGTAATAAATTTAAGCACGTGTTGCCTATTCAGCGCGCCCCATACGGAAATCATTTAGGCGAAGACGTCCGTATTTTTATTTTCATTTTCGTTTTTGGTTTTGCTTTCATCTCCGTTGGGTAACTCTTTGAATATTCGAAATAAATCATTAGAGCTGCACAATGGCGCGGGCCTAACATTCCAAAGTATTTCACTGGCTAGCTCACGAGCTCGTACAATGAAAGCGAAAAATGTGGCAATAACGATTTGGAGCGCAGAAGTTTTACAATTAATCAAAATAAATGTCTGCAACATCATTAGTGGCTGTCATAAGTGTGTTTGTCATAAGAGTGTTTGTTCAGGGTGCCAGTGGTGGTACATTTTTCAAGTGGCTGTCATGCAAGTATTTGAACTTTTACCACACGAGTATTGCTACTGTTGCGCGCGGCAACACAATTTGGGCACCACTGAGCCGGTAGCCCCAAGGCTGAGAGATGCTTCTTACTTCTTAGTTGTCTGGGGGCATTATGCAAGCGCAAATACGCCTGGATTTGAGTGATGACTGATGGTGGCGTGCATCCAAATTTGTTCACTTGAAGAACGAGAAGTGCGGCCATAGATTTATTTTCAGTGTTACGAGTGCCTGCGAGCAGTGACTCTTGCGCAAAGACGTAAAGTGTGTCAGCGCAGTAATTTCTTCAAGCGCTCAGTGGGTGTGCTTCTGCACAGCCGCACGTATCTATTACAAGGCGAAAACTCTTTTTGAGTATGATTTCATAATTTGTGATTCTATCGCCTATGTAATGTAGGAAAGGAGGCCATGTTGGGTATTCAAATTTACGGAAAGAACGGCTTTAAAGAGCAGAAGATTGAATGAGGAAATGGATGCCGATGGAATGCATATGCACCAAAACAACTCGAAGTGCTGTATACAGGAGGACAAGAGATCGTGAGTTCTTTCTGTGCAGGATAGGAGCGAAGAAACATAGGCCGCGAGAAGAAGCATGAGGAGTTCACCATCAGGGAAATGGAGCTTCCTTCTGCGGGAGCAATAGCTTTTAAAAGTTTCAGCTAAATTTAAGGAATACGTGCTAATTCAACAAGATGCGAATAGACCCTGTCGTCGTTCAATCTTTCGACCGACAAATACCTGTCAACACCAGTAAGTAAACCAATCAAACCCGAATCGAAGAAAAAATTAAACTTCACAATTTTCCCTTTTTCATGGGATATTTTCCAATCAAGCGCAGAGCTGCCTGCTATATTTAAAAAAAAAGGGAGACCTAAAATGAGCTATCAGTGCCGTTCAATTAAAAGTAAACAAATTTGGAAAAACAATTTAAGAGTGAAGGCGAAGTTCGTCAACAAAGCTCGAATAATGTATATTTAGGGGGAAATTTTATTTTTAACTCTGTGTGCTCTAAGAAAACGTAAATCTAAATTGAAGACATTTTTGTTCCGCTGACGCTACAGTTCTAGAGGGGGTTCCTCCTCCTGGGATTTGTATGTGCTTCATGTCTAAGGCAAACATTTTTACTTAAACAAGGAAAAGTGTTATCCTCGGCCTGGCCGATGCTTTGATACCCTCCACTGCATACAACTCATGCAAAATACCAGAACTACTTGACCGACATAGCACAACCTAACGCCGATAAAAATAAGTGCTCTCACCAAATTTCATTCACCTACGTCGATTACTTTGGGCGCCATCGTGCTTTCAACAGACAGATAGACAGACAGACAGACAGACAGACAGACAGACGGACATGGCTAAATCGATTCAGAATGTGATCCTGATTCAGAATATATATACTTTATGAGGTCTCCGGTGACTCCTTCTTGGCGTGACAAATGTATTGGCAAAGTGAATATACCTTCCTGTGGAGGGCATTCAAAATTATAATGTGGGTATTGAACAGCAAACGTTGAACGCCATTTGTCACTGAAGTTCATGTAGAACCTATTCGCTTACGGCGAACGTCATGTGAGAAACTTTACTGCCATTCTGTAAGGCGGTGAACGCCACAAAAAACGACAAACGTCGTGAAAGTAAAACGCCACTCGGAATAAGGGTGAATATAAATATCACTTGGTTCAATTATTGGTGATTTTATTGTGATCTTTTCATACTCTCAATTCTATTTTACAGTCAAAAGCAGCAGGGAGTAAATAAAAAAAGATAGTGTGCAAAGGGAAAAAGCTTGTGCAGTTTGAGGTAGGAGAATGAGTGAATGGAGCTGGGGCAAATGAGTTTAAAGTGGTGAAAATGGAAAAGATATTGTGCTTATTGTGTTTCTATTATTCTCTCCAGCAAAAGCATAAGTTGCTCATCATATTCTTGAAAACATTCCCAAATATTGATATAAATATTATTCCTTTTTTTAAATACAATTTTCGTGCCTATCTCTTCTCTTCTCTTCTCTTCTCTCTATATATAAAAGAGAGTTGCAAAAGCGTTGTGACTTTATAACTCACGAACGGTCAAACTGAATTCGATCAAATTTTTAGGATTTGCTTGTATGGTCCTGTAGTTGGTTTATCTAAAGTTTGAACGAAATTGGTCAACGCGCTCGTGAGTTATGTCAACATCTGATTTTGTCCATATAAGAAAAAACGTGGGCGCCCTTGAGCGTGTGCTGTATGTTAACTGTGTGCTGATGTCATACACACGGCAAATACACGTTGCAGCGCATCCGCCGGCTTATACTGCGCTGGTGGCAATGTGAAATTGCCCGTTTTGACTCACTGATGGACAATGTGATTCAAGCGACGATCATCAAGGGCAAATTCAAAGGAGAGGAAGTCCTTATCCCACGAATACCGATTATTCCAACTGATCTTCTATTGCTATTCAAGCGGATTCCCCGTTCGATTGGCTTTTGCGATGAGAATCAATAAATCGCAAGGCCAATCGTTGGAAGTCTGTGGGATTTATCTCGAATTTCCCTGTTTTTCGCACGGTCAGCTGTACGTTGCCTGTTCGCGTGTTGGCAAACCGTCTCTGTTGTTTGTTTTTGCGCCGGAAAATAAGTCGAAAAAAATATCGCTTTCTACTGATTTCGATTGCATTCAAATAAAGCGCATTGAAATTTGAGCTATCTGTGTTTTATTATTACTCTGGAGTTTATCTGAATGCTTTAAATTGGGGCGGGACGAAGTTCGCGTGCTCCGCTAGTATTTTATAAAAACAGAAAATTTCCCACGATACGTTAACACTGTCCATGTTAAACACGATCTGTTTGGAACAAATAAAAGTTCGAAACAAACAGATATGGTCTCAAATAGTAATTGGTAAAATAGAAATAGAAAAACTGTCCTTTTTGTTGAGTCAGCTGCATTTTTTCCTTGAATACAGATGATAGTAAAGGCGCGCTTCCATCGGACTAGTACCAATTGGGATATTTTTAATTTTTTTTCGACTCGATATTTGAATCTTAACAGCTGTCCATGAGTATTAAAGTTTTTATAGCGATTATCGGTACCTTGAAAGACTACTTTACGAAAGATGGCGTTATGACTACTGTCATGATCTGTCAACAAAAAAAAAGAAAGAAATGATATTGTGAGCGTATTCATGGAACTCGTGTGACTTTTTTGACATGTAGTGATATTCAAATTCGTTATCTGTCCTTGTCGCTCTCATCTGAACAATATTCTCCTTTGAAATGTTTTGAAACAGAATAAAATAGCGGTGTCAGTAACGAAAATATTAATTTGATCTGTCAATTAATTTGATAGAATCTATGACTCGTCTTATGACTTCTATCTATTATCTTCAAAGTGGATTCTGGCCTTTAGTAGGTCGGTCGGTAGTGACTCAATTCATTAAGATTAAATTTACAATTTCCTTCTGTCATAATCACTTTGAAAGATGGCCAAAAACAATACTAAACATTGAGGTCAATGTCATCCACCAATCACCACCAATGTAGTGAGAAATAAACGTGACTGCGAAAAACAAGAGCCACTTAGTTGGCCTATCGATGGTCAAGTTTCCATTTATGCGGACAGTTTTCAGATGTTGGGTGTACCTACGGTTTCTTCTTTTTGTTGACAGAAAAGAATAATAACCAAATTCACAAACTAGATTTATGGGAGAAAATCAACCAATTTGAAGCAACCTTATGCACAAACAAACTGAAGTAATTTGGTATTCTCAGGATGTTGCCAAAAAAAGTTCACGAAATTCTTTTTTCTCTCTTTTCGTTCTGTTTTCTACCTACGTCGGGCTGGAGGGAAATCCGTTTGGTATCGATTTTGAGAGGTTTTTCCCGTCGCCACTGTAATTTAATCGTGTTTTTTTTTCTTGTTGTCTTCTCTTTATTATGCACTATTCGAGGTTGTTCCAGTTCTAAGGTCGTTCACTATTCGTATTCAGTTGGAATACTCTTTGCGATTTCATTTCTTCAATTTGGTGTCGATCTCGATTCTTTGAATGGTTTTCGAAAGTTCGTCGCCTGCTGACTTTTTTTCGCATTGTTTGTCGTGTGATGCGGTTTCATTAATTGGCTGCGGTCAGTGGATTCACTGTGAATGTGATTAGCATTCAATTAGAGACAAGATAAAAGATTTAATTGTGAAGATTGTGAAGAATTTAACGGCGAAGAGTAATTGCCAAACAATGATTTTGAATGTCAGAGAGAAAGATTTTTTTGTTCACTTTTGGTTTTGGGAAAGTTTCAGTGTAATAATGGACGCGATTTGGTGTTGATTTTTTATGTTTTTATTGAGACAAGTATCGCCTTCTATGTTCACAACAGCAAACGCATCTTGTTTATAAAGAAAGTTAAAACAGCAAGTAAATGCTACCTTTGAATTTGGAATTTACTTCAGGTTTCCAGATTTAAAGAAAAATTGCTTAATTTTGTCACTACAACTCTTTATTCAAAGCAAATAAAAATAAATAAATAAATAGTTGGCGCAACACTTCCGTACACCTACGCCTAGCTTCTCCCAACTATGCATTTTGTGGGAGTTTTTCATTTTTGGGACGAATGGAAGGGAACTACAATCGCGTGCCGAGTCCAAACGGCAAGTAAGAAGCTCTTTCATGACAGTTGTACTCTCGTACGTTTGTCAGACGTTCGCGAGAGGAGGAGCATAACAAAAAACCTTATGAAGAAATGTGGGTTCTTCGGGAATCGAACCTCGGACCCTTCGCTAGTCCAGCACACTAACCACTAAGCCACTGCGCCTACTTAGCTTGAGCTGTTAGGCAATTCTGACAGAACGATAATAGAGGAGTTCAAAAAGTGGATCTCTCCGGTCTATTCGTCTGCCTATCTGTTCGTCGCGTCAGCTCCTTAAACCAGGCTTGGAGTTCGTGGGCCTATAGTTCGGGGTCACATTTTTGGTTAATGTTAATAACTTTGATTTTTTTTTCAAAAACGGCTTTAACGATATAAAGCAAATTGTACATGATTTAGTACATAAAAAAAAGAGCAGAGTAGGTACATAGTAGGAGTAAAATTAAAAAATGTTTCCCAAAATGTCTGCGTCCTTCATTTTCCAATCGAGAACTGCTTCATATCTAATTTGGACGCAAATGTAAATGGTGGGTAATGCCAACATACTGTGCAACACCTTGGTCTCAGTATTTATTTAAACATTTAAAGAACAGTAGGTACGTAGTAGGTAAATGATATTCGCAACAATTTTCTTTGCACAATTTGATATTAATAAAAATATATTTTAAAAATAATACGTGTAGATTATTCTAACTCTAAATATATATAAAGTTCAGTTAACACAAGAACTCAAGCCGGCCGATCATCAACAGCCCAGCGTCGATTCAAGACCTCAAAGATAAAATTCGTGAGGCTATCGAGGACATAGGGCAGCCACTTTGCGATTTGGTTATTTCATTGAAAAGGATATAGTCCTGTATGTGTGCTCGTGGTGTCCATTTGGCTGTTGTTGTCTTTCATTAACAACGGCATACCTTCCTCTTTATTATGGAATAAACATCCGATCATTTATCTCAAAAAATGACATTTTTCTTTGAATACCAAAATAACACCTCTTATTGGAAAACCTTTTATAAAAGAGAGTTGCAAAAGCGTTGTGACTTTATAACTTACGAACGGTCAAACAGAATTCGATCAAATTTTTAGGGTTTGTTTGCATGGTCATGTAGTTGGTTTACCTAAAGTTTGAACGAAATTGGTCAACGCGTTCGTGAGTTATGTCAACATCTGATTTTGTCCATTTAAAAAAAAACCTAGGCGCCTATGGGCATGTGCTGTATGTTTACTGTGTGCTGATGTCATACACACGGTAAACCTCAAAACGTTCATGGACTTTATCGTTAAGCAAAGTGTTTTTGAACAATCGCGTTTCTGGATGTACTCTGTGGAATGGCAGAAGCGAGGATAACCTATTGCCCACATTCTGCTTTAGTTGATTTGGTTGATTGAGAAAATCCGACCGGACCAACTGGAAAAAGATGATCAAGGAGTTGACCCGGACATCTATAAAGCCATTTCTATGCTGTGAACTTAATTTAATTCCAAGGAAGCTCCATTCGTTCAATAGAAAAGTTCAACTATCAAAAGGGATGTCAATAATTTAATCAATTTTGGGCAGTACGAAGTTCGCCCGGTCAGCTAGTCTATACATATAATAAAACTGTAGCTGTTTTCATGTGTACGCGGTTGGCGTGAAAACTACTTCACAGATTTCGATGAAACTTTTTTTGAAATGTCCCTTAAGATCCTGAGAAGGACATAGGCTATTCCTTACATTGCCATGCCTATTTTTTGGGAGCGTTTTTGACCAAAATGTGTTTTTTTTCTGACTTTACTGCCTTTTTATCGCTTTTACTCAAACAATTCTTAACCAATGCAAACAAAACAAAATGCCAACAAGAGCCAAAACTTCCATAATAATTTTAAGCCATCAATCAGCTTTCTGTGTTATCTATAAGCTAAGCTACAACCCAAAATCTAACACGAAAAAACTAAATTTATTTTCTCAAATCGAAAATTATCAGCAACCATTGTTCTTGATCGCTGTTCTGCTTTGGGGTGGGTGGGTGGCGCACATCGCACAAGCACATACATATCAAAAAAAAAAAAGCGTGAAGTTTTCTCCGATTAAGTGAAACGAAAGAGAAGTAGGCGAGGTGAGTGTGGATGTAATCAACAGCGACAATGTTTTTCTGAGGAAATGCGCAGATGGCCAATGACGTGCGATGATGAGCGTATAGTGGTGTAAATATGTATATTGAGTTTAAGGTTTTTGTTTTTGGGGGTTGTGATACTACCTACAACTACATTGATATCTACAGTAAAGAATTGAAGAATTCAAGAACTGAAGACGATATAGGTGAACAAATTTGTTTGAATTATTGTTGGTGTAAATACAATGCACTCTATATTATTTCTGTAGTTTCTATAGTAGTATATTTACCTCTTGCGATTCACACGATCAACCAAATTTAACAAATGAAGTGTCAAAAAAAAGAGATTTTCTTGCTTCTTATTTTTGCATTTTTAGTTTTTTTTCAAATATTAACAATTGAAAAAGTCGAACATTTAGTACATTAAATTTCAACTACGCAGTTGTGTAAAAACTATAGGTACCTACTTTTCTTTCATTCATCATGCCCGTACAAGCGACTCCGACACAGACTGTATGACCGTTGCAGCATACTGAAAAGTCGTATGAAAAAGGGCCAATGAGAAAAAATAGGAGTAATTTCTGAAGCAGAATAGCTTATTTCAAATTCGTGAACGATATTTAACAAGTATTGGTTCGTTAAAAATTATAATTAAGTTGTGATAGGCAACTGCGTTACATTTGAAATGTTTTTATTTGGATATAAGAGCTTTTGAAATATAACGGGCTTAAATAGAAAAAAGTTGTGCCAGGCTCTCGAAAAAAGTTTGAAATCGCAACTTTAGTCGCATAATGATCACGCTGAATTGCAATTCACAGCAGAGATAGAAAAACTAAGAGAGAATTTTATTTTCAAAATTAGCGGAGGAATTGGATAGGAACGCTAAAGCTGACGGGCTTTTAATACTTAGTTTATAAATAAGACATTTGGGATCCACTTAACTGCGGAAGTAAGATTGTTACCTTTGAAATGTTACCTTTTAACGACCGCAAAACCAATTTTTATCAATTTTAGTATAGGGATAGATGGGACCTCTGAGAATGACATTCGCTACTTTTTGTCGTGAAAACAAAACGTGAAGGGGATGAAGAATTGGATGCAAGTTTAAATGACGAACCAATTATTTCTCAAGTTAGGGATAATAAAATTCTATACTTTTGGTATAATACCAATGAATTTAAATGTGTAGGCTGTAGGGCTGATAAGTTGGCTTAAAAGATAGAATAGTTTTGGACCCGATAAGCGGCGCTGTTGTTGATATAAATATTTTAATTCAGTTACTCGCGGGTACCAGCTATTTCTCAATAAGTAGGTAGTTAATATTTTAAATACTTATATAGTTTTAATAAAACAATGAAAAAAGAGCTTCTATAAAAAAAACAAAAGTATGTTCACTCCATATAAAATAAAAATGTGCAACCGCTGATTTCGAAAGTTGAATTCATTTAAATTCATTTTCTGACATTCTCGATAGTGAATATTATTCGTTCGAATCTCAAAATACACAAAGTTCATTCGAACGAATAGAGACATTCGTTAGAATTGACTATTCGTTCGAATCTGAAAATAAGCATGATTATATTCATTTCATTAACGAATTTGGGCGGAACGAAGTTCGCCGGGTCAGCTAGTTCTAAATAAGATCGTTTACTCAGTTTTGCAAAAACAAAACATGCAATTAAAGCCGTTTAATAAATATCTCTCAAAAACGGCAACAAAAATCTCAACCTGTGTTCACATACGGTATATTTTTGTGAAGCTCAATGCCCCACTTCTAATATAAAATGCAATTTTAACAAAAAAGAACTTAAAAGAAAATATCACTTCTGTCCTTTTTTCGTCCATATAAAGCAGACAACTTTAAATAACCTGCAACCGTATTGACCTTAATGGTTTGAAAACTCTCACTTTATTTGCACTCCCACGCACTTTTTCGCCATGCATTTTAAGTTCTACGACTATGAATAAAATCCATGAACTCTAACGCATAAATCTATGTTAAGATTCCGGTATAACGCGAACCCCACTTCCAAAGAAACATTGGCACCTAAGCCATACGTTGTTCAATATTCATATAAATATTGAATTTGAGCTACCCCTGGTTGTCTAGGCGCAACGAAGCAGAGGACGAAACGAGTTGCTGGCTGCACACGTTTGTTCATACTTATCGGTATGTGGGCGACCCTCCATGAATTACCTATCCTTCGGTCCTCTCAAGAGAAGTCTCCTGCACTATGTACTGATTCATTTTTGTCAACCGTCGGGAAAACTAGAAGTGAAATAAATGTTCATATTTTCTTAGAAATCGTTTCCTTCCATTCATTTACACAGTCCACTAGCAGCATCATAAAATTAAACTCAAACGTATTCCATTCAAAAACAGATTGGAAACCCCTTCAACGTTTGTTGTTGCACTCAAAAATCTTTTAAGGTGTAATGGGTTACAAATAGTACATTTGGAGATTAAAACATTCTTACCGGGGGCAGCTTCCGTGGAACAATAATCGTCGGGACGATATCGTTTTAGAAACTTTGATGACCAGAAGAAGTTATATTCTGCCCCGAATTTGTCAGCTTTCATTACATTCGTGGGAAATAAACTGGATTAAGGTCTCAAACTCGTAATTTTGGCACTTAGTTGTTACTTTTGGAGGTCTATCGTTTCGACGATAATCGTCTGAAAAATTACGGAATGAGTGCCCAGCACATGGAGAAAATTTCTTGTCACTGCCATATTTGATGAATAAGTTTAAGCGTCAGGATTTTTTGTTTTCGGAATATTGGATTCTCAGGGTTTTACATTTTCGGGATTTTG
Organism: Cheilosia impressa; assembly: GCA_948293265.1. Lineage (NCBI taxonomy): Eukaryota > Metazoa > Arthropoda > Insecta > Diptera > Syrphidae > Cheilosia > Cheilosia impressa. The sequence goes on from OX411884.1 coordinate 22,936,479, forward strand.
ATGGGTTTTCTTTTTTTTTGGATTTTCTGAATTAGGTATGGGATTTTGGATATTGTTTTGGGATTTTCTGGATTTTTTGTTTTTAGGACTTAGGTTTTTTTAAAATTTTTAAAATTCTGCATAATATGTGGTTCTTGTTTAAATTTTTGTGTTTTCATGATTTTCAATTATCAGGATTATGGGAATTTGGTTTTTTGAGATTTTAAGTGTTGTATTTGGCAGCATCGCTCGACCTTATACAGTCGTCAACTACGGAAATGTTGTAGAGTTTTGTACATCTTAGCTGTCAATGCGCGGCCTCGTTCACTGACTTAACCTCCCACTGCGATTGAAGCAAGTCGCTTAAATAATCGTAATTTTAAGTAAGCGTAAAGTAAATTGAATTGATTTTGGGCCTTACAAAGTTTGGATTTTCAGGATTTTGGGATTTCGGCATCTTTTTCGAATCCCTCAACAAAGGCTTAAACAAATTTTAAAGTTTAAATAATTCATGCGTGAATGCGATTATTAAATGAATTTATAATACCAACAGTGAAATTCGCTTATAACGACCTTGGTTACAACGAACATGCGGATATAACTATGCAAATTCTGAGTCCCTAGATTTTTTACCATATTTTTTATACAAATTCAAACTGATATAGGAACTCGGACGATTCGCGTCGGTTTTTTGCAAGAATTTTAATATTTCTTCCGAATAAATATTTACATTGTGTCCGCCTGGTTTGGTATACTACTTTGTTTTGCTGCCATTTTGGTAAACATTAGTCTTGACAGTTCATATTTGGCAGTCGTAAAGTAGACACGTGGGAAATTTATTATGGAAAAGTATTCGATAAACCAACGTGTATCAGCAAGACGGTGCCACATCGCATACAGCCAGGATTACAATGGAATTACTGCGAGACCTCTTTCCACAACAAGTTATTTCAAGAAATGGTGATGTTGATTGGCCTCCACGGTCGCCTGATTTGACTGTTCCGGACTTCTTTTTGTGGGGATATCTGAAAAGCAAGGTTTATGCAAACAAACCAGAAACGCTTGAGCAACTCAAACAAAATATTCGTGATGAAATTAATGAAATACCGCGTGAAATGTGTGAGAATGCAATGAAAATTATGCTCAAAAGGGCTCGCATTTGTGAGACTACCTGATATTGTATTCCATACATAATTGCCGACATTAAATAAAACATTTATCAATATAAGATCCATTTCTTTCGTTTCGTTTAATCAAAAATGATAAACAAACAAAGTAGTATACCTTCCTGGCGGACACCCTGTACAAAAAATCATCTAGTTTCGATTTAATTTAATTTCAATAATAAAACTATAAATACAGCATGTGTATGCACCTGTATCCTAGTAAAGATTTTTTTTTGCTGACCTCCGGTTATACCGACACTCGGCTTTAGCGTCCATTTAAGTCCCGACCCTTCACCGTCGTTAAATCCAAAATTCACTCTAATTACATTGACTACAAAAAATATAAGTTCAAGTGGAATTTTCCGGATGATTTAATTTTCACAAACCCTTGTCACGTTCGGCTATTCAAATTATGTTAAGGAGTTTATAAAATCACGTCATTTATAATCATTGCAAACCAGACGGTGCTACAATTTCGATATTCCCCCTGTACCCTGTCAAAAGGTTGTAAGCTCATTTCTGTTTTCAAATACCAAATGCAAAAATTCAGTGGGATTCATAAAATCCGAAACCAGGTCAATCCCATAACAATATTAAATTTAAACTAATCAGCTATAGAAACAAGTTGTCGGCAAATCGCAAGAAATTATATCTCACGCGCACCAACATATCGCACACGCCCAAATCGAACGCCTGCTTCAAATTAAATAATTGCCCTGGCTGCATTTGCATCGGAAATTGATCGCAATTACCGCGTTGTGTCTAAAATTAGAAATTCCACACGCATATGCGATGCGCGCACTATAAACCCAATTCAGGGAACGAAATCAAAATTGTGTGCAAATATTGAGTTCCATCGGGAGAAACACTGTGCAGTAGCGATAGCACGATTTAATTTACGAGTGTGCTGGCGCGTAAACATTTGATGCATTATTTGTACTACAATCGAGTAAAACTTAATTACAAGCAACATTCGGATCGGACTCTGACATCATCTGGCGTATTCTATTTTTTGCCCGCCCGCTCGCTAATCAGTCCCAGTCCAGTTGCCATCATTGATCTAATCGATTCGACATCACTCTGCCGTGAGGTCAAGCCCAACACAATTATCACTTTAGCAGCTTATCAATTTTAATGTCATCCGAAGCTGTTGCACTGCGCTGGAAAATTGTCAATGGGAAAAATGGCCTTACATTTTTTTTTTCACAGGGCTGTCCTGCTTTTTTTTTGTGAAATTAATTTAAATAGATGAAGTATCAAAATTGGGCTGTAACACCGTGCCGTGTTAATTGCGCGCTCAAATGACCTTGACTCTTAGACACAGTAATGGCATAGGTATATAATTGTGGAGGTTCGGATGAGACCTTTTGGCAGGTGGTTTCTGTGAGTGTTAACAAATAAAGGACACAGTTGTCATAGTTGTTGGTAAACATGGAACAAACGCGTCCCACTTTGCACCGATTGCAATTAATTCCGCACCAAGAAGTGGGTTATTCAATTTACATCTTCAAAGTAATTGAAAGCCGAAAGATAGAAGAGGATTGGCCCTGCTGGTAATTCGGCCTCATCCGGCACCCGAACCCAACTTCCCTCCAACGAGGTTTGTTTTTTATGCTCTTTCCTGCAAACAACCTTCCAAAAAGTATTACAGATGAGTTATACTCCGGAATGGGCCACCATCTAACTGTATTTCGCATTTAACATGCAGCGCACAACACGGTTTAGGACATAAACGAACAACTGCCCTACCCCTGCGTTAACTCGCACAATGCCTACCCCTTGGGGTGTCATAAAGTAGAGATTTAAATGAAATTACATCCCGCGTGGGTTTAACAGCGGTCGGTGAACTCTTTGCAAAGCAATAAAGAGATTTGGCAGCAAATTTATATGCACCCATACAAAAAAAAAAAACCAAACAAAAATCTTAACAGACGTACCCAAAGCCTTGACCTTTGCAAAACTGTGGGCTCTCAAGCCTGGTAGAACTTGTTCCGCACTGACTGACAGCAAGCGTAAAAAACTCGTCGCCAAGTAATAAATACCACCGGGTGACACATTAACAGATTTAAATTAATTTCGGTAAACTTTCGTCGGGCGAAAAAAGTTTGCATCCGTTTCAGAGGCAGTCGCACGGGAGGAGCAGTATCTTGTCGCCTCCTTATACCTCCTGTGGGCGAGGGAAAAATCCCCATGCCCCATCCCTGACAGAAGGCTTTATACATGGTTACGCAGCGAGCAGTTATGTAGATACTCACAAACGAATCAAACACGCATAAGGTTCAGAAAAAAAAAGAAGACTGGGGGGAAAACCAGATAAAAAGAATCGATATCTGGGGTGGGGCTCGGCATGTGAATGCGAACTTATTTCAAGTGAATTAATGGTATCCACTGTGCTTTGGATTTTCTATCACAATACGATTCGGTTTCGAATTAGCAGGGGCTTTGGATGAAAGGGGACCATGGTCGCAGATTGTTGTCCATTTTTGTTTGTGATTTACACACACATTTGGCAGAATTGTCAGAAAGTAAATAAAATACAATTTCCTGGGGTACAGTAATTGCGGTCGGATAGAGTGAGCGTTTTATTTTTTTCCTTGGGTCTACTCCACTATTTTGGGGGAAAAACAAAGGGACGAGTGAGACGAGGGCGAGTTTCACAATGTGCGCTGATTTTGAATCTGGGACAAATGGGACATCTTTCGATGGAAGTTGGTAAACAGCCAGTGAGTGCCTGAGCAGATGTCGCCTATGTGAATTACAAATAAGAGTACCCTTTCAATTTCAATGGATTGAGGAGCTTGAAGTGTAAGTACATCTTAGACATGCGAGTTTGCAGACAAACGATTTGGCAGCAGCGACACTTTTTAAACAAACAGGCTCAAACGAATTGTTTAAAATGTACTGCTTTTTAATTAAGAAAATCTGACTCCGCAAGTACGTTCAATAAATATTTCAGACGCATGCTTCGATAAATGTGTCAACTCTCGACAGGGAACGAGAATTTCTAAAGAAACACGATCCACGAAAAATGCATCTTAACCTCTCTCTGTCGACGTCGACTCAATTGGTTAAGGTTAAGCCTTTGGGCGATTGTAGGTGCTACCCTAACAAAATTCGAAAAAGTTGTTGTGGAGAAGTAGATTTTTACTGCTGCTACCTCAAAGGAAGATGTTCAGAAAAGGCTTTGCATTCAGTGCTAAGAGCAATAGAAAAATACCCCACACCATAAAGAAACCGTCTTCTTTTAAAAGGCATTTTTAAAGTCCCTCACAAAGGGATGAATAGAGCAACCCTTATTGGGTTACAGGCTTCTACTACAGACAAGGTTCGACATTGCTCTCTTGTAGAATAAGTTTACATTCAGCTAGGAGCTAAAATCTTCCCAATCTCTCTTTAATTACAAAGCTAATCCCAGCATTGGCCAAGGACAAAATTAACTATCTCATAAGCAAAATGTGTAAAATTAATGACAGAATAAAAGCAGTCACGACGGGACACTGGTCAACAGACTATCATGACTAGGAGTCCCATATAGAACATTATTATCGTCAGAACTGCAACGAAAAACCTTATCCACTATGAACTAACTAAACGAGAGCATTTGGTTAACTTTTTTCAAACTTACTTGGGGAGGTCTGGTCTAGAAATATTAAAAACTTTTGACCTTGCGAGTGTTTATTTCTTCAATACCCTGGTGACATGAGATGTTGTAAAGGGTTTTCCAATAAAATGTGTTATTGTGAATGACCCGCTATTTCGGAAGCTGTCACTTTTGAAGCTTTTATTCTTTGACATTTGATAAGTGTCATTACTAAAAATGGAACGATACACGCTTCAACAACGCATTGAACTTATTAAAATTCACTACAAAAATGGTGAAAAAAAGTCGTGTCTTTGCTGATTGGGTCCTTGAAATGCATGAAAATGAACCGAAATTCCATCGAAAAATCATCTTGACTGATGAGGCCCATTTCCACCTCGGTGGCTACGTCAACAAGCAAAATTGTCGGATCTGGGGCTCGGAAAACCCAAGAGTTATTGTTGAGAAGCCTCTCCATCCTCAACGTAAGGCTATCGAGGACCTAGGGCAGTCACTTTGCGATTTGGTTATGGAAAATTTCATGAAAAGGATATGGTATGGTCCTGTATGCGTGCTGGTGGTTGCCATTTGGCTGATGTTGTTTCCCATTATTAACGGCATACCTTCCTCTTTATTATGTAATAAACATCCGATCATTTATCTCAAAAATTACATTTTTCTTTGAACACTAAAATAACACCTCTTATTGGAAAACCGTTTATTATGCTCTTTTTGACGCACCGACACTATACTACCTACTCTTCCCACCTAAAGCCTCGATATAGGATTCAGTAAGACCTTTTAGAAGCCTAAACTGCCATTTTTTTGTAAAGCTTTTGAAAAATATTTTCGAAATTTGGTGTTGAGCTTCGTCAAAGTGCGCTAATGCTTTTCCTTTTGGACTTTTGAGGTCGATATTGCACAGCTTTATAAAGAGAGATCAAAATTTGAAAAGACATCTTTCCAACTTCCAGTTCTGGGTTCTCTTGTTTTTCCAGAATATAAGAACTTTCTAAAGCTGTTGAAACAATAAAAATTGTTTCAAAAAGAAATTGTTTTCTGCGACCCCAAAGGGCGGGTATGCTTTTAATTTTAAAAATAAGCTATATTTCGAGACAAAATTTCCAGTACCTATATATTTTAGAGATGCCGCGAATATTCGGCAGATTTTCTCCTGAAAAGATTGCTTTCAGGCCACTCCAATGAGAAGTTCAGACAAAACGAACATTTCTTGATTTTCGGAAGCAGAGTTTGCAACTCTTTTGCTTCTCGATGGTATCTATGACTTTTTGAATTGTTCTGCTTTCATCGTCGCAAAATAATCGGTTATCGACTTTTGGTACCTCTGACTGGAGCCACTGTTTTTTTATCCATAAACTTTCCAAAAAATTTTATGGGAAAGACTGCGATTTAATTCTTCGATTGATAGTCGCCCTGGAACTAGGACTAATTTTCAACGAAAACCATTGAATTTTGCCCGCGAAAGAACTGAACATGAGGATTGTGTCCTTTAACTTTTCGCATTCGAAATATAATCACAATCCACACCGCCGCCACTAGCAAACCGATGCAAAGTTTTTCGGAATATGACAGGCGGACTTATCAGCCTCAAAAATGTATTCCCTCAAAAGGTGAATTGAAGTTCAATCACAACTTCTAGAACGATCACTCAAATCTATTACAAAGAAAAAATAGTCTTTAACAAAAAGGAATGTACACTTGTGTCCACTGTTGCAGATAGAGCCTTCAATTTGAACGAGCACCATTTTCTGGTTTTCTGCCACCGACGTCCAATTGAATTCCCAGCATGAAACATTGCACGTCCAGTCCTTGACTGCATCCTCTGCATTGTTAAACAAAAATCAATTTCTTCAAGGGGAAGGGACTTCTGACAGCACAACTCATACTTATGCTACGTGTATGAAATACAAATTGACGGAAAGATAATAACTCTCAAAAATAACCTCAAAAGCTATTACAGGACCACCTCGTGGATGTAAATGCGAAATTTCACTTACACTGCTTTTGCTTTCTGTAAAGCAGCGAGGGTAGTCGGGTAGTTGAGTGCTTTACCTGGCAACTAGGTAAAGCACTCAAGGATATTTATGGCGGTGGGCCGCATAAATCCCTGGGATTTGTGATAACACAAACTCTCCCTCAATTAAGGTGGACATATTAATGCAGTCCCCTTTGTTTGTGAAACATCCTTTAGGCACAAACATCATCAATTAAAATGTCTCCCTCCGCCGCTGGCTGATTGAAATATTCAAAACACATCAGCGCCGTGTAACCTATTCTCGTAAATTATTAACAAGCTACAGTGAGGCTTAGGACCTTGAACGTTTTACTGCTAACGACATCTATTCATTTTTCAATTGTCCAGAGCACGGATTTCCTTTTAACCATTTTTTTTTTCGCTCTTGCTTCCAGGGATAGCTGTAGGTCCTTGAATTAATCTCGGCATTTTTCACAAAGATTGTGCGGTTACATTTGGCACGGCAAATCAGCACACACAGAACGGAAATCGAAAATTTTCTCGGATATTGCAAGTGGAATTTTTACAGTATCCTGTGGCAGGCGAAAAAAAAAGAAACACACGACATAAATCAGGATTTTCTGAGGGAAATATCCATTCCTTTGCTGTGGAGTACATGTCGCATTTGGTCACAGGAAGGACTCAAGTAACATTTTGTCCTTTTTTGTGCACTGATCCGGTACAAGCTCTGAAGTATCGATTTGTTAGAGGAGGTGTGCTTCCGGTCGATATGCATATATACGGGTCAAATGTGTTATTAGAGGTAGTGTCGTTCACTTGAATCCAACACCGACCATAGAAGGACCTATGGTGCTCTTTGAATTTAAGTTTGGGAAAAGGCCAACAGGGACTTTTTGGTAAGGGCACCCACTAGAAATGAAATAAAAGATATGCGAATCATGGTAATGGCTGAGGTAGTGACTGTTTCTAGAAAGGTAATCAAGTGTCATTCTTGTTTGAATGATCTTAGGCGTGTTCTTATACAGGGGTTGGTTGCAATGAAGTGCATTCTAGAGTTCTTATTTAAGACCAGTTTTTTTTTCAAGTAACTGTTGGGGTTCAAATAATGTAGCAAATATCAGCTGTCATTTTGATATCTTTATTGAACATGAGCAGTCAAATATAACATTGAATTGGCATGATGTGGCATGTGGCCAGTTATGCCAAATATACAATTTTAATGCCCCTTATTACAGTCATGTCACTGTTAGTTGTCGCTGTGAATTGTGTTGCTCATTTGAAAGAAAGACCCCCAAAAAACACCCTTTAGACACTTAATCGGAAATTTTTTTAAATTGAACTGAAACCATTCAATTTTTAATTTTCAGTATTTTCCAAGGTTATTTCAAATGCTTTTGAAATAGACACCGCTTCCAGATGTTTGACACTTGATTCACTGAAGTGAACTGAGCTGCATGCCGTCGTCGCGTCGTATACTTTATTTGAAGTCGTAACGACATCTGTTGTGGAAGACCTCGATGCTGTAGAGATGCTTTCACACGCCGATCTCTGTCTTTATTTGAATATGGTTCCTTCTCTTTTGTACATCTACTTCAATCCTTTCACTGCAGCCTTGGATATATGTACATATTTTTTTGGAAGTCAGAAAACAATATTAATGTGCACCGCCAGGTACTTTAAAAAGGTTTACATTCTTTTGACTGGTATATCGCTAATAAAATATGGTTAACTGTCATTCGGAGCTCTCTTTTTGGCATCAATTGAATGGCGCTTGAGCAGTGCTGCCAAATAATCAGAGTTTACTTTGAAAATCAGTAGACAAATCGCCGATTATTATGGTATTCGATTGGGGACTTTTTTTTGCTCTAGATCACTTTTAATGCTCGATTGATACGAAACAAAAACAATCGTTTTTCCAATTTTAGAACACTTTTCTGAGGCTGAATTTTGTTGTTCTTAGATTAACCAATACAAGTGCGTTTGAGTTTGACAACTGGTGGAGTTTGTTTGCGTTTCCGTGGAGTTTTTCCACTGTAAAGAAAGGCATTGCATTCCAAATTTAACCATTGAATGGAAAACGCTTAAAAAAGTATCAAAGGCTAGACATTTCCCAATCGCACATGTCAACGAAAAAAGGGCAAATGACATTTTTATGTTCGGTTACACGGACACACGAAATCTGAAAATTGAGAGCGAATCTGAAGAAGCCCAATTGAAAACCATTATAAGGTAAATGGTTTTTGGGGTTAATTTGTCATTTTATTGCAAAATTTTGTTCACCGATGAGGTTTGTTTTAAGCCTCACAGAATACATAAGGAGTAAAGGCAGTCCACAAGGGATCTTCCAAAGTCCAGTGCGTCCAGAAAAATTCACCATTGGCTGCAGTTTACACGTTGACCTAATTTCTTTAAAAAAAACTGCGAAAGTTCGATGCGAGTGCATGAGTGCCCATAAACTCTACCTGGGGACCCTTATTTTTCAAACTAAAAAACTTTGCTGACAATTTGTGAGCACTGCCTTCATTTTTACCCTCCGCTGGGGGTCCATTTATTAGTAGTTTGTGTCTCTTTCATAAAACGTCAGTTCGTGGATCACATGACAGTCATTTCTCTCAAAAGCACTGGCCGCATTCAAGAATCTAGTTATCTTAAGTCGACTAGGTCGGTCTGAATGAGATGTAACCTGAACGAAAAAAACAAGATTGGTCGGGAACGTCACTTTTTCTGCGTCAGCCACATATGAGAACTGTCAACTTAGTACTCAGTCACAAAATTCTTGACTAGATTCGCCGGCTACCCCTCCATAAACGTCAACTGAAACAGCTGCTCTTTTGACCAATTTCCCCCAATCAAAACTGAGATACACTTAGTGAGAGAGCTGTCAGATTTATAGATTTGATTTTATTTGACAGGAACCTTGCGCTTTTTTGTTAATTTACCAATCGCAAAAGCCTCAATTTTGCGATGTGGACTAAGCCGCAAATTATTGAATAAGAGAGAGATTGACAAACGAGATGCATTTTATATTGCTTGCCTAGTGTTGTCAGACTGTCGAGTCGAATTTTCGCTATCTTAACACAAGTTGTAGTAGTTCTACTCGCAGAAAGAACCACTTCTATAAAATCAACCAACTTTCGGTTACAAATTGTCAAGTAATACTGCAATATACCTCTTACGGAGTTAGTGGATTAAAAAGGACCAAGTAACTTGTTTGAGGAAACTCGGTTAGAAAAAAACAGATTTATCAAGTAGGTACCTCCAAATTTTCTCGGTCGTATATAACAAGCTAAATAAATCTAAAAACATGGTCGCTAGCGACTGAAAAAGTGTGTTTTTTTTAACAGTCAATTAACCATTTGATCTCGGTAGTTTTTAATAACGAATACTTGGTTTTCCCAACAGAGTCTTTGTTAATTTTAAGCCGTTTTTTTAATCGAGCAAAAATGGCGACAATTTTTGGGCGTGGATATTTTCATATGAGGAAGAGGCTTATTGTTGGAAAAAATATCTTAGCTGCAAGACGGTTTTAATAAGTGAAAGGGGGAGTACCAGCTTCTTTCTTGTTTAACGAGATGTGAATTCAACAAGATGGCGCAACGTGTCGCACTGCAACCATCGACTGTGGATTTATAGTGACATAAGTGATTTCGATGATGCAATCATGCAGCTGAACTTTGGTTGGTGTTATTCGTGATATGCAGCTCGAACAATTTAACGCCTCGTCCGCAAGATATACCCCCGGTTGTTGCCAGTTCAAATAAGAGTATCAAACGGCAGATATTTTTTTTGTGGAATTTCTTGAGAAAGGTCTTTTTTTTAATAAACAAATGTAACCCGGTGAATTTCTAACATTTTTGTATAGCGTTTCCCGGAGATTTACAAGTTCAACTCAGTGTTCCTTATGAGCCTTACCTGCAAGGAAAAGAAAAGAAAAGTTCATCAGCATTTATTAAGTAAATTTTTAGTTACAAAAATATTTAGTCAAACGGTTAGTGCAATTTCATGTCAGCAAGGAAAAAATATTCCGCATCCTACCCTTAATTAGCCAGCAAAATACTTCACCCCTTCCTCAAGGAATCCCTAAGGACTGTATGCATATACAAATTGCCCATGTACACACCTCACACACCCGTATCCTATTCATTTCACTTTTAATGTCATTCAACCTAAAAAGCAAAACCACCACCTCAACCATAACCACATCAACCAGCCAGCAACTCATCCTGTCATCATCAACTCTGTGGTGTTTGATTCACGTTCATTCGCTCCTTTATGACGACACAGCTTCTTCAACACTTTCGCATTAGCTTGGCTTTGCAAGACTTTTAGTGTAACCTAATATGGCGACACGGCGAGCATGCCTTACCTACACCTATACCGATGACGGAAGCTGGTCGTTCTGTCAAGCCCTGTTATAATAAAATGTTGTCTCGCATAAGTCCCTGCATAATATTGCAACAACAACATCAACTAAGCACACAAGAGCAAACTTGTTTGCGATTAATTATATCGCCGGCAAAGGCATATACACATACACCGGTCAGGTCATTAGGTGTTGTGAACTTAATTCCCCAAGAGTAATCCAAAGCTTTACACAGTAGCTAACTACGTAGGTAGGTAGGTAGGTATCATCGCACATATTACGTATGATGATGACTGACGTTACTGCTGAGGCTGACCCACTTTGCAGATATCTGTATGTTTGCACAAAATTAGACACAGGGGAGTTTGATGTTGCCCCGTTTGTGTAACGGCTTACATTGTTAGGTAAGTTGTTAGCAGAACTTTATGACGAGAATTACTTTTTGTTTATTTTTAAAGCAAAACATGTTAAAGTCGCCACTAGAACGAAGGTAGAGTATTGGAATTTGCATAAGGAGTGAAAAATAAAAGGATGATGGCAACGACATTTTGGAAGCTCTGCTGTGGTCAGAAGGTTAAATAAGTCTGATAAGCGAGAGAGTCTTATGCCTTTTGATTCAGGGACGTTGAGTTCGATGAATGTCACTCCCTACTTTTGTGTCCTCAATTTTATGTTACTCGAAACCCGAGTGCGTGCATAACGCCTGGTATTGATAATCATGTCAACTTTGGACTTTACTTTGTTGTCAGCAGAAACATTTGCGACCGCCGACAATCGCATCACCCTTGATAGTTATTGTTGTGTTTTGTTTGCGTGTCGCTCGCAATACAGAGTTACACACCTAATGACAGCCAACATGTTTTCAATTGGAACGTCAAACGGGGAAAAAGTGTAAAAAAATGAAACACTCACTGCCAAGAGGCAAGTTCAACATGTGACTTATGAAATGAAATATTTTCATGGGCTAACGCGTTAGCAATTTAACGATTGTTTTCAATTTCGCTGTCAAAAGTACCCGCCTTAATTCACAGTCAACCCCTAAAAAATATATCAATGTGTATATGGATGCCCAAAGAGTTGGCTTTAAGCAAGCAGCCTGACGGCTAGACATTGATTTAATTAAATGCTAATATGTGCAGATATTTTGTGCTCGAGATGGAAACGAAAACAAATAGCTGTGTTTGCCATTTCTAAAAATAGATGTAGCCCCTGAGCTTTTCAAAACATGACATCAGAAGGCCAGTAGGTTGACTTACACTCTTCGCTTAAATAAAAATCAACACTAATCAGGAAATACGAAGCTGTATACAAGGAAACTTTTACTTGAATTTCTCTTCAGTTCCTTGAAGGAAAACATCACTTGTCGCCGGCGAGCTTAAATGTGCGCCTCAGGCGATGCATGATTTGGTTGGAAGAATAAGGCGCGATTCGCCAAAGCACACGCGGAAGAACGAATATATAGAGGAATGTCATAAATAAATACAGAAAGAGACTGAACTATGCGACAAGAGAAAGGCTCACAACACAGCCTTCAGATATTTTTGCAACGATTTTTAGCACTGGAATGGATTCTTATTTACAAAAACTGCTCCTCGGTAACACCAACGAATCGCCGGTAATGCGCAAAAATTTATTAAACTAAAGAGTGACCTTCATCGCGCTTATTTTAGCATTTTTTGTAAGCTTTTTATTGCTGTGGCTTGGTACAAATATCGTGTTCCTCAGTGTTGCCGGTTGCACTTATTCCGAAAATATGAAATCTCGACGACATGTTTAAGAAAACACAGAAGTCACATTCTGCGTCTATTTTCAAATAAAATACAAGGTGGCGCCATATTTACAAATGGCGTCGTACGTTAATCATATTTAACATTTGTGAACTAGACAGCTGCAGAATAAAACAGACAAGAAATAGAGCGCTATACTCCGCAAGATCGTGTAATAATTAATCGATGTTGTGAAGGAAGCGTTTCCTTATCGCGCAATCTTCCGTTTTGGCGATTTGGCATGGCCAGCAAGATCGCCCGATTTAACCATCCCAGTCTTTCTTTGGGGCTACTTGAAGTCGCGGGTTTATGCCAACAAGCCTCAGACAATCTCATTCCTTAAGGAGAATATTCGACAGGAATATGAACAGTTTTCACTAGAAATCTTGCGGGAAAGTCATAGAAAATGCGAAGTCTGTATCAAAACTGGCTGCAGCCACTTGACAGGTATCACCTTTTTCGCTTAACAGAAAAAATCGTAAAGGTCCATATAAAGACTTTCATCACTCTAAATCATTTTCTTTTATTTTGTTAAAAAGTAATTCGAAAACCAAAATTGGAGGATTCATTTTACACCACCCTGTATAACGATTTTATCGATGCATTCGTCTGGGGGAAGTCGTTCGCCCAGTGGTTTTCTGAAATGTGGATTGCGGGTATTTGATTGTTGAACATATACTCGTACTACGTGCAAACTCTATAAGGAGACAATTTTTCACCAAAGCAGAATTCGGATTCCGAGTGAAGACATAGATAAAATTTCCACCAGTGATCTCCTTGTCAATTTCATTGGGATATAAAAATTCCCATGATAGAGGCTAAAATACTATTTTAAAAAAATACCTACAACTTTCCCACTCACTTTGAACACCAAAAATTTGATAAACAACAACTTATTTTATTTTATTTATATTCAAATAGTTTTTAAAATAAATAAATTCATAAGCTATAAGTGTGTTTCATGTTTAATGTTTTAATATAAAACTGTTACCAACAACTTCTACAAAATGAACTATTAGTGTTGTCTGTTATGTTTCCCTTTCAAGTGGAAGGGAATTTTTGATTCTTGAACAGAAAATAAAATTTATTTAAAAGTCTTTGCTCTCTCGAACATTAAAATTCTGTGAAGGATATTTTTGATATTGGTTCTGTCGACAGGTGAATCCCTCTTTTAAGGCATTCAAATGGTTGTCGAATATTACTAAATTTCATGTACAATCTCACATGTTTATAATTCATAAAAAAAAGTTCCAGGGTGATGGAGACACTTTTTTAAGGATATGATAAGCTTTAGCTTTAAGTGCTTATGTTTGCCTAAGAAATCTGAGGTTAGATTCTGTAAGGCAAAACGATCAAACGTTTTCATGCGCACGAATTATTTGCCCTATGTAAGGTTAGGTTAGGTTAGGTTGAATGGGGTTGTGAGATCACCTTTCCCGGTTCCGCTATGTTACACAAGCAAATTTCTCCGGGCAGAATGCCGACCCTGATTTTTTATTTCGAAGCAAGCAAAATGTTTCACTTCGAAAACTCCTTCAAAAGATAAAAGTCCAATGAACTGTCACCGCAAATACAACAGACTTTGTGCCATGAAATATTTTGTTGGCCTCAGCCGCTTCTACAAAAAAAAGAGCATTTTATGATTCTAAAGGGAAAATGTTTTCTTTAAACCAAACACATAGCAGGGGAGTAGCTAACAAACAGACGGACTTGGCTTGATAAAAGAGACACTCACAGGTCATTTTAAAAAGTATATAAGTTGCAATATTATACGAAGCTTTAAGATAACTTCCTCTTTAATAAATAAATAAATAAATAGTTGGCTCAACAGGTCTGTAGGGACCCTAGGCCTAGCTTCTCACAACCATTCGTTTTGTGTGAGTTTTTAATTTTTGGGACAACTGGAAGGAGTCTACAATTTGTTGCCGAGAAGCTTCTTCATGACAGTTATACTCTCGGAAGTTTGTCAGACGTTCGCAAGAGGTGGTGCAGTGGAAAAAAAACCTAAGTTGGAATTTGGTTTTTTCGGGATTCGAACCTGAGACCCCTCGCTTAGTAGTCCAACACACTAGCCACTAAGCCACTGCGCCTCTTTAATAGTTTGTGAAATTGGTAACAAATGCACAACTTTAACCAACACCGTAAGTTCGGAACCAGCTGAATAAGCATCTTGAAGCCTGGATCTATAGCAAACTTGAGTGCCATCGAAAGTAAGTGCAAGTTGCTTAAATATTTATTTTCAAAGGCGCTAGCTCTAAAATTAAAGTGTTAAATATGTGAAATGTAAAGTCGGAATTTTCGAACTAACAATCGCTTGTCTCACCATGAAAAGTTGCAAAAAAAAACTACATAGTGCTAGTAAACACAGTTTGCCATTCGTAAACCATTTCAAAAGCTCCTCTACGTCGCAATCCCAACACTGGTTTCAATGACAAAATTAAAAAGCAGAACCAAATTTTTGACTAAGATTGCTGCTGATTTTTGATATTTAAACGGGTTTGACCGAGTTTGGCATCAAGCGCGCTTTTATCGGAAATGTATGCCTTTGGATTCTTGGTGTTTATTACTCAATAAATTTCCTAATCTTACTTTCTTGGTGTTAAATTTAAGACTTGTTGGACGGTGTCAAGCCTGCAATTCAAAATATAAGCGCTGGTGTGCCGCAAGGCTCTGTTTTGTCTTCGACACTCTTTCTCATATTAATCATCGATCCCACATCTAGTCCAATTCACTCTTGTGCGGGTAATAAAATTTTCATTTGTTTATATGTATATTCGTTGCTTAGGTACAGTCCTAGTATTTTGGAGGTAAAATTCAAACGTCAGGCCTTGATAGGATTCACAAATGGGGTGCAACATAAAATTGTGTCTTTTAGCACTAAAAGAAAGCCAAAACCGATGGACTTTCCATCCTTTTTAAATGCGTGTGAAAGGTAAACACCATGGAAATGCCATAAAAAGGTTGACAAAAACTCAGAGAAATGTGTAGGTTCACTTAACCGCTATAAGAAATAATTCACTTTTAATTTGCAACCCCTTTATTTGAATTTCGCATCAAAAATTGGGTTAAAAAAATGAAAAGGTGTACTTCTTTCAATACTGACTAGAAAAACTCAGCTGTCAAAATTTGTCCGTAGTCTAAAAAAAAGCTGTGATGCAACAATACGGAAATTCACCTACGGAAATTCATCTTTTATCTGTTTCATAAAAAAATCGGTTAAGAATTGATTACTAAAAGGTACGGCAAGAAAAACTTTTTCAAGGTATGAATATATAGGCATTTAAAAAATGCGAATCTAAAAATAATGACAATTTCGAAAATACACAGTACAAACTAACAAAAAACTGTCGGCATGATCAGTGAGCAATCAGCTTTCCTAGAAGATTTTGCAATGAATTTAGTGCCGCGGTCAATGACAACAATTTGACAGTTCGTATTGAAAATATTAACTACGACAAAAATGTAATTTTTCATTAGCACTAAAAGCTGCGAAATTTGTCACTCAAATTCAATGAGAATTGAATTTAAGACACACATCGACTGACATGATATCCAGCGAAAAAGTCCCTCGGCAGCCGATTGTGCTGGCTAATGGCATTCAATCAGTTAATCAATGCACCACTACTAATCCATTTATAATTGCCAACTACTGCATCTAATAAATCGATCACTAAATTAATGAAGTTTTGCAATTAGTGCTCTGACAGGCTTCAGCGTCCTCTCGCCTCGCACATGTTCCGTTCATCATTGGTATGCGCTGACAAATTTGTTAATTAAAAATGCCTCTGACACAATTATAGCATTTGACACAACAATTCTAATGTGAGTCCGATGAAATGTTTTTTAATCAATTGATATCATCTGATGCGAGTAGTATTCGGGTCAGTGGATGAACTTTCCTGCTATTGTAACTCATCATAGATTATATATAGTTCTAGGATTCATTTTCTGGGTGGATCCAACTAATCTCCCGCCCACATCGATTACGGGGACAAAATATGTGCAAAATCCTCACGAAACTATACACATTTACGAGCGGTAATCAGGGAACGGACCACTCCTAGAGCGCACCACGTTGTGGCGAATAAATTCGAATCATAAATTCTCGCACTGACCCAATTCGAAATTGGTAATGTTGGTAAGCCCCAGTATATGGTAGTTGGTAGCGTGGCAGCGGCACCCATAAAACACTCATAATTTAACCAACAAGCAAAGTCCCAAATCGATTTGCACGACGACGACGACGACGACGCAAAAGTATAAATTCCTTGGAAAATCTACTTCTGATGAGCCTGTGCAAGGGATCAGGATGCATAAAGCCCTTTGCTGCATTCATTTTCGACATGCCAAAAGGGGTTATCTGTATATCGATTCTTTTTGCCTGCAAATCCAACTGACGCAGGGATGCCATCGATATGGGCGGTGTGGTCGATGCACAAACTAAAGGGTATTATCTCGTTAAGGAGATTTGCCAAAAACTTCCGAAACGCCAGCAGAAAAATAAAATCACAAAAGGAAAAGTCACGAACGTACGGAACATACGAGTATGCACATTGCATGCCAGGGATGTGGGTGGGGAAAATTCGAATGTGCTTTTCGACAACTTTGACTTGTTCGTCATTTAAGAAGTGAAGGCAATTTTTCTTTGCCAAGTAAGGCACTCATGGCAACCTAGACGTTGCAGTTCGAACGGTATGTACATAATGTTGGCGTAATTCAATTCCACAGATAACTTTTCGATGTTCTCTACAACTTGTAAGACTTCAGGGAGGCACATGGAAAATATTACTTTCGGGATCAAGTTTATTGATACTTCCGGAGGTCTCAATCGAAAGCCCAGTAAGTGGCGGCGAAAATTCGGAAGGCTGACTTTAAAGTTACGGAAACATTAACGTTTGGATGCACGCTCATCAGCAGCATGCAAATCAGTTCCTACCCCTTTACACACAAAGTTGGTATAGGTATAGATATTGGAAACAATAAGGCGCCTCAGATGGGGCCTACCGCCAAAGGTTTTTAACATTTTAAATGAGGAGCTTGTGTGTAAATAGCTCTGATGTACCCAATCCGTGTGAATAGGTGGAAGTGTGCCCGTTCAATGGACCTGTAAGTCAGCTGTATGTGTCTCAATTGTTAAAAAAAAACCTTTATGGCCTTAATAAAATACTGTGGATCACCCTGTGAACAATTAAACAGCCGCCGACCTTTTTTACAAGATTCGTAAAATTTTATCTGTTTTCAAAGTTGTTCATTAATTTCTTTCTCTGTTAGTTCTTTCTTCAAAGAAAATTTTACTTCGGCCTAAGATTTAGAAACACCCTGTGAAGCAATTTTCATAAAACTCGCTATTTTTACAGGCTTGGAAGAAGAAAATAAAACTGTAGCGATATCTTCATGCGTTCAAGAGTTATGATTTTTGCGACCAAAAAAGTCATTTTGGACCACAGTCCGACGCACTGTACTTATCAGGTTATAAAATATTTTACATTCGAGTAGGTACGGCTTAATTGTACCGTCAAGAATCTTTGGATTAAAGCCTTTTTTTTTGGATGGCGCCGGAGCCAGCTTTCTATGGTAGACCCCTCGTTGACAACATTGCTGTAAGAGGTTCTCCTACTATATGGACTTTCTCTGGATGTTTTTGGGTCTTTTTCACTATTTTAAAAGATAAACTTAGAAAGGTCATCCGAATGGCACAGCCCGCAATCTAAAGAGCTATCCCTTTCATTTGAACCTATAGGTTCCTCTACCGAAGCCCCCACTGCGCTCAGGTCGCGTAAGGTATCTGAGTACTTTACCACGTTAAAGCAAGCGGAAGCATCACTCCACCACCAATTCATTTGTGAGCATCCCAAAAAGTCCAATTGACGCCACAGTCGCACCCCTAAATATAAATCTTAGCATAAATGCAAACTGAACTTGAATTGTTATCAAAAGATTGACACTAAATTTACACTGCCTGATTCATGAAAAACAAATTTTAGGGTGACACCATTCGTTTTAAAGCCAAGAAAGTCGATAGACAGTAGTGTCGTGAAGGACACTAGTTCGTTATAATTATAATTAAAGCAAGGGCCAAAACCTTCAAATTCAAGCCTCATTCAAACTTACGTCCTTTGCGTTGCATCGTTGACAATTTTTGTCACATGAGAGTGTTTGTTGTTGCATACAGTAGATAGCTCTAAAAATGTTCATAGAAATCGCGAAGAACTTTGGAAATCTTAATCACAAAAAAGAAGAAGTGTCGGTAGGTAGTCTTATTGTGAAACAAACATTTTAAACTTATTATGAGAAGTTCTTGGTTCGCAGTAGTCCGAAAATTTTTTCATGTAACACGGTTAAATATATACCAAAACTTTCTGCAATTTTTAGCACTACTTTTTTTAATTATTTATTTTTTTTCGTTGTAAAATATAAAATCTTTCACATGAGACTCTAATCGGCACGACTGATGTAAAACTTTTTGTTTTAACAGAAGGTTCACTTTAAGCGGTCATTACTGTAATATTCTCCAAAGGTCTTGACTTGAAACTGAAAACAGCCAATAGATCAATGGAAACTTGGTTAAAAACAAATTTATACTTTGGTTCCTGTCACAGGTGCTCATCGCAACATTTTTTCGCCTCCTGCGGGCATTTTAAGACCGCCCATTTTGTATACGTCTGACACTGCTTTCAAAAACAAACAAACAAAGTTTGTGTATAAATCAGCTTCCCATGGATAATGACGGATAATGTCCATTAAAATATGTTAAATTATTTGTGCATCATTTACATTCACATGTGCTTCACAAATAAATATCCCTCCACACACACAGACTAGTAAACTACGTAACGTATGAATAAATCAATCGAATAAAATGCAAATAGTACTGGATCTCGAAATCTTGGTCAAGTTCAGTGACAGATTAACACAATTTAGCATTTATTTATTCCCGGTTAAGCGCTGTGGAACAGGTCGATTCAGATTTGTAGCGAGATGTATTTTTGTATTTATGTAGACTTGGAACTGGGTATGCACAGTCGTGTGACTGGATTGGGCAAAGTTGCGATGGCCCATGTCGCTTTCCATTTCAGTTGAGGAACAAGTTCCAGCAGTGGGTAATATGCATAATTTCATGTTTGATTTTAGACAACTTGTGTAATTTGTGGAACGGTTTTCTGCTGAAGTTAGGAGCTTGTGTCCTTGCTAAACGTTATAAGTGATTTGGTTGTTTTTTTTTCGGGTGTGGTTCATTCAGGTTCCGTCAATTTGCGGAACATTTCCGTCTAATAAAATGCACAGTTTATTTTTGCGGTTGGCTAAACAAGTTACAGATTAAAAAAATCGATTTAAAGATTATTTTCTAAATGTTGTGATGATTGTCTACAACTAATGACTTTGTTTGTCTTTCTTTCCCGATAAACAGAGCTACATAAGTTTCGTTTGTATGTATAATTCAAACGAGGCAGTCTCTCTGTACGTCTTTGGACTATTAAGCGAGTGGTTTTAAGTTTGAGAAAATAACAAGAAGCTAATATAATTCACAGTCGTCGCGTTCAACTGGTAAAAACAGCCGAGCAATTCAAATACTAATTTTATTTGTCGAAAACTTGGGCTTTTAGAACGCAGGAAAGTGAGAACGAAACGAAACGAAAATTGAAACAGCCTAAAATCACTAATCGGGTACATGCGACTGGAGCCCGAAAACTTCGAAATGGAACACATAGGGCGATATGCGGGATTTAATTTTTTGTTACGCATCCTTTTAAAACGAACGGAGTTTATTTGCTGAAATAGAAAGCAGGCCAACAATCAGTTGACTCAGCCAATAGAGGCCGTTTCTCAGGATATAAATTTGGGAGTCAAAAATTGAGAGTATTGATCAAAATCCATTTCTGAAAAGAGAACCTCTGAATAGGATATTGTGCAAAGTACACTAACATCCAGGTACGTACCTTCTTATGAAGTTATGATATGATCTTCAAAAAGCAAGTGTCAATTGCACGAACGGATGCCAATTACTTGCCCGTAAGCCTAGTTGCCTTTTAAAACTGAGGCTTTAGAGCGGACAGTTTTTTTTTTAAACTTAAGCTACGCTCTTTGAGCTTAAATTCAGCGAAGCTTATGTCGTCCTCACGAGTCTGCTTATGCGACTCGAGCTTAATTTCAGCCCCATCCTAAGCTTGCTCCCAATTGTAGCAACAGGCTTAATAAAAGCCAATTATTTCAGCCGAGCGGCAGATAAAATTTTTATTTTAGACGGAATTTAGTCGAAGATCAGTTTTGACAGTTAATGACAGCTGGATGGTACCAATAGCCCATTATGAGCACATTTTATGCAAAATTCATAATAAATTTGCAAGAGTTATATCCGCCTTTAAAAATTCGTCCCATCCACGCCAATTTAAAAATTTAGTAGACATTTCTGTACGTCCGAGTTGAACGTTGCATGTAACGCAAGTGGTGGAGAGCTGGACAGAAGTACTTTGCACTACTGAAAATTTAAGCCGCATTTTCGTTGCTTATTTGTGTCTGGTTGAATTATTTAAGGGAGCTTTATTTAAGCCTGCCACGTCTTTGGTCTTCAAATGTTAATGCGATAATTCCAAAAGAAAAGAAAACGATGCTAAACGTGTTGGACGTCAATCCACTGTTCACTGCCTCTTCAGAAAATACTAAGAAACCGAATTCGATTTGACTTAAGGTTCAAAGGGACAGCATTCACATGGCTGAAGACGTCAAAACATGTTGACAGATTCAGCTCTCTTATGGTCGAAAAAATTGCAAAATTGTCTTAATTTTGGAGAAATGTTAGTTCGGAGTGTGGCTACTCTTGCAGAAAGGTCCAAGATAATTGACAACCTTAATAGGACTGCTGGGTTAATCTAGCTTAAGCCGATGTTCGACTCAATTTAAATCAAAAATTTTGCTTTGCATCTACAATATCAGACACCCTTTCATAACCTAACCTAACCTTGCATCCACAGCATGATTAGTTGTTCATGCCCAGTGTTGTATTTGGCAGCATCGCTCGATCTTCTACAGTCGTCAACTACGGAGATGTTGCCGAGTTTTGTATCTTAGCTGTCAATTTTATTAGGTCTCAAGCTCACACAATCCAAATATGGTTGGTCCCAAATTTACATGCGAAGCTAAGTAGGCAGATGCAACACAATCTTAGACAAGTGAGGCAAATTTGGTGTCCACCAAAACAAGCGAATGCTAAGATGGCAGGCAGGCAAACAGCTGCTCCGCCTCATATACAATCACGTCCGTAGTTTTCGATTTGGAACTGATTAGCTGCTGATAACTTTCTTCTAGTTTCCTGAATAACCCACTGTTATCGCGAGGTCTTCACTCTGATCCGACACGGACCACGTATCTCAACAAAAGCGTCCATAAAATTGCGGTCACGTACAGCATCCATGCCCCATATGTCGGCCTCCCGTATAACTTCCCGACTGTCACTTATCCAACTTAATTCCCACTTTCTGAGGAAAATGGGGTCACACCAGCGAAACCATAAACTACGTTCAGTGAACATAATGCGCTCTAATTCAATTCGTGGACTCCACAACCGCCAGAGGTACCCTCTGTGGGAAATGCGGGTCACAAATTGATTCACGCAACGCGTATAAATTGTCAGCAGAAATTCGAATTTTATTAAAGCTCCTATCTAATTAATTAGATCGACCTAAGCCACACTGGTCGTGGGTTTTACTCGCACCTCGCTGCGGCATGGAGCATTTATGTAAATTTGCACGGTTCCACCTCAACCTCACCTCCATGAATTTTCAACTGCCATTTCATTTAAAGCTAAAATTCCGAATATAACTTTCCATAGAGGCTGCATTTGGAAACGAATCCGCATTCGCCACAGACTGCCATTGATCCGGGGAGGGTATTGCCACTGCGCCACCTATCGGATCGCATTGTCTGCGGGCTGGCGGCAGACACGACACACGGCTATCCGGTCTGAGGGAGATAAGAGTGCGAGTGTAGCCACATAGTGGAATACGGGACGTGTCTGTGTTCTATTGTTTCCTATGAGCAATTGGACGCATGGTGACTGACATACTAATGCATAAATTAAAAGCGGACACACTTTCGATGCCACAGCACACAGAGTGTGCCATTTTCGTCGGCTAATTCCTTTCCTTTCATGGAGATTATGAGAACCTATCGCAGGCGAAAATTAATTCCCCTAATGGTTTTTTCGTTCCTTTTGTCTATTTGTTAATTTTTTGCGTAAACACTGCTCAACCAACAATAGAGAAAAAAATCCCCCGGCTGCATTAAGTTGGTAGCTATTTGGGAAATAAATTTTCTTCTCATTTGCCAGCGGCCGCCCATAGAGTTAACTATTTGCAACCCCTGCCCGGAGGGGAACGGCAACAATTTTATCTAAAATTACCATCTCCAAATGTGGGGTCACTTTTTTCCTTTTGTTGTGTGTGCCATTTCCGCCTGTGGCTGGGTGGGCTGACTCAAACTCAAACGAAAACTTAGTTCAGTGAGAGAGACAGTACAATTTGCGCAAATTTAAATAAACACTATCACCCGCTGGGGGTAAAAACAAAAAAAGGTTTTCGCTACAAACTCAAAATGCTATATTAAACTGTGGTACTTTGAGAAAGTTTTTGTGCGTCCATTGTGCGTCTATGGTGCTTGTTTTAGAAGGGATAACTCATGAGAAATGGTACTGAACTGCTGCGCTGTGCATTTTGAGGGCTTTGCGGACGGGTTCCATTGCACATAGCTTTGCACCCATAAAAATAGGATCAAAAACTCGGCAAGCCCAAATGACAAGGACAGACCGACATTCCTAAAAGGGATTGAAAAAAAGCAGTTCCCACCCACCAAAAAGCGAGGATCGTTGCGGAGCTGTGAATAGAGTGACCAAACTCAAATATTTTAATATTTGCATTGCAGGTACAGTACGGAGGACCCAATCTCAAATTGTGATGAGAGAGGCTGAAATACATAAAAGCCTTAGGATCAAGAGCATAGTAGGTAGGCAGCGACGACAGCACTGGCTAGTCAACACTGCGAACGAATTTAATAGTTCATTAGTTTCAAATGAGGGCCTGCTTAAAAGCTTGAATGAGGGCTGCCATTTTCAGACTAACGAGGAGTCTAAGGCGAAATTCTGAAACTAGTCGCAAGCATGGCTTGTTCCTGTATATATACTGTCAAAACATCTGCATGATGGCACGGATCCCATTACAAGTTTGGGAAACTGAGTTAGCAACATGCGTTCAAAGAGAAACGGAGAAATAGCTTCTCAAACTTTTTGTACCTGACGTTTTTCGACAATATGGCTGAGTCGGCCCAGCCCAAACGTAACAATTCTTTCGCCCACTAGTTATTAGGCAGACATAACTTCAATTGCATTAAAGAGACAAATTGTATTCAAGTTCTGTCTCCCTAGGTTAGGTTAGGTTTATGGGTGGATGCTGCAGAGCAACCCTGCAGCACCCCACTTAGGTCCGTGTGGACCCATTGTGATGCCCTTGTTGAGGGTTAGCCGATGTTGTTGGCGATGAAGTTCTCTCCTCACGTTTACTCGACCTTGTCCAGCCATCCAGATAAGTTTATGAACCTGCAAAGATCAGATAAAGAGACATTCGAAAGTCCATGTATGCCATGGAAGTAGTATCTACCAAGTGTTCTATTCCTCAAGTGACAAAGACTAGGGCATTGACAGAGGAAGTGAGGTGTATCCTCGTGTACCTCCTCGTCTTCGCATCCCCTACATATGTCGTCATTCTTGAGTTTCAGTTTCATTGTGTGGTTTCTTAGGAAGTTGTGACCTGTTAGGGCCCCTACCAGTTTATACATCGACGTTCTGTCAAACCGAATGAGCTTGCTAGTCCGACTTGGATTGTATTGCGACCATAGCTTCCGTGATATTGCGCAGGTAGTTAATTCTTTCCACCTATTGTTGGCTTTCATGCGGGTCTTATCTTCTACCCTCTCTCTGAGATTACAGAGTGGTGGCTTGATAAATTTAATCGCGCGATGGAATTCGCTTTTCAGAAAACGAAAGAAATCATGCGAAAATGAAAAACTGCTTCATGTAACTCCTTTCGTTTTCTGTTTTACTCTTCGCAAACGTTTAAGGCACAGTGTGGTTTTAATTGCATACCTCATGGGTCATTGTCACTGTTTGAGGAGTTTTGGCTTTCAAGGGCAGCGGCATGAATCTTGGTCTTGAGTGTGAATGTGAATGTGGAAATGAGTTTTTTTTTTTGTAGTGCAGAAAAGAAAGTAAAAAAAAAACGTTAACCAAGAAGTTCACATGAGTTATATAAAGAAAGAGACGAAAACGTCTGTGAAAACTTTTCGTTTTTTTTTGTTTTTGCGCAAATAAAAATTCCGCTTCGTTTTCGTAACATGAGGCAAAATGCCCACTAGAAAATGATTAAACCCTTAAAATAAACAAGTAGAAAGCGTAGCAGGTATGGGAACCACAGGCCAAGTTTCTTCGTTTTGTGTTTCTTTTTTTTTTTTTTTTTAAACGAATGGAAGTACATAAATTTGTATATCGAGATCGAGCAACTGAACTGAGAAACGTTACCAGGGCATTAATACTCTCGGGTGTTTGTCAACGTTCGCAAGATCTGGCGCAGTGGAAAAAAAAAATTTGCGTATTTCTAGGGCTTAAACCTGAGACCCCTCGAATAGCACAGTGCGTCCAGAGCTACTCGTATATAAAGAAAGAAACGAAAATGTAAGTGCAATGGCTTTCGTTTATTATGGCGCAAAACGAAAATACGGAAACGTTCGTGCAAGCGAAAACTATTCGGATCAGCGTTGCCATTGTGGGCCAAATGTCTCTTTTTTTAGCCTCAAGGCCTGTGTCCCCTGTACTCTTTTAAATAAAATCCCCTTTTCGGTTTAAGAAAGATTTTATTCTTTATTGAACGACAAAGAATGCAAAGTAAATTTTCCGTGAAAAATACATTTCTTCTTCTTTTTTTTTGTTATAAATAAATATTTTTGCTGCTGTTTTTTTATGAGGAGGCCCCTTTTTGGTTCGGGCTTCTTTTTTTTCCTTTTTGCAATTTTTCAGCGGCAATGCTGCCACGGATTGGCCTAGCTGTCCAAAAATTTAGTACCTACTTCGAATGCCGAACAGTTTCTACTGCGTTTCAAAGGCCCCAACAAAATTTCACCTAACTCGGGGGGAGTTAGAGCTCATAGTATAGGGTTTTCCAATAAGAGGTGTTATTTTGGTATTCAAAGAAAAATGCCGTATTTTAAGATGAATGATCGGATGTTTATTTCATAATAAAGAGGAAGGTATGCCGTTAATAATGGAAAACAACATCAGCCAAATGGCCACCACGCGCACGCATACAGGACCATATCCTTTTCATGAAATTTTCCATAACCAAATCGCAAAGTGACTGCCCTAGGTCCTCGATAGCCTCACGTTGAGGATGGAGAGGCTTCTCAACAATAACTCTTCTGTTTTCCGAGCCCCAGATGCGGCAATTTTGCTTGTTGACGTAGCCACCGAGGTGGAAATGGGCCTCATCAGTCAAGATGATTTTTCGATGGAATTCCGGATCATTTTCATGCATTTCAAGGACCCAATCAGCAAAGACACGACGTTTTTTTACCATTTTTGTAGTGAATTTTAATAAGTTCAATGCGTTGTTGAAGCGTGTATCGTTCCATTTTTAGTAATGGCGTAGTTTCTACTTGTCAAATGTCAAAGAATAAAAGCTTCAAAGGTGACAGCTACCGAAATAGCGGGTCATTCATAATAATACCTCTTGTTGGAAAACCCTTTATTTTATAGAAAATTAACTAGCGACTCTTTAACGGAGTAAACCATTCGCCCAAACGTGAATCTGTAAGGACTGTCGTTTTTACAAATGTTTAGTGGGATTTTCAACCAAAAGTGGTCCATATTTTGCTCACTCCGTTGCATTGTTAGTTTGATAATCAAATTATCGCGCCAATGAACAGCATTTCTTGACTCGTTCCTAGTCACATCCATTCTCTAGCTGGTTATTTTCGTTTTATTTTGTTAACAACAAGTTTCCAGAATCTGGTTCCACAAGCACCATCTACGGCGCACATTGAGAAGAATGCCTTCAAACGTGTTCTACGTAAGAATAAAACCGCAAGTGAGGGCCTCTGCAAAGAGCAGTACCTACGCAAACAACTCGTCTACCTGTAGGACGGCTGACTCTGCGAAAGAGGAAAAATTGCAAAAATATTCAACGGAATCAAATTTGCAACACAGATTTACTGCCGAAGGCAATTTCAGTAGCATTTCTCACTCACACAGGCGACCAAATAACTCACTTGCAAAGGAGGCCTGCCCACATCTGACTTGGCGAGACCGCCATTTAATGCCAACACTGCACAACTTCCTAATTACATCCGACTTTTACCAAACAGCCGATAACACAAGGAAAGCAATATATCCCTTTCTTCCAGGCCATTTGGCGGCATAATAGCCAATTTCCTTATGATTAGTTGTTGCGGTACATAGATCGCATTAATTTATCATTTGCCTTTGCTGCTGGTAGGGTATCCGCTTCTCCCGGTGAACTCATGAATAAAAACTTTTACTTTCGTTGAAATGGAAGCGCTGGCAAACGGATCAGAGTCCAATGAGGCCGCCGATCGCGTCGTTGTCGTCACGTCGCTTACGCATACCAGAAGACAGATTACAACGAGGGGTAGGTACCTTCGCAACCTGAGAGCAGCTAACAGACAATTTTCCTTTCACAAGAAACTCGTCTCTTGACTAGTATCTCATCGGCAGATGCTCTTGTGCTGTTTGCCATCTTTGGGATTTGCAGATGCATCGCTTGCACATTGAGAGTGACTTCGAGTGCGAGTGCGAGTGCCTGTGAAGTGTGTGTACCCTGAACTGGTCCAACTATTCTCGGTTGCTTTGATTTGGATTGCCTTCTTCGTTTTGCTGTTTACCATGTCAGCACACAAGCCAGCGTACGACCAAGTGTTCATAAGAAACTTGATCTTTGTCTGAAGTAGGTGGGCGCCAGCCAGATCCAGTGAAGAGCGACGAGACGTTACAACACACACCTCCAACTGGTTTTTCCCCTTCTTTGTAAACCATCTGACCTTGCGATTGTTGTTTCTTGAATTATGTGACAAAAATTATCTCGCAGCAAACGGAAACAAAAGCGAAATGATGTGCACTTTCTCTGGCTTAATTTGGTAAAAGTCAAAAATTGGCAGTGGACAACAAGTGCAAAAGATCCGCCACTCAAGTAAAAGTGAATTTTAATTGGACCGAGTTAATTTAAAAATATAATTAACGCACGGAGTACAGTTTACTTCCGTGGAAACTGATTGGTTGTTGTGTGGGAAAATGCTGATTAATTTTGTCAACTGACTTTGGGGGTTAGGTGGGTGCTCTTCGATGAGATTGGACTAGCGAAAGGTTCTACTTAAGGCACCACGCCCCATTGTCCGATAAATCACGCCTTTTGTTTAGTACTTTTTACAGGCAACATACAGTCGTGTACCAAATGTGTAAAGCAAGTTAAAAGATATACCGGTTGGGGTATTTCTATTGTTTGGAACGAGCCACACCGTTCTTAAAACCCGCCCATGTTCAGAAAAGTGTCTGGTACGAGTATAATCGATATTCTTTCTCGTACACAACATTACAACTTAAGCTGCCATTTGTGTCGATATACACCGTTTTAAAAGGATTATTATGGGAGGTACTACGCCCACTTTGCCATCCCCGCCCACATTTTGTGAAACGCTTTTTCAACTCATTGAACATCTTTTTAAGCAAAATTCTTTCTTTCAGGAGTGCTTAAATCCAGTATCTTGAGATATAAATTTTTTTTGCTAACATATGCAGTTGAGAGGTGCCACGCCCCCTTTTAAGTTGCACTTAAAACCGAGATATAAAATTTAAGGTCCATTAAATGCAAGACTAAGTAAGGATCTTAAAAAGGACCACCAGGCAGACAGACCAAGCTAATCGAAGAGATTTTCAATGCTAGGTTTTTTGAAAAACCAAGCTTCCATAGAATGGAAACTTTAGCTTTGTGAAACTGAAGCCCAGGCTCTGAAGCGATGTGAAAAATAAATCATTTCTGTCAGCGACAGCTAAATGGTTGTCATATATGGATAAATGAATACTACTTACTTTACTTAACGGGCTCCCGACCCGTGGAGAGTCTCTGCCTGAGACACTGTAGCCTTCCATCCTCTGATAAATGAATACGTGTCCCGAAATGGAGGACTGATACCGCAGTCGTCGGTATAAGTATAACCTCTAAGGCCTGCCGAATTCGATTGGGAAAAGGCCAACTTAGTACTCTGTTAGTCTCCTCGAAGATCCCGCTTAAGACAATAAATTCCTCGTTTTGGAGACACCAGTTCATAAAGGTTTTAAGGGTAACCAACGCCATGGAGAGATGGCCCTGAACCAACAGAGTACCTTTCAAGTTATGTTCCTTTAAAAATCCAGAAATTGGAAGGCTTGCTAAATACTTGGTCAAATGTAAGAGCTGTACAAAAAAGAGCCAAGGAGTTTTAACTGCGGTTTTCAGATAAAGGTCCTTTGGCCGCAAAGCCTTAGCTGCATCTGAAAGGCAAGGCTTTCAGTAGAGAGAGACCCTTTGAAGTCCCAAGTCATTTGGATTATGCCGATGAGTTCTGTTTCATAGCATTAATACCATCGCACCATGCGAAATGTATTAATCACTGCAGATGAATGGAGACTCCATTCAAAGGGCCATTGGGCAAAAAGATACCATCTTCAGAAAACTTAACTAGCCGACGACGATTTTTGGCTACTCATACTTTTTGTATGCCTACTCTAGCGAGGGGTCTTAGGTTTATTTTGAAGTTTTTTCCACTGCGCCATCTCTCGCGAACGTCTGACAAACATCCGAGGGTACAACTGCCATGAAAGAGACCCGTTTCGACTCGGTATAAAATTTTTGATTCCTTCCATTCGTCACAAAAATAAAAAACTCACACGAACCGAATGGTTGAGAGGAGCTGGGCCCAGGGTTCCTACGGACTTATTGGGCCAACTATTTATTTATTTATTTTACTCTAGCAAAAGGCGGTATTCTCCATAATTATGCAAAAGGGGATTTCAAGTTTCAACTCGGAAATGATATTAAACATTGAACCCAGAAGCACCCGCGTTCGGAAAAGAGTCCACAACCCAGATTCAGAAGAGGTTAGCTCAGCTATCACAAAGTTTATGAATAGTAAAGCTGCTGGCTCAGATGGTCTTGGAGGTCTAGTTGGTCTTCAAGATACCCGCCTTTTATACAAGTTGCCGCAAAATGAATTACCCCATCGGGAGATGTTATAATTTTTGCAAATGGCGTCGTACGGCAATCATATTTGACATTTGTGAACTAGTTAGCTGCAGAATAAAACAGACAAGAAATGGAGCGCTATACTTCGCAAGAGCGTGGAATAATTAATCGATGTTGTGAAGGAAGCGTTTCCTTATCGCGCAATCTTCCGTTTTGGCAATTTGGCATAGCCAGCAAGATCGCCCGATTTAACCATCCCAGACTTCTTTCTTTGGGGATACTGGAAGTCGCCAACAAGCCTCAGACAATTCCATCCCTTAAGGAGAATATTCGATAGAAAAACGAACAGTTTTCACTAGAAATCTTGCGGAACGTCATGGAAAATGCGAAAACGGGCACAAATGCGTATCAACACAGCCACATGTGTTTTCCCCTCAACAGAAAAAATGTTAAAGGTCAAAATAAAGATGCCAATCACTCAAAATTGATTCAAAAACAAATTTGGATGATTAATTCTGCCCCACCCTGTAGATTGTTTCCCACTCTACATGCGAATTCGTCATAGGTCTGCCTTCCGACCATAGACGAGTCTTAATTTTCAAAGCCACTGTGACTTTGTGGCGAGTCTTGGACAGGACGAATGGCAACCGTCCAACTTGTCTCTCTACCTTGGCACCCAAGCCACCCGTCCACCATGAATAGGCCCGCATTGAAAGCACTTGATGCCGAAGTAGGGCAAATCACCCAGGCACATGCTCAGCTCAGCTCAGCTTAACCCTCAGCTGTCAAAACACATCATTATTCTGTTTCCACATTCATGCTTAATGGAAATCAATTCATTTTTCCCTTCTGGCTGTTTCCACTGTATACCTTTACTGCAGATGTGCTGTCAAAACTCCCACATTTGGAATTGAAATTCGGTTAAATGTGCGTCACTCACATTCAACAGACCGTTATCTGCCATAAGGCGAATCACAAAAGGATAGTCCTTCCGCAAAGCGAATCCAATCTCCATTTGACGTCCCATTTTCACAGTCATTATTGTTCCACCTCACCCTCTATCTCTTCCTGTTCTGGTCTGACCTTTCCCATATTAAAAGTGCCCTCAGTAAACGACATCTCAAGACTTATCCCACCATCTAGCTTTCGCAAGATAAACGAGTGCAATTCCAAAGTTAGAATAGATTTAAACCGAAAAAAAAAAACAAAATTACCAAAGCGTCCTCCAGTAACAAACGTCGGGGAAATGCAAATCCTAAAATAGAAAAGCTTTGCGCCGCAGTTGCTCGTTTAGCTCAGAGAGTCGGAACTGGAAACGATGGATGACATCATTGTGGGATCCGGCACCGTCATCATGAAGCGCTTTGGCCATACGAAAACATATTCAGGGGCCGGTTGCGGTAATTGGTATGGATATTGATATTTATATCGTGCTGGGGGCGCATCAAAGTGGCCCCGCATTTAATCGAGCATAAATAGAGCCGGCCAGATGGATGGTCTTGGTCTGTCGGGAATCTGGTCAGGGTGTGTGGCAGTGGCAGATGTTTATTGTTTGCTTTGCGGCTGGAACACATGAAACCGAACATATAACAAGAACAAAGACGCGATTCGGTTGTGAGCTGCATAAGCTTTCCGGGTGAGTTGCAGTGGTTTGTTGCCTGTCTGGGATGAGCGCAGCGAATCGCTTTTTATGTATTTCAGATTCGACAAGTGAGTGCTGTGTTATCTCTATTTACACTCTTGTTTTGCTGTTTCGTTTGAAAATTCAGTGCGGGAAAATGTTGTATCGAAGCCATAATCAGAATAATGGTCAATGCCCGAATCAGATAACACGGGCTTAGACTGCGATATGGGCAAATAAGGCTCCGGAAATAGGGCTTGTCAATTTTTCTCGAGGCTAGAATGGGGACTACACTTAGAAGGCCACAGAGGGCTTTCGAAGTGGTGCACAGTTCTTCGATCACATGAACGCCTTGCGTGTGGTGTCGAGTGCCTCAGCAGGGTTCAGAGCTCCGCTTCCCCTTCATGTGAGGACCGCTTTTCGGGAGACGATTTCGGCCTAAAATAGTTGCTATTGTAACGGGGTTATAGCAAGGTTAAAGCAAGATATTTCGCTCTGCACAATGGAAAGCCATTCGACTCTTTCGAGGGACAACACAAAGTGTGACAAGGATAGATTTCTGTTGCCAATACTACGCTGCCCAGCCCAAAGCCTTAGCTGCATCTAAAAGGCAAGGCTTTCAGTAGACAGAGACCCTTTGAAGTCGTAAATCATTTGGACTATGCCGATGATTTCTGTTTCATCGCGGATACTCCAGTAAATCGGAAGTTTCGTTCGCTTTGAGTTCCCCCGAAAAATTTTGTCTGCCGGTGAGTTCATTTCAGATTCTCAGGTCATAGACTTTCGTGTACTTTTTTATATGCGGGCGATTTGCTTCAAATTACACCGACGAACATTCAGTTTGCCGCTGATTTCATTTAAAAATTTAAGGCGATTCCCATTTCGTTCGACTAAGTTCGCAAGCGAGTTCATCCGAGAATTTCACGCAATTCATGTATCGTGAGAAATTTTGTTGACTTCCGGGCGATTCGCGCAGCGTTCGCTTCGAGTTTCCGGAAGAAGATTCGGTTTGTCGGCGGTTTCATTCAATAATCCCACGTGATTCGCATTTCGTTCGCCTTCGAGGCGATCTAAAAATTCCAAGCCATGTTGACACCCATCCAGGCTATTTGATTATTTTGATTGCTTTAAGTTCTCCGGAGGAAGATTAAGCTTGCCGGCGAGTTCCAGGCGATGCATGTATCGTGTAAAATATTTGACATCGCGGAGGAATTGCAGGCGATTCGCCCAAAAGTCCACGCGAAAAAGAGATTACGAACATCTAGAGGAAGGTTATGCAATCGATGTACTAATTAGTAATTAGGGCTGGGGCGGATTCTGGTAGTACAGAAAAATACGCGAGAGAGTTTTACATATTTGAGGTGAATTTGCAACATCAGAGAGGTGAATTTGTAATATTTTAACGGACTGGCTTCATTTTCAGTAAATGCCCGCTAAATGAAAGAAATGCATTTAAGAAAATATTAAGGTGACTTTGTAACTAAAATAAATAAAATTAATAGTTGGCCCAGCAGGTCCGCAAGGACCCTGGGCCTTGAGTTTTAAATTTTTGGGGCGAATGGATGGGATCTTAAACTTTATGCCGAGTCCAGGCGGCTAATTGAGAAGCTCCTTTTAATGACAGCTATACTCTCGGATGTTTATCAGACGTTCGCGAGAGGTGGCGCGGTGTAAAAAAAACCTCACGTTGGAATTTGGGTTTTTTTCGGTATTCGAAAGTAGTCCAACACACTAACCACTAAGCCACTGCGCCAACTTTGCAACTATCTCTTTCTGATTTCAGATTAAATGTAACGATACACTTATCCAACAGACTCCATTAGAGAAGTGATTTGCCGAGAAGGATCAATGGCAAGAAAACAAGGAAAATGGCCACAGGACGCTCCACAATTTCAGAGTACTAGGTATCAGCAGAGTAAAGGGAGAATTTCTTAAGTGGAAGGTACCTTTCCGCCACCTTCAAGTCGGAACGCATTAACTTATCGCCATCGCTGTAGTTGCAGCACCGGCACACCCCATTCCACAAAAAACGTGTCCCTTTCCTACCTCTAATCGGTCTCAACATTCACAAAAGTAATAGTGCCCAATCTGAGCGAGGAAACCCCACCCGATCTGATGGCCACTCTTAAACTTCGCATCCACCCCGAGTTTCCGCACCTCAGTGACTCAGTTCAGTTTCGATATCCCGACCGTCATCTCAGCGCACCCAGGTAACCGTTCATAAAACCACAAGTCGGCAATTTTTCATCAAATTGAACGTGAATGCAATAAATTGCATCGAATACGAACCACTTCAAGTTGGACCATGCAATGCACAACTACGAGTACGTGTGCTGTGTGCTGTGTGGATGTGCGCGCTTTCAAAATGCAAACGGAACATGTAACTTTTTGCAATTTTACTGTTGTGAATTGAGCTCATGTTTCCTGTTCAGTTTTTGTGCTCCTTTTCTCTTTACCTACCGTTAGATGATTGCATTGTTACCCAAAGTGTGATCTATCTGTGTGCAAAAATCTCTAAAAGATATTCCAGATTCATCTTCATTGCTGCGGTTGCAAAAGTCTCGTCTTTTTTTTATTGTAGAACTTGCCATCATCTCTCTGTGCACAAGGCTATCCGTCACAGTTGAATGCATCCACTTGAGTTCCTTTCTATGTGCAAGTGTGCAACACCAAAAAGACAGTAGGTAGAGCGAGCTACTCTGCAGATGGCACTCGAAGCTCGATGTGATAAAAGTTTGCTGCCCCAGTTGCGTCGCCACAGTAACGAGCCGATGAGAGACAATGCTAAATGGAGCAGCAAACTATTTCTTTCACAAAGTCGGTATAATGACCGCTGTCGTTGTATCTGGCGCACCTTAAGTGGAACCGTTTTTCGAGACGCCAACTGCGGGCATTCGATGTTCGATTGGCCAGAACTGCGTCAGTTGTAGGGGCCAAAACTCGATGCCAATAAACTTTCCGAGTATCTGTAACAAGGACAGTGCGTACATGCATCGCAACTACCCCTATTGTGTTGGCCCAATGCCAAGTGGGGCACTGCAAATGAAAACAACGCCCCAGATGACCGCTTAGAGTTTTTCGCCTCCCGACCAAAATCAGTTTATCTGATCAGCAAAAGAGTCCAACAAAAAAAACCCTCCACCGCCAGTTGAGATAATGATACGAAAACGATGAACCGCTGGCTAAGGTTAAGTACAAGTTCCACTCTCATGTTCCATCGACAAAGGCTTGTCGCAGTTGAATTTGGGCCATCAATCTCTGTACAGTTCAGGGTTATGCACTTGGATGTGAAAATGTTGTCATGTGGGGCTGAAGAAGATGAACTTGCTTTTTGTTTTGCCTATCCTTTGTACGTCGGCTGCTCTCTGCTGGTGCAGATAAGATTTCAAGTCCCCGTGGTAGCATATGTACAGTAGGCTTTGGTGGATATACCATGTGTCATGTGTGACACTCTGGTGCTCATTGATTGATGAATTATAGGCAAAGGTTGGGGGATTTCGGTTGAGTGCCATTGGACTGTCTCCATGAATTATGAACGACCTTGGTTCTTTGGCGTTTGAGGGAGGATTTTAGCAGCTAAATAAATGGGTTATAGCTCAGAAATGGGGTGACTGGAGATTTGATGTAAAATAAATGAACACCTGTAGCGCCAGGTTCATATTTGAGCTGCCTAGGCTTAGTTTCTAACAGCGCCTAGTTTTTTTTTTATATTTTGGCGACGAATAATGAAATAAGCAGTGCAAGTCGGTGCAGTGGCGCAACGATTAGTCTTCTGGGCAACTCAAATCAACTCTTAAGAGCTCTGGGGAACTTTCGACAAA
Source organism: Cheilosia impressa (assembly GCA_948293265.1). Lineage (NCBI taxonomy): Eukaryota > Metazoa > Arthropoda > Insecta > Diptera > Syrphidae > Cheilosia > Cheilosia impressa. The sequence continues at coordinate 22,972,041 of OX411884.1, forward strand.
AAAAACTGGGATAAAAATAGTTCTAGGAAAGCTTTTCAATTCAGTTGTTCGGGCTTGGCATAAGTTTGTAAGTACCTTCTATTTAACCGAAAAAAATTAAAAAGTTTCGAAGTTACAAGACAGACCTAGGGTTCTATACCTGTTTCGCTATTGTCGTTCTTTCTCTTCCCTATGGTCAAGGAATTTGTGTCCCGACCAAAAGACTTCCAAGCAGCCGAAGAAAAGCAAATTCTGTGACGTTTACGGGTAAGAGGATTTGGGTCATGGTGGCAAAATTTTGAAATTTCATTTTATCAGACTGTAGGTTTAACTTTTGCTCTTTTAAATTGTGCAAAGATTTCTAATTTTATTCAGCCGTTTCGTGCCTTAAAATGGGAAACGAAACTCGGGGTTTTTACACATTTTTCTACAAATGTAGATCTGGCACAAATTTCGATCGAAATGACTTTAAATTTAAAATTTTTGTAACAACTATCGAGAAGTCTTACAATGATTGCGTACGGAGTCACAAAGTCAGCTAGGTGGCAACTGATAGGAATGTGACTTTCAACCGGAATTATTATTTGCCGATCAGACGACGTTGTAGAAGCTGTCTCTCGGGCTCTGATGGCCCGAAAAATCACCATCCCATGGTGGCTACTGTCCCGTTGAGTCTTTCATTGGTCCGAAGACTCCACAATATTGAAAAAGGAAGGCTAATGAGGCGGATCGGCGAAGAAAAATATCTCAAAGTTCGCATTTTTCAGCTATAACCGAGAATGAGCTTGGAACGGACTAAGATCGCAATATCAAATGAAGATAGGAGAGCAACACTGCTTAGGGTACGAGGAGACATTGTGATCGAAGAGAAGGACCCCCTTGCACGACAGGGGTAACTCTAAGAAAATCAACAGATCTACTCCAACCACTTGTAGTGCGATCTTGAGGCAGATAGGAATGATTGTCACACTCCCTAAAAAGGTAAGTGGCCTTGGTCTGGAGTGCGAAAGTCGGAGAGCGGCTTGCGTGATCCCTGCAGCTGAAAAGGTAATTCATAGTTAAAAATGTTCTTAATAAAATACATACAATCAATTGTGACGGCGCCCATTTGGTCGATATTATCTTCTCGACTTGACCAATAAAATTCTAAAGGTTCAAATAAAAATAATCAAAAAATAGAATCGAAATTTTTCATTTAGAAAACAAATGAGAGCCAAACAACATCGGATGGGATTCTTTTAGCCCACCTTGTATGACAAATGTATTCAATGTCAGCGGGACTTTGCGGACTTTAATCGAACAGAGCTTTAAAAACCGATCACCTCTTTACATCAATTCACGAATCAAGAAAATAATTCCTATTGGTACAAAAATCTCTCTTTACTTAAACTAACAAATATTTCTTAATTTAAGAAACGAATTTTATATTGAAAAGTTAAGAAATATATTCTGATATCAAGAAGTAAATTTTGTAGGCGCAGGGTCATAAGTCCACAGGCCAAAAGTCCACAATGGATTTGTGAGCCAAAAGATCCCATTAATTTGGGCCATAGGTTCACAATTTTAAAATAAAAGTAAGCCATAAGTCCACAATTATCCATATGACTAAAAAATAAATTAAAACAAGATACACGTATTACATAAAATCCTTCAAGGCTAGCTTGATTTACGACACAGAGTTCAAAAAAATATCCAAAATATGTGATGCCCTTCATCCACATCCTGACCAATCGGATATGTTTAAAAGGATGCAACTAATTAATTCTTGTTGACGGCACCTTTAATGTTCTTCAATTAGGTGAATGGAAGCAATTATTAGTTGTCTGTGTAGCACATTCAGAGCATGAAGGTATACCGAGCATTACTTACTTATTCTTAAAGTTAATTAAAAAGTTCGTGTTCATTGTTTAAAATAATTTTATAATAATTACAGTATTTTATTGAAACACGAAAAGTTTTTCAAAAACAATTTATAATTTATAATTTTTAATTTATTTGTGAAATAATTATTAATTGTTGTGAATTATTGTGAAAATTCGCCCGAATTTTTCAAAGTAACTTTATAAATTTTTGGAACAATTCACAAACTTTTTAATATAAATTGTTTTTGAAAAACTTTTCGGGTTTAAATAAAATACTGTAACAATCTATAAAGCGAATTTATTATTATATTTTTTACCTACAATAACTTTTTTTTCGGGTAAACAAAAACGCGCTTCAACAACTTCCTTTGATAGACTCTTATCAGCAAGTGAAGGCTTACCGATATACTCTGAGGTTGAAAAATTAAAAAATAAGATCTGCCTGAAAAGTACTAACAACAAATTTCTCAACTCCTTGTATGCTTGTGTATTTGTTTACATTTTGTGTCAATCCGCTCCTGAAATATTGTTCAAGAGACACATTATAGTCTAAGAGAGAATCAAAGAAAACCGCTTAATTTTGTTGTACTTTAAATTATGAGAATTGTGGACTATGACCCACCATAGTGAGCCATAAGACCACAGTCAGTGAGTCAAAAGTCCACAAGAATATTGTGTGGACTTTTGGCTCACCTAGGTGGGTTATAAGTCCACAATGGATTTGTGGACTCATAACCCACCTAGGTGGGTCATAAGTCCATTGTGGACTTTTGGCCTGTGGACTTATGACCCTGCGCCAATTTTGTATTCATATTTACATAACCTGTATTCGATTCATATTTGCTTAAAATAAGAACCAAGTTCTTCATTCGAAATTGACCGTTTCTAAGGAGTCGCGCAAGACACATTTTGTTTGCCATGCTTCGGGCTTTCAAATGCAATAAACGAAAACGGTCAGTGAATTGTTAACTTCTTACCAAGTAAGTCCGAGGGTAAAGTTTTGTAAAGGTGTTCTGGAACAAACACAAATAAACATCAAAGCTTTTACCCTATTCTTCTACCAGCTGATTTCCTTAACTTTAACTGCTTGTATATACTTAATCTTGCATCAGCTTTTGTTACATCAAATATTCTCTTAAGTCTTTAATTCTTGTTACACATAACATGTACCCATATCATTTTTGTCTCTGCTTATCATTAACTTACTCTCAATTCATTTGCATTGTACAATGTAATCTACGGCAATGTGACGTTCTCTCAAATTCTCATTTTTGCATTATGTAAATTCTACAGTTCACTTAATTTGGCTACCTTTGTAATTTCGATAAGTGGTTCTGTCTATTTTGCTCGATCTTAAAATCGACTTGTATTTCGAAACCTTCGCCGCTTGACAAAAAAAAAACAACAACTCCTTAAAGTGCAGCCACTTCCACCCACAGTACATACATACCCTTAGGGATATATAATATACATACATAGAGACTCGTATCGTATGGCTGTAAGCAACCCCATTCCATCGACCCATTCCACTCAAGACAATTCAATGTCTGATTAGCGGCACTGTATCACTTTTCCATGAACCACAAAGGCCAATTGAATGCTCCACTGGTTCGGGTTCCCCTCTACAGCTGCGTTCTGATTCACTCATGCTAATCTGTTACTAGCTGCGTGCAGTTGTAATTATTCTGACCGCTGATTCCGAAAATGCGAATTCCAGGGCAGATGCATTTCGCTGAGCTCCGACTCCGCACACGAAGCAATTATGAATGCAACGGTTGCCATTGCCATATATAACTGATTATGGGAGAGGGGGGCAAAAAAACTGCCTGCACCACATCAGATTCACTCGGATGCATTCGCCATACACCGCTCGAACACATGGAAGCGGTTTATCTTGTCGGCGGCGTGACGACCAGATTCAATCAGCGCAAATGAATTTCATCAGAATGAAAACACGGTGAAAATATAATTAATACACCAGAGTCCATTGGATGATGCTCTCGCACTTGCAGCTCGCGCCCCGGTAGATTAGACGCGCGGTCTTTTGTTTATACTATGCACTGATTCATTGATTGGAGTAGTTGGTGTGGCACTAGATGGGCGACAGCCATGCAAGCGGTGTTCCACTGGCGTTGCACAGGTGGGTGCGGGGGCGACGCGGTATTTCGGCATCTCTTCCAATCGAAAGCTAATTTTCCACATTACAAAAGCAACTCTCCAATTGTCCAGGCCTCATGCGGCGTGGTGGATTTGATTTTCGGTTTCTGCGTGAATGGCTTTCAAAATGCTGCCACGGATAACCGTTTAGGTGCCGTCTAGTGACCGCCTTTCACTCGCAACAATAGTACGTTTACTAGTCCGCATCTCTTACACAATCGCCCAAAGAAGTGGCAATCGGACTCGAACCGTGCCACCGAATCTAATCAAGGCACCTTTCACTTTGGGCGCCTTTTATAAAACTCCAGTCCGAGTCTGTCTGTTGTGCCGGTGACTCTTTGTCGTATGATTTTGTCCATTGCTCTGTCACTATTGTTGGGGGTTCGGTCTTACATCACTTGGATGGTGGTGGGTTTTTTTATTTGTGACAAAAGTGCACCAAACCGAGATTTAAATCCTTAAACGAGCAACACTCAACAAAGCCGCCCTCGGAAGTCGAATTCAAAGGCGCGCTGTCACGTTTGGTGGAAATTTAATTGAAATTTTTCGCATACGGGAAAGTAATGTTTTTGGCTCCGTTGAGCTTCCATGCAGAGCGAGATTTTCATTAAAACTAATTGTCTGTGTGAGTTGGAGCTTTCATGACGAGCGCACTGAAACGTCACCCTGCTGATGAATGCTAGGGGTTGTTGTTGGGTACGGTATACAAAAACCGCGAAGAATGTTGGAAAAAAGATGTAATTAGAATTTTTGTTCGTTCTTGTGTAGAGTTATACTCAAATGTGAGTTCAGTCGGGGGGGCAAACTCGAATGGCCATTGAGGATAAAGTTGGTTACACCTAGAGCTCAGTCTCAGACATGATTGGATGAGAACACGTACCTTACCTGCCTTTAGAAGCCATTTGTTTGGGTAGGGACACGAAATTAAGTTCAATATGAGAACGTGAGATTGTGAACTTGACTTGGGGGTGAAAGTAATTTACGACTAAAGAGTCTACGCCTGAGACAGGAAATTTCGGGTTGGGGTCACTTTTAAGTTGAACCTACAACTAAGGACTACCTCAACAGTTGTTCTGGCTTATGGGACAGAAATCGGTCCATCGTTGCAGGATCCGGGACCGGGCATCAGAGAAAGGCCAAATCGCCCAGCGCAGCACTGCTCGGCTAGGGGCGGAAGTTACGAAAACTCGGTGTAGGCACTGTCGCTTCAAGGCTAATTATCCAGTAAGAATATTTGCCAAACACTCCATGTATAGATGGTGCTGTTAGTCTAATTGGAACAATCGCCACTCCCACTTGGCTTTTAGGGGTATTTCTGTCTAAGAGTGCCAACGTATGCACGAACGAAGTCTTTGAATCACATTTAAGTGCCTATACCCGTGGCCGTCGACTGTTTTCGGCATTCGGCAGAAATTTTATGTGTGCTGAAGACGGATGCCTCGTTGTTTGACAAATAGTTGGTCGATCTTTTCATTTGGCTGCCTGATTTAATTGTACACTGTTAAGGCGTTGTTACCGCATTGTGACGAAGGGTGAACATCTCGTTACACTACTGAGTGAGATAACAAGTTCTAACCTCCGGAACAATGAAGTAAACATTGAGGTCTTTTTCACTGCTCGCCTATCTGTTCTGAGAAAGCTTCTTAATTAGATCTTTAGCTTCAAGCTGCAGGTCTCTTGTATTCTTCACAAAAATAAAGCTTACGCAAAAAATGTTTCCACCCAACGCGCTGTTGTTGTGTTAAAGTGGCTCTCGGTGAGAGAAACACTTAGGCCGTTAATCGGCCCATTGTGCGTACCACTGGCATTTAGGGGTTCCTTTATTTAGTTACTCGTTGTGAACCATTTACTTCAGTCGATAAAGCCAAGAATGCTGGCAGCGCTGAGGTAGCATAGATCGCTGAGATCATTGAGGAAGTAGCTTCCTAAATGCGCCATCCTTAGGTTGGAAAGGGCAGGGCAGCTGCAGTTGAGGTGAGTGACGGACTCGTCCTCTTCTTCATCCCTACAGCTTCTACAAAAGTCATTATGTGGCAGCCCAAGTCTTTGAGCGTGTCTGCCCAGAACACAATAACCGGTGATGATATTAGCGACTAGTGAGATACTACGTCTTTGGAGACGCAGAAGCTCTTTGGATCTTTTTGTATCCAGTGTCGGCCAAGTAAGCCTGGCAACGCGCTGTTAGGTCGCCTAAAAATCTCTAAAAAGATCTGAAAATCTGTCGAAATTTTTGATCAAGTCGCTTCGGTTGTTTTTAAAAATTTATTCACTTGTGGGTACTAAAAAATTGTCCTACGAAATTGAAATTTTACTGCATAGAAAACTGCGATAGACGTTATGTCAGGTCACTTTTTTTTTTTAAAGTAGCACAAAATTCTTCAAAATTCGACAAACCCATAGGTATGCCAGAGAATTTTGACGCTGACACGAAAAGCAATCCATAATAATTTTTATGTCTTGGAGCAACATCCTTCTTAGGCATTCCCCCATATTTCAAACCTCTCTATGGTAGATATGGTGTGCAGGGCGTTATTCGTCTCGAACTTTTTATCTGTAGCTGACGTAATGATCCTCCTCTGTTACAACGAGTAAAAATAAGTTTTAGATGTTAGACAGATAGGGTTAGCAACAACAGGCGTAGATCTAAGATCACCTAAGCCAAGATCACATTAAACCACCCAGTGCCCTGACCACTGAGACAAGTTCGATAAAGAACTACAAGTGATCGGGCATCTTTGGGCAGTAAAAAGAGTCACCAGGGGGCCAATTCTCGTTCTGTGAAAGAGTGAATCGAATAAATCGTTTTCACATTCGCTCTCACACATTCCTTTCATTTTTTCGATTCACTCAGTACTAAAGAGCGATTCTCGTTCTATAAGTGAAAATATCGTGGTGAGTTTAGTATCGTATACTGTGTTGTATGATATCAAGTTCTCAATTTTCAAACTCTCACTAAAAACATTCACTTGCAAATGAGAACGTGAAAAAAAATTATTCATATGAAAATTTTTGAAGTTTGGTTTCACATTTTCACAGAACGAGAATTGACCCCCAGCTAAGCTCTGGCCCTCTCATTCACTTCAAAACCTTTAACGATGGCTGGGATCAATTGACAGCCAACTGGAGTCATAGTCTGCGAAACTCTAGCGGGACCAGCTATGATTTCAGTGTTTTTCAAGCGTCTTTTAGCTGTATTACAACCAAGTGTTGGAAAGTAATCCAAGCAACACTTGAACAAAACATTAATTATCAACGAGGTGACTGATACAATATGTGTGAAGGTCTGGCCAGAACTTGTGGTTGACGGGAGGGTATGTTTCATTTGCTGTTCCGTAGGTATGTCGAAATTGAAAAGGTCAGAGAATGCATCCAACCTGTTGGTCTCAATGCGCTAGGCATAGCGCCGTACTAAAAACAAATTTTAGCCTCGACTTTAAATTTACGGAAGATAACATTTACGAAATTTGCATGGAAATTAAAAGTCAGAACTAAAAATGTTTATCGGTAGGGCCCATGGGCTCAAAGGGTCTCTAAATATTTTGTTGGTCTCAATGGGTAGTATAATATAGAAAATGTCAGTGACAGCGGTCAAAGGCTGCCCCCAAGGGGGCGTGCTTTCCCCGCTGCTGTGGTCACTCGTCATAGACAGCCTACTAGTCAGTCTGTATAATCTTGGTTACGACGCCATCGGTTATGCCGACGATTTGGCAATTGTCGTTAGTGGAAAGCTTTGTGCTACCATTACTAGTAGAATGGGAAATGCTCAACTGCATGTTCTGGAAAGGTGTAACACGGAAAGTTTATCCATCAATCCGAACAAAACTATTCTAGTTCCTTTTACCAGAAGGAGACTAGTCATGTTAGAAACCATTATCCTGAATGGAACTTCATTAAACTACTCCAACGAAGTAAAATATCTCGGAATCATCCTTGATAAAAAACGAAATTGGAACTTACACATCAAGTCCGCCACAGAGCGAGCCTCTAGAGCCATGTGGGCCTGTAGGTGCCTGTACGGCAGAACTTGGGGTCTTAATCCCAGAATGATATATTGGCTATATACTATGATGGTAAGACCCATTATCTCGTACGCGGCAATCGTCTGGTGGCCGAAAGTACTTGAACGAACTACGGCAAATAAGCTTCAGAAGCTTCAAAGAATAGTCTGTCTCGGCATCACAGGTGCTATGCGCACTTGTCCAACCACAGCACTTGAGGCCATCATTGGGCTCTCACCGCTGCAGTTCTTCATTATGAAGACTACTGCTAATTGCGCCATTAAGTTGCAGATAGAAAATAGGTGTAATTCAGTTGATCATGTGGGTCAGCTGAAGATACTTAACATTATACCAAACTTGAACATGTTCCGCTCCGTCCCGGACATTATGGTTAGGGAGTACAATTTCGGTAAATTATATGAGGTAGAACTGCTTGAACGACAATGGACCCAAAAAGCTTATCCTGGTACACCGATGGATCGAAAATGGATTCCGGAGTTGGAGCTGGTGTCTTTGGACCCAACACCAAAGTCTCGATACCCATGGGGATGTGCCCCACGGTTTTTCAAGCGGAAATCCATGCGATCGAAACTTGCGCTGATCTAATCTCCAAAAAAGGTATGAAGGGCGCAACCATTCAAATTTTTTCAGACAGTCAGGCAGCCTTACAGGCATTTGGCATCCAATACAATGGACTCTAAAACAGTTAAGTGCTGTCACGATGCTCTGCAAACCCTCGCCAAACACAACAAGGTTAGGCTTGGTTGGGTACCGGGCCATCAAGGCATTACAGGCAATGAACATGCAGACAAACTAGCTAGGGCTGGTTCAGAATCCCTTCTCTGTGGACCAGAACCCTACTGCTTAGTCAATTGGACTACTGCATTAAGGCAAATTAACGATTGGGAAAAACAACTTCGTCTTGATCACTGGGAACATGTCCCTGGTCTAAGACAATCCAAACGATTAATTAAGCCTTACTCCTATAAGGAAATCCTTAGGCTCAGTAAGGATAACATAAGAAAGCTAACGGGCTTCCTCACAGGTCATTGTGGCCTTAGATATCACCTCAACAAAATGAACCTTTGCAGATTCTGTCTGGAGGATGTTGAGTCATCAGAACACACTTTATGTGACTGTCCGGCTTTTCATTGGTTAAGAAAACGTGTCTTTAATAGAGACTCGTACGCCAGCAGATATAGCGCTCTCTGCTACTAAAGACTTATTGGCCTTCGTTAGGGAGGTCGCAAGTCTCTTAGACTAACTTTTCCGAATTGATACAATAGATCTTACAGGTCGCAGTGTCAGCCAGCTGGGCATGGGTGTTCTTTAAAAAAAAAAAAAAAAAAATATCATATAGAAAACTTCACCAGTGATCTGGTCTGGTCACATTTTGAGTAAGTTTGGCTACACTCGCAGATTGAATATTTTTGAGAGATGTGGCCCACTTGCACCTTTATTAAGACGCCTTCAGTAAACACAGTTATCAAAATTACCAGCAATCGTATAACCTATCTCATTTAAGTCTTTTTCCTCCCCAAGGTACGCACTCGTCACTTGTATGTCTAAAGTTTATTACCTCTGGGTTTCAGAAAGAAAATAAAAAAAAGTTTATCGCTCTAAAAAAAAAATCCAGTTTCTTAATTTATTTACCCAAACATTACCATGTGATAATAAAAAGATACACATATACAAATGCTCGCCATCTCGTTGAGTTTTTATCTCAGACAATTTTTTTTTAATTATTTCATTTAGATGTATGCATATTAGAGGTACGGTGAATGGGCACAGATAAAAGTACTCACAAATTGGGTTTATTTATAACCAATTAGTACAGTTATCTAAATTTAACGATTCTCGCTTCTATTATCATACAAATTGGGATTGGAATATTTTTATTTGAAGATAAGCTCAGCGGAAAATGTGCGGTTTCATTCCGCAATTGACAAAAGTTCTCATAAAGGTTCGTTCGAGTATATAATCAATTTTGTAAACGCTTAGGCGGCTATTGACAAATTTTATAATTAATTCAAGCACATCTCGCGAACGTCTGACAAACATCTGAAACTATAACTGCCATGGAAGAGCTTCTCAATTAGCCGTTCGGACTCGGCATTAAATTGTAGGTCCTTTCATTCGCCGAAGAAACTGAAAACAAATGGTTGTGAGACAAACCTGTTGCGCCCTCTATTTCTTAATTTAATTTTTAAAACAAAATATACTGCGGACAAACCAGGATTTTTAATGTACAGGATACATTTTTCGAACTCACAATGGCGAAATTTTCCATACAAAATTGCCTATTGTGAGCTACAAAATATTTAGCGTGGAGGTTTACAATGATTATTGGTACGGCCCAAAATATTTTTGAGAAGGACTCAATTTAAATCCAGAAATTAACACAATAGTCCCTTATGCAAGGGCAAAGATTTGAGTTGTGAATTATATGAAGTTCATTGGCCTGAGAGTTGGAACACTACTTACTCTGAGTCCTTACTATTCTAAAAAATATTATGCCCGACTTTATTTTGTTTTAGGGAAACAAGAACAAGCCGAACGTGTTCGATCTGAAATTACATCGACGGTTATTTGAGTAGTTTGTGTAAGTCTTTTCGATCAGTAGCCAGTATAAAAAGGCGCTGTAAACTGCAAGTCAAGTACGGGTAGCAAAATCGCATTCCTTTGATTTGTTCACTCATGAAATAAGAACTAGAGTTCGCCCAGTGGTAGAAGTTCAACTATTTTAATAGCCTGGCATAAACAGAAGATATTGAAAAACAAATTAAACACAGCATTGCATCACTGCACAAACTTTTCAACGACAAAAAATCACGCTAATATGTTGTGTTGAAGGCAGTGATAGTGGTTACTATTTACCTTTGCGTATTTATATATAAATATAAGATTTAAAACGTGTCCCATAAATAGTTTCCTCTGTCTTTTAGTAAACGTTTTACTGTCCATATGGAGACGGAGACTATACTCTGGGCACTCATTCCGTAACTTTTCAGACGACTATCATCGAAACTAGCAACTATGTGCTAAAATTACAAGTTTGAGAGCTTAATCCAGTTCAAATTCCACAAATATAGAGAAAGCTGACGTTTTTCGAAAAAATTCGAGCAGAATATGACTTATTTTGATGATCAAAGTTTCAAAACCAGTCTCGTTCAGACGATCGTTGATATACGGAATCTGTCCCCAGGTTTAATTTCCCATTAAAAGCGTATTTCCAAATTTACTTAAAAACCAACAGACTTGGCAACGCTGGCTCATTTTTGTTTGCAACCGTGTGCAATTCTTGTTACACTAGGCGACCAAAAGGGCATTTTTTTTGAATATTTGACAGCAGAAAACTATGACGTAGCAAATTGTGAAAATACACCAATATTATTTTTTTAGGAAATTGTTTAAAAAAAAAATTTAAAACGAATCAACCAACTTTCGGTTTAGTACCACAGCTGCAAATATACAACAAGTGTCTTTAGAGACACCCATTAGTAACCCAGAACAGCCTCTATCTATTGACGTGCACAAGGAAGCCATCGAAGGGGAACAGGCCCCAGGGACTAACTATACATGTGCAGAATTACCAAGCACAAAAACCGCAGCTGCATAGCTAAATGGAAATAGTTAAAGAGAAGAACATGTCAACGCCCCCGGTCTACTAGGAATATGCAAAGAAAGATAAACCGCAGCAAGTATGGAAGAGCCTTCCATTATGTGACTTGTGACAGTTGTTTGCTTTTTTTCTTCTCCACCTCTTTAACCGAAGCGAATATCGTGCTGCTACAAATCTCCCCAGATAAAGTAAGTACAGGAACTACGTGAATAGGTGTATTTGTCTTGCTTTTATCTTTATAATCTCCGCAGTCCTACTTAATACACAATGACAATCAACAATATTATTAACAAAACAATTGATAACATCTGTCAGAGAAATAGTTGCACCTCGCACTCACCTTGCCAGTGTTTGACTGCAGATAGTAAACCATAACGAACATCCAGATGACGGTAACGAAGACAATCAATTTGACGTTTCGTCGCATTGTGACAGACCGAAGTTTAATTTTATTTCTAATTCGTAGAAACCTTTTTTTATTTTTTCAAATCACTTTTTACACTGAAATCTGGCAAATATCACTTTAATTAAATGGAATATTAAAACTCTTTCGACGCACTGATCAGGATCACTTGTTTATGTACACTCCCCCGCTAAATTTTGTATTTATTCTCTTAAGCAACGAGAAGAGATTTTTCCTTTTTTATGATTTATTCAAGTGTAAACATAGATATGGCGAAACGAGGGTGTAACGTAAACATTCGATTAGCAGCACCTACTCGTAGTGCGACACTACCGTTGACAGATCCTTGGAAAAGCACAATGACTGCTGTCACAAATGACAGCGTCGTTTGGTTTCCGCTTGAATATAGAGAAGGAACTCCGCACGACCGTTACTACCGCAACAATGGACAGAACGACGAAGACCAACCGCAAGCAATAGCACGAAATGAAAATATGCGGCCAACGAAGAAGCTATTCAGCCAGCGATTCCACCCGACACGCCAACAACCGCTCGATTGGGCTGTAAGTTTCCAACTGAGATAAATGTTGTCGTATACCACGGAATTTGTTGGAGTCTCCGTTCCCGAACCCTACTCTGCTGTCTGTTAGTTTCTGTTCTGTGCTGTATACAGAGTACTGTAAAAGAAATGGACTGAAATGTTGGTAAACAGTGGCGCTTGCTACACACCACTTCAGTCGATAGCCCAGTGGGGTTTGGGGCAGGGGCAGGGGCGATGGGGCCTGCGTACGAAGAGTACCAGAGAGAGCAACTCCAGTGAGAGGAGATTAGTTTTATCAATGAATTCGGTTGTTTACTACGCGATTCTGGCTTGAGAGTGGAAGTTACATGAGAGAAATTGCTTGAGAGGAGTGGTATCTTATGCGCAAAAATTATCATGTGAGAAGGAATTTGCTGCTTGAAAGAGAATGCATTTTTAAAGAGACTGAAAAGGTATTACATAGTTCGGTAGTGTCACCCGTTTAGCTTTAGATTTGTTTTGGGCGTTCGATATTTTCCTGCTGAAATATTATCTGCTGCAAATGTACATGCGGGGAACTTGTTCTCAGTGCGCGATACTAAAAATCGTATTAAGTGTCCAGGCTAGATTATACGAGCGAAATGTTCCTCTATAAAGTTACCTATTGTGACCCACAATATATTTAGCGCGAAGTTTAAAAATGAGTAGCAAGGCTCAGTTTGATTACAATTATGGGTAGAAATTTGGTTCAAATGTTTTAAAAGCTATAACAATTTTGATCCCAAAGAAGAAAAGCACTAAATTTAATCTGAAGGTCATGAACAAGCTTCTCAATAAGCCGATTGGACTCGGGATAAAATTATAGGTCCCTTCCGTTCGTCCCAAAAAAATAAAAACGCACACAAAACGAATGGTTATGAGGAGCTAGGTCTAGGGACCTTTATTTTGCTTACAATTTAGCAATTTTCTAAAAATTGTTTAAGTAAGGTTGAAAAGGCTGGTTCAGAGCTCGACTATCCAACGAGAAGAAGCTGCGTTCCGCCCAGAAGAAGAAATTCGACGTTGGACGGCTTAGCACACCTGGAGTAGCCAGAGTCTACAAAGAGCGCCTGAGTGAGAAACTCTCCGCAGTGCATTCACCTACCACAAATGCCAACACCCAGTGGTCCCAGTATCGCGACATCATCAAAGAGGTAGCCGAAACCACCTTAGGGTACCAGCCACCCCAGAGAAAGAGCCCGTGGTATGATGATGAATGCGTACGCAGGAAAAAGGTGACAGAAGATGCACATATGAAGGCGCTGCAGCGCAAAACAAGGGCAGCGAGGGAAGAGTATCGAGCCAGGAGGAGGGAGGAGAAGAAAATCCTGCGTAGAAAGAAGAGGGCCTACGCAGTCTCCCAGCTCAAGGAGATCGAAGAGTCCCGCGATCGAAGCAACATCCGGAAGTTCTACAAGAAAGCCAAGCAACTGGCTGCTGGCTTCAAGACCGGAACGCAGGCTCTTCGAAACAGTGATGGAAACCTAGTCACCGAAGCGCAGGGAATAGTAGATGTGTTTAAGCAGCACTTCCAGGTTCGAGACGACGAGGAAGACCGACCCTCCGTTTCAAAGACCAAGCCATCGCGAATGACAGAGCGCTTGGTCTGGATAACTGGAAGCAGCGTGCCCGGGATCGCAGAGGATGGAAGGCTAAGTAAGTAAAGTAAGTGAAAAGGCTGGTAAAGGCGAAACCACTAAAATAGCGCTGTAAGTCTTTCAGCTAACTCTTTTCTCTTTTGACAATGCCTTTTCCGTTTTTTATAAATAGCTGAAAGAAGGTGTGGCGAACTTTAAAAAAAAAAGAATTAAATATTCCATTTAAAACCCAATAAAACTAAAATTAAAAAGCTAGAAACGGATCCAAGCCGTAGCAAAACGTGCGAAGCTCTTGTTAAACAAAAATTGCAAATATTGCTGACTGTTGTTGTTTTTCCAAAAAATTGTTTAATGCTGTTTAAATTTGATTAAATACAAAACCTATCTAAATTGGATGTAAAATTCTAAAAATGAAAGCACACACACTACTTAAAACTACTCTGCCTGCAGCGACGTCTCTTGAACAATATTCGCCAACGCAGACCCCAAGTACATGCATCTCCGCAAGTGGATGTGAATGTAAATTGGGTAATTAACGTACAGAGGTGGATTTACAATTGAATTTTTGTTGAGCTTATACTGCCCTAAGGGGATGCTTATGCTTGTTCAATATTATTCATCAAAAATATGAATTTGAAAGGATTTTATTCACTGACGAGCAGATCGACTTACAAAATCCTTCAGGCAAGCACTGCTTTTGTTATCGATTGACCCCATGGGGTGAATTTGCAATTACTATAGTTTTAGCATGAGTGCGATAATTAAATTAACTGAAGTGGGCCACCCCGAAGGGTGTTAAATGCCCCACAGAAACAGTTGTGTATGGTTGGTGAGTTGCAGAGATAAAAATGTGTATTAAATGAAATTGCTGATCGAATTTAATCCATTTTTGAATAATCGCTTTAAATGAGTCTTTAGAATTACATATTTAATTTGTTTTCACTGCAACAATATAGCTTAAACGGTTAAGTCACAAAATTAATGTTCAGGGAGTAAGTCGTCCATGACAACGACTTTCTGACAGGCGTAGGTGCCTCAGCGGTAACCACCATAAAACACGGTGCTTATATGAAACACTGACATAAGAACACTTGGCTTATAAGAAATGCAAGTGGAAACACCAAAGACTTTGTTTCTTGCATAATAAAGGGTTTTCCAATGAGAGGTGTTATTGTGAATGACCCGCTATTTCGGTAGCTGTCACTTTTGAAGCTTTTATTATTTGAAATTTGACAAGTAGAAACTACGCCATTACTAAAAATGGAACGACACACGCTTCAACGACGCATTGAAATTATTAAAATTCATTACAAAAATGGTGAAAATCTTGCAGTCACAGTTCGCAAAAGTCGGACCGCAATCCAGAAATTGGTGGAAAAGTTCGAGCTGTTGGGACAAGTTAGTGATGTGAAGAATAAAACCCGTGCACGTCGCTCAAGAACAACTGAGAATATTCCTGCTGTAGCCCAAAGTGTTGAAGAAAACCCAGGTTTGGATGGTATTGATCTGGACAACGTGTACTTTCAACAAGGCGACGCTACGTGCCACACAAGCAACGAAACCATTGATCTCTTACGGTAAAAGTTTCCGGACCGTGTTATCTCTCGAAGTGGTGATCACGAGATCTTGTGACTTAACACCTTGCGACTTCTTCTTTTGGGGCCACGTGAAAGATAAGGTCTACGCCAACAGCCCAGCGTCGATTCAAGACCTCAAAGATAAAATTCGTGAGGCTATCGAGGACATAGGGCAGCCACTTTGCGATTTGGTTATGGAATATTTCATGAAAAGGATATGGTCCTATATGCGTGCTCGTTGCCTGATGTTGTTTTTCATTACTAACGGCATACCTTCCTCTTTATAATGAAATAAACATCTGATCATTTATCTCAAAAAATGGCATTTTTCTTTGAATACCAAAATAACACCTCTTATTGGAAAAGCCTTTATAATAAATTTTATGTTTTGATTTTTAAATGTTCCTTATATCCGCGGTGGACTGTAATAATTTTTAATATTTACACTTAATTTTTTTAAGTCACAGTGGAAAATGTCGCCATTGTGACTTCGAAGAATGACACTAAATATATGATTATAAGTATCGCGCTATATTTTTATCAAACTCACAATAATGAAAATCCCGGTACAAATTAAACCAACTACTGTGACCTACAGTAAATCTAAGGTGAAGCTTCAAAATATTTATAAGGAAAGCAACATTTCAAAAGATTTAACCTATATAATCCACATTTTTGTGACAAGTAAAGTGTGTCCTTTGCAAGTGCATTGGGTATCTTCAGTTTTACTCTTTCGTTCAATTAAATGGTGAGTCACAATAGCAAATTTACTATCGCAAATGCTGCCACTGTGAGTTTTAAACGTGATTATTCCGGCATATTCACTTTAGGTCGATTGTTATTTTCAGAAAGGAAAATTTTATCGAAGACTTTTTTTACTAAGTTTGCAGGAAACATATTTTCAAAGCTTTGTATAAGCCATTGTGAATGTATGTTCGTTCTTCAACCATATTGTGCAAAACATTTCATTCAAATGCAAGCCAATTTATTTAAGAAACGACTTGGTATAGCCAAAAATAATTTATAAATAATCAAGTGTGTCCTGAAATGAATTCTACATGAAGTATTATCAAATCTTTGATGTAAATAAATTGAATCACTCATTTACATTTATTTATAGCTCTCTTTGAAAAATCTGAAAAACGATGCCATCCACCTGTGTGGCAAATGTTAATTAGCTAAAGACTTTCGTTTTTATTTCACAATGGCTAATTGTTTGTGAAATAATTGTCCGTTTCAACGCCATGAGGTGTCAATACCTAAATCAAATTACAAACATTATTGCAACGGCATGCACTGTGTAAATAATTTAAATTGTTGTCTAACTTAGTATAGACTCCAATCAATCATCTGCGTTAATTGTTAGATAGAGAGAGGTGGTTTTATTTTGACACAGAGCAATACTAATTATACTTAGGGTACAGGTGAGATTTTTTTTTGTAAAATTCTTCTTTTTTTTTAATTTTAATTACAATTTTAAAATAATAAAATTCAATGCGGCGGGAAATTTAATTTCCGTCAATTAAATAAAATTCGAAGCGGTTTGCGCAAAATTTTAGGTTTAGTTTTTACTAGTAAAGAGCTTGAAGCTGCTGTTACTGAAGCCGAATGTTCATTGCTGTCAACAGCATTGACAATTATGAATTACAAATATTATTTGATCTCTGGACTTTAAGTCCAGTACCACCAAATCAATTTTTAACCTAGGTTTTATTTCTTTAACGTATTAAGAAATCCTCTCGGAATAGTAGATATTACTTTATAATAACTTGAAAAAATCGTTTGCCCTTGTTGATCCATTAAGGATGTATGTAACATTCCTCAACTGTTCAAATTTTTTTATAGGGTTGAGGCCAAATTGCACTTATATCTGGAACTGTTAAACGTCGCTTTATTCACTCGGTTCGGATACCAGGCTTAAAGTTAAAACACTTTAAAAACAAGGAAAATAAAGCATTTTAGTCCATTCCCTCGGTTAACGTTTCGGTTTATTTTCAGTACTAAGAACAATTTTAACTACGAAGCAGCGCAATCGGAGTTTCGGCCAAGGAGTAATTGATGTTGTTCAATTTTATTGCTAAGATTTTGAGGAAAAAAAATTTTTGAAGCGTTGTAATTTACGAATTAAAAAATGTTTTTTTTTCAAAAATATTTAAACCACGGTCTAAATTACTCGTAAACCACTTGTTGGACCGATTGAATAACAGCGCCAATCAAGGCAGTTGTTAAAAAGTAGGTATATACCTACTCATTTGTATAAAATAATTTTTCTCAACTGTAGCACCGATTTTTAAGGGGTAGATCGACCTCTAAATCCTAGGTATATTTTTATAAAAAAAAAACACCTTTAAGTACGAGTATATTTCTTGCAGGTCTACTGATTTACAGGGTGCGGAAGAAAACTTGCTGATTTGTTTTTGGCGCCAAACGGGGGGAAGTGGTCGGATGTGGGTGGATGTGAGTGTCTCATTTTTTAGGGGCCTTCCTGAAGTTTCGTCTACGCCGCAGTCAGTCGACATCATGCATTGGACGAAATAGCAACGCGCATTTGCCTGCGAGGCTTACTTTTCCAACGGTCGTTCCATGACATCCATCCCGCAGGTGATATTGGAGTGATCACAATCCACGTGAAATTCATCAGACGCCAATGCATTGTGAACGTGTCACAGTTTGGTGTGCTGTTTCCAGAGTAGGGATAATTGGTCCTTACTCTTTCGAAGAAAACTAACTGTTACGGTGACTGCAGCTCGCTACAGAGAGATGATTAAAGAATTTTTCATCCCAAAACTTAATGAACTGGACCTTGGTGATGTGTGGTTTCAACAAGATGGAGCCACGGCCCACACAGCACGAGCATCGATGAATCTTTTGAGGGAACATTTCCCCGATCGTCTAATCTCCTTGAGGGGCGACCTTACATGGCCGGCGCGCTCACCTGATTTGGCTCCGTGCGATTTTTTTTGTGGGGTTACCCTAAATCGTTTACACCGATCAACCTCGAATGTTAAATCATCTGAAAGACAACATTCCTAAAGCGATAGCGAACATACCCATCGATATGCTTCAAAGAGTTCAGAGGAGCTTCAAAAAACGGGTATCTCAGTGAATCGAAAACGGAGGCCATCACTTGTCCGATATCATCTTTAAAACCATGTAATGAAAAATTCAGATCGTGTGTAACAAGAAGGTCGGTTAGAACACAGCCAAAAACTTGGACTTGGACATGGTGACGGGCGCTGTGAAGCGATTTTCCTAGCATCACACTTGAAAGAATTACACGAAACTCACAAGCCAGCTCCGAAGGTACAATCTGTCAAAGGTCTGTGTAATTTCTTGTGCATACGGCGATAAGGTTGCCAAATTCGGAGGAGCAATTACTTATGCAATTGTAACTCAGAGGAGCTGAAGATGAACATAGTGATTAATGAAAGCAAAAGAAATGTGTGCTGTCCATAATAAATGACAGTTGACACAGCCACCGTGTAAAAAACGTCACAATCGACGTGTTTAGCATTTTTGAGGCAGTAATATCCTCTGGCTGTCACCTTCCTTAAATTTTCTGTTGGATAACTGCCAACAAGACAGCTTCTGCAGCATACACCGAAGGCGTCATTTCGAAAGAAACGCGAACTTCGGCTCATAATAAACATAGTTACGTCAAAACTGTTTAAATCGTCCTTCCTGTTTTTCCCCCCAAAAATGCATACCCACCTCACAAAGCTTGATCTACTACGAGTAAAGTGCACCCACCGTCTAATTTAATCGCCTTTGCAAGTAGTTCATCCCCAAGCAACATTGAATAAGATTCAATAAATGCCACTTCTTCCTGCCCCAACAATAGCAAGCTACCTAGTTGTATTTGCTTATCAGCTGGGTACACCTAACCTACATTCGCTGCACAGTGCACCCGAAGGCAATAATCCCCCATTTCCGCCGAGAGCAAATAAATCTGCATCCCACCCACTTTCGGAATCCAAGATTTTCCTGAGATTATATTTACTCTGATCTTATCAGAGCAAACAAGCCGTCTCCCTCAAGGATGACAAATGTCAGCCCTTCGGCGAAGTGATTTCCATATCACAGTCGCGGAAATCCAAACGGATATTGACCTTGCATCAGTATCAGTAACCATCGCTCAAAAATATATTTCCTCAAAGAGCTACACACAACAGACAGCCAGCAGTTGAGCCCGCGAAGAGAGCCCCCAAAGAGCGAACTGTCACTTTTTGACGCCTGGCCTGACATTAGTAAACCGAAACCCACCCTGCTTCGCCAGATTTTGTTTCGAGTTTTCGATTTTTCACACAAATTCCACTATAATTTCACACACACTTTACCTAGTTTGCACTATTCCTATTTACAAAAAAATATTATCCACAATAAGTGAGGTTATGCGCGAGTAAAAATATTTTATTGTCCGTGTCGCGAACTGTTCGAGGTTATGTCTGAAGTTGGTGTTTGATTACTAATTGCTATTATTGCTTTGCTCTTCGACTTAAAACTACACGCCTACGAGTATGTTGCTCAATTAAAACTACAAATTGCACTTTGGACGACGGTAAACCGAATGAAAAGTAGAAAATTTAAATAGAAAACAAAACAACGACACAACACGACACAGTAAACACCGAGGCTTTGACAGAGCGACGACGACTTTTCATCTGAGATGGGCAGAAAAGCCTCACCAGGAATTTTCGCAACACCCTTGTTTTTGTCAGTTGTCAGTTGTCACTCCCTTAATGCAAAAGAGAGGCGAACGCAACGAAATAAAGGAAGTGGAAGTGCATTAACAGATGGTAGTGGTTTGGGGGTAGCTTTTCCTTGTTTCTCTTCGGGGAAAACCAATTTTCTCTGTAGAAAGAATAGCGGCAGTCCCATAAATTTTGTAAACAGAGAAAAGCAGGAGTTACGAGTATATTCTGTCAAACTGACGGGGCAAGGGTGAGGGTCGTGACATGCGCATTGGGCGATTGGAGTCCGAATGCAGTTACGTGTTTATCTGTTCTTTATCATGAGTAAGTGCACCAGTAATGAAAATTCTTTTAAACGCGATTCCATTGATACCAATGGGGTGTAGTCGAAGAGGGGAGCTGATTGCAGTGCCAGAAGGATACTAAATTATACTGTTGGCACGTTACAGCTTACAGGCGGCTTCGGAGAAAGTAGAGTAAATATTGATCGATATAAGGGAATTTGGCTCTGGCTTTAAACATGTAATTTTCGAACTGCATTTATCTGTGTGGGGCGTTTCTAAATTGACTGACTTGACATGCCATTGCCAGGTTATAAGCAATAATGGTGATGGACTAGTGGGGGCTTGCCGCTTGCTAAGTAAGCGAGAGAGTGGGAAAGTTGGCCACCATTTGTATACTGAAGGCAGTGGTAGTTGGCAACTTATTTGCAACGAAATAGGTGAGTATCGGTATTGGCAATGGATGCATTTGAAGGGAAAAGTCGCTTAATCTAACTATCCTACCTCAGTGGGGTGCTTAAATTTCATGAGGAAAGTCGTATAAGGCTTTTACTTACCTAATTAGGTGCCTGGTGGATGGCGAACAGTGCACTATTGCACTTGGTCTTTTTTAAAAATCTCACAACTTCACTCAACTAAACCTAACCTACATAACTAAGTGACGCCACAGTCCAGTGGCCAGTGTTATTCGGCCCTTACTGTCTGATGTCATGCCAGAGAAAAGGTCGAAAAGGAACCTAGCCTACCTCAAAGCTATAGCTGTCTATTAAGAAGCTCTCTTTCTGATTCATCGACGTTATAGCCTTTTATTGTCGAGAGCCTTTCTCACAACTAAGAGCAGTTTCGTGAATGAATAAGAAACTTAGTTCAGAGGTTGCTTTTGGACTTTTGTTGCAGCTATTGAGTGGGTCTTGAAATTTTGGACCTCGATGTTATAAGCTTTCTACTGTCGACAGCCTTTCTCGCAGCTAAGCACAGTTTCGCCAACCCAACCACCAGTGAGAACTAGCTTAGTACTATCAAAGATGTGAATGTCATCGTCGTACCTATGTCAAAAATTTAAAGACTTTTGGAAAATGCGTGCCGAAATGGGTGTTGGTTTGCTGGTTGCACACAATTTTCTTAAGATGTTCAAGAAGCCACATAACACCGTCGCCCTGTCTAACTCTTTTTTGTAGAATTAAATGGGTCCGCAAGTTAAAAGGAGCATCGAGTGCGTTCTCCATCGCAATTCCAGCATAAGCTGACGAGTTTGACAGGAACACCAAAACCAGACCTGAGTCTATGTATAGCTTGTTTTTGAAAATGCAGTCGACCATAGAATCGATAAATGGACTCTTGATGGGTCTTTTTTTTGGTGCAATGTGAAAATGTCGCCCCTTAAGCTGGTTACAGATTATTCTCGTGTGTGAAACTATCGCCCCTTTCAAATAGTTTTAGGCTTTTTAACAGCTAGAACTTGTACGTGATCTTGCGGAGATTCATCCTTTCGCAGTTGTCGCAATTCATCAGAAAGGTTCTTTTCGTGGGGCTCTAGCAAACGATGCTGGGGTTCATAGGCCCAACTTGACATTGAACAAATATTTCAAATAAGTTGGTGTATGAGTATGCTCTTAACGCCTTGTTGGGCTTTAGATTTTTTAATATCCTATATCCTCATTTAATTTTGGTCGCGGGTAAAAGGTACCTAGTCATGACTTATATTAAATTGTGCTTTTGATTAGTTCCTTCTGTCTGACAGCTGAGTTTTGGTCACTTCTTCGTTTTATTGAGGTGAAACTTCTGAAAGTTGTTAAAATAAAGAAATGCTTCACAATTTTTATGATTGTGCGTTTCTCATGGTCTTTTTGTCTCTTTCGGAAAACACGATGGAGACGGAATCCCACTTCTATGCTGCCCTGTTTTTTTCGAGAGTTTTTTGACAATTTGCCCTCTTCGTCAGAGCAGTTGTAAGCAGATATGAGACCTATTTGTAAATTCCCGATCAACTTTAAAACTCTTTTACGACCTTTGTCGTAAAGAGGCTTCTGGCAAAAGAACTCAATTCAATTGGAATATTGTCTAAGCACAAATAAAAACAATTGTCTTTTGTA
The DNA here is from genome assembly GCA_948293265.1 of Cheilosia impressa. Taxonomy (NCBI): domain Eukaryota; kingdom Metazoa; phylum Arthropoda; class Insecta; order Diptera; family Syrphidae; genus Cheilosia; species Cheilosia impressa. The sequence continues at coordinate 22,994,861 of OX411884.1, forward strand.
GTCGTCGTTATTTTTTGTTTATCACGGGTAAGTCGCTCTTTTGGGTCAGATAATGATGGTCGGTTAAATACCTATGACCTCACTGAAAACGTAATTTATGCCTTAAACCGTCAAAATTTACAAACTGACTGATCACTCTCTGTGTAAAGAATTGTTTCAGACTTTTCGATGTTGGCTGGTGGCCATTGGCTTGTGTAGGTACATTTAATTGACGTTTTGTCTCGAAGACGCATTCAAACTAAAGCCGCAATTAAAAGTTTCAAAACCCAGGTTGCACCTTAAAAAACCTGTCCTTGGTGACAACGTTTTCTGTTTTTTTTTTCCTTTTACTAAAGTCCGTCGACAGATTCCATTGCACAAGATAAACTAAAAATATTTTTTTCCTGCACTTCTGCATCCGAAGACAACAACCGCCTACAGTCGAACAGCGAAAATAATCTTGCAACGAATCAATAAAAACCATCAACAACAATAATAATTATCTCTTAACCCAATTCGGCAGTCGGGCATCTTGAAATGACTAATCAAACCGCAAACACCGCTTCAGCTTTGACACCGAAATCTCCGCCAGCAGTTATTCGATTACTCAGTCAATATGCCAAGAGTGTGTCCACTTCAGTTGCAGTGGTGGTAGGTACGAGTATATCAATGGTTAATGCCATCGAGTTGGGTAATCGCGAGGGGTTTTTGGAGCTTACTGCATAATCATCTTCATCATTATCGATCGGAGAGATCTCTGGGGGCATCGGAAATAATCAGATAAATATATAGGTCTGTGGGTATAGAGGTGGGCTAATCTGTCCATTATCGGTCTCAGGGTCTTAAACATCTGGGCCTTACGTCGTGAGTTCAGAGCTGTGCATAATTGAACGGTTTTTTGAAGAGCAATTACAAGTTGTTACACACGACTGAATGAAAGAGATACGTAAGCTGAGTTTAGTGGTTGCTTTCGGACTTTCGTTGCAGCTATTGAGTGGGTCTTGCAGATAAATGGGAAAATTGAGATACTTCTATTCCCATATTTTCAGGACGATTTAAGTCCGCTTTGCTCACGGAACTGTTTTAAATATCCAACTGTCGCATTAATCAAATGATAATCCACTAAAATATACACAACCTCCAAGGCACCGCGCATAACTTGAGAGGCTTTGACAATTCTTAGATCCAAGTGATAATATTGCATGCGCACGTCCGGAAGTCCATCAATAAAATCCGTTTATGGGTCATAAAATGCAAAACAAAAAACAAGGTAAAGCACACAAAAGGTATTTTATCAAGTTGAAAAATTCAAAACAGTTTAACGAAGGCTTGCTCCCCATTAGCGATATTTTAATTACGTCATTAAACCAAAAGACATCTGTTTACCGCAAATGCGTAAATCTTTCTAATGCTTTCATTCATTAAATCATAATTTACTCTGTGCAATTTAAGCAACAAAAACGTAAAAGTCAGGGGGATGAACATGAAGTTCACCTCTGCATAAATTAGTCAAGTCGAATTTGTTTGTGATTTTTCCCATACACTTGGGCGGTTTGATTTAATTAGGTGGTAAGGAGCGTGATTTTTTCGTCAAAGGAATCGATTTAAAAGTGAATAATGGAAAAAGATTAAAACTGACAATTCAACAGGTGCGCAGGTACAGTGAAAATTTGTGAAGTAAAGTTAACTCGAAGGTTGTAGGCGACTCGTTTGTAACGTTTGATTTATCGACTTATTTCTTAAACAGTTTGGTAGTTCTTTTTTGTTGTTAGGCTATGAAAATATTTTCTTTTTTCTTTTTGTTGTTACGAAGAACAGAACTGGAACGTTATATATTTTTTAAGGTTTTGTATCAAGTGGCAACTAAGTAAATGACAAAATTAATATTAGTTTTCAATTATATAGCTAGATCTATTTATTACAAAATTGAAAAGAAAAATATTTAAAATTTGTTTAAATTAAATTATATTTATTTATTACAAATAAAAAATCACTCTGAGACAGAGAAATTGCGATTTGAATATTCGTGTTGCCATATGGCATCAAAATACCGAAAGGGTTAACTCGACTTATGTCTAAATTGATAAAATTTGTGCATCTGAAACTCATTCCTATCTAAACAAACAATAAAACTATTAAAGGTTTTTAGGCCTATTAAGGCCGGTTTTATTCACTCGAAGTTGAACACAACTTGGGGATTTTTATTTTCAACTTGAGAATTTGCTTTTATTCACTCAAAGTTGACTCGCTCAACTTTGGATATTCCGGATTTGAGAAAACCGAGAGTTGTTCAACTTTGGGTTCGCTCAACTCCCCGAAATAGTAGACGTTAGCTCTCAACTTCTGGTTTTATGTGAAATTTTATATATTTTATTTTTGAGGACATAAAATAAAAATAACTTGTGAAATTGATATTATGTTTATTTATTATTGAGGAGATTTTGGTCCATGAGAGACGTCAATACAAGATGTTACAACATGTTGGAGTTGAAAATGGGACGACCGTGACTTTATTTATCGTTTTCGTCTCTCAAAGCTAACGACATTGATGGTGCTGCAGATTGGCAATCATCTGATTCAAGCAGCGAAGATTACATTAATGCAACTCGATTTTGAATTTTTAGCAGTGCTGTTCTCTCATAGAAGGTATAAGAAACCACATTAAAAAATGTTCACAACTGCGTCGCATTACATCCACTATTTCCATATTGCAACCATTATTTATTTATAAATAAATAAATAGTTAACACAACAGGTCCGTCAGGACCATAGGCCTAGTCTGTCATAATAATTCGTTTGGTGAGGGTAAGAGACCACCTGACGCCCTAGCTTCCATGCACCTACTGATTTTAACTGGTAATTTACAACAAACTTTTTGCAACTCTGCAGCAAACTTGTAGGAAATGTCCTTTTAGCTGTCGGTCTATTCCTTAGGAGCTAGTGGGCACATGGTCATATACCCTCTCACCTACAAAACACGCTTAGACAAAAGTGGCTAACATCCAAGAGAGAGTATAGCTCATGGGTTTTTTTTACATTATATTACATAACATTACTCTGGCGTATACACAATTTTTAGCATTTTTTTTTGAATTTGTCGTCTTTGCACACAACGAATATTATACTGAAGTTGAAACTGACATATTTTGTGTCACCTGCCACAAATATCCCAGGGATATTTCGGAAAGAGCAAGTACGCCAACTTTTGAATTTCAACTGAGGAGTTGAGAATTAAGGTAGTGAATAAAAACAATTTTCAACTTGCCGCTCAACTCTCTCTTTCAAGTCAACTCCGAAGTTGGTCAACCTCGGAGTTATCGGGAAGTTGAACAATAGTGAATAAAATGGCCCTAAATATCGTCGTGAGAAGTTCTCGTCAAATTCCGATGATTTTTTTTTATTAAAAATTACTTAAGACTCCGGCTGTAGAATTGATTGCCACGTCTACTTTTGAGAAGCGTTTTTAGCCAAAGGTATTTTTTTTCTCTGACTTTACTCGCATTTATTTAAATAATTCTTAATCAATACAAAAAAAATAGAAACCTTAAGGGAGCCAACACTTCCGTAAATATTTTAAGCTATTTAGAGGCTCCTTTCTTTATCTTAAAGCTGAACAACAGTCCAAAGCCCGGCATGATCGAATTTTATTTATTTTAGAAAGTCGAAACACATCAGCAACGATTGTTCTTGATCGTGGTTCTACTTTGGAGTAGGAGGGGCACATCAAAAGCACTGTACGATATTTTCTCAGTTAGAAGAAAACACAAAGAGAGCGAATACGATGTTTGTACAGGGTGAGCCAAAAGAAGTCATCCGATGTTGTTTGGCTCTCATATTTTTTCTAAATGAAAAACTTCGATTCTGTTTTTTGATTATGTTTACTTGAACCTTTAGAATTTTATTGGTCAAGTCGAGAAGATGATATCGGCCAAATGGGCGCCGTCAAAATTGATTGCCATATAATATTTGAGTCGATTTCAGGCTAAGTTTGGTAAGGTGGCTGCCTAACCAAAGCTGCAGTTGTTAAATCATCTGTAGTTGATTGCGACGATATTTTTTGAAAGAAATGAGTAGCTAGCTGATGAGAGACCTGGACGAGTGGCGGTGGAGCTGTGAATCAGTGATGTCACTTCAGATTTCAAAAATTTGGTGAAATGAAAGGAAAAAGATCAGTGCTGCGGACATAGGTTATTTAAACGCACATTTTGGATTTATTTGTGGTTTAATATTCTGTAAATCGTTAGTAGGAATTAATATAAACGAAAATTGACAAAAAGTATAATTTTTACTTAAAAAAGTGAGTCCGGCTGACACTGGCACGGACGAAAGCAAAATGCGCCCTTTTGCTGCGTTATCCAATACTTTTTCGAGCAACTATAGGTGGGGCTGTATACCATAAAGCTTTCGGCGCGAATGTTTGCCTTGAGCTCATCAATGGTCCGTATCTTACTCGTGTTAGCTATACCTTTCAAAGAAACCCAGCAAAAAGAAGTCCGATGGGGCCAAATCTGGAGATCTGGGTAACCAGTATGCCGCAATTTTTTTGACAGCACACGTTCAGGAAACGTCGCGGAAACACTCATTGCAACCGCTTCAACCAGTTCATTGGAACGTCATGAGCGTTTATTGACGGCATGTCGAAGATCCCTCACTGTCCTGTCCTCAGTCAAATTCGACACCAAATGACGAATAGTGCTGTCAGACGGTGCTTGTTTGCCCCCATATTTTCGACGATATGCACGCTGAGTTAACACAACTGAGCGACTATTTTCAATGCACAGCGTCACTCTTTCGGCGCCGTGTTTTGGTATGAAGCCATTCATGGTTAAAATTGTACTGAATTGGCGTTTCAAAAACATGTCTGCTTAAGTTAATCGGTTGAAAAAAAATGTCAAAGTTATTCAATTTATGCATACCGACATAAGAGATGGCGCACCCTGAAGATCCCTTCCATTCGTCTCTTAAATGAAAAACTCACATAAAACGAATGGTTGTGAGAAGCTTGGCCAAGGGTCCTTACGAATCGGTTGTGCCAACCTTTTATTTACTTATTTTTAGCCTACCGATAACCGATAACAATTAAAATACTTTAAAAAATTTAGAGCATGTCCACTTGCAAGAGAAACCGAAGCATTGAGTTTAAGGATATCTCATGTTTTCCCGCCTCCATTAATTTGGAGTGAAATAAAAATCTTCGGAATGAGAACCTCATTTTTACTTATTTAAAATGACAGCCCTGAATACCGTTTACTGACGTTTTTAAAAATACAAGTACCCATCCACCGACCATGTCGAATATTGTAATAACTTTCTGTTTGCGATTTCCACATGTACGCGTTTAATATGCAAAATATGACTTCCCTTGCAGTTGGGCTTTTGAAAAACGATGACAGATGCAACCATTTTTATTAAAATTAAAACATAAAACATTAACTGTCAGAATGAAGTAACCCGAAGCCTGTGCACTTTTATGTTCAATGATGTGACAATTATGTGTGTGGTGTGCAACTTTATTTTAAAATATATTTTCCCATCTTCCTGGAAGGCAAACGGAAAATGGCATGCATTTTTAACCAACCAACCGAACCAATACTCACATGTGGACATTGGCTTTCGTTTGGTCTGAAAGTAAATGGCCAATTCTTTGGACGCATTTGCGCGTCATTACCCTTTTCAGTTGTGCAGCGACTGTGGTGCAATCAGTATGCACGGGTAATCCCCATCGATTGGAAGAGGTAATGGATTTTATGAATTCATAATGTTCCTTAATACTTTTTGCAGACAGTCGATTGGCATTAAAAAATACTTCCCGTGGTCCTCTTAAATTTATGTGTCCTGTCCACTCTGTCGACTTACTTAACTTTGAGTGTATTTAAATAAAAGGGAAGAAAGAAATGTTGCCACCATTCAAATGGTTATAAAAAAAAAACCCGTCTTTATGATTGGAAGCAGAATGTTCTTCCCAACAATAAGTCACCTCCGCAAAATGGTACTATAAAAAGATTTAAATTTGAAGAATAGAAAAAATGAGAAGAAGAATCAAGAAAACATTCGAAACAACAATAAAGTGCATCACAGTTGCCACGTTCTTTGATTTTTATTTCTCATTTTTCGAAAAAGTCGTTGCCTAGTGCTGATATCGGCAGGGCCGGACCAACCATATGCGCAAGATGTGCATATGCACAGGGCGCCAAGTTCTGGGGGCGCATTGCTAGAAAAGAGAAATGAGTTTTATCTTGCGCTAACAAATACCTACTGTCATTTGCATTTTAAACAAAAAGCTTGTTCAAATAAGCCCAAAAACACAACATCTAAAACACCTGTGCTGAATTATTTATTGCACATTAACTCATATCACATGCAATGTTGCAACTTCAAGCAAAATCTAAAATAAAATCAAAAATCTCAAAACAAAAACTACCTCAATAAAAAAAACCACTGGGTGATGTGGAAAAGAAAAAAGGGCGCTCTCTGTAAAGCTTGCACAGGGCGCTAGTTTGACTGGAGCCGGCACTGGATATCGGGCAAGTGGTCGGTGCATTGACAGCAAACCTAAGGGCAGGTTCTCGCCCATAGGCGTCCATATACAGAGAACTGGCTATCAGAATTCGCCTTTTCTGTGGGACTTGACGAAACCAAAGCACTCCTAGCTTCAGCACTGAAATAGCAAGATGGCGTTCAGTGGATTACGAAAACTGATCATGTTGCAGTCGCGTCAGAGTGCTGTTCCAGTGCTCCAGGTGACAAGCACGGACTTAAACCACCATCGACATGTTGAAGGCCAGATAATACCGCACTGAACACCGTGTTTTCGTCGATGCATTGGGGACGTTCAAGTATCTAGTTTAGTAAGTCTGACAGCTCTCCGACTAGACGTTTCTCGGTTTTGATTGGAGGAAATCGGTCAAATGAGCAGCTGTTTCAGTTGACGTTTATGGAGGGGTAGCCGACGAATCTAGTCAAGAAATTCGTGACTGAGTAGTAAGTTGACAGTTCTCATATGTAGCTGACGCTCCTGACAAATCTAGTTTTTGCGTTCAGGTTACACGACACTTCATCCAGACCTATATAGTCGACTTAAGATAACTAGATTTTTGCATGCGGCCATTCACATCAAACATCAATCACTTTTCGTTTGACATTTCAATCAGCTGTGCGACACTAGTCGTGAAGCTTTTTTGATTTTGGGTTAAGAAAGCAATTGGGTAGCATAGCCCTGTCGAGCAACAAAAGTGACCCTTTATAAGACAAGACCTTAATAATCCCAATCCTGATCTATGGCGCAGAGGCATGAACCCTTTCAAAAATTTACACTTAGTTATTTCGAGAGGAAAATTCTTCGAGTGATTTTTGGTCCCGTCTGCATAGACGGTGAATGGAGGAGGAGATACAACAACTAATCAGAAGAATAAAGGTCCAACGACTGAGGTGGCTGGGTCATGTTGAACGAACGGGCACGAATGCTCCGGCCCGGAAAACCTTCGAATGCGACTTAGGTGGCGCACGCAAGTGGAAGGGGACCTTAACCAACTTAGCGTGCGAAACTGGAGACAGCTGGCTAAAGATCGTGCTGGCTGGAGACGCTTGTTGGTTGAGGCCCAGGTCCACCCCGGACTGCAGCGCCACCTTAAGTAAGTAATCAATTTTGGTTACAAATTTCGATCGCATTAACTAAATAAAATTAAGTCAGAGATTTTAAAAATAATATTAGCCCATCAATTAAGTGTTGCCAATGATTTTAAGTTTTGAGTTGTGACTTCTGCTTGGTCAGCTGTTCTGCTGAATATTGCAAAAGGTATGTTTTTTTTTAACAATCCAACGATTGAAAGTCGTTTTCGTGGAAAATGACGCAAACAACTCGATTTCTAAACTGCAATATGTATGAGAAGACTTCAATTTTCTATGAACTTTTCGAGTGTTTTCGCGAAAACCCAGTTTTCGACTCGGTGTGAATAGGGTATAAGTTTGAAAATCACACAACAATGGGGAGAATGACAGCAATTGTAACCAACTGCCACGGTGATCACATATTGCTCACTCTTTTGAAAAGTAGTTCTGAGCAGCAGGCGTTAGGTTTGAAGGAAAAAAGTCACCGAAAATGGAACCACTGATGTGCTGGTCTTATCGAACCACTTCCATGAAACCCTTTATTTTTATTAAGAGTGTTGCTGTTGCTGTTGCCTGTATTTAGGGGACACATAAGTCGCCTTTTGAAAGAAAATTTGGTAAGCAGATCAAAACATCTGAATGGTTGGATAATGGTATATAAAGACGCAAGCTGTTTCTAAAAGGCGGCTAACGACCAATAAAACTTATAGCACTGTACACTTTTAGGTAGGCTTCCCTCAACAGCCACACAAAATGCCAAAGTGGTTGGAAATTCAAATGAACCCCAAACAATTAAATAACATTTCTGTGCTCACGACATTTGCCAGTTCTACGTCACACTGTCAGAGATTGCAATATCCTTCGGTACCTAAGTTAAATCTGACGTGAGCGACCATCAATGAAATCTGCCTTTAAAATGAGATAGCTTCTGAAGGAGTTGGCCGATTGCAATTAAAAATTGAGAAGGTGTTCCTCCATTAAGCCCTATACATAGAGGTGATCCTGGATAAGAAACTTCTTTGGCCAAAGCATGTTAAGTCAAGGACATCCAAAGCGCTCTTATTTTTTTGGCGGTGTAAAGGTGCCTTTGGCAATACATAGGCCTTATCTCCGAAAAGTGTACTTTGAATTTATACGGCTTTGATAAGACCTTTTCTAGCTTATGCGTCGGTTGTTGGTTTTGTTGTTGAATGTGACTGCTTTCTGCACCAAACTTCAAAAAACGGCCTGTCTCGGCTGAACGGGGGCATTCACAACTATGCCTGGCTCTGTTCTAGACGTTGCTTAATTTACCTCCCTTGATACTTTTACCATGGGCTGTACTATCAAAAGATTATACCGTCTAAAGCGGGGTGGCTTTTGTGTCATCCACACTGGAGTAGAGCAGAAAAACAATTTTAGTTTATTATTTAGGAAATCTTCGACCGAATTTGAAAGAGGATAAAGCCCAAATAATTATTTTTTACCCAACTTATTGAAATTTCTTAAAAGTTGCGTCACGTTCACAGAGATCCAATTCCATGACTTTCTCGCTTGAATTTAAAGCATGCCCCACCAGTTCATTGACAGACTTCGTATTCAGGTATGCCCAGCTTTATTTGTATGAGATAAAACATCTACACGGCAGTTTTTCTTTGTTACCAGACTTCCAAACCCACATACTGACTGCGTATACCTCGGCTCAACTGTTATAGGTATCCCCCAATCCTAAGCACACTTTGTGCTCCATATGCCGGAAAATTGTTCGCAAACCAGTTTCAATTTGGCCAAAGAAAATCAAATCCCTACAGCCCGCACCGTATGCCACCTCTAAAGCTGCACTCCGAATGGAAAATATCGCCTCAATTGCAAGGCAAGCACAATTACCGCATTGCACATGGACAAGAGCCGAAATCACATGGCTAAACCAAAATCCCGCTCACCTCACCACAAGTGAAAGGTGCTGACGCCGATGCGGAATTCAATTCCAAAACATAGGTGAGCCACCGGCAAACAAAAGAAAAAAATAAAAACAATCTATGCCCGTGCAATGGCCAAATAAAACCGCATTTCGTGAGAGGTTTTTAGAAGCTTAATTAGACGTGGATGGACATTTCGAATTTAAAGCGACGTCCCTCGGTGATTTAACGATAAATACATTCCGAACAATAAATCATTCATCGAAAATGTTAAATCTCATTTCACAAACGAATGCTGCTGGTGGACTTGTGACTTGGTAATATGCGCTGATGTGGGCATCTTCCACGTAACCCATCCGCCGACTGGAATACGTCAAAATAAATGAAAGTAGTTGAGCAATCCAACTGCGCCTTCAATGGAAATTAAATGGCAAATAGGTCAAGTTTGACACATGACTTCACCGTGGCGCAAAAAGGGGATACTAGAAGACAGCCCATTAAAATTGCGAATAAAATTATTTTTCCATTCGGATAACCTCCGGATGTAGACACACTTCGTGTACTCCCCGACGCCGTCAGAAGTGTCACAGTACATTTGGCAGTCTATACTCGTCCTCGAAGCGAGCACATTTTATTGTGACGTTCTAAAGACACTCCTCGAACCACCACCACCGCCAACAGAAAAATCAGATTTTCATTCGGAAATTGTCTCTGACGCAGCAGCTTCCGATTTGGTCCCGATGCAAATGAAACTCGACCCGAGCAAGGGGAATAATTTATTTTTTGCGATTGCCGCTGTGACCTGCAATATAACCCAAAGTGGGCTGAATATATTTCTGCCCCTTAATTGGAGTTTTTTTTTTTTTTGTTGACAGTCCTCCTCCTTTTATATATCTGATGAAATAATAAACCCGCAAAAATCCAGCTGAAAGTTGTTAACAAGAACTTACTGCGGCACTTGTGCGAATGAATCTTTAAGAGCGGACAATGTTCCTTCGATGGGGATAACTTATTCATGGTATCCAAGTCATCGACGATACACTCAACCGAAGCATCATTCCTCGATAAATAACGAATGTCCTGCCATTTTGCTTCATCGGTTTTCGACGCACAAATGTTTCTGATTTACTGAAAATAATTTCCAGTCGATTGTCGACTACCGCACGCAACCTCCCAAGGGGGTTTCCATTTAATTGGGTTTGAGATGAATTTTGATGCGTGCAAATAAATGCCAACGCGTTTTGATCCTTGTATCGCATTACATGTTGAAATATCAAAAGGAGACAGTCCCCAATGAGGCTACAACAACCTCTGCCACCAAGATGTGTTCCACAAGGGAACCATAAATCAGGTTCCACTTGCGCCCACCCGTAATCGGATTTGGCATCTCAAAGGGGGGATGGAGCATAATGGTCCTGTTCAATTTGAGCATCAAAAATCGACGTACTTTTTTGAATTATAGATGACATTGAAGAGATTTTTCTATTGTCCAAAAATCAGAGACAGACGTATGTCTGAGACGTTCCCTACAAGTGTCGAGGTTACTCGATAGTCGTATGTCTGCGGTTTTTAAGAGCTGTCAATTGTGAGCGCTAAATTGGAGGCAGTTAGCCTTATTTTACGTGGCGCTACAGTCCGGGGTGGACCTGGGCCTGGAAAATTAGCAATTAGCCTCGCTCTTCAATTTAAGTGGAGGTCTAGAAATGGCGGTGCTTTAAAAGAGTATCTAAGGAAAGTCGCCGTAATTTTCGAAAAAAATGTGCATGAAACTTTTCTTTTCATTGTGATTTCCCCCGGACCATGATAACCAAATAAATCCACTAATTTCGGAGCTCCAATTGCCAAGGGTTCCGGCTTTGTGACATTGAAATCTAGGGTTGTTCGTCGACTCTGTGGAAGTTTGGCGAAGAGATTTTGTATAAAAGACCACACGCAGTAAAATTTATTTTCCATATTCCACCAACTTTCGATCGGTTAAAAAGTACCAAGATATAGTCTTAACAAAGCGCCTACAGAGTTAGTGGATTACAAATAACCAAATCAACTAATCTAAGGAAACTCGGTAACAGATTCCTCAATAACCTCCAAATATTCCTGGTTATAAATAACAAACTAGCTCAAACCAACTCATTTATATTAATCTATACACTTGGTAACTGATAAAGTGTTTTAAACCTTTTTCTCTCGGTAGTTTCTAACAGCGAATACTCGTTTTTTTCAACAGAGACTTAGTTTAACCAATATTTTCAACCCAGCAAAAGTCATGCTCGTGCAACACAATTAATTGGCTTAACGGTGGAGTTCAAATGCCATACGGCGTTTTCTCACTTGAAAAACATGGACGGGTTCTATACGGACCGGGTATGCAAAATTTTGAAACAGTTCGTCTCTTTTTGGGAGTACGCTCTCAAGGCAAACCTTAAAAATGTATGTTATAGGTGGAGGATTGCGATCTGGAATTTCTGGGTCTTTGCCAAGGTCTCACTTACTCACTTGGGTGGCGCTACAGTCCGGGTGGACCTAAGCTTCATAAAGATCTATCGCATTCCAAATATTTGATGGATGGTAGACTTTCACGGCCCAACACCGACATCAGGTTGCTGACAATCGTCTTCTGGGTATAACGTATATCTACTCATTATATGGCGAAGGCAGAAGGTACTTGGTAACTCCATCATGATTCCTTTTGCCTTATCAAGCAGTCTTAAAACCTTCTAAGTTTATCGGCCTTCAAATTTCCATTTAAAAACTCGTATGTCCGTCTTACTTTTAACAGTTTCCTTTTTTTATTTTGTAAATCGTTTTTTTGCGACTCTTCGAAAATTCGCCATTTTCGACTGACGAGTTTTTGAAAGAAAGCCGATGACCTTTACTCTAGATGGGGTCAGTTGTGATTCCACATAAATCTTCTGACAAGGGGCGGTTACACTACTTGATTTCTAAGCTCGTCGGTGCTGAAAGTAAAGCTACGAAGTCGAATTGGTTTCGTGGTTGACAAGTCGCCAACATTGCCAAGGAAGACCGGCTCTGATGTGAAGCATTTTTCTTAGAAAGAAGGCGGAGAATGGTCAGCTCCACCTGATGCAAGAAAAGTTTAACCCTCCATGAGTCTATCAAGTACTTTTAGCATTCTTTAAAATGTTCCTTCTTATAAACTAGACAGAGAGAAGTATCCAAACGCTAGTTCCCTTGTCATAAGCAGAAACATCTACCAACAGAAACATCAACCACCCACGCACGTCGACAGCCATCTTCATTGACTATCCCGACATACAGTTGCAGCAACAGCACCATCGATGCGCAATTGTGGAAAATTATAATCGTAACGCGATGCACAGTTTTTGGAATCAGCAATTGGAACAATTACACTTGCAAAGCAATTAGCTGGAATCAGAGCATCTCCCGAGGGATTCAATTGAATTCAATTATGGTACCGAACAGCCATAGATGCTCTTTGCCAATCTTCTGCGTGATGGTAATTCGAAGAGGAGTCTCCCTGCCCATCAAGGCATGAGCTCATAGTTGTGCGAATCTATCCATAAGCAGAGATCTGCTTCCACTCCACCGAAACGTACCACGAACTAACGACAGACGAGGAGCAGCCGGCTAATGAGTGGAACAATGCACTGGGATGCATAAATGCATAATTACAACCACTATGCGGGTGGCGGTGCTGCTTCTCATACCAGTATGTGTATGCGGTGCGGTGATGGGCAACATTATCTGCACCAACCGCCACTGGCATTGAGTAATGGATGACGATGTACAGCACAAGAATTTTTGCTCAAGATAAATCGTTTTTAAATAGATTGCCTTTGTACGGCTGCTGGCATGTGATATCGATGTGGACGGACATCCCATTTTGTGTAACACCTACTGACGCAAATTACTACCGGATGGAGAAAGAACGACGACACAATTGAGGCGAAAACTTCGTCGTCATAATTTCTTATTTATGCGATCGAATTGTTTTGGTTACTTGAGGAATTATTCAACTGGAAGGGTACAGATTTCCATTGCAGATAGTCGAGATAACTACTCGTATGCCGTGTCCATACGGGTTCCACATGCGAATGGACTTTGCTTCTTGGGATACCTCGCTTATCTCGCATAGCAATCAGCAAGACGAATACTCACTCTTCGAATGGGGGGAACAGGACAAAAGGCCTACGCCTCCATTTGGTGGAAAGAGCTAAGGAGGGTATGCTAATAGCTGTAGAGAAAACCTTTTGTTTCGTATTTCTTCTTGCAAACAAAAGGTACACGAGGCCGAAGTTCCATTAAGACAATATTGGGTTGCTGACAAGATAATACTGTTGCATTAGGGCCTGTCTTTCTGTCCCGGGAAATATTTATCCGAACTGAGACCATGCCATGTAAGGGGTGTTCTATAAAGGGCATGGCTCTAAAGCTTCGAATACACGTGGCATTTTTCGTGGAAAATTTGTTCATCCTGTTGTCACAACAATTCGACTACTCAGTGGTCACTCGTGTGTTAACTACCCCACGTACATGGTGGCGGCCCATCTACTTGAGTGTTTAATTTTGTTTAATTCTGACAGCTAATAATATTTTTTTTCTTGTTTTATATAATTCCGAGATCAGAGCAGAGAGCTAGAAGGTGAAGAGTTGGAGTCAAGCGGTTTAATTCAATTAATCTTAAAATTACTTTCATTGTAATATTGTACTTGTTTCTTTTTAATTAAAATAATATAATAAACTATAATAAAAGAGGAATTTAACATTCAGAAGTGGGATTGCATCGAATTGCACAGTGATTGCGTCATCCTATTGAAATGTTTCAAGGACAACAAATGATAGATATAACCAACGAGGGAGAAAACGAGATAACAATACAAGCGAATTTCGATTCATCGACAATTTTGAATTCAACGGCGGCGGAAAAATCCGAGACTGCGAAGATGAGTGCCGACGAACTAGTAAAGTTGCTTGTTGATGCGTTGAAAGTTGCTAATCCACAAAACAACAAAGATGATACTGAAGTAAAATATCAAATTATGCCAGACTTCAACAAAACTATAAGCAATTTTAGTGGAAAAGAAAAGGATTACGAGGCATGTGATTGGATACATTCGGTAAGTGCTGTGGCGGATCTGAACAAATGGTCTAATGAGTTTCGTTTGGAGTGTGTGAGGTTGCATCTGGTTGGAGCTGCAAAGAGTTGGTATAATTCTTTGAACATTACTAGTTGGAGCGAATTCAAAGTGGAATTCGAAAAAACTTTTACAAGTCCTTTGGATACTGCAGACAGATGGAAGATGTTGCTGGCGAGAGTACAGAGAAGAGGCGAGGAGGTCATCGATTATTTTTTTGATAAAGTCCGGATGTCAAATGATCTTAAGCTAAGCTTCAAAGAAATCAAAGTCCAAATCATTGAGGGTTTGCTATCCAGGGAGCTGAAACAATTTTTGTTATGTCGTTCTCATGACAATACCAATGAGATGGTACGAGACATCAAGAGCTACACACAAATAATGGGAATGCCTGATTCGGTCAAGAAAATTTCAAGCGAGTACAAAAGCGAGTACAAGAGAAATAGTACACCGGAGAAAAATTGCAGTATATGCAAAAGTAGTGGACACAGCGATGAGTTTTGTACTAAGGGTAAGTCCAAAAATGAAATAAAATGTTTTAGATGTCTTGCTCCAGGGCATTTTAAGAGTGAATGCAAAGTGCAAGTCACGTGTATTCGTTGCGGAAAGCCAGGACATATCGTCAAAAATTGTCCCGAAAATAAAAACGATTTTCGTTCGCCGAGTACAGCAGCGAATGTTGGAAGAAGTGAGTGGCAAAACAAAACTACACTATTAAGCTCGTCCAAAGGTTCTTCTACAGATTTGAAATACTTTCAAACAGCTAAATTGAATGGTCACGATCTGAAAGCATACATTGATAATGGTAGCAAATGTGTTATGCTTAAAGATTCATATGCGAAGAAACTGAATATCCAGTATGAAAAGTGCTCAGAAATGATTTGTGGTTTTGGTAATGGTAGGTTGGCTTCACTGGGAATTTTCGAGGCGAGTTTGCAAGTCGATCAAGCGGAGGCAAATGTGAAAATACATGTTGTGCCAGATGAATTTTTGCAAATTCCCTTGTTGATAGGACAGCCGTTTACAGAGAACGAATACATTACCATTGTCAAGCGAGGCAACAATATTCGAGTATTTGAAGAGCGTCAAATTGAGGATGAGGAGTGTTTCAAAGATTTGGTAGTTCCACCTTTACCTAAGCAGGAGATTAAATTATGGGCCGAAAAAGAAACCGTAATTCCAGCTGGCTACATTGGATTTATCACCGCATGCGTTGATATGAAACAGGATGCTGATGTGTATATTGAGGGCGGATCGAATCGTGGAGGATCAATAATTCCCAGCTGCGTAGTGAATGTACACGACGACGTCAATATTCCAGTTGTAAACATGAGTTCCAGTGCGATTGTTTTCGAGAAGAGAGCTACACTGGCAAGAGGAATGCTATGTGTTGAGGATTCAAGAGTTGCTAATGAAGATGTATACAATCCAGAAAACTGTGAGTACACTGCATTATTGTCTGTTGTTGAAGATTCGTTTTTGGAAACGGTAGATATAAATTCTAATATTTCGGCTAGCGTACGAGAGAAATTATTAAAGACATTAATTAAATTTCGTGATTGTTTTGCCATGAATGACAAAGAGTTGGGTTGCACAAAAGAGGTCGAGTTTGATATAGAGCTTGATTCAGATGTTCCCGTGGTTTATCGTCCCTATAGATTGAGTCACAGCGAGAGAGAGTTCGTGAGAGGGGAGATGGAGGAGATGAAAGCCGCTGGTATTATCCAAGATTCAGTTTCCAACTATTCAAGCCCAATACTTATTGTCACAAAGAAGGATGGAAGCAAACGTATTTGTATTGATTATCGTGCGCTTAACAAATTAACAAAGAAGATCAAATACCCGCTTCCAATTCTGAACGACCAGATTGACACCCTGAGTAATAAGAGATGTTTTTCCATGCTTGATATGAAAAGTGGATATTATCAGATCCCCGTGAGCTGCAAGTCTCGCCATTTAACAGCGTTTGTGACTCCCGATGGACATTTTGAGTTTCTTCGGATGCCATTTGGGGTATGTAATGGCCCACCAATGTTTCAGCGTCTTGTCAATAAGGTTCTAGGTCCTCTGAGGTATACTATTGCTTTAGCATACTTCGATGACATTTTGTGTCCAGCTGGAAATGAAGAAGAGGCAATTGAGAATTTAGCAAAGATTTTTGAATGTTTACGCAGAGCTGATTTAAAGTTGAATTTACGAAAGTGTAAGTTTCTGTACAATACAGTGGAGTATCTTGGATTTGAGATTGGTAATGGAATTGTTAAGCCTAATGCAAGAAAGATAGAGAGTGTAGCCGAATTTCCACCACCAGGAAATGTTCATCAGATCAGACAATTCATTGGATTGGCGAGTTACTTCCGTAGTTTTATAAAAGATTTTGCTCTGATCGTTAAACCTTTAACTAAACTCACTGGAAAGGAAGTCAAATGGAACTGGAGTGATGTCGAGAATACGGCTTTCGAAACTTTGAAGAAGAAGTTGGTAGAGCGGCCCGTACTATGTTTGTATTCACCCGAAGCGAAGACAGAAGTACATACAGATGCTTGCAAAGATGGTCTTGCAGGTGTTCTTTTGCAACTCCAGCGTGACGGGAAGTTTCATCCAGTTGCTTACTGTAGCAGACAGACGACAAAAGAAGAAGCGAAATATCATTCTACAGAGTTGGAAGCGTTGGCAGTTGTTTGGACATTGGAGAAGTTTAGAGTTTATTTGATTGGCTTAGAGTTCGTTATCATAACTGATTGTAATGCTGTACGGAGTTCACTAACGAAGAGACATATTATTCCAAGAATAGGACGTTGGTGGCTGAAGCTGTTAGAGTTTAAATTCGAGATTCAGCACAGACCTGGAGACAGTATGAGGCATGCTGATGCCTTGAGCCGCAATCCGTTTCAAGAGCCTGAGGAGACTGAAACTGTTGCTGATTTAGTTTGTCTCTATTCAATACTTGATGAGTATGATTGGTTAGTCATGATGCAGAAAAGCGAGCCGAGAATCTTCGAGATCGCCGAAATACTCAAAAAGAAGAACAACTTAACTAAAGCTGAAAAACAAATTCAAACTGAGTTCGAGTTGATAGATGGTCGAGTTTTTAAAAAAGAGGGCAACGAGGTAAAATGGTATGTTCCAAAAAGAGCCAGATGTCAAATCGTCACGAATTGTCATAATAAATTTGGACATGTTGCATTTGATAAGACTATTGCAAAGATAAAGGAGAAATACTGGTTTCCGAGAATGAGGAGATACGTCAAAGGTTTTATTGGTTCGTGTATGGAATGCCTTTACCATAAACAACCCGGTGGCAAAAGGCAAGGGTTTTTGCATTCGATCGATAAAATTGGAATACCGTTTCATACACTACATGCAGATCACCTAGGTCCTTTCGTGCGTAGCTCTAAGGGAAATCAATATGTGTTGGCAATTATAGATGGGTTTACAAAATTCAGCATTCTGAAAGCTGTACGAGATGTCAAGTCACACACTACCATCAAAGTCTTCGAGGATATATTCAGCATTTTTGGAGCGCCAAGCCGATTGATTACCGACCAGGGTACTTCCTTCACTAGTAAAATGTTCGACAGAATGTGTGAAAATAAAAACATTATACACATTAAGAATGCGACAGCGACACCGAGGGCCAATGGCCAAATTGAACGAGTCAACCGCAGTATAACACCTATGTTAGCAACATTGAGCCAAAAGCAGGATGGTTCAGATTGGGATCAGTACATAAATGTTGTACAATGGAGCTTGAATAATACTGTTCATGCAACTTTGAAGAAGACACCGTTCGAAGTTTTATTTAATTATGATCCGAGAGGCATCGACGGACTTCCGATTGATGATGAATTCAACCGAGGTCAAAGACTATCCGATAATATGCACGAAATGAGAGAAAGTTTATACAAAGTTATCAAGCAGAATCAAGAGTATCAGCAGAAGATGTATAACAGCAAGAGATGTGAAGCTACTAAATTCGTTCCTGGAGATTTCGTGATGGTAAAACGAGCCTATGGTGCTACTGGTGATTCACAGAAGTTATTGCCTAAATATAAGGGGCCATACATCGTGACAGAGGTTTTGCCAGGAGACCGATACCGAGTTCAGGATATTCCTGAAATGCAGAGATCCCAGAAATTTTATAATGGTATAGCAGCAGTCGACGACATGAAGCGAGTTCCAACCGAGAATCCAGAGTCAAACGAAGATGACAGCGTCGAGTCTGAGGGGTCAGACTGTTCATTACCTACGGTTCAACGACCAACTAGAGCCAAGAAGAGACCAGCACATCTTGACGACTATGATCTGGAGTAATCGAGGGCGATTAAGGAACAGAATGGCCGAATGTTAACTACCCCACGTACATGGTGGCGGCCCATCTACTTGAGTGTTTAATTTTGTTTAATTCTGACAGCTAATAATATTTTTTTTCTTGTTTTATATAATTCCGAGATCAGAGCAGAGAGCTAGAAGGTGAAGAGTTGGAGTCAAGCGGTTTAATTCAATTAATCTTAAAATTACTTTCATTGTAATATTGTACTTGTTTCTTTTTAATTAAAATAATATAATAAACTATAATAAAAGAGGAATTTAACACGTGTGTCTTTCGTGAGAGTGCGATGCGACAGCCCGGGCGATCACATGCACTGACAAATGTAGGACAAAGGTTTGCGTCACAATGACGTCGGAAGGTCAAAATTTGACATGAAAAATGGCATGTGTAATAGTAGCTTAACTGATGCTTTAGTTAAAGCTAAGCACTGTTGCTGTTGGGTGGTTAAAGTTTTAAATTCGTCACAAAAATGAAAGCAAATGGTTGCTAGGAGCTTGGCTTATGGTGTCCATTGTGCGTTAACTGCGCCAAAAAATAGTGTTTACCTGTATATTAAGTGTGACAGACGACAATCCCTATGAACAGTGTTCGTTAAAAAAATGACCTTAACAGAGCGCGAGTTTTGCTCGGTTACAAATAATAGGTTAAAATAAACTAATTTTCTGTAGATAATAAACGAGTATTTTTTGAATCTACCTCGTTAAAAACTGTAAAAAATAAGACACTTTATCAATTGCAATCAACAAAGTTTCTAGATTAATATCAAACAAGCGGTTTAATTTTGGATTTTGTTAAAATTTAATGAGTGAATTAGTTGCTAACAATCTAGTCAACTTTTTAACACAAAGATTGGTGTTTAATAACCGATCAATTTTAGCTGTGAAAATTTAATGTTTGCTTAAATCTAGCAATCTCTTGTAGTTTTCAAAAAATAAATCATTTTGTTCAAATATATTAAATTCGAACTGTTTTCGGGTTATTTAACATTGAAAATCAATTTTTCCACGTAAAATTTTATTTCTTTAAAACGTTTTCATCGAAATATGTAGTTGTCGGTTATTTTGCACGAAGAAACTTTGATCTGTTGATTTCAACATTCAACTCGGTTAATTTCTACAAACACATCCACGAATTACAAACGACGCTGCTTGCTATTTCTTAGGCCCTAGTTATACTCGTAGCCACAAGTCACGTAAAACGAACCATACAAATTTTCATTTGCTTTTTTTGACCACTAAAACCTAATGGTTGCACTCAATCTTGGTCCTAAAATGTTGACTAAGAATTATAAAGCAAGTTAGTCAAAAAAAAAAATAAGCAAGTGATGTTTAAATTTTCTAGAAAAATAATTCAATTTTACTGCACGTACAACTTTTTCCGATCAACTTCTCAGTCAATTCCACAAAAAAAAAACCGAATATTCCACTGAAATATTTAATTTCTTTACTGTTCCATCTGGCGGGAATTTTTTTCTGATGGAATTCCAATTGTAATTGTTTTGAAATAGTTTATGCGCAGTTTTTCTCTTGATAAACTAACTTTGTGATTCATAAGCACGACAATCTGCACTGTCTATCCTGCTCTGGGCAATTATAAAAATTGACTGGCACTATGAAATTTCATTTCTAAACTTTTCTTACAGAAAAACGTAAAAAATGCTCATACTGTTCCAACTTATTAAATAAAAATATTTGGACAAATCGGCAGTTATGACAAAAAAATATGTGCAATGCATATTTCTATGGAAAAATATTGTTTCACAATTTTATTTACCTTACAATAAACAAAAAACGAAAAGCAATTGCGCGTAAAATGTTGAAATTATTATTTAAAAAGAAAAAAAATGTGTTTTTGTGAATACGGATAAGAACTGAAGCAGCGGGGGCGAATTTGGGCGAATTTTGCAAGGCGAAAACATTAAAAAAATTTCGTACACACGAAAACGTTTGAACGTTTCGCCTTAGAGAATGGCCGCGTTCCACTGCCCGCTAGATGACTAGCGCAATGTCAAACTCCATATAAAAAAAATTTACTTTTCACCATTTGCGCTAGACGTCTAGCACTTTTTGTGAAATATCCCTTTCAGGGAAATTTCTCAATCTAGCGCAAAATTACCCGCTGCATTGGGAGAAAAAACAAAAAAAAAAACGACCTGGCAAAGGAAATCGTTCAAACGTTTGCAAAATAAAATTAAATACGAAACCGAGTATGTGGAATTGTGATAAAATTGTTAATATGGCAAGAAAAATAGCAATCCATATATCGTTTTTATAATATATTGTATCATTTCTTTGATTATAGTGTGGAAATAATTAGTGTTAATTGTCACTTTGCCGCTGGCGCTAGGGTTCTAGCGCGGACGTTCCTTCATCTGGGATATTTTGTGCTAGACATCTAGCGGGCAATGGATCGCGGCCAATGCCGACCCAAGTTCTAAATTGAAAAATGTACAACAAAAAATTATAAAAAAAATCTATGTACTTGAAGTTTCAGTTTTTTTATTTTAGGGTAGAATTGTCTTTGTTTATATTTATTTTTTAGATATTGGGTATCGATATCTTCAACCAAGAATGTTGTATACAATTCAACCAATTCAAAAGTAGGTAAACTATTTCAACCAAGTAAATCGATAAATTTCTATAAAATAAGCTAACCAACAACACATAAGTGATACGTTCAACCAATTAGGACTGCTAACTCCACACGAGTTAGTTAGCTAAATTCAACCGTTTTACTTGGTTAAATTTTACCACTGGGGTTCGAAAATAACAACAGAGTAAGTTGGTTGAATTTTACCAGTTGGCAAATAACAACAATATTAGTTGGTTTAATTCTACAGCGTTAGATAGTTTGTTATTTACGACCGATAAAAGGAGGTGATAAATCGGTTATTTTCAGCTGAGCTTCCTTAAACAAGTTGACTTGGTTATTTTTAATCCCCTAACTCTGTGGAAGCTATATTAACATTGCTTGGTAGATTTCAACCGAAAGTCGGTTGATTTATAATAATTTTTCTGTGCGTGTCCCAAGTGCGACATTAGAATCAGGGTTGGCTATATCAATACGAAAGGGCTCATCTCCGCGCATGGTTGTAAATGGCATGAGAGCTCCTAGGATCATCTTGTACGTTTTATACTTATATCCTTTGAATCTAATGTTGGAAAAGGAATTTCCAAAAGTTCTCCCTAAAAGAATGTTCCCAATTCATATACGAGCAGGCCAGGTAACGAACCTATTGTTCTACGAAAAATGCTCTCAGTCTTTGAAAAGTTTCTTGTACGTACCTCCATCGGAAAACAATGGACTGTGGTATTGTGTTCCCTTGGAAATTATGCTCGTTGCAAGATATACCTCTATGTAGGGATATGAGGGTAGCAACCACCTAAAAGTTTTTTCCTTCATGTGAATATATGGTAGAGCATATTCCGTTCAGGAAAACTTCCCTGGCGGCTTCGTCAGTCATGGTAAAAATGATATGAAAAAAGGTAGGAAAAAAATTGCGTTTGAGTAGATATAGCGAACAGGTATACAAGGCTTTAAAGCTAAAATTTGTATTAGTAAGTATTGTGGGTTGCATCTCATCATCGATTGACAATTTAAATCATTTTCAAGGTTACACTTCTTTTAAAATATTCCGCAACCCGTCATTAGATGTATACCAATATAGGAGAGAAAGCCTTCAAAGAGACTCAGCACAGCACTCAACCCAACGCATGGTTATACAAAACAATTTCCTAACTTTTACTTCCCATTCCAATTTGAAATGACTGTCGTCATGAAGATCACAACTTATGCAGTTGAACTTGCTACTTTGGCAATAAAAATGATGGTGCTCACCTCTCTTGATCGGCTATTGCATCTTCGTCGGCATCCATTCACCGTTCACGTAATATTCACTCGTTTCCAGGTATACGTTGATCCACGGCGACTACTTCCCCTTTTCCCAAAGTCAGGTTATTGCAAATATCGTTGCCAGTTGCACTTCTGTGCAGCGCAAACGGATTCAAATTGGACTCGTGCACGATTTTATTGGTTTCATCGGCGACCTTGTGGTTTGTTTTGTGTTTGGTAATTTCGCGTTCTTCTAAATCAGTTTAGCTAAAGGTTACATCACACACAATTCCGTTTCCATTTACTCGAAAGAAATTTATGCAAATTTGTTCCCGACGACAACGAATGAAAAAATCGAGCTAAAACATTTGAAAATGTCAGAGCGCACTACAATAAATCTCATGGGTGGCTGCGTATTTAAATTCAATTTTGTATTGTAGTAAATTTTAAAAATTTATCATCAACTTTCAGAAGAATTGCTAAAAATCCCATCACGACAAACTCCATTACATAGTTCTTTTCTGGAAAATATTCAATAGGTGATGTTATTAGCAAGCCGAAGGGCAACCTTTCACCCTTTTACAACAAATGGTTAACATGACAGGTGACAGCGTTGTTGGTGCTTCGCCATTCGTCACTTATACAATCTATCGCCGGAGTGAAGCAGCATTGAAAAATTGGAAAACTTTATCCATCATCGGAGAAGAGTTTTCTGGAACGCGATGGGTACGACGCGTCGGATGAAATGGCAGAAAAAATGAGATGCGCCTTACATACATTTTAAAATGTCAACCTTCATTATGCATTCTTGTGAGGATGTCTTGTTGGTAGAAGTTTCCTTTTGTTTATGAAGAAGAGGTATCTTAATTTCGTTGTTATTATGTTAATTCTGGGTGAGTGAGTTTTTATCATATTGGAAGGCTTTTAAGTCCTTAAGGATGTGGAATTTTTTTTTTTTTTAATAGATAGATGTTTCTTAAATAAACAATTTTGGGGTACACTTTACTTCACTTTAATGATTTCATCATGATTTTTCGATTTTATGATGACAGTCAAAAATCAGGCGATTCGCATTTCGTTCGCTTTGAGTTCCCCCAAAAGAAGATTTCGTTCGGCACGCCAATTATGGTCTCAAATTTATTGTTTTTGCAAAAATTGTTACTTATCTTAACTTTTTTTTAAGAAATTCCCAAATTCCCAAATAAAAATTTGTAAATTCTTAGAAAGTTTCTCAGAAGTGTTGCAGAATCTTTTACTGTAGTGCAATTCTCCCAGAAAAAGAGTTTAACAAATTTTTGTATTTTTAAAACAGACCAACATGTTGCGGATGTTGTAATAAAGTAAATGACTGTATTAGCAGACTGTTCCAAAATAATACTGACTACAACAGTGGATGAACAAAGTTAACGAACGAATTTTAATAAAGTTTTTTTTATTTTTATATTGGGGTGCATCACTCTGATTTTCTGGTTTTACATTAAAAAGTGTAGATAAAAAGTTTATGGACCAAAATAGAAACAAATATCTAACATTTTTCTATAATTTTTGATTTAAATTAAAACAAAATTATTACATCATGTTCGTTTTTACCCGACCAGACACAAGGAGGGTAAAGTGTTTCGCGGGTATGAATGTCTGTTTCGACGAGACATCCTGTTCATGTAGCCTATCAGTTCGACCGATTTTGAGGAGTGAGGTGTCATTAGATTCGTATTCTTCCCCCGAGTGTTATAGTCCAAAAAAGATAAAAATAAACAAGTTAATTAAAGAAAAAGAAAAAAATGTACAGTCCTTTAAAAAAGAACTACAAAGATGTGAACAAGACACCATTGGCTCTGGATAATAACTTTTATTTAGTTAAAAATGAAATAAATCAGTCTGACGTTACAGCAAACTGATTATGTCTTGTTTTCGTTTGCAAGTACATACATACATATAATTATAGTTTTAGGTATCAATATTTTGTTTGCCTCCACAAAGGCTTAGAATTTTGTTAAGATTTGGTTACAGGAGTTTCAGTAGATGGGAATCTTTTTTGGTTTCCTAAACAACTTTTGTATATTCGTTTTCTATTTGCTTCTTTCTTGTCGATAGTCTCATCTTCAGGGTATAGCCCGTAAGCTTGTTTAAGATCGAACCCCATACGTCTTATTTCCAAAAGTCACAAATTCATTACTTCTCTAATCTGGTTTGACTGAATCGGCCTTTTTCAGAAATAGAATAATCTCGAATAATAACGATAAAAGTAAGTAATAATTTTTTTATTGTTTATTGGACCATCAAACATTAATCCAGGATTTCACATTTGGTTGTTCTACATCTTTCATTAAGAATTATAGCAATCATGTGTCCCAACATCACTTAAATCGTGTTTGTTTTTAAGAGTTAGAGGAATTTATTCAAAAAGAGGCGTGGAAGTTGTTTTTTTTAACAATCAAAGCAAAGCATTTTTATTAATATTATAACACAATTGAACGATCCCACCTTTTTCGAAAAGTAAAATAAGTCAAATAAACCAGCAGTTGGAACAGGCCTTTTTTTAAACAAATTATGATTTCTCCGAATTGTGCACACATGGACAGCTAAAATTTTGAAATTGGCTTAACAAAAAATATTGAAGTAAATATGGAAAATATACTTGTAACTTCTGGGGTGAAACTTTTCGGAATTTTTGTGAAGCTCTACTCAAACCCCGAAAACTTGTTGGATAATGGTGTTGTTTTTTTTTCGAATTTGCTATTAAACCAACTAATTAGGTTACATCAAAATAAGACTATAAAATATAACCCATTATTAGAAAGAAAGGGAAGTTGTATTTTTTTTGTACAAACTGACAACTATGACGAGGTTATAAGCCAAACGAATTGTCAGAAAATGTTGTTTCCTGTTTTTGAAGCCCTTACTAATATTCCTTTAAGGAATCGATTAGAAAACAAATAAGGAATTTTTTATTTCTGTCACGACTTTCATGGCATTTTTAACCACAGTGCGCCACGGCGAACGTTGATAGAAGAATCGTTGGCGATGCGCCAAAACCCATTCTAAAGAATAAAATGCGAACTTCTAGATGGCGCCTATGAAATTTTGGAAAGCATATTATGCAAGTTTACACGGGTGGTTTTGTTGATAGGAAAAAACGCGAAAAGTGTATAAGAGATTAAAGTATTTTAGTAGAAGTTTAAAGATTGGAATTGAAAATTTACAACTGCTTCTAAGTCTCACCCTAACCTATATTTTTTCACAATTCCACAATTTTGATAACTTATTCTGCATTTCTAACATCACGCCTTCCCAAGACGGAAGATCAAAGCGATGCCCAATACTTAATAGTGTTGATATACTGATTTGGCACCACGCATCCAGCTATTAAACGTTCATCACGACATCTATTAAAATAAACATTAAACCTGTAGTCATCTAAACAAGATGCATTTGCAGAAGACACTAATTCTTCGTTCTTCTTCTTTCTCAACCGTCGACAAGGACGGTTCGATCTGCGATAATTATTTAACTTTATATAATTAACTTAATATCAATATTACATTTTATTTGTTACCATATTCGCTGTGAGTATTTTATTTAATAGAAGAGGATACTTTCATCGGGGAATCTTAACAAATAGCCGGCTGACTGAAAGGGACAGCATTACTTACTTATGCAAAAAATCCGTGACTCGTATTTTCTTCGGCCATCGGCCATGTTTACGTGGTAGGAGTTATGGGAAAGTTCAGCATGTTGATATTTTTATAGCCATGGCTTACGAAATTTCGCTTTCCAATAAAACAAAATGGCTTCCGGAAGTGATGAATGGACAATTATTTATTTTATTCATGTAACTGATTGATGAATTGTTGCGGTTGAATTTGCAAGCACTCCATCTCCAACACGACATCTCCTTTCGGCGAGTATTAAGCGAACAAAATGCGAATCGCTGAAGAAGCGCAACTAAACAATAGAAATAATTCGTTTTTCACTTTCAGCTAAACAAAATGTGCTGTATGCTGACAAAGAGCAACTACAATTTGCAGAGTTTGCAGAAAACTTGTTAAACTTAAATCAAAACTTATTTCTCTTTAACTAACAAAAATGTAACAAATCCTTTAAAAAAAACAAATGCAAAAGATGTAAGAAAATCGTTGTTATATAAGTTTTTTCCCAGATTATTTATTTCGTTCACAACTTTAAAAATTTAATAACAGAAATATTTCATGTTATTATTTTATTAAGAAAAAAAAAATATTTACCGATACAAAAAAACAAATTCGGAGTTGAATTTGTGCACAATTTCAATGCGAATCGAAATTCTCAGAACAACCTTTGCTTTGATATGGTTCCACCGAAATGCTGCTCTGTGGATATTTAGCAGGAATATTTATTACACTGGAATATTTGTGTGCGTAGTTTTGTAATCGAGGTATAACCCTACCATGTCTACACAGCCTGTTTTTGTTCAAAAGTGCTGCGTTCTTGGAAGGCATCATTTTAATCAACATTCCAAATTCGCATGACACAGCGTCTATCCAATCAAAACTCAAAGCCAATGTGTGGCATATTTCTCGGAAATATACCTACCGTTTGCATAAGGAGAACCATACTGTTGGAATTAATAATCGTGGTAGCATTCGATGTAAAATCATTAGTCAAAGGTGAAGCATGCAAGTCAATGGAATTTGTTGGAATTTTTGTCATTAATTTTGGAGAAAATTATGAATTGAACTTGTAATGAATGGTACTCGCTTTTATTACCAATTGATTTGTGCCTTTCAATTGAATAAGAATTTACTTCAAAATATCAAAATCGATACTGAACAACAACTTGAAACTGTCACATCAATCCGATGCAGGCAGATGCGAATTAAATAAAAAAAAAATTCACCAAGATCTGTCAAATACAATTCAACAGTGTAGCTGACATGTATCCACGCAAAATGTCCTCATTTCGCTGCCAAGCCAACTGCACTCCTTACCTACTTAAATGGAGCACAACATCATTATATCGACGAGAAGGTATACAAAAATAATAAAAATAGCCACGACCAGACCACTTAATCATCCCCAAGAGCTGTGCGACCTTTTTTTTTTCTGTATTATTCCTTGCTCCACTTGTTTCCAAGAAATAAATACAAATACAGAAACACCCCAATCGGATGATTTCGAATAAACACAACGCGCGAGAGGAAATACGCCAACATCCGAGTATACGCTCATCGGACATCGGATGTTGGAATGGTGTTGCTCCTGGCTCGGATGGAAATGAAATATCCTTTTCGGTTGGATTCTTGTCAACCACCCTCAAGGCGACGGCAAAAGGAAGCGTCAAAGAACGAGCATCAAATAATTTCCGGTGGCCAGAAGGGAAAAAAACCAACAAGGAACGCGAACAGGACTCGAAGTTATCAATTGACGCGAACATTTTAAATGGTGGGGCATTAAATGACCACGACACTCTGTAGTTGTGAAAAAGGTGTTTTGTCATTGAAAGAGGAAGGATGTGCCGTTGATTGCCCGAAGCCGTAATAAATGAGATTTTATTGGCGAGAGCCCAGATAGGCACTTGATAATTTATGAGACTTCTCCGCGGTTGTGTTCGGATTTCTGTCGATGCGAGTACAGTAAGAACTAAAACAACTCGGGAAACATCAAAGTTGGTAAAAACAACCCTAATTGCAAATCGTGAAATCCTCATAAACAATTTTTCAATGGATATCTTATTACATTCACGATAAAGCAAGTCCCCTTTTCAATATACGAGTCCCTACGCCCATCGCGCTTGCATGGGCTTTCCCAGATTTGCGTACCTACAACCACGTAGTAGAGCCTACGGCTCTGTCGGATGGTGGGTATACTTTTTCCACTTTGATATCCCACGACAATATTTGAGAAGCCCACTCACGTCGAAATTAATTTTCCCTCGGAAGTAGTCCCTTACCACAGGCTACACCCGACCTCAGCGTAAAAGAGGACAACAAAAGAATCCAATTTTGTCAAGTTAACTTATTAACTACATATTTTGTTCGCTCACAAAATTTCAATGCAATTCGGCATAATAGAAATCCTACACCGTCAATAATTGGCAAGCCAAAGGAAAAAGCGACCCAAATTCTTTTACTTATCGAAAGCCGCCTAATCGTTTCCCAGTGACGAAAAATAGGTACCGATCCCATCAATAATTTTACAAAAATTCGAACCTTTTTCAATGTTCGCTTGTTCAATTGAGCTGCGTCGGGATTATCCCAAAGGTCAAGCAACACCATCTGGACGATGGAAATGGATGTAAACATTTTCGGGCACATTTCCTAAATTATTTATTTGACAGGAAAAATTCCGACAGACTGGCTTTGTTCGAACTTAATTAGTTGACGTGGTAGAAGAGCACTTGGAAAATTCTTACCATTGTTGACAGAAAATTGAAACGTTTACTGGGGGATAACATTCAGAGTTGACTGATTGCGAGAGGCCTTTTCATCTATTTATTTAAAGTTCACGAGTCACGACGGATAGAAGAAACACTCATAAATAGAAGGAACGCGTAGAACTTGTTTCTTATATAATGCGTTCGCATAGAAGAGCACCACGGATATAAGAAACTTCTTTTTTCTTTTTCTTTTTAGAGGTTTCTTTAAAAATAATTTTTTCTTATATCCGTGGTGTTTTTATCTTCATCGTGGACTCTATAAAAGTTCCAACTACTCAGTCCGTTTTTAAAGCAAAAGCAACAAAATTACAAGCGACTCATTTTGCAACAATTATTTCCTCGAGTTAAATTTTAGCTCCGATACAAAATTCTGTCCAAAATATAGCTGAGCTAAATTCAGGCGAATCCCTTTAGCCGAGCTAATAAATAAAAATTTTGTTTCAGAGTGCGAGGAAGTACATTCTGAAACAAAAGTTTTATTTTTACTTTATTTTTTTTTTTCCCGAGGGTAGGTGAAAATCTTCCAAAGACACTATCGGCCTTACCAATAATCAACTTTAGTCTGGCAGTTTATGCAAAGACCCAACACTTTCCAAAATCCCTTTACCAATAAACAAAAATAGTTGCCAGAATATCGCTAACTGTAGGGTTAAATGTTAATGTTCAGAAACCCATGTTTATCTCGGGCATTAGCTAAATAAATCCTCCCGAAATGTCATTTTGCAGAGGAGTGTTGCCCAACCCTCCTAAATGATGGTATGGAATTTCGTAATAGGAGCAAATATACATACGATGTTGTTCAGCCTGAACGTTTATAATTATTAACTAATTTTAGTAAATTGTAAATGTTTTCTGATTTTATTCGTGGGAATACAACAATGCAAGTGGTTTTTAAGTCTAGCAAACACAAATTTGTACAAATGTATGGACAGAATTAAAAAAATAATGCATTTTTGTTTTATTTCTAAACACCCCGTATTACAATATTAAGCATACAAAAATTTGACGTAACTGCTGAATAACGAGTTGATAACTTTTACGCAGCGTTTATTAATATGTGGATTAAAATTTGTACTTCGAATATTTTGACTAAAAGAAATGGTTAGTGCTTCATCTTGTTTAACCGCTAGTGCTTGCTTTGTGATTGATTTTCATTTTAGTTTGTAACGAATGCATGCTGAGTAAAAAATAAATTTAATATAAGTTTGGGATCTTTCCAAGAATTTCTTGAGAGTAGTCGCTAAAAGGATAAAATATCTGTTCATTTAATATTGGACAGCTCATACCTGAATACCTTTTTTTTACAATTCTCAGTACCTTAGGCGGCAGGTAGTTTTTGGATGAAGATCTCAAATATTGGTGTGGAAATGGTTGTTGTGAAAAGGTTGACTTCGCGGAAAATATAGATAGAAGAAATGTCAGCATTCAGCAAAATTCATGCGAAATAATAAATTTGGGAACTGCTGCAGGAATATCAGGTAGAATGTGCGAATTTAAGATATGCAAAGTTCTTTATTACTTGGTGCGAATTCATCTAGGAAAAAACATGACAGCTTTCGTGTAGAAGAATGTCCACGGCTTTATATTTTTTTCCCGAATTAAGTAATATAAGCCATGCAATTTTTAAAAGATCAAATTGTATTTATTTTCATACCTCCATATACTTTTGCAAGTACTGTTTTGCAAACGGAAATGAATACGCAGGTTAATATTTCTTTCGAAAATATTCACTTGCTACCGATCTAAATGTGATCGTTAGACTACCAATAAGTTTTGATTTGCATTATCAGCCAACGAATAAATCAAAGCATTCTAATAAACTGTGTTCCGTTTATTGTATAATTTAAAAGAGACCTTATTACGACACAAATTCGCTCATAAATCAATCGTGAAGTATTAGAAAACAAAGGAAAGCGTACTATAAAAAGTACCGAAAATTGTGTCCGATCGAACAATAGGGCAATACTGATTTGCATACGATATTTGACAGATCAGCGGATATTTTGTGCATTTCCTATTTTCTGTTTTGTTTTTTGCTTATAAAAAGCTTCAGAAAGCCTTCAAAAGAAATCTGTTGGGCAAATTTATTTGCAATTTAAATATTCCATTTTTTAGAATAAAATCCTCGTTGTGAAATAAACCATTGACCTTGTTTTTCACGAAAACAAATTATGAAATTTGAATTCTGCGATGACAAAAAATGTAATAGTTTCTAAGAAAGTTGTCGCACTAGTAAATGTGGAGGTCTAATTGTTTATTGGTACCGTTTTACTAATGCTGTACATTTTTACTAAATCTGGCAACCAGCTAATCGTCGACATTAGTGTTTGATTATTAGTAAGGCCGTATGAGAATAGCAAGCGCGTGCTCATAGTAGTGTCAGATTTCTACTGACTAAAATCACCACCCTTCGATAAATTGTTACTTTATTGTCTGTCAAAATTTAGCGTGGCCATTTAATGGGTCGGCACATTTTCCCAAGCTAAATTGTGACAGATCGTTGTGTCCTGTTGCGGAAAAGTATAAATAGAGTTGAAATAAGAGAGAATTACATTTTTGAAGGGAATTTTTTCAAAGAACAGCTGTTTTCTGTGACACTTATCCACAGCGTACTCCATCACTCCGTGTCAAAATTAAGCTACGATTTTAGTCAATGTTTCGAGAAAAAAGTTGGAGAGCAGCTAAAATTAAGTTAAGCTTGAGCCGCGTACTAAGCTTAAACACTACTTACTTATACAAGGTGGGCCAAAAGAAGTCATCCGATGTTGTTTGATTCTCATTTTTTTTCTAAATGAACTTCAATCAATTGTGACGGCGCCCATTTGGCTGATATCATCTTCTCGACTTGACCAATAAAATTCTAAACAAACAGAATCGCAGTTTTTATTTAGGAAAAAAATGAGAGCCAAACAACATCGGATGACTTGTTTTGGCCCACCTTTATGTATAGACAGCTCCTAACCAGTGATCCGAGATTGAGTGAAAATGAAAATGAAAGGAAAACGAGGGACAAGCTTAAAAAAGGTAAACAAAATGGAAAATCTCTATAAAACGTAAATTGTTGAAAAATACAATTAAACCTAAGGGGTCTGCGACTTGACACCTTCAAACTTTTAGTGTGAACGCACCCTTAAACCGATTTACCGAACTGTCAATGTCAAAATATTCAGTAAAATCAACATATTCATCATGGTGACACGAAATAACAACGTTTACAAATAATTCAAATTTACTACTGAATTTCCGAGTCGGTGGTCACAACTTTAAGAGCTTTAACGTCAATTTTCGGCAACAAGCGTTGAAGCGCATTTTTGGTTAAACGGCTTCGTCAATAAGTCAAATATGTGTTACTGGGCAGGTGTGTCTTATGAAACATCCTCAAAAAGTCACTTTTTGTTGCGGTTTTCTGCCGGTGGCGTCATTGGGCCGTTTTTTTTTCGTCAATAAAAATTACGTCACTGTAATTCGTATTCCCAACAGAGACATGTTGCAACTTTATTTCTTTGAGCAATTGCATGAATTGGACATCAGTGATATGTGGTTCCAACAAGCCACACAGCGGGTGCAACAATCGAGTTATTAAAGTCTCAGTTCGGTGAAAGTGCTATCTCGAGAAACAGACCCGTCTATTGGACGCCGAGATCGTGTGACTTAACGCCTCTTTTTGATGGGGCTACGTTAAATCATTCGTCTATGCAAACAAGCTGGCGACGTAAGAGGAGCTCAGAGCCAATATTGAACGCGGCCGTATCGGTCGAAATGTGCGGCCGAGTTATCAAAAATTGGGTTCATCGTATTGACCGCTGCATACGTTCCCGTGGTGGACATATGAACGAAGTCGAATTCTATTCATAAATGTTTTTATTCAAGCCAATAAATTTATTTTTGAGATATCTCAAGTAGTTTGCATTTTGTTTAAAAAATAAGTTGTCAAGTCCTTAATGAAAGACCATTTATTTTCGATACACCGAGCAATAATTCATAGCTTGCTATCTGTCAATATATTCACAGAAAGAAAGAACGATAGTTTGCAATAAAATGTAGGGTTAAGTGATGCCAACTCTTGTATAATTATGCATTGTAGTCATAGGACGTTTTTACAATCAATTCAAACAAATAAAATTTGTGTTTTGTAAGTCGGTACTTTGATCAAAGTCGTAATATTCGTTTTCATTCATAACAGTGCGTCATGTTTATTTTCCAATTCTCAGCTGGACGTCAAACAAAATTATGTGGAAAAAACTCGTTCGCTTAATTTTGACAGTATAAGTTCCGTAAAAACAAAAGAACTGTGTTGGTAAAGTTGATTGACTTGCTACTGTTAATTCAATTGTTGCGAATACCTATATTTTCTCTGATCTGTCAAAATTTAGCTGTTGAAAAATGTATTTTGCTTACTTAAATTCTGTAGAGATTTTTCGTACAGTGGCTAACAAATTTAGCTTGAACTGCTCACTGCTTGGCTTAACCGCTTTGCTTAATTTTGTCTTTGGAAAAAATTTTTGTATGGGGGCTTAATTTAAGCGAGCAGCATACTAGGCTTAAAAGTGAAAGAAAACAGCCCATCGAACATCTACGTAAGATTTTTTTGTATCGGAATGCATTCACTCGTTTTATATTTTGTCAGATAGAAAAGGAAATTATTTTAAGCTTGTTAATAGAAGCGGTTAAATTCCTTAATCATTTCAGATGAAAACAAGTTAAAATTTCTCGTAAGGGAAAAGGGTGATTTTTTTCTAATCTAGAGGATAATACTTTTGCTGATAAAAAAATGGAAAAACAGTTTTCAAAGTCTGGGAACACTGCTCCTAACTCGTTCATATGCCACCCAATA
Organism: Cheilosia impressa; assembly: GCA_948293265.1. Lineage (NCBI taxonomy): Eukaryota > Metazoa > Arthropoda > Insecta > Diptera > Syrphidae > Cheilosia > Cheilosia impressa. The sequence goes on from OX411884.1 coordinate 23,028,873, forward strand.
ATTTACTGGCCCATTTCTAGTTATTAAGAGTCATTCGAAGGATATCCATGGACAAACAAATGGCAGCCATTCAAATCTAAAAATATACATTTCATGCGATACAAATATCCGAGAGGATATATTTTTACCGGAAGACTGCTGCTAACAAAAATCCATAAATTTGCAATATGGTCGGCGTTATCTACTCGTATCTTTCGCATAATACTCGTAAATCTCTTGAAATTAGTTTTCCTGTGAATATATATGACGACCGAACGACTTTGTGAGCCTTAAAGTTGATTGAATCTCTTTTTGATTAATGTGATGAAACAACGTTGCTGGGCAGAAACCTATTGCCAGGCGTGGATTTAAATTCGTATATTTGGCTTGGAAGGAGTTTGGTTTTTATTTATCGATCTACGTGGTGTGGTTAAATTGTTTGTACCAAATCAAAATATGCAAAGGGGCCTCTTCAGCATGGAGAACTCGGGTCCGATGTCTCTGCTGCTTACTGTAATGGCCGGGGAAACAGATGCTCGAACTAGGTGCACAGGCAAACACTCTAAGACCTTTATAATGGGTCACCATGCTGGGAGCGGAATGTTTTAAAGACTTTCTAGTTCGATGTTGACAGCGTTCGAAAAATAAATCAGCGGCACCTCAGGGTGTCCATATTGGGTAGACTTCAATACGTACGATCCTCGGAAATCGGGTTTTTATACCCAGTTCTCTTTTTTCTTATTGATTTTCCGCACAGGAACCTACTAACGGGTGCCCCATAAATAATTTTGATAAAAAATACAGATTTTCAATTAGAAAGCTTAAATGTTTCATTAATTCATAGAGAATACAGATTGGGGTTATGTGTGGCATAGCACATCGGATAAACGGCCGCCACGGCTTTGCTGGCAAGTACGTAGTCTTTTATTGAAATTTTCTATGACAGTTTCGCATAAATGTGGCTGAATTTCGTTAACACACCTCCCAATTTCCCCTTTCAAGGCATTTGCGATTCGTTCGATTTGGTATGGGTAGACCTCACCCCTATGTAACTATGCAATAAATTCCTCTCCAACCTAATCCATGCATAGAAACCGCATCAATATACTCCCGAAAGTCAGTTGTCCCAGACATGACATACCACCCACTCAAGCAGAATTCGTTAATCTGTCATTATATTGTCATTATCTCTGATTAACCTTCCGAAGAGATGGCGAAAGTCCTTGTAATAGAGATTTTCGTCTTCTCTTTCCCCCAATCTCGCAACCAGGGCATTGTACCGCAATGTTATAAATATTATTTCAAAAAGATTACCGAGGCTTAACGGGTGGGCAAATATTCACACGATTATACAATTAATCCCTGTTTACCTGTATTGTGCGCACAAGAGTGACTCGTATACTCGTATCTCCCGCGGAGCCATAGTCAACATGTTATTTTAGCGGATGATGCTGATACAGCGAAAGCGACTGGAAAATCGAAAATGCTTTCCAAAGGTCAGGGACAACGTGTTATTGTGGAATAAATTTGAATACAGTCTTGTTTGTTGACACCAACTTTACAGTGTGATTTTAGTTATGGAAGAGAAGGACACGATTGCCTTTGAAAATATTATGCCTGTCAGTTTGTGCAAGCCATTGAGGCGAAATTTATATTCAGATGGGAACACATTTACCTTTCAAGTATGTGTACCTACTATGAATTTTGAGGCTGTATAAATTCTCGTTCATCAAATAAGATTGATTGGAGTTGGCGGAGTGCCAATTTCTGAGAGCAAACTCTGAGCTGAATAGAAAAATCAAAGAGGCTGATATCGCTGCCAATTGAAAGCATCGTAGCAGGTTGGGGACACACGAGTCCTTGGAGTTATTTTGAATGAAAATTAAATCGAAAAAAAACGAATCGGATTGACTGCAGGATACTGCCAATACATCAAGCTTATTAATCTAGTTACAGTAATCAATCTAAAGTAAAATTGATTTTGTGATTGAAATAATCTGCACCAGTTAAGACTCCACTAGAAATTCATTTTAAATCAGCGGTGGGACCAGTGGGACACAATTTTCGGACTGAATTTCCCACGACGATTATGAAAAATACGCGAAAATGCCCTTTGCCCATGCTGGCGTTAAAAAACAACAAAATACACTTTTTTTTTGTTCTGAGAGATAAAAACAATGTCGCTTTTAGCTTATTTTGAAAGACAAATTTCCCACGAAATGGGGGTTGGGACGCATCGTAAGTCACAGCAGTTCGCTGTAGTTAATCGTCCAGTCACAGTCAAAAGCGGTGCTATGTAGTTCGACATTCACATAAAGTTTTCTTACAGAACGATCGTGATTGCACTGCAAAATGTCAGACTAAATAATCGAAAATCAATGAACATATCACAAATTACTGAAAAATTCAATTACAATTTGGCGCAAATGGTTTCAATTCAATTCAATCCGAAATTATCAAAATGAGACAGAAATTTTGACAAATACTATCTCACTGTATATTACGCTGAAAATTAGAAAAATAAAAAAAATAACATTTCCCGTACAAGCTGTATGAAAAATCAAATTTTACCAATTTTCCAATTTTCCCTAAAAATTTTTCCAATTTTCTTCACGTATGTAATTTCCTTGGGCGGCGACAAACACACCAAAAATAAGTAAGCTCAAATCGGACGATCCGTTCTCGAGTTATAAGCTTTCTTAAGCTACGATTACATGTGTCACTTTTCATGTGAAATTTTGACATGCCGACGCCATTGTGACGTTAACATTTGTCCTAAATTTGTCACTACGTGTGATCGCTGTCGAAGGTCTAGTTACGCGGGCTGTCGCTCCTACGAAAGCACGCACGAGTGACAACCGAATGGTCGAGTATTTGCGACGTCCGCATGTCAAAATTTGCCACGAAAAATGGCACGTGTAATCGTAGCAAATTTATTTTACATGAAGAGATTTTTGTTGTCATTTTGATCAAGTATGTAGCAACGATTTTATTACCAAAATTTGAAGGCATTGTCAACAAACGATTCCTGTCGGTCGATTTTTTTTCAGAAAAACAAGTAAAAGCTGATAGTTTTATTTGCTTATAATGTAAAATCCACAAGGCTATTATCCATTAGGACTAAAACTCATCAGAATACGACCTGGGCAAAATTTTACAGTCATGTCAAATGATCTATTGTTGACTTTGTTGATTTGAATTCGATTCAGACGTCGTCCCAAAAATGAAAACTTCACACAAGCGAATGGTTGTGAGTAGCCAGGCCCTGTAACATTTTTTTCTTAAGCTTAGAACACAATTTCAGCTAAATTTTTAAAAATAAAAAATAAATTATTAGCGCAACACTTCGGTAGCGACCCTGGGCCTTGCTTCTCACAACAATTCGTTTTGTGTGAGTTTTTCATTTTTGGGACGAATGGAAGGGATCTACAATTTTATGCCGAGTCCAAACGGCTAATTGAGAAGCTTCCTCATGACAATTATACTCTCGGATGTTTGTCAGACGTTCGCGAGAGGTGGCGCAGTGAAAAAAAACATGAGTTGGAATTTGGGTTCTCTGGGGATTCGAACCTGGGACCCCTAACTTAGTAGTCCAACACACTAACCACTAAGCCACTGCGCCGACTAAATTTTTGCTCCCCTTTATTATACAGAACTCTCTTCAAAATTAAGTAGAGTACAATTTAAGCGAATCCCATTAGCCGAGGGGTAGGTACGCACTCGAGCTAAAAATCAAACTTTTGTTTCGGAATGTACTTCATGTATCTGTCAAAATTTAGCGTGAAGCTTTAATGGGTCGGTACATTTCCTCAAGTCAAATTTCGACAGATCGTTGTGTTCTATTGCATTTTCGTTCTGCGGAGAAGTAAGTAAGGATGAGGAATACCTGGATTCAGAAATTGGTGAAATAAGCGAGAGTTGAATTTTTGAAGTAAGTTTTTTTCAAAGTACAGCTGTTTTCTGTGATAACTTTTCAAGGCGCGCTCTATGTCAAAATTTAACAAGGATTTTAGCTAGTGTTTGAAGAGAAAAAATCCAAAGAACAAAAAAAATGTGTTTACCTCGAGCAGCGTACTTAGCTTTAAGCTATAATTTTGTTTTTGCCCATTGAGGGCAAAATTCTCATTGTTATGGAAGTAGGTTTCTCAATGCGTACCCTTGTGGGCATGTGACTACAATTTTAGAGGTGTAGTGGCGCTCTGTCCTAATATTTCCCACGAAACGTAATAATATTTCCCTATTCACCGCACTCAAATTCCCTTTCAAATAATTACCTTGAAATGTACTTTTTGTGAAATAAATCTTTCTTTTAAAAGTAAAATTTATATTTTACGGATATAAAAATCATATCAAATTATGTTTGCTATAAAATTCCCAGTTTGTTAATATTTATACCAGAAAATCTTGCTAAAAAGCGATTTACAGAAGCTCTTTTTTTGTACATTCCTTGTATTTTTAATCGTGGTGAAATGCAGATATCAATTTTGATGAAATTTCATTTCCCGAATAATGGATTTGTAGGTTTTTATTTTTTTTACCATGGACGGCCTTTCGGACATCGAAATTCCCACAAAAAGGAAAAAATTCCACCATATAAGAAAACTGGCGACAGACAATAACAGTTTCTCTCATGCTCTCAATATATCCACCAATGAAAATGCTGCCTCTCTCGCTGTGAGAACTGTTAACGGATGCAACGGACAGAAAAGTAGAAAGTAAACCTACTTTATCCGTCGTATTCGGCACGTGCGCTGCTTATGGGTCAGCTTCCATAAGGTTCTGTGTATTCTATTAGACTATCAGTCGAATACGTTGCCGCAACGGATGCGACGGATTCTATGGGTTGGGCCCTTAACTCAATTTGAACCATGAAAAGATACACAATCGAGCAACGCGTTGAAGTTATTCAGGCTTATTATGAAAATGGTCATTCAAATCAAAATGCATATCGTGCACTTCGTGATTTTTTCGGTCAATTTAATCGTCCAAATGTGCGTATATCGTACAATCGGAAAAATCGTGCAAAAATTTGACACCGTTGGACTTCTTTCTTTATGGTTATTTGAAAGAGAAGGTGTACGTCGATAAGCCAGCAACATTTCAAGAGCTAAAGGATGAGACAATTCGGCACATTAACAATGGAGGTGCGCCGCCGAGGTCGCGGCGGCCATTTGGCCGATATTTTGTTCCATACATAATTGAACCATACCAATATTATCATAATAAAAAGAAATGACAACAATTTCCTAAATAATTCTTTTTAATTCAAAATCAACATCGGCCCTTAAAACTTAACCACCCTTTATAAATAAATCCACTGCAGAAAGTGAAAAGGCATCTTGAGAGTAGCTAGGTTAGGACACATTTAATTTTTAAAGTTTTATTCCGATTTTGTTTGTCTAATTTTATCAGTTTAGACATTAAAAAAAAATACAAACGATAATATGAACTCTCATGGTACAGTTTTCCCGTTCAGCATTAAATAAAATGTCCCCACCATTTATTCTAAAAAAAAAAAACTCACATATAAGGATTACGAACGAAAAGTTTTTCCATTTTTGACGCTAGTCGTCTAACTAATTTTTTTATTGGCGGACTACATATTTAATGATTTTTTTGATGCTAACATTGCTGCCCCCATAACGTTCCGTTCCAAATAAGCTGGGCCCAACCCAGATGCGTTTCATCTGTCATTCACTTTACTCGTTTCCAAAATCAGAAATGACCGAATAGAGACAACTTTTTCAAAAGTTCTTTAGTCGTCGCTCCAGAGATAAATTGGAAAACTTCTTTCGGGCCATTTATTACCTACACACACCCAAACTAGTGTTCGTTGTAACTTACTCTCAACAATCATTTATACAGATTTGCATTTTGCGTTCTCATCCAACCCATTTGGGTTTGCGGGAAAAAAAAAACACACACACAAACTTTCGAGCAGTAATCCCGAATATATGTTTCCCAAACGATGCCTTTGGGATGAAACTGTATATGGAAGCACAGACGCAACGTCCATACGCAATCCATGTAGCTAATGACCGCAATTCCGGTACCACAATTAAAAGTGGAACTCTAGAAAACTCCAGCTAATACAGCTTGGAATCAGAAATCAAGCGAGCATAAAATAGCCAGGGAAGTTGGAAACCACATGCATATGAGAACGAGTATCTACTCGTAAGTTTGGCTTATGTTACCGCATGCTCGGTTGCACACATGCAAAACTGGTTTCTATGGATATGGGTTTTTTTTTTTCTTTTTCCAATGAGAAAATAAAACTGGTTCTTGAAAGAACAGAAAGGCTGCGTGGTCACCGAGGCGGGGATTGTCATAAGTAGCAGTTAATTAAAATGTCCTTACATAAAACATACATCAATTACATATATCCCTCTTGTAACTGAAAGGATATGTCAACGAGGACGCTGGAGCACCCCTGCTCAAATATTCAAATGAGAAAATTGTAAACACGTGCCGGAGAAGAGGTATTTTCCAAAATTAATTTAACTCGGAAAAACACATTTCGTACATCATGTACGATTTCATTTGTTTATGTTCTGCACAAGTGCAATTGTGTGTAATGTGGTGGAGGTTGGCAAATATCCCATAAAATTAGATTTCTTTCTCAAACAGAGTAAAAGTGCGAAGCCCCAGCCTTTGGATGTCGTACAATCCGTGCGTGATAATTCCCCAATGTACCCAACCGCCCTTGTTTCTGTGTCTGTGTCTGCACATTGAGCGCCATTAGAAACCCAACTTGATTTCATTATTTTGGGTGTGGGCGTGCATCTACCAGGAGGTGGGTGACTCGAGGAGAATTTTATTAAATTTATTTGTGTCTACCTACAATATTTCGACAAATTGAATCAAAGATGTTTGTGAGGCAAATTGGAATTCAGCTGCAAATGGTCGTTATCCAATCCGAAATGGGACTTGAAGGGATACAAAAAAAGGGAAATACTGTCGCAAGGAGATGGAGGTAACGCTTGACTGGGGAATGAAGGCATCTCAATTAGTTTCCCATTTGAACTGCCTTGAAGTTAGACCGCGCCGGTGTTGAAGGGTAGTGATGCGATGTCATGAGAACACAAGCGTTCTCACCTAGCCTCTCACTATCAACTCCTACTCTCACCTCCACGTGGTGACTGGTGGGTGCCTAGTACCTCGACTGGAGATTGGGTAACCAACCCCTTTGGAAGGTCGTTGGTGGCAGCAGACGAGAGAGGGGGGAGGAGTGTTGTTTTCTCACTAAGACACCTCCTCTGGTACCAGACGGCAGCGGAGGAGTTCCCTAGATGGAGCCAACGGTGGCGTCTACAGTTCCAGTCAGGCCGAACTATGTAGTGTAATCCCTATAGAGCTGCTCTGACATATTCGGATACCAGGTCTATAGGGATTTCCAATACCGAGCCAGGGTATTGGAGAAGAGTTGGTGGCGGATGAACCCTTAATGGGCCAACGGCAGCGCTCACATCCCAAAGTGGGTTACTGGCACCGGAGTAACCGGCCTGCTGTCCTAGGGTCAAGGGCCTGGCCCTCCAGGTTGGGGGTTGTGCCGTCGGGGTAACTTCCCGACCATGTAAAAAAAGAATAGTTTTGAGAGAGACACGAGGAGCCTCGGATAACAATTTCCCTCAAACGGCAACTAGACCCGGAACGTCAACGGACAACGATTTAAGAGTATGTACCTGGAACGTGCGAACGCTGTACACCCCAGGTGCTACTCAAAAACTTGAGTCTGTCCTCACGCGGTACAAGGCAGATATTACCGCGATCCAGGAGATACGATGGATAGGAACAGGTATGATGAAAAGGAAAAATTGCGATATTTATTACAGCTGCCATAAAAGATTGCATGTATTAGGATGCGGATTCGTCGTGGGAAATCGGCTTAGGACAAAAGTCATTGACTTTAGGCCGATAAGTGATCGCCTAGCTGTGATCCGCATCAAAGCTACTTTCCAAAACATAAGCCTAATATGTGCACACGCCCCTACCGACGAGGCTGAAGACCCTATCAAGGAGGAGTTTTATGACCTCCTGGATGGAGCCTACGGAGCCTGTCCGGAGTACGATGTCAAAGTTGTGCTCGGGGACTTCAATGCTAAAATCGGAAAGGAAAACATCTTTGGCGGGTTAGTTGGTAAACACAGAATCCACGATACGACCACAGACAACGGTTACCGACTAACTGACTTCGCGGCAGCTCGTAATACGGTGATAAGTAGCACTAGGTTTCCAAGGCTAAGGATCCACACAGCAACCTGGCGCTCTCCAGACGGTCGAACCGCCAACCAAATCGACCATGTGCTAATCGACGCGAGGCACGCATCCAACATCCTCAACGTGCACACATTCCGAGGGGCAAACGTCGACTCTGACCATTTTCTTGTTGCGGCTAAGTTCAGAGCTCGACTATCCAACGAGAAGAAGCTGCGTTCCGCCCAGAAGAAGAAATTCAACGTTGGACGCCTTAGCACACCTGGAGTAGCCAGAGTCTACAAAGAGCGCCTGAGTGAGAAACTCTCCGCAGTGCATTCACCTACCACAAATGCCAACACCCAGTGGTCCCAGTATCGCGACATCATCAAAGAGGTAGCCGAAACCACCTTAGGGTACCAGCCACCCCAGAGAAAGAGCCCGTGGTATGATGATGAATGCGTACGCAGGAAAAAGGTGACAGAAGATGCACATATAAAGGCGCTGCAGCGCAAAACAAGGGCAGCGAGGGAAGAGTATCGAGCCAGGAGGAGGGAGGAGAAGAAAATCCTGCGTAGAAAGAAGAGGGCCTACGCAGTCTCCCAGCTCAAGGAGATCGAAGAGTCCCGCGATCGAAGCAACATCCGGAAGTTCTACAAGAAAGCCAAGCAACTGGCTGCTGGCTTCAAGACCGGAACGCAGGCTCTTCGAAACAGTGATGGAAACCTAGTCACCGAAACGCAGGGAATAGTAGATGTTTTTAAGCAGCACTTCCAGCAGCTGCTAAATGGGCATCATGTAGAGAGAGTGATAGGGCAAGAAGAGAACCCACGTCCAGTCAATGAAGATCCAGTTCCACCGCCCAGTATAGAAGAAGTTGGCTTAGCAATAAAAAAGCTAAAGAACAACAAGGCCGCCGGCTCTGATGGTTTACCAGCGGAGCTCTTCAAATACGGTGGTGATGTTTTGGTAGGGCGCATGCACCAAATCATCAACCAAGTATGGGTGGAGGAAAGTATGCCCGATGACTGGACTATCAGCTCCATATGCCCCATCTACAAAAAAGGCGATCCTATGTCTTGCAAGAACTATCGAGGCATATCCCTGCTTTATGTCGCATACAAGATCCTATCCAACGTACTGTGTGAACGTCTCAAACCGTTCTGCAACACACTAATCGGCACGTACCAGTGTGGCTTCCGGCCCGGCAGATCGACTATAGACCAAATTTTCACACTGAGGCAAATCCTGGAAAAGACCAATGAATTTCAAGTCGAGACTCACCACCTATTCATCGACTTCAAAGCCGCATATGATAGCATTCATCGTCAGGAGCTTTATGTGGCGATGGCCGAATTCGGGATCCCGGCAAAACTGATCCAGCTATGTAGCGTGACGCTGGAGAACACACGCTGCAACGTGCAATTTGGAAGTAGTTCCTCCGAGCTATTCGAAACATGCACCGGATTTCGGCAAGGAGACGCATTATCATGTGACTTCTTCAATCTCGTGCTAGAGCAGATAGTGCGCAGGGCAGGTGTCAACACGGAAGGCACTATCTTCAACAAATCCGTCCAGCTACTGGGGTATGCAGACGATATTGACATCATCGGTCGCTCCCAGCGTGCCGTGATAGAGGCTTTTACGGCGATTGAAGAACAGGCGAAATTCGTTGGTCTTGTAGTAAATGAGGACAAGACTAAGTACATGCTATCAACAAACAAACAAGTATCTGTCCACCGCCTAGGACAGAACGTCACTATTGATAGCAACAATTTCGAGGTAGTTAAGGAGTTTATCTACCTCGGAGTAAACATGAACTCCACAAATGACATCCTAGTGGAGATCCGGCGAAGAATTACCCTAGGAAACCGCTGCTACTTCGGTTTGGCAAAACAATTGGGTTCAAAACTCCTAACTCGAAGGACAAAATGTATGCTTTACAGAACCCTTATCCTGCCAGTTCTGCTTTATGGCGCCGAGTGCTGGACGATAAGCAGGAAGGGAGAGCTGATACTGGGCTCCTTCGAAAGAAAAATTCTTCGGCGGATTTTTGGTCCTGTGTGCGAGGAGGGCGAATGGAGGAGAAGATACAACCGCGAACTCTATGAGCTGTACCAAGATGTGGATGTAGTCCAAAAAGCCAAAATACGTCGACTACATTGGCTCGGCCACATCGAGCGAATGGACAATAATGCTCCAGCTAAGAGGATCTTCGAATCCCAGCCGCCAGGTTCGAGACGACAAGGAAGACCGAACCTCCGTTTCAAAGACCAAGCCATCGCGGATGCCAGAGCGCTTGGTCTGGATAACTGGAAGCAGCGTGCCCGGGATCGCAGAGGATGGAAGGCTGCAGTGTCTCAGGCAGAGACTCTCCACGGGTCGGGAGCCCGTTAAGTAAGTAAGTAGAAGTTAGACCGCGATTTGCAGTTAAAATGTTAACTTTTCACCTTTCTGCCAGCAAATGCCGAGTGGGCTTTGCGGTTTGGCACAACTTCCCTGTAGTTGAAGTCAGCAGGCTATGCCTTAAAAATAAAAATCCTGACCATCTCCAAATTAAGTTCGGTGAAAGTTTTTTTTTTGTCCAAAATGCTTCAAATGAGTTTGACATATTTAGTCCATTTAAGGACTGTCGAATTTTTAGCCTAAGCAAAAGCAACCTAAGACTGACCCAAATCTCTATGTTTAATAAAATTGTTTCTCTATTGGCATGAGGATTTTTTAATGCATCAGATCACTGAAATAAAACCTTGACCAAAATAAGACTTGATTCAACAATTTTGTTGTCAATATACGTCCAACAAGATGTTTCTATCATATTGACAACAATTTTTATGACTTTGATCTTGTCTTAAAATTGTTTATTTGCGTGTATGAACTTTTTTGTTAAATTTACCAAAATCCTGTTGATTTTCCCAAGAAATTTTGTCAATTAACAAAAAACGTTGTTATTACCATCGAAATTGTTTGCCGTTTTGTTAAATTTACGGCAAATATTGCTAATATTACAGAAATAATCTGTCAGTACTACAGTTGTCCATTGTTGAATCTTTAAGAATATTGCAGGTTATATAGAATTTTTATCTCGGTTCCATAATTTTAATTTGTTGATTCAACAAATAAAAAAAATGATAAGAAAAACAAATAAGGAATCAGATTTATTAAAATAAAAAATGGAAATTACATTACAATATTTTTAGAAGATATTACATAGAAAACATCAATATAAAATTTTAAAATTAAAAAGGCTATTAATTAAGGACATAATGATACCGAACGAATTTACCTAACTTGAGTATAAGAAGATCCGCTATACATTAAACACCGACAACGTAGATGCCATGTTCCCACAAAACTGAAATCGCGAGGTTTCGATGAACTTTTAGCGAAACCTCGTAAGTCGTTCGCACCGAGTTGAAGTGATTTCAAAAGTCAATATTGAAGTGGCTGGCAAAACAGCTGTTTGCTAACGCACAGTAATAAGGTCTGTTCCCTTACTTTCAAATCTAACGAATTTGTACTAATTCGTACGAATTTTACTCAAAGTCCTTCCTTAACTCGAAAAATTCGTAAAAGAGAACGTCATCGAAAGAGCAAGACATTACCCCTCAAAAAATTTCTTAGTGTAGAATTAAAAAAGCTGTCAGTCACCTTTCAATTAACAGCTGATTTGAAATTCGTTGTTCTATTTGACATAAGAGTGCATTTGTTTTGATTTTTTACGTATTTAAATGGTATCAACAGGCAGGAAAATAAAATTGAATGTTCTCCTTAGATTCTTTTCGAAAGTGGTGACGAAATTCTTCCTCGCTGTGAGGATTAAGAAAGGACAATCTCCTCCACGTAATTTTTAATGCTGTGTCGCTTTTTCTCCTTCTCGATTGCTTGTAGTTCAATCAGTACAAACTCTTCCACATAGGTACTCGGATTCTTCAAAAAGAAGGTAGGTTTATTCCGAATCACTTTCATCTCTAGATGAATCAACTAATCTTGTTAGTTAATTAGGAAAATTCTTCGTTTATCAGATATTTTAACAACTTTTTGTGCCACTTTTTGAATTTTTGAATTATGTATCTGTCATTATTCGTAGTTTACTAAATACAAAAGCCGTCCCTAACTTTTTCGTAAGTGTCTCTCTCCGTGAGAGAATTTATCCCCACCACTGCCATTTTGACAGTATTTTCCATTTTACTACAAAAGTAAAGGAACGGACCTAATGTGCTGAAAAGAGGAATTACTAAAAATTAATTCTGAACAAATTAATCAAATAATTGCAGCATTTACTAATATTTCCCTTAAAAATATTACTAACCTCTTTTTTGATTCAGTTTCTTCTTTTCTTTTATTATTTTTTTGATTGTCACAATTGTTTTGGTGTTTAATATTTTGACACAAAATAAACCAAAGTTCATGTTGTAGGCTTGTTCTGTTTGATAACCTCTCACGGACGGATGAACTCAGAGGGGTTTCAAATAGGTTTCGATGAAATCCCGAGGCTTCGATACCTCAAAAATTTATGGCGAATCCTCGATCAAAATTTAAAAAAGTTTCCAATATCCACTTATCCCCTAAGTCCAAACCAAACTTCAGTAGAATTCTTGGTGAATTTGCCAACTCGTGCCAGTCTCTTGGGCAGTTGAGCTCATTCGTAATTCATACCGAAACGAAAAACTACCCTGCTACCTGCGAAACTGCTACCAGGCAGCGGCTGCGACTGCGGCACGACCAAAAAGAATACTTTCCACTGTCGTTTACATATTTTCCAATTTCCCGTCCCCATCCATAAACGGATACACTTTTTATTGAATTTTCATGCACATTAACAAGCTACTTCACTCCGCGTCAAATAATAATTGACGCCATCAAAAGCATTGTTTCAATGCAATGGATTACTCTCTTTAAATAGTACTTTTTTCAATTCAGCACTTGTGTTATTAATTAAACAAAATGTATGTCAAATCTTCAAACAAGAATGTCCATTTTGTTTGGCTAACAAACATTTTGCATAAGTTTTGTCAATTTCACAAAAGTGACTATTGGTTCTGTTTTAATGGCTGCCCATAACAAAAACTTTGTTAATCCAACAAAAAAATTGTTCAATTGAAACAATATCGACTTATTAAACTGAAAATTGTGTTTTGTTTATCTGAAAAAGAAGTTTTGTAGTAAATGTTTTATCCGTTTGACAATACATCGTTCAAATTGAAAAATCTTGATAGATTTCATTTACCATTACAACAATTTTTTCCAGTTCAACAAAACTATTTTTGTTGAAATTTTACTTTGTCAATATTACCTCTGGTATTCTATTTTCAGTGTCGAAACTAATCACGCAATAATTTCCATTGATTTCTTTGACATAACAAATGGGGCAACATCTCCATTTTATTTCCTGGCAATCGACCCACCCATTCAGGATACATAAAAGCTCAAACAAAATTTTAAACAGGATTGATTTTGCAACGTTCCAACCTTTATTATTAAAAATAATTAAAAAAAAAGTCTTTTGTTCAAATGAAAAATAAAACCCATCCCATCCTTGAGACGTTTGTACTCTTTCACTTAATTAAAATTTGCCCTCTCGTCCTAAATGGGAAGACTATACCTATATATGACTAAAATTTTGTACACCCATTAATGAGAACAAACGACTTCTAATTGCTTCTTGGCAATTACAAAATTGTGACTAGCAAGCTATGTACTTAAACATAAACTCACTGGTGCACCTTAGCGTAAAATGCCTCAAAGGGATTTATTTATGATCCTTGCACTTTGCCTATACATGCTTTGGGCAAAATGGAGTTTGCTTCTCCGCTGTTGGTACGACTTCCCTAATTAAATCATGAAATGACTCTCATTTATAGCATTGAAGGAGACAAATAAGATAGAGTGCATGGCATTGGGTTCTTGAACGAAGGCGCGCGATGGAGTGTCTGCTTCGGAGGCATTCTTAATTGAATTTAAATTTGAAATAATATCCTGAATGAGAACTTAATTGCTTTTGAAGCTATGCGAGTGTGTGAATTTGTCTGCATTTAAAAATTGTCATATTTCGACTGACATTTGATTGATTTGATAAATTCCTGCGAAATGCAAGGATTCAATTCGCTAGATTGAAGTTTAAGAAATTGGTCGTAAGTAAAAGCCATGACTTTCATGGTGCATAAGGGTCTTTAGTTTGCGGTTTTGGGATTATTTAATCTTTTTGTAACATACACAGACGTTTTACCTATTTTCGGATATACATCTGAATGGTGGGAGTAATTTTAAACCTTGTTTTGTGAAGTCCCACCAGCGCACCAAGACACCGCAGGTCTAGGGGTCAACTAAATCACCAGGCTTAAACGATGTGTTTTCTACAATAAAAAGGGTAGAGACAGCAATGCCACTTTTTCTATTTCTTATATGTCAGCAACTCTTAAAGTTACCATTGACATCTAGCTGTCAAAGTATTCAGTAAAATTTGTTGTTTCATCATGCATCGTTTCACGTTCACGTGGATATTATTGAAAATATCGAAGCTCTAAATACGCAACTTAAATTTCATCGTGAGGTCGCTCGTCATGGATTCAGTGATGCATTGTGGAAAAGTGAGCATACACTCTTTTGGACCTTAATCCACTAGCCAGGCAGAGCTGTGTGTGAAATAAAAAAAACGTACCCGCTGTGACGTCCAGTATCGAAAAAGACCCAGAAATGTCAATTCGATCCCGATCAGCTGAATTGGACACCGCCAGAGAGTTAAACCCGACTAATTTTGCGGTAAAACTGGGACTGCATTCATATAAGCAAAAATTGAAGCCGTTCCACCACAGACAACGAGTCGAGAGGTCGCTATTAAGGCGCTGAAAATGTTGAAACTTGAAAGTCATTTTCTCCGACGAGGTAAATTTTTTTTCGGTGGTTCCAACAAGATGGCGCTACATGCCATACAAGTAACGAGACGCTCGAAGTAGTGAAGGAGAAATTTGGCGATTGCGCCATTTTAAGGGGAGCGTTCACCAATTGATGCCTCTGCTATAATGCGACTTGGCACCACTCGATTGCTTTCTCTGAGGCTACGTCATGTCCTTAGTGTATGCCAACAAGTCAAACACTTTGTACGAGCTGGATCCTGGATGCTAACATTCGAGCCGCTATTGCCACAATAATTCAACCGATTAACTCGAAATTGGACCCTCGGCTTGAAGCACTGCCAGCGAAGGTGAGGCGGCTATTTAAATGGTGTGCTATTGCACACTAAATGAATATAGCTTCAAAATAGAGCCAGAAACGATTTAATAGGTCTGTTCCTTTACTTTTCAATTTTACGAACTTTTACTAACTTTTACGAATTTTTACGAAAATTTTTACTCAACAAAAACGACTTCTAGTCACTGAATTGTTGAAACAAACACACCTTTTGCAATATTCAGCAAATTCAGCCAGAACAGCTGACCGAACAGAAGTCACAACTTAAAATAATTTTCCACACTTAATTGATGGGCTAATATTATTTTTAAATGGTCTGAATTCATTTTATTTGTTAATCAATGCGATCGAAATTTGTAAACAAAATAGTTTACGCGAAAGTTTCACGACTAGTGTCTCACCTCTCACAACTGATTGAAACGTCAAACGAAAACTAGTTGGTGTTCGGTGTGAATGCCCATCGACGAGTTTTCGACGAAAACACGGTTTTCGGTGCGGTGTGAATAGGGTATAACGTATAACATTTTTTGAGAGAAAATTTATCCCCACCACTGCCATTTTGACAGTCGTTTTCATTCTTACCGAACCTCCGTTTCAAAGACCAAGCCATCGCGGATGCCAGAGCGCTTGGTCTGGATAACTGGAAGCAGCGTGCCCGGGATCGCAGAGGATGGAAGGCTGCAGTGTCTCAGGCAGAGACCCTCCACGGGTCGGGAGCCCGTTAAGTAAGTAAGTAAGTTTCACTCTTACTATAAAAGTAAAACAACAAACCTTTTGTTTTTGTTTTATTTAAATTTGTTTCTCTATCGTTCTTATCCGGTCCGGTCACCCTTTTTCATTCCGAGTAAAATTTGGGCGGCTAAAAATTTGAAGTCGGAACCACAGCGGTAACGTGTGGTGTGTTGTGGGGTGTTGTGTCGCTATCACTTCAATGGATTTCATATGAGTGGAAACATTTTTTTCTCGTGTGTTGTGATGCAGCGTGGCGCGTTGTGTCAAAATTGCTTAAGTTGCGATTGCGACACAACGCTCTTCGGTGCAATGAAACGAGACAAACACGAGTATATTGTCTGAAATTATGAAAGAAGGAGTACATATGAATACGACTTCGTCAAAACAAACTAAATTTATTTAGAAAAAAAGGACAGCACACTAGACAAGTGTGCACAGAATGCGACACGATACATTACACCAGAACCACAAGACACCATTCGTTACAAGTGTGGTGCCGACTTTAGTATGTAAATGCAAATAATTAGAGCGTGTGTTGCGTTACCCTTTTATGTAAATTTACAAACTGTCTGTCATATGACGGATGTTTCACAAATAGGATTCAACGACATGAATGGGGCATTCGTGTCAAGGCATCTGTGAATGTTCGGTTTGTATATAGCTGTGTTGGCGTTCAAATTAAACTTCTGCTCGTCGGCCATTTTTGAATTAAAATAGGAGAATTCCAAATGGAGTTATTAGAAAATTAAATGGAAACACTTAAAGCACTGTCCCGATATTAGCTAAAAAAAACTTGTATACTTCATTGACCATGAGTGAATTAAAAATCATTATGAAAAGCGTGAATAGTAGGAAAGACTTTAATCGTTTGTCAGTTGGTCCCAATTGGTCCCTGGTCCCTGCTTTTTAATTTCACAAATTAACCCCTAAGTAATGGTATTTGTGCTCCTTTTTATATTCAAAATAAAAAACCAAATGTTACCTCATTATTTACATTATGATGTGGGATGTAACGTGGAACCTAAAATGGTGAAGTGTAAGCAACCCTTTAGTCACCAAACAAGTCCCACTTCCAATTGGAGACTTGAATCTGTCAAATAAGTGGAGAGTTCACTGAGCTAATTGTAGAACCAGCGAATCGGGACGAACCGGAATAAACTAGAAACTTCCCGATAGATGGCGGGGCGGCTATAAAAGACAGATTTGAGAACAGGGAGAGACAGTTGATTTTTAAACAGTGATTGGTAAAGTTTGAAATAGTAATCAGTTGTGAAAAACAGCGACAATCACTAGACAGGTACACATCATGGCCGACGAGGTGAATGCGCATCACATACCTATTATTTGGAAATTATTTGAACTGGTGTGTTTTTTTGACCTTCGATCTCAGCAAAGTTAAGTAAGATTTTACGCAAGCAATTGCAACAACTACTGTGAGAAAGGCCCACTGATTTCCCTCAATTTACGAGCTATTTTGTTTGGCCCAAGACTTGAGATGACATGTATGCACCTATGTATTTCGGATTTGATTATATTTTTCCACTGAAAATGTAAACTTGGGCATAGCACCATTTGTTGCAAATACCCCTCCAAATATCTCACCACTGACGCACACTGCAGATGTCACAGCTATCGAATTCCCATAAAAAGTCATCGATAATTATTATCGATGCCATTTAGAGTGCCATAATCAAAGTTGCTACATCTGCGAGCTGATCTACAGCATGGGAAACTGGCAGCCTAATTGGCATTCAAAACACACGACTAAGAGCAATTATCTGCCGGAGGAAACAAAGCACCAAGAGTATTGATACCGAAGCAAACCAGATTGGCCCCTGTGCGGGGTAGGTGCATCTTCTTGATATTTGACTTGTGATGATGCGATCAGAGTCCCAATTATGTTTGATGTACTCGCTGACAACCCGTAATGATGAATGAAAGTAAAAGTTCGAATTCATGAGCTCGTTACGATATTTGCAGCTGCAAGCCTTAATATTTAATTTGGAGGCTGCATGCGGCCACGCAGTTTACTAATCTTGCTTGACAATCAGGAAATAATGGTTGACGGCGCTAATGGAGTAAAAGAAAGCATTGGCGGGGGTTAATTGTTGAGGCATGTTTTTGGCGTGTGGTTTATTGCGGAAAACCATTCGGGCCGTTCCAGCTTCGTAATTCACTCTTTTGTGTGACGGGTTTTTTATTTTTGAGACAAAGGGATGTGGTTTTAATAGAGGACGAGTAATTTGCCAGCAAAACTGATAACTATTTAGAGAGCTGATGCGTGGAAAGAAAGAAAGTTCTGCCCAAAGAGGAAAAAGCTGTCACAAGTGAGAAAATATATTAAGTAATAAGTTGCATTGTTGGTATCAGTTCTACAAGTCTCCTGCAGACAATATATTCTTGGCAGCAAATACTAATCCTCAGCCGATCTATATTTTTGAAAGCGTTTGGAAATGCAACACCTAATGAATGCAACCAACAACATTATCCGGAAACAATTTTTCACAAAACCCAAATCAATAATCCCTACACGCCGACATAAAGATGACAATGGCATTCAACTAACAAGCACAAGGAGTGCTCAGTTGCTCTGTACTCATATACCCATGCACAACACACCCAACTTGTTGGGTTTGTGTTACTCGTGTGCCTTTCAAAATGTTTGATGTTGATCCTTCAGACATTCTCCATGAATGAAATGCCATTGTCCTGGGAGAAGAAAAGTTTAAAGAACGAACATTGTCAAGGAGATCAACGACAAGGACAATAGCAATTGCATAGCAAAATATTTTTGTGGTGAAGCTTCGGGCAGTTTGACTTTGCAGTTGAACTTGTCACTATTGGTACTTGCTTTTGCTTGTTTTACCATACACGAAGGAGTATGTAGCTAAACAAAGAATGAAAAGATGAATGGGGTGGGTGAGGCGTGCCCTTTTACAATCTTGTAAACGAGTAAGTTGCAGATGGAGAAAGACGTCAGTGTTTATTTTGAATGCTATGACCGACTATGGTGAATAGTTGAATTTTTAAATGACAGACATAAATTTAATTTTTAAACTTGTAATGAAGTTTCAATGAACGCGAGTTTTGTGCAACACAGTCGTAAACAGACGAATAGCAAAATAAAAACACTTTTTTCAGACCTAGAACAATATTACGAATCTCGATTTCTGAGCTAGATTTACACCTGCTTCCACTAAACAAAATATCATTTGACATTTGTCAATATTTAATGGGTGTTATTATTTACATTTTTACATGAATTGAATTGATTTTTATAAAACAAATTAAAATTTAAGAACAGCGGACTTTTAAATTATGCACCAACACAAATGCAAAAAAAAAGAAAAAGAATAATCTCGTTTTGTGTTTCATTGGGCACAAAAAAATTTGAAAATCCCAATGGAAAACGACATGAAAATGTTCGAATTCGAACATGGAAGTTGTGAACGTACTGTCACATATTTAACTTGAGTAAATATGACAGCATGTTCTTTTTTGTAGTTTCGTTTGTTATGCTTTGCAGAGTTTACACAACTCTTTGTTTCACAAAAGGATTTATTCGTAGTAAACCATATTGGACAGTGTTAGAGTATCGCGGGAGTTTTTTCTTTTTTTATAGAATTCCAGTGTAAAAAAATCTTCCTTTGAGGAAATATAAATAAATATCAGTAGAATACGAGTATATTCGACTAAGTTTTACTTAAGTGAAAAACACACATTATTTAGAAATATATCAAACGCTTTCAATTTCGGTACCGCAGAGTAGTCAGAATTTTATTTATTTAATGAATTTTAAGAAAATGTTGCTATAGTCTTTTAAAAATTGACAAGTATTTGGTTAAGTCGCCTCAAATGGCAATTGTCTTTCATCGAAAATGGACAGTAAAGAGGAAACCATTATTAGAGATTGTGGGAGCAAAATTAAAAATCGCAAATGTTTAAGAAAAAAATTATAAATTATACACTAAAGCCTAGTGTGCTGCTCGCGCTTATATTAAACCAAGCCAAGCAGTACGCAGTCCAAGCTAAATTTGTTAGCCACTGTACGAAAAATTTCTACAGAATTTAAGCGTATTAATGCAAAAAACATTTTTCCACAGCTTAATTTGGACAGATCAGAGAAAATATCGGTATTCGCAACAAAATTTCAAACGAAAGCAAATTAACAGTAGCAAGTCAATCAACGTTACCAACATAGTTGTTTTTTTTTTACGGAACTTACACTGTCAAAATTAAGCGCGAACATTAAGCGAAGTGGTGGGGAGAAACATTGGAGAGGCGCTTAATTTTAGCTTTCCTGGAACAGCATACTAGGCTTAAATACAGAAATACTCCTTTTGATAAAATGACACATGACATGACATTACAATGACAATGAGACTCTGACAGATGCTCAACAACGAGCGCGATCGAAAATGAGGGAAATGTTCGCCATTCGCATATGCGAATGCTCGCAGTAACTTAAACTGCATTTTCAACATTACGCACGTGCATTTTTTCACGAGACAGGACAGGGAGATTCGTTTTTTCACAGTCAATGCTAATAAAGGCGTTAGAATGAGATCGAAAATCCTTTTCGTTTTGCGGTACGCTGCTGCGGAATGATTGCGAAAAGTGAGTAAATGTAGCATATGTTTGCTTGATGCAATTCTCACTCATATTGGGCACACTCAAAAATCTAGTTACCTTATGTCGACTAGATTGGTCTGGACTATATGTAACCTGAATACAAAAACTAGATTGTTCGAGACATATTTATGTGAACTGTCAATTTATTCCTCAGTCACCAATAGATTTAATCATTCCACACATTTACTACTGAGAATAGACCTCACAAAAGAACTTTGTAAAAGGTAGCCGCTGTACACAAAGTGCTTAAAAAACAAAGTGTCAAAAAATAAGCTCTCAAACATGTTTTTCATCATTTTATAAGAAATCGTTCATTTCATAAATAAATTTGTACCAATACCAAAGTTTTACGGAAGCTCACAATTGCAAAATTTGTATGGAAAATATTGCCACAGTGAGCTACAAAAATTTTGAGTCGAAACTAAAAATGTTTATTGGAAAGGCTCAGTGTAATTTATTTAAAAAAAAATGCCACTAGCATTAGTTTTAAATTTATTCAATAAAATGACCTTAAATTCACCATTAATGTACCCCACAAGCACAAATGAAATTATTAAAACAACCTGCTTAAAATTTTGTAGAATTTCGCCTGCAGGGGTAATAGTTAATTAATAATAATTGAGAATTCTGCTCCTCACTAACAGCGCTCTTGAGTTAATGGGAAACTGCTTTTCATAATCATGAATTATTGTTACCGCCGTAGGAAATACAAACTGACCTCCATCGATGGGGTGCCTCTGTTTATTTTCAGCATTCAAATGCAATTTGAATACAAATCGGATTTAATGTCGAAAATCGAGTCCAGCTGAGCCATGGCAGAATTTTATATCCTCATAAGTGTAGGTATATATTATGCGATGAATAAGAGTTCCAGTGGATATTTCTGAATAGAAGAACCAAATTCATTCACTGTGTGGGGAAATGAAATTCAACAGTAGTAAAACCAATCAGTGAAAGAAGGATTTCTAATTAATTCCATTTTAATCCATCCTTTCATTGGTGGTAAGTGCTAAGACCTCAAAGGATTACATTGAGATCGACTTGCATAATTAATGCAATCAAATTCATGTCTTGATTAGGAAATTCAATACTTGGGACGTCTTGCTGTAACGAGCAGAGGGCAGGTAAATATGTACTCGCATCTTGAAAATAAATGTCGTCGAGGAGCGTTCAGAGCAGTTGTCACTATGAAGATAAAGTGATTTGGAATATTGTACCAGTTGGAGAGTGGGTGAAAGTTAAAACGTTCAATTTTCACTTGTACACAAATGTACTAGTATTGAGGTAGGCTCAAAGAATGCTAAAAGGCTGCTATTTTCCAGAGTCATTACGTCAGTTTTATTACATATATGCGGCCCCAGTTTGGGCGCAGGCATTAAGAACCAAGGAGACCAAGGGAGAAACATCATCATACAGACTCTGCGCGCTACGAACAATCAGCGGCTTTGGAACCATCTCAGACGAGGCCGCCTTTGTTATAGCCGGAATGGTCCCCCTCGACATCCTTGCAGATGAGCTGTTCAGAGTATATAACAGAAGAGCCTTGAACCAAACCGACGCCAATGGTATAAAGACGATTAAAATCGAGGAAAAGGCAGCGTGAGCAGTTATGTGGCAAGATCGTTGGACAATCCAAAACTGGATAAGTCGTAAGCATGGAGACTGCAACTACAATCTTACGCAGTTCCGGTCTGGTCATGATGGTTACCGAAAATATCTCCACCGATTTGGACACGACAGCTCCCCATCTTGCCCCGAATGGCCAAATGAAGATAAAGATACGGAGCATGCAGTGTTTTATTGCACACGCTGCCCAGTCCGTCGCTACTCATCGACCACATGCTGCAGTCGGAAGGGAATTGGACGGCAATAAGTGACTACAAAACAACTCTACAAAATGAGCTGCGGAGAGTAGAAAGGCTAAGGAGAGCAGCAGAAGCAACAGAAGCCTCGGCAGCAGGCGACACAACACGAATAGCTTGAATGCTAACCAGCCCTGCGAAGTAATACCTAACGGCAGTCCCGCCGTTATCATCATCATCAAGTCGGTGGCCCTTTTCGTATAAACTCAACGCCGGTAGCAGCAAATGACACCACTAAGCTTTTACGAAACCTCTGCAGACAAATTTGAAAAATCACTGAATACTGAACTTCTATTACTCAATTACAGTAGGAGACTTCGTCTAAGTAGATTTAGAAAGTTGGATTTGCAATCTAAGCTATCACATATCACTTGTTAAAAACTGGGGAAAAAACAGTCTGAAAGTCTGCAAGCATTTATAATAAACTGGTTTAAACTAATGCTATGGGTGTATGTCCCAGATATTTTCTTTGTCAATGTGGAATATTGGTATTTCGTAGTAGATTATGCCGCCAAAATGATTTAAAAAAATGGAAAATTATTAGGTAGATAAGAATAAGGAGTCCAGCAAACACATCTACACATTTAAGGCGCTGGAATGTGCTTTAAATTTCCCCTGGTGTTCAAAACAGATTGGGGACGTTCAAGTATCTAGCTTAGTAAATCTGACAGCTGTTTGACTCGATGTGTCCCAGTTTTCATTGACTTAGATCGGTCACATAAACAGCATTGCAGTTGACGTTTATGGATAGTTAGCCGATGAATCTTGTCAACAAATTCGTCACTGAGTACTAAGTTGACAGTTTGTGGCTGATGTAGGAAAAGTGACGTTACCGCGCAATTCACGTTACATCCATTTTTGAACGTGCCCTCTATTGGCCACTCTTACTTACTTATGCCAGTGTCAGAATTATGCCAGGTAAGCTAAAATTGTGGCAATTCTACCTTACGTTACTCAACTGAGATTCAATACCGCCCAAGAACGAACTACGAGTACAACAATCATTATTCAGCTCCAGACTTGCCTCCCCTAATAGATAAAATTAAAGAAATGACTTGCGAGTTCTTCAAACCATACATTACACCCTGTTCATAACAGACCTTTTCGGGCCTTGAAAAAAACAACTTCTCGTAAAGTAACATTTTCTATACTCCTGCAAAGGACACCCCGCCAAGTGCGAATTTAATTAAAAAATATGACAAAACCGTAGGAAAGAACCGACTGAACTTGAACCGAATAGCATCCCCCTCCCTATGCACAACCTCACCGCGCCGTGTCACACTTTCATTTCAGATGAAAACTTTCAAAAGGATAAGGAATATCCTTGAGTGCACCTACCCGTGAATAGACTCCCCATTTTCTCGGATGGCATTTTATATTTACTTTTATACACAGCCCCCAACGAATGCATTCAGCTTCTGTGTTCTGTCATCTGCAATTCGCCCTTCCTTTGTTTGGTATCTACTAAGTTAGTACTCGTTATCGCAATTCATTTTTGTTACTCTCTTCACAAGACTGTGTGCAGCAATTCATATATAGCGACAGATACCGTGTTATGTTTGTGGGAAAGGTGTGGACAAAGAAAAGCGCCACACATTATGTAAGGTGATAGTATGGCTTTCAGTTTTGAAAAAGACGACATGAATATTCATAATACATACGAATGGGGATCTGGGAGAGGTTCCCACTGCAAACGTACATCGATACGCGGGTAAAATATGAAATTTCCTGCTCCACTGACGGAGAAAAAAACCAAGACGCTACAGTTGATGTGCTGTGAATTTTAAATTGGCCCCGATTAGGTAGGTATAGGTACTGTGGCTGCTTTGGAAAATTAATAATTTGCCTTTCTGCTTCTGGGGAAAGGAGTTGTCTGCCTGATTAAATTATTTACACTTGAATGGACAGCGATTGACTGGTGTTCGGGGAGGTACCTCCCTGGTAGAAGGAATTTTTTTCGCTTAAAGGGAAGACAAGGTGTTTTGAGGTCTCGCTGGCCTATGGGCATAGAGTGAGGTTGTCAGAATTTTTGCCAGTCTCAAGTGACCTAGTTACCTTCAGAATGTTTGACTTGTGCCAATAGACACAGTTAGATATCGTTGATAACATTTTACCAAAATATCGACTTTCGTTTAGTCGATTCGGAAGGGAACTTTTCGGTAGTTTTTTGCGTTAAACATCGCGACTTGTACTGCCAAAAAATGGTTATGCGTCACTCTTGAAACAGAATAGCGTACACATAAAATGAAGGTTGTTGTCAGTCTTCGAGAATTAGGACAGTCGTGAATGGCGCAGGTGGCCAAATGATAAAGATTATGACAAAGGAGAGTTAAAGTTCCGCTTGCGTTGCTTGGGGTCTCTGGTGTCGGAGATATTACTTCTGAGATAACCATACCCTCAAATCGTAAATGCAGAATGTCCATAGTGGCGTAGTGGCTGTATGATGCGTAACCCCATCTTTCTGGAACTACAAGTCGTCTTCATCCATTTTGTTCAATTTGGGCCAAAAGAAATCGTGAAAAAAATCGGTTGGAATCGTTTTGTTTGGCTTGCCGTTGGTGATGCCTTTCCAACGTTATTTTCAAAAGAGTACTCCCCAATGACGCCGCCAGCCCAAAATCCGCACCAACCAGTAACTTTTTATGGATGCATTCCCAACTGGTGAACCTCGTGTGGGTTGGCGATGTCCCATATACAGCAGTTTTGCTTCCTAACATACTAGCCATTTGTCTAAAATTCGACCTCATCGCTAAATATGAAAATCAGGGCACTCATTTCGTAACGAATGACCCCCAAAACTAGCAGCTAATTGCTAAAATTACAAGTTTGAGAGCTTAATCCAGTCCATTTTTCACAAATATAGTGAAAGCGGACGTTTATTGAAAAACTTCGAGCAGAATATGACTTATTTTGGTGACCAAAGTTTCAAAAACGATATCGTTTAGACGATCGTTGATATACGGAATATGTCTCCAGGGTCCCCTTCCAAATGCTCCGAAGCCCAGTCAGCGCACAAACGGCATTGTCTATGGTCAGTAACTTTGAGCTTCAGGGTTAGTTGGATTTTATATGGATGTAGGTCCAAAAACCGAAGTAAAATTCACCAAGTTGAAGACCGACTTCTTGTGCAGTTGGTTCTCTTGTACACTTTCATGTACCGCAGTTATTTTGTTGGCCAAATCTAGCGTTCCTTTGACGTGAGTCTCAATTGGAAAAGGTCAAGCCTTTATCAAATATTTAAAACTTCCAAACAGCCTTCTGCTTCAATCGGCAGCTGAGGCCAATAACTACTAAGATTAAATCTGTTTTACCAAAGCGTTTATTTTCGATTGATGCTTTCTAGAAAACAGAGCAGGGTTGCCAGTTTAAGGGTTTTCCCGACCGATTTTTTTTTGGTTTTTGGTCGACGGGGGGTGTAATGTTCGCACGCCTCGGCTATTGCGCACTGGTTCGAACTCTCAGCACGTATGCAGTAGAGCGGGTAGAAAGGGATTTGGGCTGTATAGCCAGTAAAACACCATTCAGTTTGACTGTCGTTTGAAAAGTCCGTTTATTATTAAAACTTCGGGGTTTATATACAGTTTTCAATTCTTAAAATCTATACCTACTTCGATTATTGAACCCTTAAACCATTAACCATATGTATTGCATATTATGCATAATTTTATGACGACCGAGGCACTTGAATTGTTCCTACTTGAAATGTTATGCTTGAAATGTCGGCACAATATTGTGACAGGCAAACGGCTCTCATCGTTGTCGTTGCCTGCGCTCGGTAATATGAGCGTTTTTCACGTCGTCTGCTTTGCACATGTTGTTCAGGTGCAGTATGTGTACATGGTTAATGATTTATGGCATGCGCCGAGTTCAAGAAACGAAGTAGTATCTTTAAACAATTAGTTAGGTGGTCGCTGGTGCGATCCCGTCACAGGGCAAATCTTGGGGCACAAACTGTTAAGGGGAAGATCATGTTTTTTTCAAAACTCTATTTCATTTTCATTTCCTTTTTATTAATCTAAATAATTTTATTTCCTTTTTGGTAACCTTAAACCTTAAAATTTGCTCCTGCGAACGTAAGAAATTCGTTGCCCTGTTCTGTCCGCAACCAGTAAGGGATCATGTAGCAAGAGTAGCAAGTAGTAGTATCTATTTAACCAAAAACGTCTCAATCAGCTCACATTAATGATTCTTGAATAGGATTTACTTATAGAAGTTGATACAAACAGTATTATAACCAAATTTTCCCAAATTAAATTTAGAACAGTTTGTTTGTAACAAATTTGTTTTTTTTTTAGTTTGAAAAACTTGATAACCTAAAGCATTCCAAGGGCCTATTGATAGAATTTGCTACAGTCCCGTTCCGACTAAGCCCGGCACTGTCGGCTATCAAATATTTCAAAAATGAGCATTACAATCGAGGATGAAATAAAGGTGCGTGTTATCTTAAAATGCTGTTTAATATCTTTGGATATTTAATTAATTTTTAATAGCTGGATAAGTGGTCGCTAATGTGATCCCTTCAGAACAAACCAAGTCCTTGAAAAAAAGAAGGTAATGTCGGTTTCATTAGGAAAAAGTTGCAGTTTTGTGTAATAGTTCTTTAAATAATTCTCCGGACTTAAGCACCAATCTCATCTGTAAATTTTATTAACAACAATTTCATCAAAGTTGCGTTAAGGTTGTGCAAATCCTTTCAAGATAGTTTTAAAATGCAACATGCGTTGATAAATTGAGTGTTGTATTTATTTGCCGCACTGTTTTGCATTCGGAAAACCAAAATTCGTGCTTCATTTTCGAAATTCCTACTTTGAAGTTGTATATAAAACGTGTTAAAAAAAATGATGCCAAAAAGTTGAGGATTTTTTTGGAAAAAACATCCAAATCTGGATTTTCTCAGATTTATCTGAGGGGAAATATTTTTACCATATAGCAACCATGCTTCTGAGTCTTATTTAAGCAGATTTCTTAAAAATCTGTTTGAAAAAATTAACAGGAGCTAAAAATTTTGAACAGCAGAAGCACCATAGAAGTGTAACCGCCGACATTCTGCGAAAAATTAATGTTAATGAGAGCTGCTTCTTCTTAGTTATCAAGCTACCTTACTGCCATATAAAAAACGGAAAAAAAAACGCGCAAACAAGGAATGTTATTTTCAACTCTCTCGATTATGGAGTAAGAGAAGAAAATTGTATTCGTACAATATTTCGAACTCGAGATGTTAATCAATTCTGACATTACGATGATAGAGGGACTCAGAAAAGGAGATCGCAAAATACTGTCCGTCTGTCCGTATGTCCCAAGGCCTATACAGCCTAAACGGCTGTCCGTATTTCGTTCAAACTTCGGCTTTGGAGTTTGGGGACTTACAGTTCAGGGCCCGTTTTTTTCTCAACGGTAACCTCAATATTAGTGGCTCATCCCATATAAAATTTGCATACCAATTTGATTGATTTGTTCGAAAACGGCTCTAACGTCTTCAGCCAAAATTAATAATTAAGCTTAAGTAGGTGAGGTTAACAGAACTGCATTATCAGTATTTCGCTTAAATAACGAATAACGGTACTTTTAAAATTTCGACTAATACGATTTCGGTCCATACGATTAAAAGAACAATTCATTTCTAGAGTAATATGGTCATTTCTAAGTTAATGACAAACTCAGTTCTTCTCTGTTTTATCTTTAAAAAAAAGATTTTTGAAAAAAGTAAAGTTTTGCTTTCTTTAGTTTACCTGAAAACGGCAATTACGATTTTGACCCAAATGCAAACTTAGAGTAAAATTGATGTTTTCAAAATGATTGGGTCCTTAGTTTTCAATTCGAATCAACGAAAACGCTGATTTTTATAAACTGCTCATATCTCCATTTTCGATTTCGATAAAACTTTAAAATCGAATTAATACTTACATCCCAAACAATAACTTGTACTCGGTTTTCAGCTAAATAATTAAGCAATAGCATTTTTCAAACTAAATATTGCAATATTTGGTACTTTTTTGTCCGGCCAAATTTTGCAAAAGCCGCTGTAACGATTTTGATCAAAATACAATGAAATATAAAGTCAGAGTTCGAGAAAAGATCACCTACTTAGTTTTTCTCAAAAAATTGTAATAGTGACGTGTTATAAATATTTCTCAAAAATGAGTACCCAAATCTCGATCTGTGTCCACATTTCTACGGTACATTTTTGAAATAAGTACAATGGCCCACTTCCAATGAAAGTAGAACAACTGGTACGCAAAACTTTTATTTTATTTTTTATTTTATTTTATTTTATTTATTTTAACGTACAATCTATTGTCAAAGTGACAAGTGTTGAGTGTACAAGTAGTCTACCAAATAAATTTGCACAAATTTGTTGATGGGGAATAACATAAAAGAAAACAATGGCAACAATTTTTTACAATTATTTTAAACTACAATGAGAAAAGAAAAAAAAAAACACCAGACAATATTATAAAAAAAAAAACTATTTATGACTGAATAGTCTAAGGACAACAACCATTTCTTAACACCTTTCAAAAATACATTTTTATCCCTCCCACACCTAATAATATCTGGAAGTGAATTAAACAAACAGGGTGCGGTGGCATAGTAAAATCTTTTAAAGCATGCTTTATAAATTGTAGGAACAATTACCAAATTTCTAGTATTGACCCGCAAACTGTAGTTATCTACGTTTCTTACAAAGTAAAAACCCGAGTTTTCGAAAAATATTTTTAAGACTTTGTAGCAGTAAAGATGCCTTAGCGGAAGAATTTCAAGGTTTCTGAACAACAAAAGACTTGGAGTTCTGCGATTTACTTTACATACAATCCGTATTGCATGTTTTTGTTTTATCAATAGTGGTTCCGTTTTATTAAAAAATGCACCACCCCAACAAGAGATACCATATTGTAGCTTTGATTTTAAAAGACCATTGTAAACGAGCTCAATGATTGATTGTGGACAATATATACAGTTGCCTTACCACTTTATTAAGGTATTGTTTAAGATAAAGTGTATGATTATTCCAACAAAGCTTGATATCTAACACTATACCTAAATATTTAAAATTGTCAACACACTCCACCCTGAAACAATCATTGGAACAAGATTTAAAGTTGTTGAATGCTATAAAATTATCATTAAGATTGGTAAAACAAAATTGTTTGCAACTTGGAGAGTGATAATAAATCGGCAAATCATCGCAGATATTACATTTAATATCAAATATCATAAATTTGGTTTTATCACTGATTATGATTTTGTGTTTTATGAACCATTTTCTCAATAAATAGAGGTCATAGTTCACATCCGCAAAAATATTGAACAAACTAGCATTTGAGTATGAAAGAGCAGTATCATCAGCAAACGCTGTAACTTTACCTTTGAAAGGTAGGACAAACAATGAGTTGACATATATCAGGAACAAAATAGGACCCACAACTGAACCTTGTGGAACACCAAGTTCAATGTAATTCGGAGCGCTGAAAATATTTTTGATCTTTACCATTTGGCTTCGGTTTTTCAAATAAGAAGCAAACCAATCGTATGTATTACCTCTAAACCCTATATTAAAAAGTTTGTCGAGTAATATTGTGTGATCCACTACTTATATCAAAAGCTTTAGTGATATCAATAAACAAGTAAGCCGGTATTTCTGATAAATTTATACTGTTCTACAATTCGCCAGTTAATTTTAACAGTGCCGTCTCAGTAGACCTTCCATTCCTAAAACCAAATTGACAATCACTAAGGAAATGTATTCTATCTAGAAACGACAACATTCTTGATTTAATACCTTTCTCAAATAAGTACTTTTGAAAAAATCGATAGCAGAGAAATAGGGCGATAGTTGTTTAAAATAGTATTATCACCATTTTTGTGGAGTGGCATTACTACTGCTGTTTTTAGAGAATGAGGAAAAATACCTAGCTGAATACTCTTATTAAATATAAAACATAAAACATCAGAAATTTGAAACGAAATTTTTTTTTAAATAGAGCTTGATATATTATCAAAAGAAGTAGAGTTTGATGTTTTAAGAGAACAAATTATTTTATGAATCTCCAGAGCAGTGAATGGTTCTCAGTAAAAACTTTCAGTTTGTCTATCCGTACCATTGCATGTATCAAAACTAAGATTATTGTGTGTTGAGCTCAGGCAAGGACTTATATTACAAAAATCATCATTAAACAAGTTGGCAATTTCCAAAGAGTCAGAGACAGATAAGTTGTTGACATTCAAAACTATATCCACTTCGGAAGCTTTTCTATTGAGAATTTCATCAACAATTCGCCATTCCTTCCTGGAATCTCCAAGACTTGCTAATAATTTACTGCGGAAATAATTATCTCTACGCAGAGGGATTTCCACTTTAAGTTCATTATTTAGCTTTTCGAAGTACGTTTTGAGTCTTATATTTCTTCTTCTTATCAATCATATTGTATGTGCACCCTAAAAACAAATCCAACAACATGCAGCTCCCAATTCATTTGCACCAAAAATGTTGATGAACGAGAAAGTTACGCTCGACCCAGTCGTGCACTTTATTTTATTTAAGTTTTCAGTTCATTCGGTAGAACATTTTTTCAAAAACTACACTGTCCAGAAAAGCAGCTTTTACGACATGGACAACAAATAAAAAATCACGGAAACGGAAACTTATCAGAGCGATTAAAAACGCAACGCGACAAAAAGGCAAAGAAACAGCTTACACCTAACGCTTAGCTACTATAAAAAGTCTTGTAGGAAAATCTATGACTAAATGCGATTGGGAACACTTAAAAAAAATCAAAGCTCATCGCTATCACGAAACATCTACCCACACACATGCAGCATAAATGCCCTAATGAAATTTAAAAACCCACTCGTGTAGGTTAAGAAACGATTTACCGGCAACGACCCTGCAGCATGATACAGTACGTACTTGAATATACAGTTTTATTGCTTTCGATATTCCATGGCTTATCTCGAAAACCTAGCACTCGGTGAGTCCGATGAAACACGCATAAATTACATAAAGATGCCAATATAAACGAATCAATTTCGCTGCTACGGCTACATGATAGGGTTGCGATTGCGATTGCGATTACGACTCTCTCTCTCTCTCTCTCTCTCTGTGCGAATAAGAATGGAAACTCATTTTAAGTGAAATAAATGGCAGACGTTGTGTATTGTATCGCGATATCGATTCTGTGCTGAATTACCACCAACGGATGTAGCCGCACACATCTCTTTCCACTTGGTTTCGAATTTTATGTCGATTTTTTTTCCCCCAGGGGGATTTAATTCGACAAATTGGGGAATTTGTTGTACGCTGTGCAAGTTCAAAGCGAAGGCAGAATAGATAAAGTATAATGGCATTAGCGCTCGGTTTTATTTTACATACATGAATTAGGTTGGCAAGAGGGTCTAGCAGATTTCCATTAGCTAGGGGTGTGCATAATTTGTGTGGTTGGAAAGCACATTTTCAAAGCGCCAACGCTTCGGGAGTCAGTAATGATTGATTTCGGAAGGCATCTGGGCGGGTTTGCTACGAAAAAAGTAAAATCCCTCAGCCGCATCCACCGACTAATACACTTAAATGACTCTTTGGGCGATTTGGGTACATTTTGCATTACTATATCATGTGCCATAATCCACAAAGTCAGCTGGATTGCACTTGAATTCAGCTCTCGCTCCACATTCGGCGTCTGCCATTGCAATAATCTCAACCACGTTGCATACAAATTATTCATACCCTGCACAGATACAGTGCACTTATTTTTGCAACGGTTGTTATGACTGCCAGTAAGTGTGCTCAAAAACCGAGGGCGGCATCCATACGACGAGATGCAATCAGTGCAAATGGAGTTTTTTTCAAAATGAAAGCCATGTGAATGTTTAATGGAAACAAACGGCGGATGTGTATCCATGTGGAGGTGAAATCTAATCGAATAATCTGATTTTGTAGCATTTATCGATTCATTGATTGAAACATCTCGTCATAGGGATTTGCTCACTGCAATCAACGTTTTCACTGACACAGATTTGAGTTTTCCATTCCAGCGCATGAAAGTGACGGCCTTGTCCGAGTGGGGGACGGGTACTCTGCTGGGAGTTTGCACTATTCATTAGACTTCACTGACAGACCACCTATTTTGGTTTGGAAAAGGTTTCCAAATTTGCATCCTCTGTTGAGTTCCCCATGCTCCTACTAGAGATCTTTTTTTTTTTAATGGAAACTTGCTTCGGTTGTAGGCGATTCTAGTCGACGGGTGAAGATCAACAAAGTACGTTTTGTATGCGAGATAGCTTAGGACCTTCCTCCAATCAACACTTTCAGTTTAGATTTGATGCCAGAGGGGGTAGCTGTAGGAATTGCGTCACACTTTGAACAGATTCGAGGATGATTTTTGGGTGATTCTGCTTTGTCCAGAGTGTATACTTAGAAATAGCTCGCAAAAAAACTGCCATCACTGACATTTTTCGAATAAAAAAGAGATGCCTTTCAAAATAGTTGCTTGGTACGTGTGCAGACAGTTGAATAACCCCAATCGTTGAGTGGAAACTGTGCAACCCAACACATGGCATTTAGAGCATTCCAACTACAATTAGGGATGGTAAATGAAGAGCGATACTAACAATCATGTTAAGTGACCGGGCTAAATTTTTCAAACTCACAATGACCCAAGTTTCCATAGAAAGTTGCATATTGTGACATACGAAGTATGTAAGTTGAAGGTTAAATATGATTACCACTGGAAAGGCTCTCAGACTTTAGAAACAATGTTTCCTGTATGGGACCACCATCGGGACTTAATCAAGACACGAAACTGTTTCCCATGAACCCAAATCAATCATTGATTGCACTTCATAATAAACTCCTGACACTCCTGAACTCTCCACAAAATTCTGCACCATTGTGAAGACCTTTTAGGCATCAAATTTTACAATATGTCTGGCTTTTTAAAGACCTCAGCAATCAGAGAATAAAGTCTACGATCGATATCGATACCGAAATAAGTGCGAGGCGACAGAATGACATTTTTTTCAATATGCTAGCTGAAGTGACCCCGACCACTTATTGTATTTTGTTCCGTTTACTTTTTTCCTAAACTGTTTTACTAAAAAAATATATCATTGCAACAGGTTGTTGCAATACACTGATGCACCACAGAATAAAAAGGATTTTTACTCCCACCTAAAGTCTGGATTAAATTCCCCCTGTCAAACTGGCTGACTGACTGTCAAAAAAACTACGAAAAACTTTCAAGAGGTTAGGTTAAAATAGAAAAACGTGGTAGTCCACCAGAACCAGAAGTGGCAAATAAAGAATTGCAGTGAATAAACGAATCGTCGTTAGTTTCGCCCATTAAAATTGTAGTTTCATTTTGAATCGTAGCAGTTGGTTTTGCTAAAAGCATTTTTAAAATGGGGACCTTACTTTTATAAACAGACTGTTGGATCAGTTTTATTTAGGAACAACCTGTTAATAGTGTCATGAACATTTTTACAAGATCCGCAATATTTGGGACTGTGTTGAATGTAAAAAAATCTCATAATTCCTCTTTCCGGAAGAATCGCACTTCAATAAAATATTCTGCAACACCCTGTAAACAGTTTTCTACAAAATCATACACTTTTATGGCTTCAATATTTTTCTTTACGGCGAAAAAAAATAATAGCGATATCTTAATTCCTTAAAAAGTTTTGATTTTTGCAATGAAAAAATGAATTTTGTCCCACAGTGTTCCGATGCATTTTCGTTTCACAATATTTTTTAATTCCAAGTAAGTCCTTCCAATGGGCTTACCATTACTTCACAATATCATAATGCAATAACCACTCTCCACTTCCATAAACCCCTTTCTGTTGTGTAACTAATCTCGTTCAGATTTAAAAATGAAAATAATTACTGCCGCCTTTAGTTCAGAGCGAAAAAAATGTTACGTATACGCCACCGTTCATTTGAATTCGTTACTCTTGCAGTTTGATTTGCTCAATTGACATTTTTTTACACATCTACTTCGTAATAAATAGATCCTTTGGGTGACAGCAAAACAAACATACGCCCAGTTTCCCATACAACCAAACAAACAAAAAAAGTCCTTTCCCCTGTCACACAATAAATCACCGCAAATATTGTTTTTCTTTTTTTGTTTGGATAATAAATTACTTTTGTGAAAAGGGTCACAACTTGTTTCATCCAACCGAGAACATTAAAACTCCATTAAATGCGGACTTGAATTTATAAGGAAAAAGTAAAAATCCCACAACCGCAACCACTGTAATAAAATGCTCACTTCTGTCCAATTTAAAATATATCTCATACACTAGAAGGAAATTGATTGAAAAAAAAGAAGAAATACCCTCAGGTCACTCTAGTATTCTTGGGACGTCAAGAAAAATTGTCCCACAAAAGTCGAAGTGAATTCGACAAACGGAACCTCATCGCCGAGGTAACATTTTATTCAAATCAAATTCTATTTATTTATTTATGTAGAAAGTTCTTTCATTATATCGATAGGAGGCAACGAAAGGAACAACATCCACAACTGTGTCAATCCCCGGAAAACATCTGTTGAAATGAAACTTTTTATCCATCTGCCCCCGAAAGGAGTGAAGTTCCAAAGCGAAAACCATGTTCAACTTCAAGGACCATCGGCATATATACATGCAAAACAGCTCTCATCCATAACGGAGCATAAAAGGAGGCGATGACTCGAAATGGTGCCACTGAAGTTGCTCTGAAATTACCCACTTATGCGCGTCCCGAGGGTGTTTTTCCAATTCCCGTATAGTATTTGACGAATAGCAGTTTTCCGTCACATTGACTACGAATGCATGCAATCGTTCGAGTATAGGATTTCCACAAATGGTTGAACTTGGAAAATGCCACAATATGTTGGTTGTTGGTCCTTGATGGTGTGTTGTGCTGTGCACACGAAATAGGTTAATAATTTCAACATTTTTGATTGAGTTGTTCTTTTCCTCTCCGGCTTTCGCTGAGGTATTAATGTCACACACATCGTGGGAGTGACTTTTTGAATGTCTACCTCGCATGCTGTAGAGCAGTGTGTTTTATTGGTTTTTAAAATACATATTGCAAATTAAAGGCTGTGTCATTTATACGGATGCATCGAAGTATGAAAGACATTAGAGCAATGGAACCATTAAGCGTAGTCCATCTTTGAAC
This sequence comes from Cheilosia impressa, assembly GCA_948293265.1. NCBI lineage: Eukaryota > Metazoa > Arthropoda > Insecta > Diptera > Syrphidae > Cheilosia > Cheilosia impressa. The sequence continues at coordinate 23,064,621 of OX411884.1, forward strand.
ACAAATTTTACAAAAAGTGCATCGCTTTTAGCTAAACAGCATCGCCCGAACTAAATTGCTTGGTAATTGTTGCTGACATGGTTCGTACAAAAGAAACTGAACACCATGGACTAGAATGAAACGAAAAAAATAAAAAGCAGAAAAAAATCCAATGTAATAGGGTAGCAGTGGAATTCCGCTGGCTGTCAGAGCGGATAATATAAAAATGGCTTTTTCGGTTGTAAATAAATCTCTAAATTTGGCAGAAATCACATCGCTAATGAATGGGAACGTTCGTATTCGTAGTCTAGTCAGTCTGACAACTGTTTGTTGCACCTGTCAAACTCAGCTGTCATTTGAACTGTAATAATATTAGTTGAATATTTGCCATTTACGATAAATGATCGATTAACAACCGAACAACGTGTTAAAATCATTAAAAATTACTTCCAAACTGGTAATTCGAACGTTGCCACTTTTTGCGCATTACGCGATGTTGAGGTCGTCATAATCGACCGACTACGCAAGCAATCGGAAAAAATGGAAAGAGATTTGAAGAGAGTGGAAGAGTAACTGATGGCGTAAGGCCTGTGCATCATCGTAATGCACAGTCAGTCGAAAATAATGCTGCTGCAAGGGCAAGTGTTACCGATGGTCGAATGATAACCGATTTTTATGGCTGGCGATTGAAGATCATGACTCGGACGATATGTGATTCCAACAAGACGGGGCAACAAGCCACACAAAACGACCAGTTATGGCTTTTTTTGCGTGAGAAGTTTCCTGGCCGCGTAATCTCACATTCTGCCGACGTCAATTGGCCACCAAGATCATGCGATTTGACACCGTTAGATTTTTTTCTGCGGCGCTCCGCAAAAGGCCGTTCTTACACGAATAATCTCCGAACCCTACACGCAATAAAAACCAACATTACTCAAGCTATAGCTGAGATAAAGCCCGAAATGTGCAAAAAAAAAGTGGTTAAAAATTACCTCAAAAGAATCGCATGCTACGAATCTTCCCGAGGCGGCCATTTGAGTGATATTGTGTTTCACACTTAATGGCAAAGTCCAAACTTTATAATAGTCGTGTTTTTTTGAGCTTCGATCTCAGCAAAGCAAAGTAAAGTAGGATTTTCAGCACACATTTTACAACAACTACTGCGAGTCTCGAAGTGTCAAGTAGAGCGTAGTTGTTGTAATTGCGTGCTGAAAATCCTACTTTACTTTGCTTTGCTGAGATCGAAGCTCAAAAAAACAGGCCTAATGAAATAATGAAATGCATCGTTGTGTGTGCTTTATTTAGCTTTACTTTGGAAAACAAAAAAAGGAACGACCCTTTATTTATTTGATAGTCATCAAAACATTTTACGACCTTGACTTTAGAGCTGTTGCTGTTCTCTGCTTGATTCTGCACCGTTTAGTTAAACCAGGGGTCGAATCGCGTCATCCGTTAACGAGCATTACGTGACGGAATTTGTTTTTGTTTCACATGCACAATCGACATAATTCCGTGAACGTATAGCTCGTTCACGGACGACGCGATTCGACCCCAGTTGTTTTTACTCTGTGTTATTAATGCCATAATAGTTCAAACTTCAGTTGATTGAGAACATTTTGGTGAGTGAATCAACTGAACTTCCCACATTCATACGTTAGAGTTTAAAATTCCCCCAAAGAACCCGAAAAGCCGAGTTGAGCCCAGTGGTTGTTATCAGAGTTCCCACTTTGCTGCTTTACAGTAGTTTTTAGAAATTGTAATCTACTGCCAAATAATTCAATCTACTGTTTTTTTAGAGAATTTACTTCGGAAAAATAGTCCTAAAGTGGCAACGCTGGTTTTATATGCCTACTCTTTGTCGTCATTGGACTCTTCGTTCGTTAAATACACACTCTCTGTGGGTTCAACTCATGTTGCTGTTAAATTTATGTGCAAGCGGTATGGAAAAGTGCATGACACAAACTGAAATGGATTCTTTGAAGCAGGACAGGTGGCAAAAAAAGAAATCCTATGACTAGAAGTTTAACACCTGCCAAGTAGGTATGTCAAATGGACTTTTTGAGCAGTCCTGTTTAAAATTTCAACGTTCTGGATAATTCCGGGAGCTTTGACGATATAATTCCTCTTCCTTGCACATAGGTGTACAATTTGCCTTTGTATAATTTTACACTTTGCGTGGACCTCGGGGCAAGGAACATGCAGCTCATGCGGAACATTTTCTACGTGTCCTTGGAAAGTTGTTTGGTTTTAAAGTAGAGAAACGGATAGCTCCAACAACATTTGCGTAAAGATATGCCGAACATTAATCAGTTGACAGTAGGTCAGTTTTAATGAGCATTTTTCTGAGTAACGCAATACCCATGTATTTTATCAAATTAACTGAATTTGGCGCTTGCTAGAACTAACACCAACTATGAACGACAAACAGGAATGAATGGGGACCAATAATCCGGCGAAACTTATAATTTATGTTGGCACTTTTCGTGTAGGGGTGTGTTCATGAATCTCCCTAAATTAGACTTAAAAGTGATTTTTTCCGCAAGAAGTCGCATAATTGCTACTTGACTTAAAAACAAAAGCAAGCAAAACACACTGCTGCACTGAGCAACGTATTTAAATTTAACTTAAAAAAACATTTAATCGCTTCCATTTCGAGTATCCGCCTTTTAGTTTCATCATTATTTTTAAATGGCATCGTTAAAAAAATGCAATTCAAAGGAACAAGAGGCAAACGAAAATTCCCAATACTTTTCGTTTATCAAAAAATTGAAATCTGCCGGCCCTTTGTCTACGTAGTATCCGGTGATTTTATTTCCTCGATATACGAGTCTGCAGCCAGATTATTCTAGCAAGGACACCATGTCCATTTCGAGTTCGCAATTGCGAAACAAAGAATATGCAAAACTGAATTAAAAAGTAGAAACTGGTTTCCAATTTATTTCCTGCAAAAGCTTTCCAGTTGTTGGTTGAATAATATGCGCAAGTATTTTTCTAAAAATCACACATACTGGGATTGAGAGCTTAGTTCTTTAGTAATGTACGAAACATGAGTAGTTCACAAACGAAGTTATTATAACCGTGACAGACGAACTCGTATTAGACGGAGGTGGAACAGGGTCTGTAGAGCTCAAACTCGGCACAGAAGGCGCCACATTCCATGACCATAATGACATATACACAAGTTTGTAGGAATATGCAAGACAACAAGCGAAGTTTCGAGACGCCCACGACAAACTGTGGTACAGCAAGAAAGTGGTCCAAATTTAAGCGTGATTCCAAATCGTTTTATTGATGTTTAGGATTGTTCACAAGACCAGTCTTTCAGTTGATGGAAATGAAAAGATTTTTAATAAATCTGCTTAGGAAATATCTGCTAGAGTAACTAATTAAAAATATAATAAAACTAACTAATCACTCATTAAACCGTTTCGAATGTAGCTGATTATTTTAAAAATTTCGGAAGGACTGAATTCAGAAAACTAACTGTGGCTTTAGCCGAACGCAAGATATAAATTGCAAGTGCACAGACTCCACTCGCTCTCATTCATAGTTGCAACATATGAGCAGATTAACAAAATAACGATTAACGAGTAGTTACTCGTTCGCTTTTATATATGCTCTTAACTACTCGTTACTTCGTTACGCGTTATATTGATAATTTGTTCTTATTATTACATTTTTTAGTTTGCAAAATAACGAGTAAATACTCGTTACTAGAAAAAACATCAATAAAAGACACATTACCAAAGTAACGAGTAACGAGAAACTCTTCACTTGCGGTCACAGAATTTCTTTGTGTTCCGTGAAATGGTGATGGAAAAACAGTGCGAAAATTGTGACTAAGAAACTACAGTGTGAGACAACCCGATTGAAGACCCGGCAAATCTATTTAAAACTTACGAGCCCACTCAATAAATACTACCACACAGCTTTACTCTTTTAATTAGCTCCCTGTTAAATGAAAATAGCTACCAAAATTGCATGAGAATATTCAATATATTTAATTAATGTCACACGCAAATTTTCCTTCGACAATCACATTCCACAAAAAATGCACCTTTCTCGTGAAATAAAAAAATGCCATAGCAACTCCTACTCGGTGTCAAGAGGCGCGGAGTTTTTTCCTTTTTTTTTGTGAGTCCCCAACACTAGTTCAGCGCACTCAAGTACACTAAAATTACAAAAGCAGGTTTTCAAAGTAGTGTTGAAGGATGAACTCCTTCGTCCTCAGAAGGAAACTTTTTTTAAAGTAAATTCTCGGCAAGTCGACTGGAATAGCGCGGCACCTTGTGTGAACGTTATTCTGTTAGACTGCGGCTTTTGATGGGACTTCCGCAGCAGATCACAATGCAAGGACTTACATGTATATGAATATTCGCCCATGCTCGAAGCTTAATGAAATTTCTCGGTTTCTGTGGCGGTAGTGATAAATATTCAAATTCATGGTGAGGGTCCCTTCTTCCTTGCATGCAATTCCGTATCAATATAACAGTGCATACTTGCAGTCCGATGAAGCACATGCGAATTTGGAACAAGGAAATATTTTACTCGAATCCTTGCTTAGTTTGCATTCATGTGCAGTTGCAATAAAATTGAGATATTATGTATTTTTCAATAAGTACACACATGGCTGGACTTTTGCTGATACATTTTTGCATTACTGCACATAATTCCATTCGATGACTGAATGATTTCTACGAACGATACATGATCCTTCCAAGTTTAGCTAAGGGCATTGCTTTGCATGCGTGTTGTGATTTTTCGTTCGGTAGCTGTGTGTTTCTAAACACACACATGAACTAAGCCGGAGGCTTAATATTTCTCGTGCATGAGCAACTTCTCGTTTGTTGTATAAGGACTAAGGACGATTTCTGCTTCATACGTTGGTATGTTGCAACAAACTTCGTCATTCTACCTTCAGAGTGACTGCAATGGGATTATGGTTGCACTGCAATGCGAAAGGTTTCCTTCTCAAGTCGAAATTTATACGAAACGGTTTTTGCTTCATAAATTGAATAGGTACATTGCGACGGATATATAACTATGGCAATCCGCTGGAAATCCTTTTTAAACATTAAAATAAAAAATGATGTGGGTGCGATAGAGAGTTGTAACAAACCATAAGATCGCTCCGTGTATATACCAAAGCAACTCAGTTCTAAATTTGATTCACTACATTCGAGGCTATTCTTAAACAACCTCACAAAGACTCATTTTTATTAAACAAGTTGATTGCATTAAACAAACTATCCCGTACAAATTTCGATTAACTTTTTACAAGGTTGGATAGAGGAATAATCGCCCCTCATAAAAAGCCAAAAGCTATTTATTAACTGATGGTGCAGAATTAACAAGGTTAATACATTTTGAAAAATCATTAGCGATGCGATTTAAATACTACAAGAGCTATACAGTTGGAGTGTGATGGGATTAAGGATAATTGCATCGACGAATTACTGGAAAATGATTACAGAAAGTGCATAATTTGATTGATTCACTTTGTGCCATAATGTGTGGGTGTATTTCGTTTTTTTTTTTATATTTTTTAATCGATTCGGGGGACAAATTTAACAAAAATATTCAAGTTTTAGAAGTACACTCATCGGCAAAAGTTAAATTTTATGAATTCTAGGAAGAAGTGAAAACAAAAATTAATACACAATTTGCTTACATAGACATGCTTGTAGAGACCCAATATCATACAACCGATTGCTCTGAAGTTTAGTATCAAGTGACTTTATTTTCAGTACTTAATTATACCCTCCACAGGAAGGTATATTCACTTTGCCAATACATTTGTAACACCAAGAAGGAGTCACCGGAGACCTCATAAAGTATATATATTCTGAATCAGGATCACATTCTGAATCGATTTAGCCATATCCGTCTGTCTGTCTGTCTGTTGAAAGCACGATAGCGCCCAAAGTAATTGACGTAGGTGAATGAAATTTGGTGAAAGGACTTCTTTTTATCGTCGTCAAGTTGGTATTAAAAATGGGCTACGTCGGTCAAGTAGTTCTGGTATTTTGCATGACTTGTATTCAGTGGAGGGTATCAAAGCATCGGCCAGGCCGATGATAACACTTTTACTTGTTTTCATTTTATATAGTGTAGCAGTATTTTCAATGTTTTACTTTTATAGTTAAGTGTCGCACAGTGCCGATACTACAATGCTAAATATGGATTGCTAGTGAAATGTCATTTTCATATCCTTCTGCGAAAAAAAAAAATGTTTCAAAACAGCAAAAGCGCTACTGTTTTACTGCGGATTAGCAAAGAAACACATGCCGCCATCAAGTTTAAATTTTCATAGTAACGTAAACAATTAATTTAAAACAAGTAAAAGTGTTATCATCGGCCTGGCCGATGCTTTGATACCCTCCACTGCATACAAATCATGCAAAATTGGTTTTGTGAGGGAGGTACCAGAACTACTTGACCGACATAGCAGGTTTTCAATACCAACCTAACGACGATAAAAAGAAGTTCTCTCACCAAATTTCATTCACCTACGTCAATTACTTTGGGCGCTATCGTGCTTTCAACAGACAGAGAGGCATGGGTCCAATATTGGTTTTGTATGGGAGGTACCAGAACTACTTGACCGACATAGCCCATTTTCAATACCAACCTGACGCCGATAAAAAGAAGTCCTTTCACCAAATTTCATTCACCTACGTCAATTACTTTGGGCGCTATCGTGCTTTCAACAGACAGAGAGGCATGGGTCCAATATTGGTTTTGTATGGGAGGTACCAGAACTACTTGACCAACATAGCCCATTTTCAATACCAACCTGACGCCGATAAAAAGAAGTGATTTCACCAAATTTCATTCACCTACGTCGATTACTTTGGGCGCCATCGTGCTTTCAACAGACAGAGAGACATATGGGTCCAATATTGGTTTTGTATGGTAGGTACCAGAACTACTTGACCGACATAGCCCATTTTCAATACCAACCTGACGGCGATAAAAAGAAGTCCTTTCACCAAATTTCATTCACCTACGTCAATTACTTTGGGCGCTATCGTGCTTTCAACAGACAGACAGACAGACAGACAGACAGACAGACAGACAGACAGACAGACAGACAGACAGGCAGACGGACATGGCTAAATCGATTCAGAATGTGATCCTGATTCATAATATATATACTTTATGAGGTCTCCGGTGACTCCTTCTTGGCGTTACAAATGTATGGGCAAAGTGAATATACCTTCCTGTGGAGGGTATAAAAAACAAAAAAAAAACCGACTGACTGTAAAAATAAGAATTGAAAAGATATGAACAAGACACATTCAAGTTCGTACACCTAACTTATTGACAATCGGAGACTATATACCTACAAAGCCTACCAAATATATGAGTATTGAGTACCCTCCGACTGCCAAATAGTTAGGTGTACGAACTTGAAAGTGTCTTGTTCATATCTTTTTAATTTTTATTTTTACAGTCAGTCGGGTTTTTTGTTTTTTTTAAATTAATTTTTTTTCATACGACTTTTCATAATGCTGCAACGGTCACACAATCTGTGTCGGAGTCGCTTGTGCATGATGAATGAAAGAAAAATATAGTTTTTACCCAACCCAACTGCGTAGTTGAAATTTAATGTAGTAAACGTTCAACTTTTTCAATTGTTAATATCTTTTTAGCCTATGACACTCCGGGGGGGAATACAAATATAATGACACCTCACTCTTCAAAATCGGTCAAGCCGTTTAGGCTACAGGGCGTTCCGTAGGAACGTACATAGGATACGCGCGAAACACATAATCCTTCCTGTGTACAGTCGGGTAAAAAAGCGACATTAACAATAGATTAGACCAAATATTCACACTACGGCAGATCCTGGAGAAAACCCAAGAGGTCCAAGTCGATACCCACCACCTGTTTATCGATTTTAAGGCCGCATATGACAGCATTTATAGAGACGAGCTATACAGAGCCATGTCTAGTTTTGACATCCCTGCCAAACTTGTCAGATTGTGCAGAATGACGATGGAGAACGCTCGCTGCTCCATAAAGGTCGGAAACAATATCACAGAGACCTTTGGTGTCAAAAAAGGATTTAGACAAGGTGACGCTCTGTCATGTGACTTTTTCAATATAATTCTTGAAAAGATTGTGCGAAACTCACAAGCCAACACCAGAGGCACAATTTTCCAGAAGTCTGTGCAACTACTTGCTTACGCCGACGACATCGACATCATTGGCAGAACACAGCGAGCTGTGACTGGTGCGTTTGCAAGTATTAGCACAGAAGCGGCAAAAATGGGTTTAGTGGTGAACGAGGGCAAAACAAAATATATGCTGTCAACAAGAAGGGACACACAACATCAACGAATCGGACAGAACGTCACGATAGACAGCTTTAACTTTGAGGTAGTTCGGGACTTTGTCTACCTCGGCTCCGCTATTAACTCTGAAAATGACATCACCTCAGAAATCAAGCGAAGAATCACACTTGCCAACCGCTGTTACTTTGGTCTAAGAAGGCAATTGATTAGTAAGGCCCTGTCGAGAAATACTAAGGAGACTCTATATAAGACCCTCATCATCCCAGTCCTGCTTTATGGTGCAGAAGCATAGACTCTATCAAAGTCGGATGAAGAGCTCCTTGGTCGTTTCAAACGCAAAATTCTTCGTGTGATTTTTGGTCCCGTTTGCGTTGACGGGCTCTGGAGGAGGAGATTTAACAGCGAACTCTACGAGCTGTACAGCGACATCGACCTAGTCAGAAAAGTACGTATCAGTCGTCTAAGATGGCTGGGACATGTAGAGCGAATGGACACCAACGCTCCGGCCCGAAGAGTCTTCGATTCCAACCCGGAGGGACAACGCAGTAGAGGAAGACCTCGCCTTATGTGGCGCGCGCAAGTGGAAGGGGACCTCAACCAACTTGGAGTGCGCAACTGGAGGCAGTTAGCCAAAGATCACGCTAACTGGAGAGGCGTATTGGTTGAGGCCCAGGTCCACCCCGGACTGTAGCGCCATCTAAGTAAGTAAGTAAGTAAGTAACAATAGATTTCTTAACTTATTAACTAAAAAAAAACCTACATGTATCGTTCAATCCCACCAATCTTAGGTATTTTTTTGGACGCGTTTTTCACGCGTTTTTTACGCGTTTTTGGACGCGTTTTTTGACGCGTTTTTTCTCGCGTTTTTTCTCGCGTTTTTCCTCGCGTTTTTTCTCGCGTTTTTTCTCGCGTTTTTGGACGCGTTTTTCCTCGCGTTTTTTCTCGCGTTTTTTCTCGCGTTTTTGGACGCGTTTTTTCTCGCGTTTTTCCTCGCGTTTTTTCTCGCGTTTTTGGACGCGTTTTTTGACGCGTTTTTTCTCGCGTTTTTTCTCGCGTTTTTCCTCGCGTTTTTTCTCGCGTTTTTCCTCGCGTTTTTCCTCGCGTTTTTTCTCGCGTTTTTTGACGCGTTTTTTCTCGCGTTTTTGGACGCGTTTTTCCTCGCGTTTTTTGACGCGTTTTTCCTCGCGTTTTTTCTTGCGTTTTTTCTCGCGTTTTTGGACGCGTTTTTCCTCGCGTTTTTTGACGCGTTTTTTCTCGCGTTTTTTGACGCGTTTTTTCTCGCGTTTTTGGACGCGTTTTTCCTCGCGTTTTTTGACGCATTTTTTCTCGCGTTTTTCCTCGCGTTTTTTCTCGCGTTTTTCCTCGCGTTTTTTCTCGCGTTTTTTGACGCGTTTTTGGACGCGTTTTTTCTCGCGTTTTTTGACGCGTTTTTGGACGCGTTTTTTACGCGTTTTTTCTCGCGTTTTTTCTCGCGTTTTTCCTCGCGTTTTTTCTCGCGTTTTTGGACGCGTTTTTCCTCGCGTTTTTTCTCGCGTTTTTCCTCGCGTTTTTTCTCGCGTTTTTGGACGCGTTTTTTCTTGCGTTTTTCCTCGCGTTTTTTCTCGCGTTTTTGGACGCGTTTTTGGACGCGTTTTTCCTCGCGTTTTTTCTCGCGTTTTTTGACGCGTTTTTTCTCGCGTTTTTTGACGCGTTTTTCCTCGCGTTTTTTCTCGCGTTTTTTCTCGCGTTTTTTGACGCGTTTTTTCTCGCGTTTTTTGACGCGTTTTTTCTCGCGTTTTTGGACGCGTTTTTTGACGCGTTTTTTCTCGCGTTTTTTGACGCGTTTTTCCTCGCGTTTTTTCTCGCGTTTTTTCTCGCGTTTTTTGACGCGTTTTTTCTCGCGTTTTTGGACGCGTTTTTTGACGCGTTTTTTCTCGCGTTTTTCCTCGCGTTTTTTCTTGCGTTTTTTGACGCGTTTTTCCTCGCGTTTTTTCTCGCGTTTTTCCTCGCGTTTTTTCTCGCGTTTTTTGACGCGTTTTTGGAAGCGTTTTTGGACGCGTTTTTGGAAGCGTTTTTGGACGCATTTTTTGACGCGTTTTTGGAAGCGTTTTTGGACGCGTTTTTTCTCGCGTTTTTGGACGCGTTTTTTGACGCGTTTTTTCTCGCGTTTTTTCTCGCGTTTTTTCTCGCGTTTTTTCTTGCGTTTTTTGACGCGTTTTTCCTCGCGTTTTTTCTCGCGTTTTTCCTCGCGTTTTTTCTCGCGTTTTTGGACGCGTTTTTCCTCGCGTTTTTTGACGCGTTTTTTCTCGCGTTTTTTCTTGCGTTTTTTCTCGCGTTTTTGGACGCGTTTTTCCTCGCGTTTTTTGACGCGTTTTTTCTCGCGTTTTTCCTCGCGTTTTTTCTTGCGTTTTTTGACGCGTTTTTCCTCGCGTTTTTTCTCGCGTTTTTTCTCGCGTTTTTTCTTGCGTTTTTTGACGCGTTTTTCCTCGCGTTTTTTCTTGCGTTTTTTCTCGCGTTTTTGGACGCGTTTTTCCTCGCGTTTTTTGACGCGTTTTTTCTCGCGTTTTTTCTTGCGTTTTTTCTCGCGTTTTTGGACGCGTTTTTCCTCGCGTTTTTTGACGCGTTTTTTCTCGCGTTTTTCCTCGCGTTTTTTCTTGCGTTTTTTGACGCGTTTTTCCTCGCGTTTTTTCTCGCGTTTTTTCTCGCGTTTTTTCTCGCGTTTTTTGACGCGTTTTTCCTCGCGTTTTTTCTCGCGTTTTTTGACGCGTTTTTTGACGCGTTTTTCCTCGCGTTTTTTCTCGCGTTTTTGACGCGTTTTTTCTCGCGTTTTTCCTCGCGTTTTTTCTTGCGTTTTTTGACGCGTTTTTCCTCGCGTTTTTTGACGCGTTTTTCCTCGCGTTTTTTCTCGCGTTTTTTGACGCGTTTTTGGAAGCGTTTTCGGACGCGTTTTTGGAAGCGTTTTTGGAAGCGTTTTTGGACGCATTTTTTGACGCGTTTTTGGAAGCGTTTTTCCTCGCGTTTTTCCTTGCGTTTTTCCTCGCGTTTTTTCTTGCGTTTTTTGACGCGTTTTTCCTCGCGTTTTTTCTTGCGTTTTTTCTCGCGTTTTTGGACGCGTTTTTCCTCGCGTTTTTTCTCGCGTTTTTGGACGCGTTTTTTCTCGCGTTTTTTCTCGCGTTTTTTCTCGCGTTTTTTCTTGCGTTTTTTGACGCGTTTTTCCTCGCGTTTTTTGACGCGTTTTTTCTCGCGTTTTTGGACGCGTTTTTCCTCGCGTTTTTTGACGCGTTTTTTCTCGCGTTTTTGGACGCGTTTTTCCTCGCGTTTTTTGACGCGTTTTTTCTCGCGTTTTTTCTCGCGTTTTTTGACGCGTTTTTCCTCGCGTTTTTTCTCGCGTTTTTGACGCGTTTTTTCTCGCGTTTTTCCTCGCGTTTTTTCTTGCGTTTTTTGACGCGTTTTTCCTCGCGTTTTTTGACGCGTTTTTCCTCGCGTTTTTTCTCGCGTTTTTTGACGCGTTTTTGGAAGCGTTTTCGGACGCATTTTTTGACGCGTTTTTGGAAGCGTTTTTGGACGCGTTTTTTGACGCGTTTTTTCTCGCGTTTTTCCTCGCGTTTTTTCTTGCGTTTTTCCTCGCGTTTTTTCTTGCGTTTTTTGACGCGTTTTTCCTCGCGTTTTTTCTCGCGTTTTTCCTCGCGTTTTTTCTCGCGTTTTTTGACGCGTTTTTGGAAGCGTTTTTGGACGCGTTTTTGGAAGCGTTTTTGGAAGCGTTTTTGGAAGCGTTTTTTGACGCGTTTTTCCTCGCGTTTTTGGACGCGTTTTTCCTCGCGTTTTTTCTCGCGTTTTTCCTCGCGTTTTTTCTTGCGTTTTTTGACGCGTTTTTCCTCGCGTTTTTTCTTGCGTTTTTTCTCGCGTTTTTGGACGCGTTTTTCCTCGCGTTTTTTGACGCGTTTTTCCTCGCGTTTTTTCTTGCGTTTTTTCTCGCGTTTTTGGACGCGTTTTTCCTCGCGTTTTTTGACGCGTTTTTTCTCGCGTTTTTCCTCGCGTTTTTTGACGCGTTTTTTCTCGCGTTTTTCCTCGCGTTTTTTGACGCGTTTTTTCTCGCGTTTTTTGACGCGTTTTTTCTCGCGTTTTTGGAGGCGTTTTTTCTCGCCTTTTTCCTCGCGTTTTTTCTCGAGTTTTTTGACGCGTTTTTTCTCGCGTTTTTGGAGGCGTTTTTCCTCGCGTTTTTTCTCGCGTTTTTTCTCGCGTTTTTTCTCGCGTTTTTTGACGCGTTTTTTCTCGCGTTTTTTCTCGCGTTTTTTGACGCGTTTTTTCTCGCGTTTTTGGAGGCGTTTTTTCTCGCGTTTTTGGACGCGTTTTTCCTCGCGTTTTTTCTCGCGTTTTTCCTCGCGTTTTTTCTCGCGTTTTTTCTCGCGTTTTTTGACGCGTTTTTTCTCGCGTTTTTGGACGCGTTTTTGGAAGCGTTTTTGGAAGCGTTTTTGGACGCGTTTTTGGAAGCGTTTTTGGAAGCGTTTTTGGACGCGTTTTTCCTCGCGTTTTTTCTCGCGTTTTTTCTCGCGTTTTTTGACGCGTTTTTTCTCGCGTTTTTTCTCGCGTTTTTCCTCGCGTTTTTTCTCGCGTTTTTTCTCGCGTTTTTTGACGCGTTTTTTCTCGCGTTTTTTGACGCGTTTTTCCTCGCTTTTTTTGACGCGTTTTTTCTCGCGTTTTTGGACGCGTTTTTGGACGCGTTTTTGGAAGCGTTTTTGGACGCGTTTCTGGAAGCGTTTTTGGAAGCGTTTTTGGACGCGTTTTTGGAAGCGTTTTTGGACGCGTTTTTGGACGCGTTTCTGGAAGCGTTTTTGGACGCGTTTTTGGAAGCGTTTTTATAAGCGTTTTTGGAAGCGTTTTTGGAAGCGTTTTTGGAAGCGTTTTTGGACGCGTTTTTGGAAGCGTTTTTATAAGCGTTTTTGGAAGCGTTTTTGGATGCGTTTTTGGAAGCGTTTTTGGACGCGTTTTTGGAAGCGTTTTTGGACGCGTTTTTGGAAGCGTTTTTATAAGCGTTTTTGGACGCGTTTTTGGAAGCGTTTTTGGACGCGTTTTTGGAAGCGTTTTCACGCGTTATTTGACGCGTTTATGGACGCGTTTTTGGAAGCGTTTTTGGAAGCGTTTTTGGAAGCGTTTTTGGAAGCGTTTTTGGACGCGTTTTTGGAAGCGTTTTTATAAGCGTTTTTGGAAGCGTTTTTATAAGCGTTTTTGGAAGCGTTTTTGGAAGCGTTTTTGGAAGCGTTTTTGGACGCGTTTTTGGAAGCGTTTTTATAAGCGTTTTTGGAAGCGTTTTTGGATGCGTTTTTGGAAGCGTTTTTGGACGCGTTTTTGGAAGCGTTTTTGGACGCGTTTTTGGAAGCGTTTTTATAAGCGTTTTTGGACGCGTTTTTGGAAGCGTTTTTGGACGCGTTTTTGGAAGCGTTTTTGGACGCGTTTTTGGAAGCGTTTTTGGACGCGTTTTTGGAAGCGTTTTTGGACGCGTTTTTGGACGCGTTTTTGGAAGCGTTTTTGGACGCGTTTTTGGAAGCGTTTTCACGCGTTATTTGACGCGTTTATGGACGCGTTTTTGGAAGCGTTTTTGGAAGCGTTTTTGGAAGCGTTTTTGGACGCGTTTTTGGAAGCGTTTTTGGAAGCGTTTTTGGACGCATTTCTTGACGCGTTTTTGGAAGCGTTTTTGGAAGCGTTTTCACGCGTTATTTGACGCGTTTTTGGACGCGTTTTTGGAAGCGTTTTTGGACGCGTTTTTGGAAGCGTTTTTATAAGCGTTTTTGGAAGCGTTTTTGGACGCGTTTTTGGACGCGTTTTTGGAAGCGTTATTTGACGCGTTTTTGGACGCGTTTTTGGAAGCGTTTATGGACGCGTTTTTGGAAGCGTTTTTGGAAGCGTTTTCACGCGTTATTAGACGCGTTTTTGGACGCGTTTTTGGAAGCGTTTTTGGACGCGTTTTTGGAAGCGTTTTTATAAGCGTTTTTGGAAACGTTTTTGGACGCGTTTTTGGAAGCGTTTTTGGACGCGTTTTTGGACGCGTTTTTGGAAGCGTTTTTGGACGCGTTTTTGGAAGCGTTTTCACGCGTTATTTGACGCGTTTATGGACGCGTTTTTGGAAGCGTTTTTGGAAGCGTTTTTGGAAGCGTTTTTGGACGCGTTTTTGGAAGCGTTTTTGGAAGCGTTTTTGGACGCATTTCTTGACGCGTTTTTGGAAGCGTTTTTGGAAGCGTTTTTGGACGCGTTTTTGGACGCGTTTTTGGAAGCGTTTTTGGACGCGTTTTTGGACGCGTTTTTGGAAGCGTTTTTGGACGCGTTTTTGGAAGCGTTTTCACGCGTTATTTGACGCGTTTACGGACGCGTTTTTGGAAGCGTTTTTGGAAGCGTTTTCACGCGTTATTAGACGCGTTTTTGGACGCGTTTTTGGAAGCGTTTTTGGACGCGTTTTTGGAAGCGTTTTTATAAGCGTTTTTGGAAGCGTTTTTGGACGCGTTTTTGGAAGCGTTTTTGGACGCGTTTTTGGACGCGTTTTTGGAAGCGTTTTTGGACGCGTTTTTGGAAGCGTTTTCACGCGTTATTTGATGCGTTTATGGACGCGTTTTTGGAAGCGTTTTTGGAAGCGTTTTTGGACGCGTTTTTGGAAGCGTTTTTGGAAGCGTTTTTGGACGCATTTCTTGACGCGTTTTTGGAAGCGTTTTTGGAAGCGTTTTCACGCGTTATTTGACGCGTTTTTGGACGCGTTTTTGGAAGCGTTTTTGGACGCGTTTTTGGAAGCGTTTTTATAAGCGTTTTTGGAAGCGTTTTTGGACGCGTTTTTGGACGCGTTTTTGGAAGCGTTATTTGACGCGTTTTTGGACGCGTTTTTGGAAGCGTTTTTGGGCGCATTTTTGGACGCGTTTTTGGAAGCGTTTTTGGACGCGTTTTTGGAAGCGTTTTTGGACGCGTTTTTGGAAGCGTTTTTGGAAGCCTTTTATGACGCGGTTTTTTATATATTCTTTTTAAATAAGGCATCTTTTTTCAAGTTTACCATTTTTTCGTTAAAAGTGGCTAGCAACGATGCCGTCAGCTCAGACAACTTGAGAATTGTTTTGCCCAACTAATGTTTATATACAATGGCCCAACGCGCCTCAAGAAAAACACTGGCTTCGCAACATTGGTTACACAACATTGGTGTCGCCAGTTCAATGGTTTTATCCCACATCGAAAGTGCTCAACGCGCCTAAAGAAGTCATCACTTCAAAAAAAAGTGGATACGTGCCTATAGCAACTGCTTTGAATAGGAAACGAAATGCAGTGAGGTAGGTAAACGTATTTTATTTTTAACCCGCTTATGACAACGGTCGGTGCCTTCTTTTATTGCGGGTGTTCAGTTGTATTCTCACGCTCTTTTTGGCGTGCTCTTGCAAACTACGTTCGTCATTATTTGAAAGTTCAACCCCCTTCTATTCCAATTTAAGTCTAGTTTACCTCCGTAACTCTTCTCAGCAGAATTGTGCATCAAAACTTTCAAGTCCAACCCATTTGCCCCAAACATGGTTAGTTCTACTTTAGCCTATAGAATTTTAAATCCAAATTCCCATTAAATACTGTTCCCTCTTGTTTTTTGCAACAATAACAAAACAGCCACATCTGCTCATATTCTCATATCTACCTATCTACCTAATCTAACACATTAAAGAAAGCAAAAACACTAAAAACACATTTTTCTTTCATTTTGCCGTATAAAACTTGCCACATTCTCGTGTAGGATGGTTAAGTTCCTCTTCCTTTATGGCAGAGGTTATGTGCCCAGAGTGCTCCTCGTATATTTGCAAGGTTTTAGCCCTTTGCGGCGAAAGAATTTATACACATTTCCTTGGAAAGATGTTTTGTCAGGCATATTTATGTTATGCGAGTCCGTTGCTATGAATGCGTGGAGTCTAAGGTAATTTATACGGTTGCAGGGAAATAGTTTTGCGCCACGCTACAGTTATTGGAGGTTAAAATCTGTACTTTAAGATTGTGTTCATACTTGAAGTCACTGCCTGGGGGGAGTATACGTTTGGAGGCATTCACTTTAAAGGTGATCCTATCCCTTTGAATGCAGTTTTCGTATAGTGGACTTTGATCATATGACATTCACTCCAACAAATTCTAGTCTCGACTTTAAGTTGGCGGTAGGAACCCACCTTTGGTTTGTATTTAAACGTCGTTTGGTTATTACTTTTATGGGCCATTATGTATTTTGAAACCAACTTATGTACAATTTGACACATTCATCTGGCAATGCGAAACTGTATTGGGCGAGTTCACGAACGCACCCCAACCCATTCCAATCAAGCGTAAGTACAAATAAGTCCCCGTTACACATTTCCAATTGTATTTTTCGCACAAATAAATTGCATCGGGGGGCAATTGCTTGACTTTGTGATCCAATTTCTCTGTCCTCTTGCAGACAGTTGTCCCAGTATCGTTATCCTCGAATAACAACAAAGAAATTGAAATACGAGTGAGTTTCCTACAACACTAACGGCGAATAGTGGTTTTTTTGCAAACACCAGTAGGAAGGACATAAATTCTGATTCCTTTAAAACTAATCAGATGGGGTTTTCGCCACCCCTTTTGGCTGGTTATTGTTGGCACAGCAGTAAAAGTAAAACTGCACCATTCAGCTGCTGTGGAGAGATACGGATATGCCCTGTAAAATGAGACCGGGCAAAGGGAAAGGAAAGGCAACGTTTCCACCTCAATGTGTGCATATTTTGTTGCCGCTGCTTTTGCAACCTGTGTTGGGAGCTGGTATCCTCTGGTTCGTGCAAAATTCCTTTCCAGGTGGCTGCAGGAGATGTCTAAAGGAAGAATTGCTAAAATACTTCGAACGTGTACACAGGTAAGTGAAAATAAAAGGACATTCAGGTTTTTTTCTTTCACGGCAAAAAAGAATGCATTCTCTGTTCGATCTCTTTATATAGGTAATTGTGTTTTGTCCTTTAAGCGATAGTTAATTTAATTAAAGCTAAAAGCACTTGCTTTATTAAAACGAGCTGATTGAATTGCACTTACCTCTGATGCAAAGGTAGGTAATTATATGGCTTTTAGAACTTCATTGTGTATGGTGTCAGAATGCATGTTAATATCTTATTGTGCGAGGAGAGAAAGTCCACCAACATGTCGGATCAGGATGCCTGGACAAGGTCGAGTAACCGTGAGGGAAGAAATATCGTCATCAACAACATCTGCTAACCCCCAACAAGGGCGTCGCATTGGGTCCACATGGACCTAAGTGGGGTGCTGCCGAGCTCGCTCTGCCGTACCCACCCATAAACCTAACCTAACCTAAGATACTGGATAAATCAAAAATGTTCATCTCGAAATTATAGTCAACATTATAAACACAAGACTCATTTGGGATTAGTTTGACTGTCTTTTCTATTGCAAGTAGCTCCGACTGCTGGCTAAAAAGCAGATTTACAATAAAATTCGCATAATTTGTACCACGTTTTGTTATGGTTCAAGGCTAAGTCGGAACTTTCATTTAAGCTTCACAGAATCAACCATATTACTGGCCTAAGAAGGTATCATTTTAGAAATTTAACGAACTATAATTTTATGAACGTTTCTCATAAAAGATGTCGTATTTCGTCTACTAGGATATCAAAAACTGTGTTCAATTAAGCCTAGTAGTATCCTGCTCTCGCCAAATTTTTGCAAAAAAAGGCAAAAAAACTTTCATCCAAACAAAAAATATCCATAGTAAACGCAACATAAACTTTTTCCTCCGTTTTTTATGTCAAAATTTATCTTCGATTTAATGTACCCATTTATTTCGCGTGCTAAATGAGTGGAGACTTTTCGTCGACCCATCTACATGAAGTTAAGAATTTTGCGTGCGAACAGGATTCTGCTTTGCTAAACTGCCTCGCTAAATTTTATCTTTGCAAACATTTTTATATGGGAGATCAAATTTAGCGCGAGCAGGATACTAAGCTTTAACAAAAAATCAAATCTAAGTCTAATACTTATTCTTAAAATTTTTATTGAAACTGACATTTCGAAAAAGATGGCTTACTTGAAACAATTCCGAAAAATATAACCCACATTGAGTTGAATGATCAAAAATTTATTATTGAACACAACCATTTGCAAACTGCAAGCATTACACATGACACATGAGTCCAAACCAAGATGGCTGTCTTTTTCATCTCTCACTTTGCTTCTTCTTCTGCGTTTGCTTTATATCACTGCACCGATGCTCGGTAGCAAATGTTTGTTTCTATTTTTGACAGATTCAAATGTCAAATCGTATTTCATTTGCAGTGCAAACATTTTCTTTAAAAAAAAATACTTCGATAAAGCAAATACGTAGATCTTTCAGCAGCAAACACACTGAAAGCATTTTGTCGCCCACATTATATACGTCAAAGGCTACACAAACGGTTAAGCAAAAATTGGTTGGTCAGTACTTTTTCAAACCATTCCGATCTCACTCCATTCTCGATATGAATCTTACATAAATTCTGTAAATTAAAATTTCCAAAATTATTTAGAAAACTAATTTTGTTATTGACAATCTTCACTTCTTTTTTCACTTTCTTGAAAATATTTTCTGTGAGTACATTATCTAGTTTGGTAAGTCTTGTCTGACTTGCCGTATCTCATTTTTTATTGGTTCAGGTCGGCCACATGAACAGCTTTTTCAGTTGACGTTTATGAAGGGATACCTCAGTACTAAAAGAGGTATTCACATGAGAGTTTATTGCGAACAAATCAATTTTACCGCAATTATGAATTTAAAATTGCTTTTGTTGTACCACAAAAGCTTTAAATAAAGCCAATCCAACATCTAATCTAAAAAGAAACTGAGTATTAAATGATTTAAGTAGCGAAATTGACAATTACAGCATTATTACCGCGAATAAAAAAATCGTTCGAACTTAACCTTTAAAAATGAAACTGAATCGCGGCTATCTGCAACAAAAAAAGTTTTCCTCTGAATAAAATGACCGAAACTACGCATATTCCATTGTTCACAGTTCGCAATTCGCTCTCATATAAATACTCCTTAAGCTGACATGTCACATGGGTACGTGGCTGACGTGCGAAAAGTGACGTTACAGACCAATTTAGTTTTTGCGACCAGGTTACACCTAGTCGAGGCAATTCTAGTCGACTTAATAAAACTAAATTTTTGAATGTATACCCATTTTCTAATAAAATATTTTGTTCACCAAAACAAAAGGTGTAATATTCTGGACACACCCTTGTACATATTAATTATTAAAACAAAATGGCGTCCCACATCGAAGACATGTTCCATTCGTTGCGTCGTGTGCAGAACGCCATTTAAATACGTTGAAGCTGATGAAAAGATTGTGTTTCCGGCACAAATGTCATAGACATCTTTCTTCTTTCTTTTGTGCTTAACTGATCCACAAATAATAACACAAAAACATGGCTCCGACAGCAATTAATAGACAACTTTTTTAGATTTGCTCCTTTCGGCAAATTAAGTAATGTTCTGTTGCGTGCTTTGTTTCTGTCGCAAATGTACTAGATTCGGTTTCTGTTGATGTGTCACTAAACTGATTAGTTAATGTTAACAATAAAAGTATGTGACAGGAAGCGTATAGCAAATTGAACTTGGTAAAAACTGTAATAAAATATTCACAATTTTGGTAACTGGCTGCGTTTGTACAAATAGTGAATTTTGAGGAACTTCTGCCTGTCCCTTACAAGTTTCTTAGAATACGTGTTCGCAACTTATTCCAAACAGAAACTCACCAACGAATAGTTAAATAACACTAAAAGTAGGGTCACATAAATACCTGTTGCACCAACAATTTCTTTTACCTATTACAAATATCTACTTCTTTTACCTTTTCGCAATTTTGTAGAGCAGAATTTTGTTCAAAGTTATTGAGTCGATTTTGTTACCAAGTCAAATTTGAAATATCCTCACAAGATTTTTTTGTTTATATATTTAAGCGGATTATCCACTATTTAATTCGTACGACGAACTCGTACAAATGATTTGTATTCGTTTTATTCTTTTGAAACATTTAACTTCAAAAGGCGAGGGTTTGAAAAATCCAGTCCTCTTTGTATTCATCCCAAACCTCGGCCATAAAACTGCCTGATGCGCTATAAATTTAGTAGAATAATATTTAGTGTAGTAGATGCACTGAAGTTTATCGGCACTTTTAAGCCTACTACGCTCCAAGGTTAGGTACTCTCTCTCTCTTTCAAACTGCATTAATCTCCTTATTTCGCTTGTGGAATTCCATTAGGACCTTATTGAATTTAACTTCATTTCAAAACAACTACTATTCTATTATACATAAACATGCCAGTAATAAAATTTTTACAACGTATGCAGCCAGGGCAGACGTACAAGCTCATAAAGATACTCGCACCTTACACCAGGGATCCTGTGAAACAATAAATCTCCCTATCTCTCAAACTGACAGAAAGAATGCAATTTTGTGGCGGTGCGCTTGTGAGTCTATTATATTAGGAGGTTATGTCAAAATGCCAGTCCACCGAAGCAGATTGCTATTTTAAATGCGAGCATTACCACCGGAGGTTGCACAATATCCAACAGAAGGGCGGTTTTTGAAACGTAATTCAATGGGATCCACTTCCGCATAGGTGTGCTCATACGAATGCGAAACTAGGACATAGCAGTGGATGGAAATTTGCATTCTCTGCCGGGAAAACTTTACGCGTTTGAATGCAATTTCAAGCATGATGGTCAACTGGAACTTTATAGTTTCTGCATTCGTTTCTCGTCATAACCTTACATTTATCGAAAAGCGAGGTCTCATTTTAATAATGAGTTTTAGCTCAAACTGCCATTTGCTTGCGGGTGGAAATACCTTTCGCTTTGTTGAAGCACAAAGTGGAGAGAACTGTGCATCGCTAGCCAAAACAAATGCACCCAAGGGCATCGAAAATTCCGGAGAAGTAATTTTTCATTAAATTCAAACTGCGAACACTATACAGCTGGCAAGAAACTTTTCCCCGTCCAACTTGTGAAAAGTGACTGTGAATTGAGTTCATGTTTCCTGTTTCCTCTTTTAATCGTTGAATCGCTGGATTGTTGCTCAAATGCCGAGCTGGCTGAGTTGCATCTGATGCATATCGCTGGGTGCTGCAATCTATTACAATCGTAGTATACCTTGTACCTTCTTTCCGGCAGATGTACTCTTCCTTCGTTGCATCTGTCTTTTACACTTGAATGCATTCTTTGTTGATTAATATTGCTTTCAGTAAAAGGGACTTTACTATCGGTAAGTGCTTCTCGAACTAAGTTATGGTGCCAAAAGCGTATAGATGTTATCGGGGGACGATTGCATCGAATGCAAAGCTGAAAGCAAGTATTGCAACTAGCTATGTTCACTTCAGTAGATCCATGTCTATATGGTCTTTAAATGGGGTTAAAAATGAGTAACTTTATATGCGATGGAAAACATCGCCTAAAAAGTACGCATATTTACTTTTTGTCTGCGGCAAGGACATGTTAAACCAATCTCTGTTTTGGTAAGTTGCCAAGTTGTGCGAAACCTCGCCACTGAACTCCATCATCTGTTTTTTTCAGTTCTGCCAATCGATGCGCATTGATTTAGACGATGTGCGCCTTAAGAAGACGGACAGCTTGAGCTTACCCCCTCGATGAGTGATGTACGTTGCCAATGAGTTATATCCAATTGGAGGAGGTTAATGAGATGCCGCCACTATGCGCAATCATTTCTTAACGACGTAGGCACAATTGCAGTTCACCGTTGCAGGTGATCAGTAACCAAAGCTGCAGCCACCTTATTTATTACGCGTATTACACCGAAGTAGTACCCCCGTCGCCGTTAAACGAGAATTTAATTGCGGAGTTAAGTTACGATTACACGTGTCAGTTTTTATTGAACATTTTGTCAATTCATCAGAATTCGGTAGTCACTCGTGTGTCTTTCGTGAAAGTGCACTGCGACAGCCCGTGCGACCAGACACTTGACAAATTTAAGACAAATGTTAACGTCATAATGACGGGCGAGTTCATAATCGCAACATTGTTGCACATGCCATGCGAAAAATATTGATTCAATGCAATTATGAACAGAAATACTGCTGCAAGTTTGCATGAACTCTGCCAACGTCGACGTCTCAAAATTTGACATGAAAAGTGGCAGCCTTGAAGTTTATGCCAACGGAGTGTTGGCACTGACAGCGTGATAAATTATTACCTGCGGTTTGCAATTTTGCTAAAGTTGGGACTTGGGAGTATTCATGCAAATGACATAAAGTCGATTTTGGTCCCTTCGAAATTGAAATAAGATTCGGCGACTGACTTTCGGTCCTGAGTACTGTAGAGTGCATTCAGGAATAGATAGAACTGGAAACAAACTGTCAGATTAATACAGAAAATGTTAACTGGCCGTATGCGCGTTTTATTGAACATCTACTTCAGCAAGTAAAGTAGACGAATGTGCAATAAAAAGCAAATTTGTGTCGTGTAACACTTCTGAAAAAATGGTATAAACTTTTATATTTTGTTGTGTGTCATAACTTTTTGGTTTATTCATTTATCGAATTTAGTAGGTTCGTTCGCGTACGCGGTTTGAATCGAACGCAATCGATATAAATCGATAGCAATTGCACAAAGTCTATGCACGTAGTATGGACTTAGTATAGACTTTGTGCGATTGTATTCTTCTCAGTGAAAATGAATGCCACTGAAAGTTTACCAGCAGTTTCATGAACACATCCCCAGAATTAACTGCTGCTGTCAATCTACTCATACTTGGGAGAAATACCTAGTTGAAGTATCAAAAGTGTCAAGTAGAACATAAAATGAAGATTCTGCTTTACTTTACTGAAATAAATGCTCAATAAAACGAGCCCCCGAGCTTGTTTAAAAAGTAAGCTTCATTTCTACTAACTGAACAATTTTTTAATTCTATCTGTCAAGGTATTTTTTTTTAACATCATTCATTTCAATTTATCAACCTTTCGAGTTTCACAATCAAATCGAGCCAAAGATATCTCAGCAACTCCTTATGGGCGCATGTTCTCCGTTAAGTACATCCTTGTACCTGATGCGGAATAATTCGAAATGTAAGAGCAATTATTGGAAATGCCCCCTTTCCATGGGAATAGCAGATTTATAAGCTCATAGGCTCCTTACGAGTACATTTGTTTTTCTTTTACCAATAAAGAAAAAGTCATGTGCTTATATCCTTTGTCGATGTTGGCACTTTCAATTTGGAGAGCTCTACTGGAAATTTTGTTTCAAACTTTGGTACAACCCTTGAATTATAAACAAAAAGAAAGTGCCGCTCTTACAATCGGGTAATACCATTAAGTGGTGTTCAATTCAAGATCTTATTCATATGGCAACATATCTGTCATGGTATCTTTAAAAAAAACTCCAGTCTTTTGAAGAAAATTAATTTAAAAATGTGATTTTAATGAGGATTTGGACAAATCAATTGACATATTAGTGTCTGTGCGGCACATTATTGCTGAGTTAAAAAAATTTGGTAACGTTGGTTTTAAGTCCGAGAGTATGAGTGGGAAGGTTTTGTTTAAAGGAAAAGTAATGTAGTCAGTGTAGGGAAAAGAGTTTACTACTTATGTCGCTCATCTGGTATAGCATTTCTACATTTGCTTCTACGACATAGTGACAGATGTTAGCTATAATTTTTGTTTACGTAATTTTTAAATTATTTCAAAATAATAAATTTTATTTTATTTATTTATTATTATTAATTATTATTATTTTACGTCAATATTCCTTAAAATGTTTGGCATTTCTATTTTCTGCTGTCGATCTGGCAACAGCATTAACATCCCTGGTACGCTGTTTTACAAACGTATTCACTCTGGTTTTGATCGCGTGTCGAACAAACAAAAAATAAAGCAAGCGATTAGCAAAATCAAAACAAAAACTATCATTAAAATGTAACTGTCATATATTCGGCGTGTTTTATTGACCATTTATCTCGGCAAAGCAATGTTAAGTACCATCTTCAGCACGTATAACACTCTTCTTGACATTATTCGAGCTTCATACATCACACTAAATATTTATGCCGAGTAGAAGTGAGAAGTGTCTTTACACCAGCAGTTTATTCTGGGGATATGTTCATGGAACTGCTAATTAACTGCTTTCAGGTCATTCAGCGAAAAGGAACAAGACAAATGAAATGTCAAATCAAGCCAAAAGTCGAGTCACACAAGCAAATACATCAGTTTATGTCACTTTATGAAACGATTTTCTTGTATTGCTTTGCAAGAGAGGTGTTCAATAAAACACGTCCATTTAAACGAGCGCTCACAAGTAATAATGTTTTATCAAAATTAATTCCTTATTTTAATGACTCGAACACATCCCATTGTTTGCTTTAATATTTCGTTTAAAAATAAATAAGCATTTGTATAAATACGAAAGAGGACGCATTGTATGATGGATGAAAGTCTGCACTTGGCAGACACTTTCCATCGATAGTTCCTGCTAGTATCGCTGTTTTATCACAGCCTCAAAGTTGGTAATATTATCGGGTTAAGTCGAAAGGTTTAGTTCGTTGTAATCGCGCAAGTAAATTTGTTTCATACAGAATTCGGCGGACCGTGTTATTCGAAGTATTTGGAAACATAAAGAGGTGTTATTTTGGTGTTCAAAGAAAAAGGTTTTTTTTTTTAGATAAATGATCGGATGTATATTTCATAATAAAGTGGAAGGTAGGCCGTTAATAATGAAAAACAACATCAGGCAACGAGCACGCATACAGGACCATATCCTTTTCATGAAATTTTCCATAACCAAATCGCAAAGTGGCTGCCCTATGTCCTCGATAGCCTCACGAATTTTATATTTGAGGTCTTGAATCGATGCTGGGCTGTTGGCGTAGACCTTATCTTTCACGTGGCCCCAAAGGAAGAAGTCGCAAGGTGTTAAATCACAAGATCTCGGTGGCCAATTGTGATCACCTCTTCGAGAGATAACACGGTCCGGAAACTTTTCCCGTAAAAGATCAATGGTTTCGTTGCTTGTGTGGCACGTAGCGCCGTCTTGTTGAAAGTAAACGTTGTCCAGATCAATACCGACCATAAAAAATCATTAATCATCTCTCAATAGCGCAATCCATTCACCGTAACTGTTGATCCAACCTGATTTTCGAAAAAGTAAGGTCCAATGACCCCGCCGGACCATAAACCTCGCCAAACAGCCACATATTGAGAATGGAAAGGCTTCTCAACAGTAACTGTTGTCCCAGCTCGAATTTTTCCGCCAATTTCTGTATTGCGGTCCGACAAAGTGCTTCACGACGACCAAAAAATGCTTTAGTTTTGCGAACTGTGACTGCAAGATTTTCACCATTTTTGTAGTTAATTTTAATAATTTCAATGCGTTGCTGAAGCGTGTATCGTTCCATTTTTAGTAATGGCGTAGTTTCTACTTGTCAACTGTCAAATAATAAAAGCTTCAAAAGTGACAGCTACCGAAAAAGCGTTTCATTCACAATAACACCTCTCACTGCAAAACACTTTACATAAAACTTTTAAAGCAATTTTAATATTTATTAAATTCATGTTTCTTATTTTAGATAAATGATACTAAATAATTCTTAAAAAGGAAATTACGTGTGTAAACCCAGCAGCTGCACGATAAGAAGAGGCGTTAGGTTTCAACAGGAACTGACAGTCAAAATTTAATTTGACAATTGATGAAGGTTGCATTGTGTTCCTGGTAATATCATTATTGACGTGTCGTAATTTCTATTTTTACGGGCGCAAATTAATTTTTTGTTTGTCTTTAACTGTGGGAATCCCGAAGTCTTTATTAATAGAATGTGTAGAATCACATCCCGATTCATCTCAATCGATACCAACTGCTTTTGGACATTTTGGAGCCCCCCTTTTTAGAACTGTTCCTCTTGCTTATCCCCCAGCAAACTATGAATTCTGTTTTTACTCCATTCATTATTCGACGAAAAAGGATTAGAAAAAGTAATTGTAATTCACTGACACCAATATGTCAGAAGTATTTTTCTTGAGGGACTATTCAATTTCTTGCTATAATATTAAACTGATTATTGTCGACTTGAATACGTCTAGACTACACAACAATAGATTCGATGTCTTCGCCTACGGCTTTTAGTCTCATCCGATTCGTTCAACTTCGGAATGTCCTGTTTTTCATGAACAAAATATTGTATCTCAATTATGAGTTACAACGAACGAAGGTAACACACAGGACGACTCAAATCGAATGTTCACCCATTCATACATAGCAAAAGTCATTGATTTAGCAAATTAAGGAATAAGTCCGTGAAATTGAGGCTTCAAATACTAATTTTAATTTCAAATAAATCCTGAGACGGTGGGTACAACTTTTCAGACTTTACCTAAACCATGCCAAAAATTGGAGTGATTCTGATATTAATGTTGGTACTTTTTGAAATACTCGTACGTACCTACTCATACATCATTGTAATGAGAAAATATATATCAAAACCAACTTAAAGAGTTGGTAATTTTTTTCCGAGAAAATGAATGCGAAGCTTCCCCTCCTGATTATCGACATCCAACACTCAAGGACAGACGAGACGACAGACAAGTGTATGTTGGCTACCAGTCGTTCTAATTTACTTACTTATCCCAATAGGGATATTGTTCATAAACAAACACACATACAGTCTTCCTTGGGACTTTGTTGTAACTTTTGGATCCATGCTGGCACATCCATTCCTGCGGATTTCATTGGAACGTGTTTCCGAAGGACCGCATAACACAACTTTCGGATTCAGACGTGATTTGTCTCATAGAGCTCTTGAAGGAGCAAGAACACTTTTTTTTGTAATGGAACAATCAATCCATAATAACCAGCTGCTGTGGTTGCTGATTTCATTATCAAGGAGTTTTGCTCCCTAGTTTTTTCTGAAGCTAAGAGTTTATTTTCTGCTTCTGTAAACATTTCACACGAAGTTCCCTGGGCAGGAAAACAAATTCACGTCACACAAGATGCAAATGTGCGAATTGATAAGGGATATTTGTGTAAAAAAGTAACAAACTCAAAAAATAAAAATGCTGATTGAATCTGACATATAGGAATTAATTTTAACAGGTCTTTATATTATTCGAAATCGAGAAGTAGGAAAACTATTTTAAAAATCAAACAATCTTTCTCAAATTTTGTTCAAACTGGCAATATGCGCCAATTGCAAGGCTAAAGCTGCCATAAATGTCAAGATATACAGCCTTATTTATAAACCCACCGTAGAGTCTGCTTAACTTTACGCACCCTCTAAAATGCCCTTACGCAGGGAAATGCGATTTATAATGATTTTTCGAACTTAAGCAACGTTACTTTAAGGCTGCGTAGTTTTAGTGCGAAAATTTGCGTTTAGACCCTGCGTAGAGCTTACGTAAAGATGTTTTGCAGCTAATGTCATTTGGTAGTGATCGAATTGCAAACAAAACCCCCAAAAGTGGAACTAATTTTTGTGTGTGAATTCATTTCAAATGTTGTGTAAACTTTAACCAGACGAATTTTGTCTGCAAATGCAATTATAAAATATAATTTCAGATTTGGTGGTGGTTGATAGATTCTGATTGCAGGTAGATATTTCAGCAGTCCCTCCAAACAAGTTTCGGAATTGCGCCAGATAATTTGGCTTTTTGTTTGTATTATGGAAAATGATTTTCTTACGGAGCTAATCTGTCAACAACAGCTGAGGTCAGTTTAAGTTGCAAAAAGTAATAGATTCCAGTGTTTTCTGTAATACCTGTTTAGACACAAACCTCGTTTAGTAAAGTTACCGGGGAAAAATGTTTATAAATCACAATTTCAGGAAAGCCGCGTAGAGGCTGCCTAAATTCTTACGCGATGTTTAACTAAACAACATCGTAGAGGCGTCGTAAGAGAATCTAATAAATACGGCTGATATAGTGTTTAGGTAAATTTGTTTAACGGGAAGTTGCACACCCCGTTTTTAAGACAACCGACTGACTTATTTTCGTGGATTTCATTTTTATAAAAGGGTTTGTGTGTGCCGCTAAATAGCATAATGCTGTATTAACATCACGCATTCCTAAGACGGAAGATGAAAGGGACAGCTGTACCTAACACGCAAAAAAACTGACACGTTTTTTGGTCGGCCATCTTGTCCATCTTGTTGATATTTTTATAGCGATGGCTTCCGAAATTTCGCTTTCCTGTAAAACAAAATGGCTTCCGGAAGTGATGAAGTGATTATTTATTTATTTCGTATAACTGATTGATGAATTTTTGGTTTAATTTACTGACACTTAGGACCACTCTAATTGTACATGTTTTAAATCAGAAATAAAAATGTTTCCATGTATAGAACATCCATAACACTCTAGGCGTCTGAATTGCGATCTCGTTCTTACGTCTTTATTAGCATTGACTGCCAAAAAACGAATCTCTCTGTCTTGTCTCGTGCAAAAATACGCGTGCGTGATGTTATAAATGCAGTTTCAGTTCCTGCGACGTATTCATAGAACACTCGGGTTGTGTCTCTGCTAATTCGCTTATGCGAATTGCAAACATATCTCTCATTTTCGATCTCGCTCGATGTTGGACATCTGTAAGAGTGTCATTGTCGTTGTCATATTATATCATGCGTCATCGTATCAAAAGGAGTATTTCTGTGTTTAGTGGATAATTTTTTCCTTAATAAGTTGCGATTTTGAACTCTGTTCCCCCAATCTCTTAAAATTATTTCCTCTTTACTATTAATTTTTGATAAAAGACAATTGCCATTTGAGTCGACATAACCAAATACTTGTCAATTTTGTAAATGCCATAGCAAACATTCTCAGAGCATCTTACAATTATTCATTAAATAAATTAAATTCTGAGGACTTCGCGGTATCGGTATTGAAAGTGTCTACCGGAAGTTGTTGAATATATTTCTACATAACGTGTGCTCTTCCCTGTAGCAAAACTTAGTCCAACATATTCTATTGACATTTATTTCGATTTCCGATGGTATATTTACACAAGTAAAAATTCCCACTATATGGTTTACTACAATACAAAAAATCAAGTGTCAAAGTACTGTCAAAAACAGCGCCACACAACGTATTGCATTTGAAACGAAACACTGCAGTTAGTAATAAAAAAAAAATGCTTTGTTTTAAGAGACACACATTTTAGCACACAAACCCGCCATTGCTTCTAAAAGACTGAAATAATTTAAAAAGCATAAATTACATGGCAAAAACGTTCGCCTTTCATAAATAAAACTGCAGGCTAATGTGTGCAATAGCTTTACAGACGCATACTTTACGAATGGAAAATTACTTCATCTAACCATCAATAAAGTATGTATAGCTAACTGCACCACTGTCAGACGATTCATCTTTTATGACATCAATGCATAAGTCAGGGCGAGTGTACACATAAATACGTAATTAACGCCATACTACCGTATCATATCGTCGTCCCTCACTCACCTATGGTTTGCACCATTCACTGGATAATTGAATGATTGGTCATCAATCATAATTGCGTTGGAGCTGTCAGCGGTTAGGTTATGCGGAAATTATAAATCAATTTAAGCTGATGTGCTGCCTAACTGGGGAAGCAGATAGCCGGTTTGACATTTAACTATCAAACTGACTGGGCCGAAATATATATATATATATCAGGTTTTGACTTGCCGCAATGTAAATATTTTATTTTAAACGGAACACCTGTCAGAATGTAAATCAAAAGCACTGATTTCACATGATGGTCCATTATGGAAGAATTTTCTCCACATTGCCTGCAGTCCCTTGGCACAACATTATATACACGCAGGATAATCGGATAACTTGCAGGACAATCTGTTTAAGTTAAATTCAGTTTAATTTTGCAAAGTTAATAAGATTCAAGGGTACGACTATCAAGGTGCAAATACCCAGAGCCAGGTTAATGGGGACGTTACATGGATCAGCAATTTCATTGAAACTTCCTTCTTCTTCTTTGACAATTATATTGTGGTTCCATCAGATAAGCCAAACCCATGTACAGTTCACATATCCTAGGTGCACATCTTTCCATATAGGACATACCTAAATTTCGTCACACTCTGCCTGCATATGGCAAATTGATTATCTTGCCGAGAGCAAATGCGAAACATGAAACTCTGATTAGTTTGCCAGGAAGCTATCCCCACAATTCGATGCCATGTGACGCAAGAAGCCCTCATATTTGTCAAATACCAATTTACAGTACAGCAAATTGCGAATAAAGTCGAAAGATAAATGTGGAAGATACCAGATATTATAGTATCATATCTCCAAAATCTAGCTATTCAATTAGATTTCACTAATTGACTTTGCGTCTGGGTGTTACTCGGTTTCATGTGACAATGCCGACGACCTGAGGGGTGTTTTCTGTTTTCAATTTCAAATGCTCGTAGTGTTGATATGTGAAGCACTCGAATGGGTTTGCGTGTCTTTTGCAAAGACGAAGTGTCCTGTCAAGTTGTTGTTCATTTGCATTTGTGTAGATTTTGAACTTGTAAGGGTTCGCCAAAAGTGTGTAGTTGCACTGGGCAAACGGGATGATTGATGAGTGGCGTTGACTAAAAGTGGTTCAATACAGCAGTATTGAAATTTGCATAATGCAATGGCAACCTTAAGACTTTTGTTTAGTTGTTGCTTAGAGTTGAAGAATATGTGTTCAGTTTAATATCTCTCCATTTAAAATTATCAGACGCTTAATAAGCACTTCACTTAAGCGCTGTGCACATTGGACGCGTTTAAAGAATAAGTGAAACTCTGATAAACCACTTTTAGCGCCCTTCCAAGACCAAAAATATGCGAAGCTCACATTCAAAATGAGTTATTGAATATCCTGATTAAAAAAAGTCAATTTGCTTTAATTTTTTTTTATTTGAATAATTTTTGTGCGCACTAAAGATGGAACTATTATGTAAACAACTTGGCAGCACTTTGTGTCAACTTTTGATGTTATATTGTAGACAATTTTTCTGTATTTCTTTTCCGTTTTTTTCTGAATAGCAATATGGCAGATCTAATGGATAATCCACACAATTGCAACAAATGGATCAAAGAAATGCAAAAATTTTACATTTGCATATTTTTGTTGTAAATATTGACAGTTTTGCAATTTGGGAGTCGTTGGAAAAATCAGGAAAAATATAGAATGGACACTAAAAATGGTAATTAAAAATTATATCGCGGATTGTGACATTGAAATCTTATATTTATTTTTTATCACCCCTATCGGGAAAATATTTCCCTCGGAATGTTTTCTATTCAGCAATCTAATTCACATTGCTGACAAGGAAAAAATGTCCATCGGAATTTGTGCACGATAACCCTGAATATATGAACCTGCCATTGCCTACAACTCTGAACTCTCATCTGAAGACGTCAAAAATAGGCAGCACTCTGATGCCGATTGCCAATGTTATTCACCATATGCCATTTTTAACCTTCACACTGAATATTTTATAGGTCACCATGTGTAATTTTGAATAGAAAATTTCGCCACTGTGAGTTCGTAAAATCTAGCCTGGACAGTAAGTATGATTATTAGTATCGCGCTCTATCAATAGTTTGCTAACTTAAAAGAATGCATCAACGATAAGCCAGCACAAAAGTACCCATATGGCTGGTCTTGCGTGCATTTCATTTTGGCAGCGTAATAGGTTATATTTTACCAGAATAATATGAAAAATCTTTCAAACTCAACGTTAAAACACAAAACGTATCAGAAAAAGTACATGTAGGTAATTGAAATGTCAAATATGGAAATTATTGGGAGCATTTAAAAATGTAGTTATCTTCAGTGGAGTAGATTGGTCTGGACTTTGGACTAGATGTACCCTGGGAACTCAAAAACTAAATTGGTCACTTTTCCTACATCAGCCACATATACGAACTGTCAACTAAATACTCAGTCACGAAATTCTTGAATATATTTGACGGCTGCACTCTATAAACGTCAACTGGAAAAACTGTTCAAGGGCCTGATCTGGTAAAATCGTAACTGAGACACATCCAGTCAGTCAGCTGTCAGACTTACTAAACAAGATTCTTGAACGTGCCCATTGCTAAAAATCATAAGAAAACAAATAAAAGTGAAAAAAATTGAGAGAAAACAGGGAAAAATATTTCAGCCTCTATTGGATATGTTTGTATTGTCAAGCTCTCACAGAATTGATAAAACTTTCAAAGAGGAAAAATACTGGAAGTCGAAAAATCTACATTAAGTGCTTTTAAAATGTATACAACTAACAAATGTGCTTGTGCAGCTATCAATTCGCAAAAGTATACTTATTTTGCTATGTAACTGGTTGTATCATTTTCCATTTATGTAACGTCACCTTAATCGATGGGTTGACAGAAAGTTCTGGAACACACTCATAGAATGTTAGAGCTCAATAGTCAATAGGTTTTCCCCATTTCTAAGCTAGCATTGAATGCAGTTTATTACGTTTATAAAATAAGAAATTGTCCAAAAAATCTGCTGCATCGGCCGGGAATCGAACCCGGGCCGCCCGCGTGGCAGGCGAGCATTCTACCACTGAACCACCGATGCTTGTTGCAAATTTGCCACATAAGGTTGACAAGCTGTGGATTGAGGAAGTTGTATTCAATTTAAGTTGAATAGAGGTCAGTAATAAATTGGCTTGGAATGGTTATCAACTTTCCTCACTTCCTTTCTGCTTTTATCAATGGGTATGTCTAAAACTCTATATTCTATTCTATAAATAAATGTAACGTACTTTCAGAATCCATATGACGTTTCACTCTTGGGTGTTTTCTCTCCGACAGCTGCTGACATACGCTCATCCACTCAGTGTATATGTAGTAGTGCACTTAACCCTCCTATTTATGCAAAGTCATGTTTACCTTCAAAAAGACTTCTTCTTTGCACAACTTGTTATTAAATCCGAAAAGTTAATTAAGAAGCAAATTTGTGTTTGCGCTCACAACAACGTATACTTACCTAATGCTTTAACGAAAGTTGTTGCGCCACACTTCCACAGGACACAAAAGGGGTTTTT
This sequence comes from Cheilosia impressa, assembly GCA_948293265.1. Lineage (NCBI taxonomy): Eukaryota > Metazoa > Arthropoda > Insecta > Diptera > Syrphidae > Cheilosia > Cheilosia impressa. The sequence continues at coordinate 23,097,904 of OX411884.1, forward strand.
CGCTCTAGTTTTTCATCAAATAGGTTTGTCATAATTAAATCAAAATACCTACAGCTACAGTACCCTCTGCTTGCGTTTAATGAGCCAGACTGGCGGTAATTGGATAGTGCCTCTTGAAAGCTCTTTAAATACAAGATCCTTATTAATAAAAATTAGTGTCCCCCAAAAGCAGCCCATCTCCAAAGGATAGGCATTGCGTGGCAATGCTCTACTAATGTATATATACATTACCACCCATAAAAATATACACATCAGGCCCAGGCGTAGGCACTTCAACATATTTAGAGCAGCAGGTGTCTGGAACAAGAAAACACAATTTAAAAGGGGTTTTGAAGCGGAGCTAATAACCAAAAGAAGTATGGATGTCCTGCTGATTCACCACCGGGGCGAGTAATTTGTTTGCAGAGTAAAGAAAGAAAATAATTTGATATGCATGATTTTAGCATTCAAATAAATCCTTAAACCAGCCGGGTAAAAAGGACCAACTGGAAACATGATAATGAGGACTATGGGAAATGGGACAGCCGCTAGATGTGCCTGGTAATTAGGATGTATAGGTGAGTGGAATGGGTGGGATATTGCTCACCATTCATCATCAGTCAACCGTGCATGCGTTACAATCGAACAAAGCCACCATCCCACAGTGTATAAGATGTCCTAATACTCCATGTACTCTGACCAATACTTTATTAAAGCGATGGTACAATCAGGCTTCAATCTAAAATAAGCTTTTATGTAGTAATGCGAACAATAAATTCTCGCAATTCTATTTTTATACCCCCAAAGAAAACTTGTCACAAATTCTAGCGGAACAGGTAAATTCTTTGACAGTTGAATGACAAGTGTCAGGATGGCCGAGCGGTCTAAGGCGCCAGACTCAAGAGAAATCTTATCTGCTTCTGCAGGTTACTGAGCGTTCTGGTCCTCTCTGAGGGCGTGGGTTCAAATCCCACTTCTGACAAACGTTTTTTTTTTCCTTCTTTTAACAAGTGTCAGTTACCATTGGCCGCATTCAAGAATCTAGTCATCTTAAGTCGACTAGATTGGTCTGGATGAGATGTAACCTGGACGCAAAAACTAGATTGGTCGGGAACGTAACTTTTTCTGCATCAGCTACATATAAGAACTGTCAACTTAGTGCTCAGTCACGAATTTGTTGACTAGATTCGTCGGCTACCCCTCCATAAACGTCAAGTGAAACAGCTGATCTCACGACCGATTTCGACCAATCAAAACCGAGATTCACTCAGTGAGAGAGCTGTCAGACTTACTAAACTAGATACTTGAACGTCCCCAATAATTAGTTCGAAGGAATACAAGAAGTAGTTTAAATAACCATGGCCTGAATGGGTAGTACCAAAATCGCATTATCTTATTTAATCATTTTAACGTCAATTGTCGCTTTTGTTTTTTAGTTGATATTTAAGGAATTTATGATAGTTTTTACATCGAACTCAGTTGCTTCTTTGAGAGATGAGAGGAAATTGGGCGCAAAAATCTAGTTGCCTTAAGTTGACTGGATTCGTTTAGACTAAATGTAAAAACTATATTGGTCGGAAACATCACTTTTTCTACGTCAGCCACATGTATATGCACTGTCAACTTAAGGACTATTCATATGAGAGCGAATTTCGAACTGTGAACAAGCGGATATTCGTAGTTTCATTTCAATTTCATTTAGATGATTCAGTTTAATTTTTAAGGGTTAAGCGTAGTACGCTGCTCGAGCTAAGCTAAATTTTATCTGGTCTCCAAATTTTCTCTCCAAACATCAGCTAAAGTCCTAGCTAAATTTTGACATAGAGTACGCCGTGGATAAGTGCCAGAGAAAACAGCTGTTCTTAGAAAATGTTTTATTAAATTCTCTCTTATTTCAACTATTTCTGATTCTAGGTTCTTCTCGTCCATGTAATAATTAAAAGAGCTCATCCTTGAACACTTTTCCGCAACAGAACAACAAATACACAACGATCTGTCACAATTTAGCTTAAGAAAATGTGCCGACCCATTAAATGGACGCGCTAAATTTTGACAGACACATAAAGTACATTCTGAAACAAAAGTTTGATTATTTAGCTCGAACTGCGTACCACTCAGCTAAATGGGTTCGCTTAAATTTAGCTCAGCTAAATTTTGGAGAGAATTTTATATGGGAGCGAAAATTTATCTCGAGCAGCGTACTAAGCTTTAAGTTTGAACGCATTTTTTATTCGTGGGTTTGTGGATCGCGACTGTATTATGTGGATTGCGGATAATTGTGAATAAAGTGTGACAGTTCAAGTGTTTTCAATTTGCGGTAAAAATACTGTAATTGTCAATTTCGCTTTTTAGATCAATTTATACTCAGTTTATTTTTAGATTAGATGTTAGATTAATTTTATTTAATGCTTTTGTGGTTTGTTGTACCACAAAAGCATTAAAAAGCAATTTTAATTTCATCATTGCAGTTAAATTGATTTGTTCGCAATAAACTCTCATGTGAATACCTCTTTTAGTACTGAGGTTATCCCTCCATAAACGTCAACTGAAAAAGCTGTACATGTGACCGATCTAAGCCACATGAAGTCAGCCGGCTGTCACTCTTATATTAAACTAAATACATGAACGTACCAAATGACAGCGATAAAAATAGGTGGACTTGTTTAAATGTTGTAAATGTATGACACTTTTGAAATATGAATTTCTCTGCTTTCTTTGGAAATAAGCTGATGAATTAAAAGTTACCAGCAATAGTTGATCTTCATCTACCAAATACAGTTTTCAGGTACCAACGTATATAATTTATCTTATTCTAACTCTCTCAAAAGTATTTTGTTTATAGTATCCACTGGGCCAAAATTCTCGATTCAATTTCTCAACGAATTTATTCAGTTTATAGATATATCTGCGAGGTATGTATGTCCGTCTATGCAGTTCTTAGTAGATCTTATACCTACATTAAAACACGTAGGTAACCTCTTGAGCAAAACTATACCTTTACAAAAAAGTAGGCAATCAGTTTGTTGCACTTTACTTTGGTATTCCGAGAAATTGCAAGCCCAATAGGTACTTCCCTTAATCCTCGTTATCCTAGAGATATGCATACGTGCACATTTGAAAAGCAATAACATCAACAACTTCAAGAACAACATCTAAATCCTTTTAGATTCAACTTTGCTGGGAAACTTTTGCTCACGTTTCCCTGAGTGTAGCACATTCCGTACGCTCTGCTTAGCTCTTAAGGATTATCAAAGCATTAATAATGCCTTTCATGCCTGCGAATTTGTTTAGATGTTGGAGAGCATTTGAGGAAATTACAATATATCCAAAAAGTGATTCAGATTACGAATTAAGCGCGAATATTGGCAAAAAGTAATACACATCAAATGGATGTGACTGGAATAAATTCCAAAATCGCTTTAACGCATTTATATTCGTTCGAGTTATAGAACGCATTTTGTTAAGTGCTAGATGAGTGGCGACATTTTAAACTTCATATAAAAGACGCATGACTATACATCTGGAAATTTTTGTGCTAGATTTGAACCGACTCACGCTAAAACGAAGATTCGGTTAACTAGCAGCAAATAAGTGGAGATTGTCAAAAAAAAATTAAGAAGTGTCAGAAAAAAGAAGAACCTTGTAGGTATTTGACAGAAAACGTCAAGCAAAAAACAAAACACAATAAAATTTGTGGCATATCTGTTATCTGTCAGTTGCTACAAGACACTAGTTAATGACATTTTTTTTAAATAATGTGTATTCGTTCGTATTTTTATGGGGACGACGAAGAACTTGCACTGTTTTTGTAGATCTCTTCGGCAAAACGGCAAAGTAAATCCTAAACAATTTAAAATCCCATGTGCACGTACATAAAAGTGTAAAGTGCTATATCTGCATTCACAGATTATTTTGTCTGATGACATATTCTATATCTGTGTATGTGCACTGTACCCATAACCAAAGAAAGCTTAACTCTTAAGCGTTGGTATTTTATGTGGTATTCGATTGGGCTACTTCAAAATTTGTTCTCAGATTTATTGTGTCTCATCGAACATAAAAACGTCACTTGTTCTTTTTTTGTTGATATTCCTGCAATTGGAATATGCGAAGCCTTAGAGACTTTTCTAAGCATTTTCCATTCAACAGTTAAATTTTATGTTAAAACATTCGAATAAAACATTAATAATTACCAAAAATGTATCCACCGAAGTAATGCGTTTCTTTGCAGTTGAAAACTTTCACGAAAACGTAATCAAACTCCTCTAGTTGTCAAACTCAAACGCACTTGCATTGGTAAATCAGAAGCAACTCTGAGAAATAATCCAGATTCCCAAAAGTGCTATGAAATCGGAAAAAGATTGCTTTTTTCGTACTTAACGAAAGTATTCTGAGAGTGCCCAATCGAATACCACATTAGTTTGTCAAACTCGAAAGTTTCTTGTCACAATCAGCGAATATCAACAAGGCGATGTAGAAAGCGATTCCTAATCCCATTTTCGATAAAAAAAAAGTGTATACGAGTAGGTACCTATAACCTACAAGGAGTTTATTTTCATATTGATTTTGCTACCAAGTTTTGCCACTACTTGACTTGGCCCACATCCCACTTGTTGTTATGTGAAACGTAAGGGAAGCAGTTAGCAGGAGTTTCATTCCTAAGAGGGTTCCGATTGAACTTTGCTATACCTAAGAAAAACGTGCGCAAAAGTTTTTAGAATAAACTTGCCTGTGAACGCTCTTGTGTGTCCTCCCTAAGTTGTGTTGGCATTATTAGTTTTACGATTGAACACAAAACAACAAATCCAAGCTTATCAGGGATTAGCAAATATTTTCATTTTGAACTAGAAGTGCATTGCACTTTCGAGGGTTTGTTTTCTTGCGTTCGTGAAAGTTAATCAACAACGTTGGGTGTGAAACAGGTAAACATTGTGACGTCTTATGTTTTAACCTTAAGCTGTATGGGAAACCCAAGTTAGATGAGTTAGATAAAATAGTTTTTATATCATAAAGTAGGTAAGTGCCGCTTAATTTCTTTTAAAGCAAAGTCAATCGGCGCTTTTATTTCTCACACGTTTTCAGTATACATATTTGTATTCGTTAGCCTTTCGTTCACGATTTATTTTTTGACGTTGGGCATCCATTTAAAATAAATTTGAGCACATAATGGCTTCAAATAAGCAAATGTGTATAATTTTAAGTCCACTGAATAAAAAAGTAACTTGGTTACCACTAACACAGTTGAAAAGAAAAGCTTTTAATAAACTCAACTCATGGTAGGTAAATTAGAAACATACCTACCTTCCAAATTGGAATGGAAGGTAAGCTACGTCATCAGCTAGCACACCAACCATGAAGCTTTCTTCGCTTTTCCATTAAACAAAGCTTCCGGAAGTGGTGAACAGACAATAACTTTTTATTTGGAATAACTGATATTGATGAATTGTTGGTTTAGTTTACTGACACTTATGATCAGAGACAATACTAAGACCACCAACTTCGGCCGATTTCCCGTTGCTTAACCTACAAGCTATATTCCTATAGGGTGGCAAATGCTAAGTGCGCTTGTATTGTTACATAGAAAATCGTATTGGCAAATGTCACGTAACTTCAAAAATTCCGGCTCACAAATACCTTGCATAATGCCACTTCCGCTTTGGCAAAGTGGCTTGCAGCGTTCATAGAATTTTATCCGTTAAACTTGAAATTGCTCGTTACTTGTGAATAATATTATTTTTTAAGGAATAAGTGAATATTTGCTTAAAAATATTCATGAAAAATTAAGAACGTAGATTGGTTAAGGGAAAAAAAACAGTTTGAGCAAAGATTCTTTATTATTTAACAAAAATGTACACACGAAATCGAAATTAAGTATATCCAAAAGAGGGAACACAACCATATTCGTCCTAATATATTTCTAGTTTGTAAAACATCTCCTTTAGATAGTTTTATTAACCACACAAATCAAATTATTTACCTTCCAAAAATTTATAATTACTAACCAATGGCATTCAGTTATGTTAGAATGTGGTATTCTCGAACTCTTTCACATTTCCCCACCGTTGCCGAGGTTGGCAGCAGTTATTTTTGTATTTTTTGTATGTTTTCGCATGTCACACGGATTCCCAATTGACAGAACACCGATAGGAATACAAAATGGCGAATTTGAGGGGGCCAGCGGCAAGAGGATTGTGAGTTGGGAGTCTTAGGCCCCAGTTATAGCTATCATTGAAATGCGTCATTGGAACAAATCAGTGGAATAATGCTATAATTTTTTTGACAAGTCAGTTATAGCAATCATTGAAAAGTTGCTGTCAGTGGAAGGACCTGTCAGTTAAATTAAACAGAGAAAACTCGAAAAATCGGAAAGCAAGTAAAAGTGTTTAATAATAGGAATTATGGGATTGCATAAAAGAAATAAAATGTTATTATTATTATTGACAATGCTCAGTTTAATAAAAAAAAGAAAAAATTACAGTACGCGAAAGCGAATGTTCCAAGTGCATCCTTTGTATCTTTTTAATTCTTTTAAATTTGGTTGTTGCATGTTTATTAAATTTTAAAGATAACCAAAACAAGCACAACCAAAGAACAACTTCCAATAAACAATTCGGTTTCGAGGTTGGAGTTGATCATTGAAAGCAAAACTGACAGCTGAGAACAGAAAGAGAATCGAACACATCAGTGAAACGAATGGGTTCCAAATAAGAGAAACGAAAATCAGCTGTTCATTGAAATCGATTTCAATCAGTGAAATAATAAAAGTGGATTTAAAGAAAAGTTTTAATCAGAATTAAGCTTTTTTTTTCGTAAAAAAATTCAACAATTGATTAGCATTATTTTGATACCAACTAAAGCCAATATTGTTTGATAAATGGTCTTAAAATCGTAAATCAAAATTTTCAATGATGCATTTCAATGAAAGCTATAACTGGGGCCTTAGTATGATTTGTCTCTGTTCGTGATGGTGCAAACGCAGCATAAATGTATTTTATGGTTAAGTAGTTTCGTTGAATGCACTATTATTATTGTAGCAATCCAGATAATTGGTTCACAATTTGTGTAAAATTACATAGCTATTACTTTTTCTGCTCACTTGAAGTGGAACACGTTAAAAATAACAAAAAAAACTAAAAAATCAACTTGTGACTTGTGAATTTTATAGCCACAATTCATAATGATCATCGTTCATCTTACGAACGCATCCCTACACCCCTGATGACATTTTGTTGCAAATAACAAACAGTTCTTTTCAATTTCTCTTCCATTTTCCATTCCGTTCCAGGGAGCACCTGCGAAACGAAACTTTGTCTGAACGAAGAACGAGTTTAGCAAGTTGTTGAGTTGGTTGACATATTGCGATGTAGTGATTGATTTTCTTAAACATCATTCCTCTTTCTCGAATCAAATCAAGTTCAATCCACCATCTAAATACGAAGAGCCTAGTTTTGCCAAAGTGCTCCACCACAAGTGCCCCCCGAAAGTGTGGTGTACAAAACGCAAAAAAGATAAAGAAAAGTGTGCCTCCATCTCCCGCGGCGGTCGTACTCATCGTTCTCGTCGTGCATTCGCTTTTCCAAGAAATCGGAATTTTACTCATCCGGCGACGTTCTATAAAAATTCGGTGCTAACAAAAAAGTGAATTTGTATTCTCGTTTTGTGTCGATCCAAAGAGAAAAAAGTGCATTAAAAGTGTTTGCAGCATATATTTTACATATATATATATGTAAGGACAAAAACGAAACAGCTAAAAGTCCAGAAAAAAAAAATATATATACAGGTACAGGCAATTGAAAGGAAGCAAGGAAGAAGAAAAAAAAAAATCGCATTCCTCTTTGCATGCAACACTTGTGCTTGGCGAATCCGCCCATTGGATCAAAATTGAAATTCTCTCCTCGCACAATCTTCCTGCGCCATCTCCTTTATCAGTGTATGCGGTGTTCCACCAATCGACCATAATTCTAACATAAAAACAAAAACTCCAACGCAACTCCGATAAATCGAAGACAAGAATACCGAAAAGTTAAGATTTTGGTAATTTTATTCCTCGTACAGCTTCCCTTATTGCGAGGAGTGAACAGTGTTGTCACTTTGACTCAAACCTCGGAAGATCTTTTACTTTGGTGAGTACTCTTTTTCATTTGTATGTATTTTGTTTCGTGTTCCAATTGGTCTCAAAGAAAAGTCCCAAATCAATGGCTGCGAGAAACCAGCCTCGCACTTCTCACAAATGATTTGCTTGTAAAAGGAGGTTACGAAAAGTAGACATTCGCAATTGCAGGAGTGACATCAAGTGATCTTTGGCCGCTGTGTCAGGTGCATTGCTTCAGGTTTCAGCATTAACGCTGGCATTCACATTTCGCTTGAATAAATTTAAAAAGAAAGCTTAAAACTGCCCATTTCAGGTCACAATAGCCAATTTTGAATGAGAATATAAAATTTTACATATTTTGCTTTCCAAATGAACAATGAATTTAATTTGTTGCGCAATATAGTAACTTGTAACAAATTCTACCCTCGACAAAATTAATTTACAAAGGCTCACACTTTTGAAACTTAAATAGAAAATAGGTATAGCTACCGTGAACTCCTCGAGTTATAAGACGATGCTAAAAATGTTGTTCGTAAGACCCGTTGAATGAACTTCGTTAGCTCTATAAGGTTTGCATTTTATTCGTGAGTACGTGAGTTGTCTAAGGACAACTCAAACCGCAAAAAGTGACTTTAACTTCGAAATGTGTGTTTGCCCCAAAATGTGTCCAGGGCTCTATGTAGACTTGCCCCAGCAGTGTTCCCTGTTTCAAGAAGCAATGGGGTACAATAATGTCCTGTCAAACTGAAGTAAAAGCTTTTACATGTCGCGGAAAGTTATACCGCAGTTACAAAAACATTTTCTAAACACTTACCCATCGTTTTTTGTAACAACTGCGTTTACTTTAAGCTACAGTCCTTCTGGTGGTCGCTCTTGCTTGCAGGCTGGAATATATTTTGTTTTGATGGTTGATTTCCGCAGACAGGCGTCCTCTTTGTAGACTCATAACAAGTTCGTTGGATCGAGTTACACATCTATCCGCATGGACCGACAGCCCATACAAACGTAGGTTTGTTGGATAAAGATCGAGAGTTGCGTAGGATGTCAATCGCGTCTTCGTTCTCCAACGGGTCTTGTTTGCATTTTAGACTGATGTTTGCGAACTAAGTTAGTTTCAAAGTTTTAAATATTTCAAGATCAAAATTAGCTTCACAAGTCTTCCTCCGATGACAAATGCGCATCCAAGTAGACGCTACTTCTGATGTTTGTGACAGTGTACGGCCTATTCACAGACCCGCATTCCACAATCTAATCTTATCCGTGGCTGTCCGCAAAATAGATTTATTCCCTCTGGCCTGTAGAAGGCCACACAACTGAAGAATTTGTGGAACATTGTGGATTTTTTTCCAGCCCATTTGAACCTATAACAGTTGGCGCCTTCTATTCCACCGCCGTTGAAGCTTTCAGGGTGCTCTCTACCATTCACCGCTGATTCGACTGACGTCTGAACAATTTACCACCCAAGTTCGCATATACCTATGAACGATCTTCCAGCAATAACCGCACTTTTTGCAATTCAATAATACCTGCACACTCACTCAGCAACTCTTGGTTCACTCCCCTATTTTGGGGGGTCAATCTTTACTCCACAGAAACAAAGACCGAAGTGACAGCGCCGGCGAGGAATGTATCTACCAACAAATTTTCTAGCTACACCTTAAAAGCAGAAGAGAACACACGCGCAAAAATAAAGTAAGCCAAACAAATAAGAAAAAATAAAACCAACGTGTGCGTGCGTAAGAGAGTGACGAAGTGAAAGATAATACAAAAAGGGGGGGGGAAAAAAATCCAACCAACCAATAAAGCAACAAAATTAATCAAAAGTAATATCATCCTTCAGCGGTATAGCATTTTCGTACCAAACCGCGACTCATACTGTAACTTTTGTTCGTTGCCTTGCTCGTCGTCATCGTCTCAGCAGTTTCCGCCTTTTGTCTTTTTCAGTCGGAAAAGGTGTGGGAATAATTTAACGCAGGGAGAGAAAACGCACTGTGAAGAAGACGATAGAAAAAAGGTGCCATCGGCTCTCCAACAAACCACCACCCACCCTCTCTCACTTCTCTCTGCAGAATATTATATATACAAAATAATCAAACGAAAAAAAAGAAAGTGAAACAAGAGACGCGCCCCACACGACACAGGAACAGGACCTGTTGGTGCTAGACATAGAGAACGCAGTGAAATTCTATCGTGTGCTTGATAGTGTGTCGGTTCTGTTTGTGCTGCTGCTTATCGTGCTTTGTTCACACCACCCCCTCCTCACCAAATCGAGTGCAACTGCACTAGTCGAAAGGAAACGAAATCAAAGCAAACGCAACTCTTACACTATCATCATGGCAGAAGCATGTGCGACAGCAGCAGCGGCGGCGGCAAATAACACAAACAACAATGGTGTTGCCGCAACATCAAATCCGAACGCTGAAGTGATTAGAGGTCAAGTGTTTGAAGTTGGCCCTCGATATAAGGATCTGGCGTACATCGGCGAAGGAGCATACGGAATGGTGGTGTAAGTATACACATAATTAGCTTGCCGCCGCACATCCAAAGGTCAAATGATGATGTTCATTTTCATGTCTCTTCCTTCTTTTATTAGATCTGCTTTGGACACTTTGACAAACACCAAGGTGGCAATTAAGAAAATCTCCCCGTTCGAACATCAGACCTATTGTCAGAGGACATTGCGAGAGATAAAGATTTTAACACGTTTTAGGCATGAGAATGTAAGTGAACAGACGAATGAGTGTATATTTGGTCGCTCCTCTGGCGGTGCTTCCGGTGGAATATTCTATATCTTTAGGGGCCAACAAAAAATGTTTGTTTTTCTCGTTGCAGATAATCGATATACGAGACATCCTGCGGGTAGATAGTATAGAACAAATGAAAGATGTATATATTGTACAGTGTTTAATGGAGACTGATCTATATAAACTACTCAAAACTCAGGTGAGTTGTGTTTTTGTTTCTTTCTTCTAGTTGGGCTATGGGGGTGGTTGACCTTGTACCAATTTGCGAGTATTGTGTGTGTACTCGGTTTGTAGGGGCATTTATGCGCAGATGAAGTGAGTTGTGGTGTTGAAATTACTCGCTTATTCGAAACAGAGTTGGTCCAAAGGGGGCATTCGGAAGGCGTTCCAAGAATGTTTGGGCGTTGATCGTGCTTTAGTGACAAGTGATTCGAATTTTAATATGAACCCTATCGACGAGGCTGGTTTGCCTATAAGAAATAGTTGCCGGATCCTACGAAGCATGTTCCTAGTACGGTATTAAAGTCGTACTCGGCTTTTTGAATGCTAAATGGGGAAGGAAGGAAAGAAGCCGGAAGCTGGTCATTCACGAATTGATTTTCCATTAGTCCGTATAGCACCAGTCTGAGAATCAAAACAGCCATTTAGAGCTCCTTGTGACTGTCGCAACGCCTACCAAACGGACCACGCGCAATACAATGCTCGCAATTTTGGTGTGGATACCATAGCATGCTTGTGGTTCCAGAATCGCAGCGTCATCAAAGAGGTTTCCGTGGTCACGGCTGGTTATAAGCCACCCCAGGGAAAAGCCTGTGAGATAAAATCAATTTGTGTACCGGAAAATGCGCAGTGGCTTGCTGGTTAGTGTGTTGTTCGATTCCCGACAAAAACCCAAATGCCCCAAAGGTTTTCTTTCCACTGCGCCACCTCCCGTGAACGTCTGACGAACATCCGAGAGTCTAACTGTCATGAAAGAGCTTCTCAATTGGCCGTTTGGACTCGGCATCAAATTGTAGATGCCTTCGATTCGTCCCAAAAATTAAAAACCCACTCAAAACGAATGGTTGCTAGGCCTAAGGTCCCTACCAACAACGATGCGCATTTGAAAACTCTGCAGGTCAGAACCAGTCGCGTAACAAGAGCACTGACTATCAGTCTTATCATGGAAAATGAGGACAGAGTACAGCACCAGGAGGACTCGGGAGAATGGAGAAGAAGATCCTACGCCGTCTGTATAAAGTTAGATGAGTCTCGCGATCGAAAACGGCAAAGAAGCCCAATGAACCACTATATACGTTTTAATCCAAACACGTTCTCTTTGACTCACCGAAGTCACTGACAAAACTTACAGCTTGTCACCTCCATCAACCGCTCCGGCTTCATGACCGTATCCTCCTTCTCGTGTGTGGACTGGGGGCATTCATTTCCATTTCGATTGGCAGTTGCTTTGCTAAAAACGCTTTTCGATGCCCATACTATGACTGCAAACTGCAATCCAAGTGCCCGGACAAACGCTCGCCTCTAAACTGATTGACGACAAAATCAGACAAAAACACGTCCAACTGACGTTGCTGCCGAATTGATGGCAAACAATGGGATCTTCTGTTTACAAGTGCGGCAAATGAGAGCACTTAGCTTATAACTAATATCACACATGCGGTCGTAAAAGCGTTGATGAAGAACATCTCGACAACGTTTTTCCTCATTTCCAAATGAATTTCCTCGAATCGCCTTTGTCTGGCTAATCGCTTGTTACATAGATATTTGCGAATATCAGTCTTATCGTGGAAATTCCTCAGAATACGGGGAAGAACGCCCTGTTCTCTGCATGGCAGCGTATCTATAAAAACAGCGCCATGGGGTTTGAAAACAAACAGCCGCCCAAACCCACCTCTCCACACAATCACTTACCCAGTTAAGACTGGTGGTTTGTGCCATCAGTGAGCACTTTTACTTATCACAGAATGCGCAATCTATATCTGGCGCAAATACACACGCCACATACAGATGCGAATGGATACAATGCATCTGTTATTTTTTGTACCCTTATCACTGAACGATGACGCGTAGCGCGTAGCGAATTTTTCCATAATTACTTAAATTAAAGTATGACGTCAGAGCGAATTTTTTGTTTACTGTAGAAAGAAAGTCGTGGCGAAACGGGTGGGACAACTCACGTTCTGTGCATAAGAATGGATCGTCGGCTGTGATTCACAAGGAAACTGATTTTTTTGTTCCCCCCTCTTGTTATGAATTTCTTTGTCAAATGGCGATGTCGATGTGTTCGTTGATTCGTCTTCGACATTTTATTTTGTTTATTTACTTCGTGTTTGGAATTGCTATCATTATATTGTCCAAACTGGCCAGAGAAACAAGAAGGGGCAACTATGTGTATTTACAAACGGACTAATTGACTAATTTTTTTGTGAATTTCATGTTCCTAATGGAATGGAAATGAAATATTGATGAAAAGTATTGTGTGCACAAATAGTGCGGGAATGTCGTATTTTGTTGTGGCAAATTTAGTTTGCTGATTAATTGTTTGTTTCGAGTGGCCATGGGTGTAGAGATGGACCTGGGTGTTGTGTGATCCTAAAGATCGCAACGTCAATTAGTCACAAGGTAGCGTCAGTGAAATAAATCACTGGGGGGGCGACTTTTGAGTAAATTTGCACATTCCGGGATAGGTAACTGTTTAAATGATTGCTTGAAGCGGTGATGCATTTGCATCAATTGAAAGTCAATTGAAAGTTGGAGTTGTGAAACCACATCGTCAGTTTAGACGTCAGAGGGGTATAGTTTTTTTTATATTTTTTTGTTTTGTGTGCCTTTTTACCTTGAACTGCGAAAAACTTATTCAGGATGGTCAAGAGATGATAACATGATATCAAGCGTGGTTCTAGTAAGTGACATTTGGATTTGCAAAGTAACTTTGTGACGGAAATTGGAGGTTAGAATTGATCTCAACTAATTAGGAGGGCGCAGTGGCTTAGTGGTCAGTGTGATGGACTTCTAAGCGAGGGTTCCCATTTTAAAATCTCACCAAAAAAGCAAATTCCAACTTGAGGTTTTTTTCCACTACACCTCGCGACAGTCTGACAAACATTCGAGAGTATAACTGTCCTGAAAAAGTAAACACCTGGGCTGCAAGCTGATGAGTAAAGTTTATAACCTCACTAAATAAAAAAGCCTGCAAAGACCACCCAGTGTAGGCACCACGGGTGCAATGAGGTCGGCCCCAACGGATGCCCTTACTGTGCTCCTGCATCTTCCACCACTTGATCTACACATCAAATATACCGCACTATGCAGCGCTTCAAGACTCAGGGTGTCTAGGTGCTGGAACGCAAGGCCATATGGCCACAGCAACATCCCCAGCTCGTTACCAAACGGCACGGTCACGTTTTCTACCGACTACACCACACCACAACTGAATTTCAAAAAAGGCTTCCAGGTAAGCTTCCCTTCCAGAGCTCAGTGGAAGAGGAACGAAGCAGTGCAGGGTTTCGACACGGTCATATACACTGACGGATCTAAGATGAACTGCGGTGTGGGGGGCCGGGGTCTACTCAGAATCGCCAAATATATATGAATATCATACCGCTTGCCGGATTTTGCCAGCGTTTTCCAGGCTGAATTACTGGCTATCCGAGAAGCCTGCGTGCAACTAGGGCGCGACACAACGCACAAGCAAAACATTGCTATCCTTATAGATAGCCAAGCTGTCGTCAATTCGGTTACCATATCCTCTAAGCTGGAGCAGGAGTGCCGGAATGAACTTGCCCGTCTGGGCGAACGTTTCAGTGTCACACTTCTCTGGGTACCAGGGCATAGTGACATAACAGGTAACGAGTGTGCAGATGAGCTGGCCAGGCGGGCGTCAGCTCTACAAAGCTCACTTGCGGCAAGGGTCTACGTTCCACTAGGAGTGGTCAAGGGACAAATTCATTCATATTTCCTGCAGAAAGCCAATCTCCAATGGAGGGGGTTGACCAATTGCGTCATATCAAGAAAAATTTGGCCTACATACGATGAAAATAGAACAAGAAACCTGCTAAACAGAACCCGCCCAGATATTGCCAGAGTCACGGCAATTGGCCTATTGGAGACCATGCTGCCAAACTTGGGATCCCACACAACCCTCATTGCCGCAGTTGCGGAAATACAAATGAGAAAGAAACTCTCTCCCATTTCCTCTGCAAATGTCCGGCACTAGCAAGAGCCAGATTGCGGACACTGAACCAACCTTTTTTCAACGACCTTAGCAACTTTTCGGGTAGGTTAGGTTGGGAGGGCAGTTTTGCATCAGATGCAAATTTTCACCCGTAAGCCTTGCAGGCCCATTGTGAGTACCCTGTTTGTGCATGTGAGGACATGTGGCTAACAAAACCACTTCGATCTGTTGAGGAATAGTTTTATGTCTGATAGGGGTACCCCAGCCAAGTCGTCCAAACTTTCGAAGGACCTTGCTCCCATACAGGATGAGCGGCGTTCTTGTAAAGCTGGGCAGTGGCACGGACTCTATTTCCTCTTCGTCTCTGCAGCTTCTGCAGAAGTCATTTGCAAAAACTCCCAGCCTTTTAGCCATGTTTCCTATGGTGCAGTGTCCGGTTAGAACCCCGACGAGCATCCGGATTTGGCTTCGGTTAAAGGAGACCAGGAGCTTTGATGTTTTGGTGTCAACCACAGGCCACAGACTACGAGTTATGACGCAACCGATGGTGTTGCTCCATTGTTCCTTAGCCAGTTGTGTGGTGACGCTGTCAATAAAAGTCTTAGCAGTGTTGAAAGGCGGTAGCACCTCTCCGTCCGCAAGTTGAGGGTTCATATCACAGCCGTATCTGGCCAATTCATACGCTTTTTCGTTCCCTTCCATCCCAACGTGTCCAGTAACCCAGCAGAGTAGAACTGAGTGATGAAGTATAGCCCTAAGTGCCAAGAGGCAATCTGTAACACATTTCGCATTAACAAGGTTAGAGCCGATTGCTTTGAGTGCTGCTTGACTGTCCACACAGATGGTTATTTCCATTGCTGGTAGTCGCATCGATAGGATAGTCTTCTTAACCGCATAGATCTCAGCTTGGAAGACGCTACAGTGATCAGTCAGTCGAAACGACTGCTTAATAGCAAGTCTTTCTGAGAAAACGCCGGGTAAAGGAATATCAGATATAATCCGTTTCCTCAACTTCACAGGCTGGATATAAGTTTAGAATGAATCATCTCAACAACCATCACAAACTAGGTCACACGAGTCGTGGTAACAAAAAGGCACATCATAGTGCTACTTGGGTGTCAAGGCTGAACCGACACTTCTACCTACCTACCTACCCATAACTGTCCTGAAAGAGCTTCCCAATTGGCCGTTTGGACTCGGCATCGAATTTTAGATGCCCGCCATTCGTACCAAAAATGAAAAATCCTACAAAAATCGAATGGTTGTCAGAAGCTGAGCCTAGGACCTCTTGCCCCAACTATTTATTTATTCTTTAACTATGAGTACGCAACTGGAGGCAGCCTGCTGGGGATAGGTCTGGCCAAGTTCTTCTGAGGAAACTCAGATCAATGTTGGTACAAAATGTATTTTCGGGGTTTAATATGACAGGCAACTTTGAACCTAGGTAGGTTGGTGGGATTGGCAACTCATTTGTCGAATAGAAGAGCTTAGATCCAGTCTGTGGAATTCAAAAAGGTTATCACTTGACTAATAATACTCTTCAAGAGTCGAAGAAGAGTTTTCCCTGCGCACGGATGTCCTCGAACCTAGAGTCTTGAAAATTTGCACCCACAACAATGAAAGCAATATGCAATCTTCACATCAATCATTCGCTGTTCTTTCTTTCACAGAGGCTAAGTAATGATCACATATGTTATTTTCTGTACCAAATTTTACGTGGCTTAAAATATATCCATTCGGCAAATGTCTTACATCGGGACTTGAAACCCAGCAACCTGCTGCTAAACACGACGTGCGATCTAAAGGTAAGCGTATGCATACACAACTTTTATTGGAAGCTGTCTCATTGTGCTGATTTCTTGTTTTGCAGATTTGTGACTTTGGTTTGGCCCGTGTAGCTGATCCGGAGCATGACCATACCGGATTCTTGACGGAGTACGTTGCTACGCGATGGTATAGGGCGCCGGAAATTATGCTAAACTCAAAAGTAAGCTAGAAAATACACCCAAGAACTGGGCTGATAATTTTTTATTGATCGATTTATTGCAGGGTTATACGAAATCAATTGATATGTGGTCGGTTGGTTGCATATTGGCCGAAATGCTGAGTAATCGACCAATATTCCCTGGCAAGCACTATCTCGATCAATTAAACCATATTCTTGGTGTGTTGGGCTCACCTTCCCAGGAGGATTTGGAATGTATTATCAATGACAAGGTAAGATTTTTTGTGATGAATGGGAGTTGAAGTAGTTAAAGAATGGCCACAAAGTGAACAATGTAATCTCGCTCTCAGTGCTGGAAAATTTCAAAAATCTCATACGTTTAGCAGTCGCAGTTCGGAAATTGATTGCATGGTGAACACTGAAAGCCTTTGAAAGGTTCTCTTGGCTAAAAAATATATCCCAGTGACTATTTTTCGTCTATCTACCTACGATGGGTGTGTGATAACTGATAAGTACCTATCCGTGTTTGAGGACACATAACGGCATTGATGTAAAAATCTGTAGGTCTATTCGCGTACTCGGTTGCAATGGAACGCAATCGATCGCAATCGCATAAAGTCTATACACGTAGTTAGGTTTAGTATAGACCTTGTGCGATTGCGATCGATTTATATCGATTGCGTTCGATTCAAACCGATTACGCGAATAGATCTATGTCATTGTTTAGTGTCAGCTGTCAAACAACGACTGTCAAAATTTCAGACAAATTCATTGATTAATTTGGTTGCACTAGCTGTTGGAAGTGGGCAAGTGTAGGTTTTTTTTTATTATGTGGAAAAGTGCAGTTTTTCCTGTTTTTGAAGAGGGACACCGTTTTTGGGGACCTTTCTCCTTCGATGACAACAATTCGATATTGGTTCAATGAATGCAGAGGGTCCAGGTCGTCGAATTGAAGTGACTACGGATGAAATGGTGAACAAAATCCTTGACATTGTAAAGGGTTTTCCAATGAGAGGTGTTATTGCGAATGACCCGCTATTTCGGTAGCTGTCACTTTTGAAGCTTTTATTATTTGACTTTTGACAAGTAGAAACTACGCCATTACTAAAAATGGAACGACACACGCTTCATCGACGCATTGAAATTATTAAAATTCACTACAAAAATGGTGAAAATCTTGCAGTCACAGTTCGCAAAACTAAAGCATTTTTGATCGTCGTGAAGCACCTTGTTGGACCGCAATACAGAAATTGGTGGAAAAGTTCGAGCTGTTGGGACAAGTTAGTGATGTGAAGAATAAAACCCGTGCACGTCGCTCAAGAACAACTGAGAATATTGTTGCTGTGTTGAAGAAAACCCAGGTTTGTCCATTCCTCGTCGTTCTTTGGAACTGGGTATTCCACAAACGTCATTACACCGTATTTTGCATAAAGACTTGGGTCTTAAGGCTTATAGTTCGTTAACACAAGAACTCAAGCCGGCCGATCATCAGCAACGAAAGCATTGATCTTTTACGAGAAAAGTTTCCGGACCGTGTTATCTCTCGAAGAGGTGATCACAATTGGCCACCGAGATCTTGTGATTTAACACCTTGCGACTTCTTCCTTTGGGGCCACGTGAAAGCTAAGGTCTACGCTAACAGCCCAGCGTCGATTCAAGTCCTCAAAGATAAAATTCGTGACGTTATCGAGGACATAGGGTAGTCACTTTGCGATTTGGTTATGGAAAATTGCATGAAAAGAATATGGTCCTGTATGCGTGCTCGTGGTGGCCATTTGGCTGATGTTGTTTTTTATTATTAACGGCATACCTTCCCCTTTATTATGAAATATACATCCGATCATTTATCTCAAAAACTGGCATTTTTCTTTGAATACCAAAATAACACCTCTTATTGGAAAACCCTTTATTATGCATTTAAAAAAGTTGAGTACTATTTTGTCTGTTTCAGTACTATTTTTTTTTTCAGTTTTCATTACAATCGAAAAAAGTCGATTTTCATCACTGGTCCCCATTAACTTTTCTATCCTCTGAGACTTTTTATTATATTTGTTATGAAAACTAATCAAAGGTATTTGCCCAACAAATGCAACAGTTTGTGACATGAACTTCACTAGTTTGCGATGTGTGGCTTTTGGCAGTACCGTTTGGTCGGCTATTGTTCAGAAATTCCCCAAAGTAATACCCCTGGAGTAAGATTTTTACAGAGAATACTTTTTACCTAAAGAACTGTGTGGGTCTTCCCATTTATTTTCCACAACTTTCAACTAACATTTACTATACGACTCTTTTCACTTGCAGGCTCGTAATTACTTGGAATCGTTGCCTTTCAAGCCAAAAGTTCCCTGGTCACGGTTATTCCACAGTGCCGACCAGCTAGCACTAGATCTCTTAGGCAAAATGCTTACTTTCAATCCCCACAATAGAATAACAGTCGAAGAAGCGCTCGCACATCCCTACTTGGAGCAGTACTACGATCCTGGTGATGAGGTAAGCCAACCGCACTTTCAAACTCTAGCAAAAATCATGTAAAACCCATTTCAGCCCGTTGCCGATGAACCATTCCGCATCGGCATGGAACTCGATGATCTTCCACGCGAAACACTGAAAACGCTTATCTTCGAAGAAACCCTCAAATTCAAAGAAACGCTGCCAGATCAAGCCGTGTAGACACTTTCATTTCTAACCGCAATTACTTCAATTCCAAATTTTATTTTCATCCAACCACAATTGTCCTTTCTCATCAGTCAAAGGAGACCCATCAACATAAAAGCAAAACAAAAGTCAACTCAAAGTAAAACAAACATTTTATTTTCCTCTTTGTTTTTATTGTTCAAATGGAAATTATTGAATTCGCTTCATGTCTTTAGACCCCCACCCACAATATAAACCAATAAAAAGGTGGAGCATACGAGTATTTATGAATTTTAAAGAAAACAAAAAAAAAAAACTCTTTTTTAGAAATACATTTATATATCTCATATAATTGTTATCAAATTTACCTCTTTCAATTTATTAAATGTGTACTAATTATAAATTGATGAGAGAATAATGTGATTTACTTAAAAACAAAACAAAAAAAAAAAAAAAATTATACACACATATATATGTAGAAGATATATCAAAAAGCAACAATAAAACAAAAAGCATGAAAAACAAGCAAGACGCAAACAAAAAGCAAGGGAAAAAGTAGTATTCCAATTTATTTGTCTGTGTGTGTGTGTGTCTGTCCTTCCACAATATTTTTTTGTTTTCTACTCTTCTTTAAGTGTTTTGATGCAACAAAAATGGTGTTTTAGACAGTTCAACGATTTATTATCTTATTATCTGAGATTCAATCTAAATTATAAATTAATTGAAAGAAAAAAAAAGCTTGTAAGCAAAAAAAAAAGAAAACTTTTGTCGAACGAAAATCGATTCGCATTTTCTTCTTCTATTTCTATTTGTAAATTTGTTTCTTTCTAAGTGTGTTTCAAAAACGATGGATGGTATACATGTAATATTAAGATGTTGCAAGGACTTTTTTCGTTTTTTTAGTTTTTCTTTGAATATATTTCTTAGAAAAGTATACGATTTGGGTTTTTTTTTGTTCGTTGTTGTTGTTGTAAAGTTATCATCAGTTTATTGTAAAAATTATTGAAAAGCTGACATTCTTAATCGGCTATGGGTGGGATCCCATGATTGGATTTTCCGATCTTTATATTTTTTCATATCATTATGCAGGCGGCACACCGATAAGGCTGAGAATTGTTGATGAAACAGTACTAATCAAAAATGTTGCTCCATTTTATCAAGTTAAAGTCAAAAGTGAAAAGTTCTAGTAACCACAGATTGGGAACTTCTTTTTATATATATTTTTCCACTTGAATTTGTTCTCATTGATTCGATTTTCAGAATAGACAAAGTGTGGTTTTCTGGTATGGCAATTTTGCACTTCATTGATGTGAAATAGTGTCTGGTCATTCATTTGACTGAAGCAGCGGACTTGCTTTTCAGCTTTTCATTGAGAAAGGATTTCGCGGGGTAAGTGAGAAGAAAACACTTTTTTTTAAATCCATTCGCATCTACTCTTATATTAACAAAAGAAGTCATCCGATGTTGTTTGGCTCTCATTTTTTTCTAAATGAAATGAGAAGATGATATCGGCCAAATGGGCGCCGTCACAATTGATTGCCATACTTCTTCCTGTAGTAAAACATAAACTCCATCTTAAGGTTCTTTTTTCCACCGTGCTACCTCTAGCGACATCCGAGAGTATAACTGTCATGAAGGAACTTGGATTCGGCATAAAATTGTAGATCCCTTCCATTCGTACCAAAACTGGAAACCTCACACAAAACGAATGGTTGTCAGAAGCTAGGCCCAGGGCCCTACGAACAGAACAGATATTTATTAGCATTTTTGTATAGGTATTGATATTATTTCTTTGATTTCATTTCTAATTTTGTTTGAACCTATTCAAAAAACGATAAAAACTTTTGGAAAACCTTGTGGGTTTAAGACCACAAGGTTCATTCCAACCCACAAGGTTTGCCAAAAGTTTTTATATCATTTTTTGAATAGGTTCAAACAAAATTAGAAACGATATCAAAGAAATAATATCAATGTTGCGCGCCATCGAACTCGGCCCAGCAATCACTGCTGAAAAGAATGCAAGTTTGCAATGCTTCTTGTACGGAAAAAAACTCAAGAACCAGCGTTACCGATGGGCGACATTAGTCGCCATTTGGCCACTTTTTACGCCTCAGGGCCCACTGCGACGATTTTTCAAAAGTCCTCTGTTTTCGACACTTTAAAACATTTGCGACTTTCGGGCCACTATTTCCATAAAAATATTCAAAACTAATGAACAACTTCCATTCTCCAAAAAAAAGGAACACATTTACGAAAATATTTTTCGCGTTTATTAATAAGGGGGGAAGTTTGTCTCATTCCAACACTTATGGCGTTTTTCATTGAAGATCCGAGAGAAGTGCCCCGAAGTTCAGAATTGCTCTTTTCAATAAAATTCGTTGGAGCACTTTTGCAACAGTGGTAGACTGTAGACACCATATATGTGTGAATAGATTTTCTGTTGTTACTTGTTTTTTCGTTTTTTTAAGTAAATATGAATGTTTTAATAGACCAAATCAATATATTTTAATTTCAGTTTACATTTTGCACTCGTAATTGTATATTTTCGGATCACAAGCGAAAAATTTGTTTCTAATAACACAACAAACATTTAAATCTGACATTTTGCTAGTGTGTGTTGGTGAGTTCAGGGCAATTCTCTCAAAATATTCCGGACGCTTCTTTCGTGTTAAGAATTGACCTGGAAGTGCACTTTTTTTTTGAATGAAACATAGAAAACATAGAAAGAGCATTTCTAGATTTGATCTTTTCATAGAAAGGGCACTTCTTTTCTTCAATCGAAAACGCCATTAGTACTCCTTTCCCTCTTTAATCCAGTGCTTTTCTGTCATTGATTATCGGGGGTATATCTTGTATTTGTTAATTGTTGCAGGCCCCTCTTCAAAATCTCGGCCTCTTTCTTGGCGACTTTATCATTTTGGCACAATCGGTAACGCTGGACAAGAACTAATTTTAAGCCGTCACGTTAAACGGAAATCGTTTTCTCTCTTTCCGCTAGGCTAAAGACCGCCGTAATTATATATTTTTGAGACGCTGAATGGCAGTGATAATGTGTGTGCTTGTTTCTATCGAAGGCAATACAACGAACCTGTTGCGCCATCTATTGAAAATTGAGGGGGAAACAAAAACGCTTTTAATACATTTTTTGTTCTAAGAAAGCAACAATAGTCGCTTCTTATTGAACATATATATTTCACGCAGTTATAACCAGAGACAAGACAGGGGGCCAGTGGCAAGAGGATTGCGAACTGGTGTATGATTTGTCTCTGGTTATAACTACTACTCTCTACTTGACAGTTGACACTTCCGAAATTCGGACTTGGGGCGCATTTCAAATTCCGTGGTTGTTAACTTTAGAGAGCGTCATCGAGAGAGTAGATATTAGCCCTCCACTGGGAATCTTACCAATTTCTTGATGTACCTAAGAATTATAAAACCTGTCAGTCACCTGACTATTGACAGATGATTTTTAAATTTGCTGTCCTATTTGGCATACGGGTGCATATGTTTTCATTTCCTGCGTATTGAAATGGTGTCAACAGGCGGCGAAATAATGTTCTTCCTCGCTGTAAGAAGGGACAATCTCCTCCAAGAAATTTTTAATGCAGTGTCGCTAGTAGTATTTGGTTTAGTTAGTCTGACAGCTGGCTGACTTGATCTGTCTCAGTTTCGATTGGAACAGATCGGTAACATGAACATATTTTTCAATTGACGTTTATCAATGGGTAATGGACGAATCTAGTCACGAATTTCATGACTGAGTAGGTACTAAACTGACAGTTTGCATATGGGGCTGACGTAGAAAAATTTACGTTTCCGACCAATCTAGTTTTTGTGTTCGGGTAACATCTAGTCCAGACCAGATGGTGACGTTGAACCTACCCATGCAAACCCCTCGGTGCCGGTGAATTTTAACTCAGGCATTAGTAACGGAAGCTGTCATAGGTTCCACAAAGAAACTTTATAAACAATCGCTGTTGCTTTAGTTAAAGGAGTTGCTCATGATATGCACCCTAGCCCCCGTCATAATGAGCACTGCGTAAAAGTTATCAACTTGTTACTCAGCAGTTGATCAAATTTGTATATCTGACGTCTACTAGCTAATTTAACCGTGCTAGGTATTTATCTTGAGTAGAAGTGACTTGAGATAACAGTTGTTGTTGGAATGGAACCTTTTCGGTGATGTGTTCATGAAAATGTTAGTAAACTGCTCTCGGCGCTTTCAACTGCAGCGAGATGTAAATAGGAGAACTTAAAATTTTGAGCTTACACCACCTTATAACAAATGTGAATGGCACCGTTTTATTGCGCAGTCCTCTGCTCTGTTGGCTTACTTAGCTGAGATTGGTGTGAAAGATAAGAGGCGTATAAAATAATTTAGAACAATGGCCTCCATTCTAAACTCGGTTCAGAGGGGATACTTCAACAGGGCCGATTATTTGGAACTTAGATAGACTTTTTGCGATCGCAGACAAGTAAAATAGTAGTTTGGTGTCAAACATAGCATGGTAACAATATTTAGTAGGTATTTATTTGGAATAGTAGTTTGGTTTAAGATTTTTGTAACCGTTGTCAAACGCATGTTGAAAATCAGCGCAAACAATAATTTGCCCTTGAAAATAGATTTCCCCTTAAAAATGTTGCATCTACTCCGCCTGACGACAACGCCTATAACATTCTGTATAGTAAACAACAATAAATGTCTTAAAAGTTGCATTACCATAAAACACAAAGTCAAATTTGTTTCTTAATCGTTTCGTTAAAAACCAAAATAATAACGAGTGCAGTTACATACTCGCACTTGAATTATGAAAAGCAAAATATACATTTAAAGTACAATTACGCAAGGAAAAATATTCTAAATATAACAAACATAAATCAATTAGGTATTATTAGTCAAAATAAAAACCAATATCCACATTTTATTCGTCTTTTGTGTAATTTTTCTATTCAATTTGTTTAAAAGCGAATAATTATTGTAGTTATTTGAAATACCATGGTGCGCCCACTGCATGTGAATTTGCGAAGGTAAATATCAATACCTCAAGCTGCATATTTTATGGAACAAGTTTACATTGAAGCACATTTCAATCGGTTACTGCAAAATTTAAGCATTTTCCTTTAGCTCTTCATTTGAAAAATCTTCGCAAACTCACTTCACATGGACTGGCAGTCAGCCAAAGTGTTTTATTATCATTTGTTAAAATAAATATAAAAACAAATTGTTAAAACTAATTTTATAGATAACAAAACAAAATATACATGTGACATTTTTAGAATATTTACATGTTTCCCTCTCACTGGCATGTGTACTTAATAAAAAATAATTAATAAAAACCTCTTTAACTCATTAAACAACAAATTAAACAAAACAACTTAGCAAAACTAAAATTTTTGTTTCATTCTTAATGTTTTAAGAGTCCAACCAAATTATATATCATTGGCTAATATTTATTGTTATTGTATATGTACGAAATTTGTTTCCAAAGTAAATTGTTGAAAATGAACTTGGTTTTGTTTCCCAAGAAAATAAACGAACAATAAATGCTAACCGTGGATGAGTGTAAAAACTGAGAATTTGACTTCCAAATCGAAAACGATGAGTATGTGAAAAATACAAGGAGAAACGACATTACAAAAACACTATAATTAGCATTACATATTTAATTTTGAAACTCTAATAGTAACTTACCAAACATTTTCGTTGTTTTTTAAATAAATTTCCAAAAGCAGAAGAGAAAAAGTTCGTTTGGAGGAAAGAAAAAAACAGAATATAGACTGTTTTACAATTTTATTCTTTAATTATAAAACAAACAAAAAAAAACAAACAGTGGAGACATATATTATGAAATGAACAAAATGTTTGAATGTTGTTTACAAACATTATTATTGTATTTTAATCTATATGTAATGTTATTTTATTCACATAAATAAAATACAAAGCATCCGTAAATAGTTTTCTTTTTCATCTTTAAGGGTGGTTACTCACAAGTCTTTGAAATGGACGGATACCCACTGTCTGTCTGCTAAAATAATTGCTTCGCATATGGAGAGAGGTGAAATATGAGTTTCGCATTTGGGCTACAAATACAATGCTGACATAAATACGAGTACGAAAGGTTTAACCACGCCAACGCATAGGTCGGGTTTATGCTTTTATGACAGTTTAGTTTGAAGCAAGATCGTTTCAATTTGTTTAAACTTTCAGTTCCGCAAGACATCTGCCACAATGGTCCAGCACTCCAGCTGTTTAAAGGGAGTCTAGCGAGTCCTACGCTCTCCGTCAACAAAGCAATTTAAAGAACGTTGCTTATCTTTGGCAAAAGAATGTTGTCTCTAAGGCCAATGCCATACAAGTTCCTTTTTCTTCGCAACTTTTTGGTCACGCACAACAACATTTTGTTTGGGCTGTATCAAATTTTGGCGGTGGCTTATTGAATAGTTAGCTGGACTACTAAACCAGGGTCGGCATTCTGTAAGGCGAAACGATCAAACGTTTTCGTGTGCACGAACAAATTTGCTTATGCAACATAGGGAAAACCATTCGTGCGCACGAAAACGTTTGATCGTTTCACCTTACAGAATCTGACCCCAGGTGTCTAAGGCTCAACCATAGACTTGCTGTAATGACTGGTAGTAGCCAACAACGGTGCCAACATTAGCGTTAGCGCTCTTGGTTCAGAGCGGAATAAATTGGAAACAAATTATAAGAAGCAGAAACAAAAAAGGTTTTGGACTTCTTTATAAGTATGAGGAATTGAAAAATAACTGTTTTGAAATACATACATTGAAGCCAAAGAAAGGTTAGAATACATTTCGTTTTATAAGTTGAACAAGGAAGTTAGTTTATTCAGTAGCTTCCCTGTCGTATATTTGTAAAATTCAGAGGGAATTTCATTCGATCCTGCAGCCTTTTAATCGTTCAGATGATTTGGAGCCTCCGGTACATCTTCCAAAGTTATGAATCTATCCAAAATATCATTTGCAAATTTGTTAAACTACGAGTATAAAGAAAATATTTTTGGCTGAATATATGCAAAAGTGAAATTACCTTAAAAAAAAATTAAATGGAAAACTACAGAAAAAACTCATTCAAACGAAAATTGTTCAATTTATGAATAAATGCATTACAACACAATTTTTTATTCAAATTCGTTTGGTTCCAACAAGCTACCACATTTTCAATGCGACATCTATTGTAAAACATTCCGCAACTATTTAAATTTCAACCGTTTTACGAAGCAAATTTACTCCAGTCCAGGATTCTATGAAAAAATCCAAGATGGTTGGCATTTTGTTACACTTTTTATTCGCTTTGAACCAAGTTGAGCGCTAGTTATGGTGGCATTGTTTTTTTTGGTAGAGCTTGTGTGGAACTGACATTCCACTATCAGTTCATGTACAGTATGTCAAATTTTCCAACGTTCGGAAAACATACTGCCCCAGCTCTCGCGAACGTTCAAAAGCATCCGACAGCTTAATTTCCGTAAGTAAGCTTCTTCGTATTCGGCATAAAATTGTAGATCCCTTTCATTGGTTCCAAAGATGTAACTGTCACGTGACAGTACAAGTACAGTGACATTGTACAATCGAATGGTTGTTCGAAAGCAATTGGTGTGCTAGACTGTGCGGACATTTTATGTACATAGAGTATAGGTTTTCTTTTATGTCAGAAGCAGAGGGGTAACAGAGTTCAACAAAAAATAGTAGCAGGTGTGCCGCAAGGAAGCGTTCTTGGGCCACTCTTGTACCTCTTATTTACAAGTTATATACAATAACTAGTCAATGTATGCTCCATAGAGAGGGGCAGCAAACACAGAGATCTTGGCAACTATAATATTTGTTTAAACTGTTTCGTTAGAATTAACATTTGCATAGCATTGCGTCGCATGGATTCCTGCATGAGTAGGAGGAATGTGGCGTTTCAATGACCTTTACTCGCCAATTTAACCAAAGTTCCGATTTTTCGGTTTCTAAATATATACGAGACTTATCTCGTTTTTCATTGGGACCACTAAAAATCTTTTTCAGATCTCAGACTTAACGCGGCTCATGGAACATGCAACGAAATTGATCTGCTTTTGTAAATGGATTAGTGCGTTATTTGACAGCAATATCAGCTGTTCAAATTGAATTCGTTTTTGGAAAAATCAACTATAGATTTCGACTTGAAAAATGTTTTCACTGCTGTAGATACAAATGGAGTAGTTTCGGTGATTCGTTGTCTTCAGATGATGAGGAAGACGATGAAGATAATCAGCCTTATTGTGAGTTTCGCCCGAACAATATTCCACCCGAAAAAAATTACATTTCTGAACAGAAATCTGTTTTGTTTCGGGTGGAATATTGTTCGGGCGAAACTCACAATAAGGCTGAATAATTTCTCCAAAGCTATATCCATTGCTATTTATGTATTTCTTTATTCTGGTTTTCACGAAACTTTGCACATTTGTTTTGAAAGCAAACTTCTTAAAGTAACGTAAAATGGAAAATTGAACATGAAAACTGATTTTGATAAAAAAAAAATGTTTGTCCCAATGGAAAACCACAATATTATGACATTTTCGATAGAAGAGAAGTTTTTTAGAGCAAATCTAGAACCGATCTTTCCAAGTTCTTATGTTTCATTAAAGAAAAAAGTACACTTTCAGGTCAATTCTTAGGATGACAACTGTTTGTCTTCGGGAACATTTTTAACGAATTGCCCAGACTTATCACCCCACAAATGTCAGATTGCAATGATTGTTGTTTTGTTAGAAACAAATTTTACGCTTTACAATCGAAAAATATGAAAATTAGGAAAAAGAATGAATCAACAGTTGGCGCAACAGGTCTAGCTTCTCACAACCATTCATGTCGTGAGATTTTATTTTTTGGACGAAGTAGGAGCAACAAAAATCCAAATCACAGATTTATGATAGATAAGGCATGGTGTTTTCACTATTTTGCAACGCAGCGTTACCAACGAAGTCGCCATTTGGCAACTATTTTCAACTCAAGGCCCCCGGTGAAGACTTTTCAAAAAAGTACTCAAACTGTCAAATAACTGACTTTTCCCATGCAACTAAACACTTTTAAAGAAATATTTTTGCTGTGTCCATAAATATGATTTTACTTCATTCCAATGCGGAATATTCCGTTCCCTCGTTATTCCATTGCCATTCCGTCTTTGATTTAATACCTACTTGGATATTCATTTTAATTATGATCTGTTTTTTGCTTTATTTTTGAATATTTGTATTGAGGCCCTTTTTAGATTCTCGGCCACTTTATCATATTGGCCTTTGGTGACGCTTATTTCAAGTGTCTAACGAATTTCATTGAACAAGGCAATTCCCAATTTTGGGGAAATATTTCTTGGATCTTCAATTAAAAATGTCATTTGTTTCCGATCTAATTTGACTGTAAATTTTCGGACTCTAACCAATTTTATAGCAGTCAAATTTTAGCCAATCAAGAGTTCAAAGCGTTCGCCTTCGCACAGCTTTGACTTTCTATTAAAGAGAAATATGAGTAAAAATTCTTCATTTCCCCATTCATAACATCAAAGGACCGGAACCGGATTTATATCTTTTGACACTGTATGTGTGTTTTCTCCCGCAACAGCCCTTCTGCTTGAAACCAAAAAAAGACAACCAGTAAGTATCATAATTTTTATTTGTTTTCTTTTAGACTTATTTAGTACTTAAAACGAAACATATTCACATATTACATACTCGGTAATACATTATTATTCAGTTAAATAGAAAAGAACAAAATTCACGTTATTATTCTCAAAGAAGCATTTTTGTTTTTAATCTTAAGACGATCTCGCAGACAGATTGGCGTTTATTAAAATTCTCACTTGCGTTTTGGTAATTTTTAAAATTACCTCAAAAAACTAACAATTACTGCGTTCTCGCGTTCTCCTCTCTCTACAGATATAGAATAACATTTTTGTTTCTATCCTTAAGTGCAGATCAATGTTTCCCGTTTGTAATTCCTAATAAAAAAAAAAACACACATCGTGTCACAGAGTGTCTCGCGTACGTGTTGCATGTGGTTGTGTTTATTATTAAATATTTCTAATAAACTGTTGTTTCATTTTGTTTTGCATTTCCTGAATATATTACACAAAAATATCGTTTAAAGTTATATTTAATACAAGGATGTTACATAATTTAAATATTAAAACAAAAAGAACAAAGAAGTATACTGAATAGTTGGATACTCTGACCAAATGGTCGCGCTCGCGGTTGTCCTCGTTTCGCCCTAGATTTACGGTTAAATTTAAAATTCATTTTCATTTCATTTAATTGGTTAAACGTAAGAAAAATACTTCTATTATAATATATATTTAAATATACTTCTTGTTTATTTATTTTGCTTTAGAATTATTTAAATTTATTGCGCGTTCGGGGGCAGGCGTGAGTACCTAGTGGGTTTTGTCATTAGGTCACGTCTGTCTTAGTCAACCTTGACCACACTGTAGATTTTGCGAATGAACCAGAAGCACGCAAAGAATCCGAGTGTTCCCGTCAAGAGGAAGAACAGGAACACCATGATGGCGGTGTAACCAAAGTACAAAAACGTCGATGCTCCATCTTTAATGGAGAGCTTCGTGGCAAAGTAATGACAGCAATAGATGAATAGGTAGGCAGCAGTGAAACCTGACGTGAGGAAGGACCGCCACCACCAGTGGTAGTCCTCCGCACATAGATGGAAATAGCAGAGAAGAATTGTTGTCTCTGAGCAGGTGATCACCAGGATGAGGAACACAAGGAAGAGAAATCCAAACATGTAGTACATCTGACTTGACCAAATCGAGTTGAGGATGAAGAACAACTGGATGAAGATGCAGCCGAAGGGAAGAACACCACCCATGATGATGCCGGGAATCGGTTGCGTGTAGATCGACTGATCGGGAATTTGTCGTGGAATTTGGTTCGTTCGAACTGGGTGTTCCAATGCCTGCAACGAAACCGGGCAAAAGATTACAAATATGATAACCAGTTGGGGATTAGTTTGTTGCTTACGCGTTTTCGGAATCCAAAGTAGGCACCAACGAAGGTGAGCGGAACGGACACTCCGAACCACAGGGCCAGCAGAGCAACCAATGTGCTGAAGGGTACAGCGCCCGAACTACCTTCACCCCAGAGAACGAGATTCATCACGAAGAACAAGCAGAACACGACACTGGAATAAGCGAAAACAAAAAAATAGGTACTCCATTAACAACATTTGAAGGCTCCTTGGAAACATAAGCCAGGCCGTCGTTAAATTGTTTTTAAATTACTCACCCTGGGCACACTATCGACGTCAGCATCACGTTGCTCTTCCATTTGATACCGCCGAAGCTCTTGTAGATCCTGGCCGACACATAGCCAGCTGGTGTTCCCAGCGACACATACAGAACCATGGCACATGTCATCAGAGCACCGCGATTGGCAGGCGACAAGAAACCCAAGCATGCGAACGCCAACGTAATCAGTGTCATGCAAGTAACTTGTACGCCCGATCCCAAAAACACCGACAACAGCATACCCTTACGCGGCGGACGGAATACATCACCATGAACCAGTTTCCAGCCGAATTCCTCCTGCGCATCCTCGCCACTCTCCATTTGGTTGTAACGTGCTATGTCCTTGTGCAATGTGCGTAGCATAATCATAGCCACCATACCCGAAAGGAAGAGAACTATCACCAGCGAGTTCAATATACTGAACCACTGAATGTTGGTGTGCGGCATCGACTCGAGGATGTAATCCCAACGCGACGACCACTTCACTGTGTTATTCAGAACAAACTTAACCGAGTACGTGTATGTGATTTGCAGTTTACTGTTGCGTGGCAATGTGTTTACAGGAATTTCAATTGGGTCACGGGTATTGCAGTCGGGTTTGTCGGGATTCTTGTGGTTCATCGAACTGGGCACTACTTTCACTGAAATGATTCGCCCACCGTTGGCACCGAAACCGACACCCCACTCCTCGGTTGCTCCACTGTGGTAGGTTATGGTCAAATCAACATGATTGAAAGGGTAATAGACGCCGGGTTTGTTGTAGCTCGGATTTATGGGACAACTTTCATCGCCTTCGGCTAGGTGTCTCACCAGACAGCCCATTGGGAAGCCTGTGCTGCAGTACTGTTTGTCATTCTCGAGTGGATAGCACCAGGTAACCGGCATGTTGTCCACAATCCAATGGTGTTGGTAGTTGAGACTCATGCCCTTTTTCAGGACCATCATACGGCGATCACTATCCGGGTCGCCACCTGTGTATGTTTTGGTGCATACCTTGAGAAAAATTCAAAATATAATTAGGGTGTCCTGCGATCGGAATTGCGTACATACCTTTTCACACTGAACATCCTTGAGAAACTCTATTTTGTACGGTCCAGGGCGTATTCTCTCGCCGAAGACAACTTGTCCGAGATTTTCCACGGGCGAGTTTCGTTCGTCAATGGTGCAGAAATCAAAGTGGTGATATTCATAGGGAATAACTGACTCTTCTGTGTTCAAGCGGTTGACATAGAGCACGACTTCAGACTGTAAAGGATAAATGAGGTTTTACTCACATGGGCGTGGGATTCAAATAATCAAATATTGATTGTTGACTAATGGGTCAGCAACCTGGGGATGGCGATGGGCCGCTCAACCACTCAACCCAACCTAACCTATGGATCAGCAAGCAAAAAGACAAAGGGTAGGTTATGCCATTTACGGGTGTAA
Source organism: Cheilosia impressa (assembly GCA_948293265.1). Lineage (NCBI taxonomy): Eukaryota > Metazoa > Arthropoda > Insecta > Diptera > Syrphidae > Cheilosia > Cheilosia impressa. The sequence continues at coordinate 23,130,181 of OX411884.1, forward strand.
CTTTAAGCAAAGTGACGCAAGGGTGGCCCATTTCTAGAAAGTGCTGATGACTGGTGGAATGGACTGGCATTCCACAAAAGTCTGTGTCACTCTGTCAAAATAAAATACACCCAACAGTCAGAACACATTAAGAAGCTTCGCGTTCGCTCATTGTTGTTGCAACTTTTACCTTGTCCTGTCAGCAGCGCAAATGTTTCCACTATCGTATGCCATTTTTTACTATCTTGTTCTACATTAAGGTAGACTCTGTCGTACGTTGCAACAAAACAAAACCTCTATTGCTTTAATCGGGAACGCAGTTTTTTGACTTTGAAAAGCGTAGGAATTTAACAAACTCCTTCCACCATTGCTTGTAGATAAAAAATACAAATTTAAGCAATAGGTACCGTATTTAACTATCAAATATGCGCGCGCTACATTAGAAGCACAAGCAGCAGCAATTTCTTTATCACACTTGTAGCTCAGAAGAGCGATTACCAGTCGATCTCACTTACATACACCGTGATAGCACGTTTTATCAGTTTTATCAGAGTTACATTCTTTGTACGAGTGGACGTTGAGGGGAATTGAAGCAAAAACTGGCCGATTACCTCGACAAAAAATAAATGCGGATATATCGCCAGTTTTGCGCACCTGAATCGATAGTTTCGCTTTGTTTACATAAATAAATCCAACGTGTGCTTTGCTAACTAGGTGTACCTATACCATGCAACAACTTCGATCTGTTGTACAAGTGGTTTTGTTTAAAAACTATTTTGAACACATGCTTATTTAACACAAAATAAATGTGGATACATAAACTCTACATGTCGACATCCGATGGAAAAATATCTGATAAGAAACCGATCTAGTTGCTACTATTAAACATTGGAAAACACTCCATTAATACCGGTAGATAAAGTCTCCCTATTTCCCCTTCCTGATAAGGTCGGCAGCCAGCACTGATAGCAATTTACCCATATTTCTGACTAACGATATGTGAACCAAGAGATCCAACACTCGACAGGACCGTTTTCTTTATTAGACACATTTTTTTGCTGAATGTTTTTTTTTTCTCCCACAAAAAGATTAACGCAAATACACGCGTGTTGCGAGGCGATAAAGTACTTCCTCGGGGCATTCGCCTCAATCTACAAGCGGTAGTGCCCAAAAGTTTTCTTTTTCTCTTTTTTTTTGGTAGCTACAATGAGCACACTTGATTGATTGCTCCACCAAGTTGGCAATTATTTACACGAATATTTTCGGCAAGAACTTCTTCGTTTGTATTTGACATTTTCTCCAGATAGAAGTTCGAGTAGGTTTAATGTGTAAACTTACCTTGCATGGGCCAGAAGATTCTGATTTCCGGCAATAATTGACCGGAGCTAGTCCAGGCAAATAAAATTGATGACTAAATCCGATGTGTTGGAGTAGAGCTATCAACAAAATGGAATACGACAGCGAATTCCATTTTCGTGTCATTTTTGCGGTGGAAAAACAAAACGTACGCGCTCTTATCCCAAGTTTTACAATTGCGATATATTTTTCGCAATCCGGCAACTAAATTAAATATATATGTAAGCGCAGTTTATTAAATTTTCACCAAATACGTGTAAACAAATTGTGAACTTCTCTGTGAAATTATTCTATGGAACGACATGACAGGAACGTCACCACCTCGAGTTTTCTTTTGTTCTTTTCTTTTTTTTTTTCTTCCATTCTTCATGTATTTTCTACGTCTCTCAACCGTTTAGTGCTGAATGCGGCAATGTATTTTTTTCCAAATGAGTGTATCTGCCGATTGATTTGAGGGTAGGTGTGTTTGATAAAATTTCGTGTGTTCTGAGCGAGCTCTAGTTTTGAAGTATAGACAAAATTCATCAAAAACCAACGACTGTAGTAAAATTCCCAGACGTCAGAATTATGTTATTGTAGTTGATATTAGTCATAGGAAGTCTCACAAATTCATAATTAGAACAGCTTTTAACAAATAACTGAAATAAGAAGAGATTACCCCTATTAAGCCCGTACGACACTACATTTTTTTTAATTTTTTTAATGCTGAAAAGTCAGATGTGTGTAAAAGAAAGGGGTAGCAATTGTTTACAAAGCAACCGAAAACTTTCAAACGAATATTTTCAAAAAATCTGCATTTTTTTTGGACGTCTCTACATTAATGAAGTTGCTGTGTACGCACTCACTCCTATCGGGAATTTTCGTTCTAATGTTTCGTACAGCTCTAGTTTCATTTTAAAAGTGTGAAAAATGCAAAAAAAAATGTATTGTCATACGCGCTTTAGTAATAAATAAATAACAAGTTAACTACAACCATTCGGTATGTGTATGGTTTCACTTTTGGGAGGAATGGAAGGGACCTACAATTTTATTCCGATTCAGAGCAGATAAATTGAGAAGCTTTCCATGGCAGGTATAATTGTCGGGCGTTCGCAAGAGGTGCTGGGTGGCCACAAAAAGATGTAGTTTGTGTTATTACGGTCGATTTGATCTATTTTCCCTGATCATCTATATAGGTCATTGATTTGCTTGACTGAAAACGGCAGCAAAGCATCTAACTGTTGTCAGTATGAAAACAATAATCGACTATCTTCATAGATTGCGAAATAAAAGTCATTGAATTTGTAATACCTTTTATTCCAATAGGAAAATTATAATTAATGTGGGAGGTTTTTTTTACTTGAGAAAATGTTCTGGATATGGTATACATTTGGTAAAAAGTTTATTTAAAAAACAAAATGTCAATGGATACGAAATTTTTAGAACAAACAGTCGAAAAATGTAGACATTGGGCACATTACGAATTTCTTGACTAGATTCATCGGCTACCCCTCCATAAACCTTAATTGAAACAGCTCCTCATATGACTGATTTCAGCCAATCAGAACCGAGATACATCAGTCAGACAGCTGTCGGACTTACTAAACTAGATACTTGAACGCCCCAATTTTTTCTTTGGTAGGTATCTCAACTCTCAAGTAGGCAATCTACCTTAACTTTCTGAAACCTCCATAATTCTTCGAATTTCATTCTACCATTGAACACGTCCATTTCGGTTGCGAAATTCCAATTCCAAGCCCATTGCATTCCCCTAGTCCACCACAGAAATAGACGTTAGAAGGCGATCATCAAATTTGCTTCGAATTTTTTCTCTGTAGCTTCCATGTGGAAGTAGTATAGCCGGTCCTTAAAAAAGAAAAACCACAAAAAATCCAATTTCAATCGATATATAACAACAAAAAGGATCCCAAAACGCACCGCAACATCAGTGATTAACTAGAGATTTAAGAATCGAACAATCAATTTCCATTAATTAGCCATTTTGACGCCACCAAATCACACACAAGAAAAATGAATATGCAACTGAACCTGCAACTCATACAAATATTGGAAAAAACTGTTTCGCCCGGTAAGTCATAAGTGAATTCATTTTTATTTTATTGAAAAAAAAAATGTATATATTTGATGTGTAATATAATATTGGAAAAAAAGAAATATGTCTGTCTTCGTTGGCAAGAAAAATTCGCAAACTCTCGAGCATACTTTTTCCGTCGTCCTCACCCCTTTTGCACAACAATGACATTTTGAGTCAGGGTCGTCCGTCACCACCACCACCTACATCATCATCATCATCATCATTATCATCACTTCACCACCTTCAACTTGACGCGATGTCTATCTTTCTCGATTCGAGATTTTAAATGGCCACCATCGAATTGGAAAAAGAAAATTATTCTTCCAATTTAGTTCTAGGAAATTATGTGGTGAATCGTAACCTGGTAGGTTAACAAAGGTCATCGACTGATGCGGAGTAAAATATATTTCCTTGGCCTGGAGTTACTAAAAAGGCTGCACACGCGATGTGATGCAAGCAAATCGGGCGCCAATATTGGTGGCATTTGGCTATCTCTCTAATAAAAGAGGCTGCAATATGACTTCTTCACAAGTCCATTATGTAAAATAAGATTGTCTGAAACTCCAAATGAGTCAACGACTGCCTTATATGGGATTTTTCAGCCTTATATGGCGGAATCTGACATGTGCATGCTCTGTTAATGCAGGGAAATTAATCGATTTGCAATGAACATTACATGGGTATGACTGCAGGTGTGTGGCTCTGTGACGAACTTTATAAAAATCTGAATCCAGCTGCTGATTTGCAACTTAATACAATGGTAAGAGTTGAGTTGAAACTCGGCTGCCAATTTGCATTTGAGGAAAAGTCATGAGACGAATCAATACAAAAATCCCTAGAGCATCGGAGGTTGTCTTATTCTGAAAAAAAAACGAGAGGATTGTTTTGGTATTTCCGGTTTATCCGGTTTAAGCCTAGGGAAAAAATTCTTTCCAACTCAATCTCATTGATTTTCTTCCTGGGAAGGGTAGTGTACTTTGGTAAATGTAGGTAGGTATGCAATTTCAAAAGGAAATGCACATCAGATATACCTAAGTTCTTTTTTTTATAAAGTGTAGGTAAGTAGTTCCCGCGTGAGGAAAGGGTTGTGGTTATTGTCTGCATCAACATCAACAAATCAACCACTTGGTAACATACCTACTTCATTTGCCACGCTTTGACATTTCTTCGTTTGTTTAACAATATTACGCTCATTTCGACGGAGTACTTCTAATCGTCTTACAAATTGCGACGACAATAAAGGTTATTGTTTCAAATTGTACTAGGCGGACAGACCTTTCGTTTCATTTTATATTGTTCAATTGTTTAAAGTGGGGGAACTACCCATTTGATAAAAATCTCTGTACCTAATGACAATCGGAAGGGCAGCTTTGTCATCATGCTACGAATGAACTCATCGCATTTTATTACGATTGATTTATGTAATATGTATGCGAAAACTTTGTAAAATGTAGTTTTAAACAAAATTTCAAGTGTTAGGTTAGGTTTTGCCATATTAAGTCTTAATATCTGGGTAGCTCAAAGGAATTAATTGGAAAGAAAAACTAGGTATCTACTGTAGTTTGTTTTTAATAAAAAAGTAACAAAAAAAATGTTCACCTTTTTTTGTCTGTTGAGTACAGAAAATGCATTAACCATATAAAAGTCGTGTTCAAATGTCACTCTGAAGCGACATTTTGTTAAAATAAACGTTTGAACTAAACCATGACCATGGAACCTATCTTTCGCTGTAAAAAAATAAACCTCTGCATTTGAGATGGCAAGGAAAACCAACGTCGACTCTCCGGCTCGCAGAGTCTTCAATTCCTACTCCGAGTGTAAACGCCGTAGAGGAAAGCAAGTGCGAGCGGCTTGTTTTTTTTTTGAGGTTAATACCGAACAAAAATAAGTGAGTTGGACATAATTATTTAAAAAAAATTAAGCTAGCAATAGTGAGGCAACAGTAAAAGTATTTTGCGAAAATTTAATAAAATATTCGTGGCCGCAATTTTACGATTTAAACATTGGTTACCAGCAAAACGTCACCTGTCACACCATTGGCAAAATAATTGCCTTTAATGTCGTTTTCCATTGGGACCACTAAAAATCTTTTTCAGATCTCAGATTTATCGCGATTCATGGAACGTGCAACAAAATTGATCTGCTTTTGTGAATGGATTAGTGCGTATTTGACAGCAAAATCAGCTGTTCAAATTACAATTAGCTTTTGCAAAAATCTGCTATAGATATCGACTTGAAATATGTTTCCCCTGTTGTAGACACAAATGGAGTAGTTTCGGTGATTCGTAGTTTCCAGATGATGAGGAACACAATAAAGATAATAGTTCCTCCAACATTATATCAATTGCTTTTTATGTATTTCTTTATTTTGCTTTTCACGACACTTTGCGCATTTGTTTTCAAAGCAAACTTCTTGCAATGACGTAAAACAGCTGTGGGTATTTGTGGCAGTATGTGTAAATCTGAAAAATTATCGAGATCTGCAAAAAGTGCTCCGAATCGAAAAAAAGATTGATTTTTTTTCCCAATGGAACGCGAAAAGTGATTTAGATCAAAAAAAAGATTGATTTTTTGTCCCAATGGAAAACCACATAAATCTCCCTGTCGAAGGAAAAACACTTAAGAACCGGATAATTTGTTATCGCTGCTTTAGTGAATATAGTATTGTATAGTATTGCGACATAATGCAATTTTGTATCAACCCGCCGTCACCGCCGACACTCATGCATATTTCTAAGGGTTGCCCCTTCGATGTAGCACCACATGACAATGCATATTTCAGTACTTATAAAACTGTGGTTGTAATTATTTTAAACAATTATCCTGCCAGCCTATTAGTAAACAAATGTGCACAAGTAAGTTAACTAGTAGACATCAAATAGCATACAAAAATTTGACGTAACTGCTGAATAAAGAGTTGATAACTTTTACGCAACGTTTATTAATGCGGGGGTAAATTATTATGCCACCTTTTCAAAGAATGTTTGTTGGAGAGGTCCTCAGGTTACCCGTAATCCTGATACATGCCACTCGCTGAGCATTCCCTACTTGTTAATGACCAATTACCTAATCAGTTTCTGTAGTTAAAACGATCAGAAAACCTTTTCTTCAAGAACTTACTACGTGATCAAGCAATCTCAACAAGTATGGTTTTCTGACGTGTAAAAAGTAAGTAACGTCAGCTGACGGATGTTAGCTTAAGTTCTTGGGCCTAATCGATCTTATCAATCGATCTTATCTGGGTGCTGGCTCAAAACCCTCGATTTGCGACTGCACTTGCAATAACCATGGAATTCGTTGTGTTTCCTTGTCTCTTAGCATGCGGACTTTCTAAATAAACAAGTGACAAGTAAACCCCTCAATCTGAGTGTCGTTCCAACTAACATATTGCATTTCCGGGCACTAGCCACTACAGTCACGTGTCTGCGCTGTTGTTTATTTATCTTGCAGTTTAATCTAATTGTGTGTGCGCTGTTGTGTTATTGTACATAAATCTGTACAACCAACAGTAGCAGTTGTATTTGATACTGCTAAAATCTTATCAAACTTTTTGAAATATCCAACATCTTTATCAAGTTCACCTAGGACCTTTTGTTGAATTATTCAATTAGGACCAATTATCACTACGATGCCTTTACACAAGTTCGGCAGATGCTGGTTCACTTTTTGCGACGTCCGTGCTCACTGTTAACATAAGTTGACTGCTCCACTGTTTTATAACCTCAAACACTTGTCACTTTCAGACAAAAATGAACTGCTGTCGGCGAAAAACTTCCTGGAGCATGCGGCCGAAACAAATCTGCCCGAATTCCTGAAGGCACTCTCTGACATTCTCGCTACAGTCAGCAATAGTGCAGTAGCACGAATGGCAGCTGGACTGCAGCTGAAGAATCACCTCACCAGCAAAGATGAGGCTATTAATGTGCAGTACCAAGATCGATGGCACCAGTTCCCCGAGGAGATCCGTGAATATATTAAAAAAAATGTGAGTAAAGTTGTGCCCGTTGCCTTTCGTCAATAAGATATTTCTGTTGTAGATTCTGGGTTCCTTGGGAACGGAGAACACCCGCCCATCGTGTGCGGCGCAATGCGTTGCTTATGTTGCTGTAAATGAACTCGCTAATGGACGATGGGGTATACTCATCAACACATTGGTGAGCAAAGTTGTTACGGAGGGATCGAACGAAATGGGCCGCGAAGCAGCTCTCGAGGCAATTGGTAAGCTTTTATTTTGCTGACAAGCCACATTGCCTAGAACAGAAGTGAGAACACTTTTTTTTCTTAAGGTTACATCTGCCAAGATATACGTCCCGGAGTGTTGGAAGATCAGGCCAATCAGATTCTTACCGCCATCATCCATGGAATGCGCAAGGAAGAACCAAGCAACCACGTTCGTCTGGCGGCTACGACAGCTCTTTTGAACTCGCTGGAGTTCACGAAAGCGAACTTTGAAAAGGACTTGGAGCGAAATTTCATCATGGAAGTGGTGTGCGAGGCCACGCAGTCGCAGGATACCCAAATATGTGTCGCTGCCCTGCAGTGCCTCGTGAAGATTCTCTCGCTGTACTACCAGTACATGGAGCCGTATATGGGTCAAGCTTTGTTCCCGATCACACTGGAGGCGATGAAATCCGAACACGATCAGATAGGGCTGCAGGGCATTGAATTCTGGTCGAACGTTTGCGACGAAGAGGTCGATCTGGCGATAGAGAGTCAAGAGGCGATAGATGCTGGACGCACACCAACGCGTTCGTCGAAGCATTACGCCCGTGGTGCGTTGCAGTATCTGACACCAGTGCTGATTGAGAAATTGACAAAGCAGGATGAATGCGACGACGAGAACAGTTGGAGCCCATCGAAAGCGGCCAGCGTGTGCTTGATGCTGCTCGCCACATGTTGCGAAGATGAGATTGTACCTCATGTGCTTCCATTCATCAAGGACAATATCGAATCGCCCAATTGGAGGTTGCGTGACGCGGCCGTTATGACATTTGGTTCAATACTGAGTGGAGTTGAGACGAATACCCTGAAGACACTGGTTGAGCAGGCAATGCCAACGCTCATTCGGTTGATGTATGACACCAGCGTGATTGTCCGCGATACCACTGCATGGACATTTGGCAGGATTTGCGATGTGAGTACCGTGATTTTGTGAAATCATATCGATCCGGTTGTGATGTCCCATTTCTTTTACAGATAATCCCCGAAGCGGCCATCAACAAGACGTACTTGAACACCCTGCTCGAGTGTTTCATCAAAGGTCTCAAGGCGGAACCCCGTGTGGCCGCCAATGTTTGTTGGGCGTTTATCGGTCTTTCAGATGCGGCCTACGAAGCCGCCGAAACAGCGGACGGAGAGACACCTCAAACGTACTGTTTGTCGCCGTACTTTGAGTACATCATCACCCAATTGCTGGAGACTACAGATCGACAGGACGGTGCCCAGGCGAACTTGCGCGCCGCTGCTTACGAAGCTCTGATGGACATGATCAAGAATTCACCAGTCGACTGCTACCTGATCGTACAGAAGACGACTATCGTCATCTTGGACCGATTGAATCAGGTTCTCCAGATGGAGGCTCACCTTTCGAACCACAATGATCGCAGCCAGTTCAACGACATTCAATCGCTGTTGTGTGCAACCCTGCAATCAGTGTTGCGCAAGGTCCGCGAAGAGGATGCCCCCAAGATATCCGACGCTATAATGACAGCAATCTTGACAATGTTCAACTCCACCTCCAGCAAAGTTGGTGGAGTTCAGGAGGACGCCTTCATTGCAGTGTCCACGCTGGCCGAGCTGTTGGGCCCGAAGTTCATCAAGTACATGGAAGCCTTCAAGCCGTACCTGTTCATGGGCCTCAAGAACTATCAGGAGTATCAGGTGTGCTGCGCCGCTGTCGGTCTGACCGGCGACATTTGTCGCGCCCTGAAAGCCAACGTCATTCCCTTCTGCGACGAAATCATGGCCACTCTGTGTGACAACTTGAGCCAGCCGTCATTACATCGCACAGTTAAGCCGCAAATCCTCTCCGTCTTCGGCGACATGGCACTCAGCATTGGCACGGAGTTTGTCAAATATCTGCCCGTGGTTTTGGACATGCTGTTGCATGCGTCCCGCGTTCAGGTCGATCAAAACAGCTACGATATGCTCGAGTACTTGAATGAGCTGCGCGAAAGTGTACTCGAGGCGTACACGGGCATCCTGCAGGGATTGAAGGGCGCCGAACAGAAGCCCAACCCCGAAGTGCGTCACATGGAAACCCATATTGCTCACATAATAGCGTTCATCAAGGCCATCGCGCAAGAGAGCGACTTGTCCGATTCCATTGTGGCCATCTCGGCCGGTCTAATTGGAGATTTGTGCACAGCGTTCGGACCACAACTGTATCCTCTGCTTGAGGATATGACCATCAACCAATTCCTTGCCGAGGGCAAGCGCTGCAAGGCGTCGCGCACAAAATCACTCTGCAGTTGGGCCACCAAAGAGATCAAGAAACTGCGAGACATCCAAGCGGCCGAGTAATCGTTGTATGTGTATTGGTGAGTAGAATATTTTCTTCTAGCGGAATGTGTGACTAACTGAACTGAGGATGCAGTCAACTTGATGGGCGAACCATAAATTCAATGCGCGCGTGATTTAACCTCGGATTTTCCAGTACTCATGTACAATGTTTCTAGCGTCCGCTATTTAAGTGTTTCTTTTTCTGTGGGAAATGCACAAGTTTTCTCGCGTACAGATTGTTTGCTTTCGCAGCTTTTCGGGCCTAGGAATGCAATTGTATTGTTTTCCGCTGATCCTTTGCCGGTGTTTGCTCGAACATCATTTTCGGTTGAAAGTCCGATTTTTGCTTATTTAATTTAATGTCCCTTCTATTCACTACAAGGACGAGTGTTTGACATGCTTAGTTGGACCCTGAAGCAAGGGCCAACGGCATTCGAGGAAAGATGTCGGACATAACCTAACCTAACCAAATTTGTTTCTGGGAATTAAAGTAAAGGGTGGTTAAGTTTTAAGGGCCGCTGTTGATTTTGAATAAAACACAAATAATTCAGGAAATTATTGTCATTTCTTTTTATTACGATAATATTGGTATGGCTCAATTATGTATGGAACAAAATATCGGCCAACTGGCCGCCGCGACCTCGGCGGCACACCTCCATCCGATGGTCCAAATTTTCGATGACGCTGAAGCATAATTGAGGTTCTATGCCGTTAATGTGTCGAATTATCTCATCCTTTAGCTCTTGAATTGCTGCTGGCAAATAATCCCAAAGAAAGCAGTCTAACGGTGTCAAATCACATGATATTGGCGGCCAATTGACATGGCCACCACGTGAGATAGCACGGCCATTGAATTTGTTGCCCAAAAGAGCCATTGTTTCGTAAGCTGTGTGGCAAGTGGCACCGTCCTGTTGAAACCACATATCGTCCACATTCATATCGCCCACATCCATATACAGACGAATCCCTCTAAGTCGAATTTTCACGGGAGATAAAAATTAGTTCGAGTTAGAGGGATTTCTGGAAAAATTCGAGTTAGAGCATGATTTTTATATGCAAAGGGGGAATGAAGGGAATGCAAAAATTGGGTCGAAAAATTCGAGTTAGAGGGAAATTCGAGTTAAAGGAGGTCCGACTTAGAGGGATTCGACTGTATTCCAATTCGGGCCATAAAAAGTTCGTTATCATCTCACGATAGCGAACACCATTCACAGTAACTGCCTGACCGGCCTCATTTTGGAAAAAATACAGCCCGATGATGCCGCCAGCCCATAAACCCCACCACACAGTCACTCTTTGTGGGTGCATCTTGGATTATCATTCGCCCAAATGCGGCAATTCTGCTTATTGACGAATCCACTGGGGTGAAGATGATTTTCTTCGAAATTTCATCATCCATTGTTGACCATTTCCATAATAAGCCTGAATAACTTTAACGCGTTGTTCCATCGTGCATCTTTCCATGGTTCAAATTGAGTTAGTCTGAAATTGAGAAATGTCAAATGAAATGCAGAAAAAAACTTGACGTTTAGGTGTGGTTCACATCCAACATCGGCCCTTAAAATTTAACCACCCTTTATAAATACCTGGGCTAATTCCTGTCGAGAGAGAAGTCTCGGCTTTCAAACAAACCTAGCATGACCATCAAGTTGACTGTATAATCAACACCATCAGCCCACGCCTATTGTAACAACATTTAAAAATTTCTCTTTCAGATTCCTTCTGATATTTATTTAAAACAAATTTAAGCAAAATTACTTGGATGCAATATGAACCCCAACACACATGCATCTCTCAAACACACTGTTTACTTTCTGCGTAACATCAAAAAGACTATCTGCAACAAAAAAGTAAACGATAAAAGCTGGTTTTGACCTACTGTATACTTAGATTATTGTGCAACATCCTTTCGTCATAAGATCGACGATTATAACGTATTTTTTAGTTTTATTCTTTAATTACCATTCTTACAGTAATTATTGTTTCATTTCTATACAATTTTGTTCTTTTCATTTGGCAAGTGTTGCGAGTTGCAATGCACTTTATAATAAACACTGTTTACTCCCCCCCATCCGCATATAGCCCGTCAAAAATAGTATAAAATCATATTTAAACCAATTTATATATAACGAACAATGTGTAATTTAACTGTCCTTCAAACGTAACAAACCCAGACAGCTTTCAAGTGTTGAGCTTTTCGCAGAAATCATATTTCCTCCCCCTCCCAACTTTGATCACTTATGTATAATTCAAAAAACCAAACAAGCATATAAAAAGGAACAAAAGAAAACAACAAAAAAACACAGAAAAGAACGAAAACAATTATATAAATCATAATTAAATATTTAAGCAGAGTTTTAAGAAAAATAATAATTACTATTATCACCTTTTGTGTGAATGTTATTACCGTGCGAATTTGTATATGGATTTCATTTGCCCTTTACTTTCTGTTCTGTTTATCCTGAGGTGAGCATGAGCGGCGTGTGCTTTTCACTACTACTTTCACTTTTCCATGTTTAAGGTGTGTTTGAGATGTTCTTTTTTTTTGTCCTTGTAGAATGATTTTGAAATCTGATGTTGAGGACCACGTGTACTTGTTATGAAAAAATAGAAACGAAATCAAGTAAATGTGGTTTAGAAACAATACTAATACATGAATGTGAGACTGATTCTTTACAATTTTTGTATGCCTATTTATGAGTGTAGAGTAAGTGGATGGTGTGGTTATCTACGTATGACTGAGGGTGTGAATAAATGTGTTTTGAATGAATGTGATGTGTGACTGAGCGTTTCGAATGAATGTTGTTTTGAATGCAATTAGGCGTGAGTGCGTTGCGTGTGTAGCCGTCTGAGTCTGGAGAGAACCTTCTGCCAGCAAATAGATGTATTTCTTTATCAAAATGTACATAATTGGGTCGAATATATTGTTAGGAACGCTTCAACTTTTACCCCCGAATTAATAAACAAATGTGCACAAGTTAGTTAGCTCAGGCATCAGATAGCATACACAAATTTGACGTAACATCTGAATAACTTTTACGCAGCGTTTATTAATAATGGGGTTAGAGTTAAAAGTGACAAATTATGTCGTCATGCCGAACGATAAAAAAAAACAAGTAGAAAAGCCCGCGTGTCCGATGAATATGAAACTGCAAGTGGACGAACCAAAACCGCCAATGATCATGAATCGGTGGTCAAATGATCCTTAGTTCATGACGGAGTATTTCTTTACGGAGCTGGTTTTGAGTATTTTTTTATGATCACTACTTGGGGAACAGTATATATAACCCCCTATCTACACATGGGACAGGTATATTTCCTAGCAAGAGTTCTCCTCGCATTGGGAACATTTTTGGAATCGTTTTTGAGCGACCTTTACCTGTACAAACCTTAGCGGAAGAAATCTCTGCTATAGCACTCTCTAATTCAGTTTGCTCTAAGAACCAAAGGATGGGAGTTGCTGACTTGGCTGACCTAACGCCCATCTTGTTTCAAGCTCTAGATTTAAATGTGAAACAATCATTTCAATAACTTGAAACAGAAACGCAACCTTCCGTCAAATAGTCTATTTTTAGCGGTTGACAAAATGGAAAACGTTTCGCCCTCAATCGTCTGGCAAATTATCATCAGTGAGCGACAGATTTATTTGTAACAAACGCAGTCTTGGCTAAGTCGAACATAACCTCTTTTAAACCTTAAAAACTCCAAAAGAGGTCGTGTCCGACACATCAGTCCCATCAAATGTGGACAGTTGGTAAAAAAAACTCGTTTGTACTCGCGCACATTGCGCAATTTTCGGAAACTGTGCCGTTTATACCGACCCAGGCAACCGATATCTGTCACCAAGTGATTTTTTGTCACACGTTTAACAGAATGGCCGCGATCCACTGCCCGCTAGATGTCTAGCACAAAATATCCCAGATGAAGGAACGTCCGCGCCAGAACTCTAGCGCCAGCGGCAAAGTGACACTTAGGACTAATTATTTCCACACTATAATCAAAGAAATGATAAAAACGATATCTGAATTGCTATTTTACTTACGTTATTAACAATTTTATCACAATTCCACTTGCTCGGTTTCGTATTTAATTTTATTTTGCAAACGTTTGAACGATTTCCTTTGACGATTTATTGATAAATTTGAATTCAAACGCCCTGTAACATTAGTACATTTTGCACAAACAAACAAAAACTCGTCGTTTGAGTACCACCCGTGTTCTGACATTCGTATCGTCTGCATCAGTGATGCTGCTCTCAGAATGCGGGTGCAGAAGGTTCGACCCACATGTGTGACATTGCTGTTTCTTTTTAAATGTAACTGCGACTGAATAAATCTATGAGTGTAGAGTGAATCTCCCATCTAATATTAAAGTGTTTAACAATAAAACAAAAATGATATGAATGACCTCTTATCTAATTCATTAAATGGATGCGCGAATGACTGTGATTGTATGTGATACGCATTGACATTTGTCTGAGAGTGCCTGTGGGAATGTTGAAAGTCGATTCAAATTATTTGTCATTTATGTGCGATGATTGATGATTCTGAGGAGGATTTTGTTCTTTGAGTGTTTTAACAGAGGAAACTATTAGAAAAATGAAACAGGGAGTGTTTAGACAAAGAAAAAATAGGAATACGTGCTGTGAATGTAGACATTGAAACTAGTGTAGAGTATCTTTAAAGGAAAACATTTATTTCTTTGTTTTCGAAAGTAAAATGAAGAAAAAAACTTGAGATTTTAAACGGAATTGATGGAAACTAACTTTGAAAACGAACTTTGAAAACCCCAAGCAACAAACAATTTAGAATATTTTCCATACCACACACAAGCAAACAAAAACAGAAGAAAATTGCGCTTACAATAATGTAGAAAACACAAACGAAACAAAACAGAAATACAAAGTCAGGCAACCAAATTATTATTTTTTCTTGTTAGCCGTTTAAGATCTTGTTGTTATTCTTTCATGTGAGGAATGAATTGAAACTGAATTGGGTTCTACTTTGGCCTCTTGAGACGTCTCTGTCGGCACAGTTGTACATTTGATTTACAACCAAATTTTTTTGGGCAACAGCATGGAAATACGGCGAGTCCTTGGGTCAATTCCAGTCCAATGATATCGAATCGAAGCTTGATATCCAAGGAAAGCGTCTTTTGCACTAAAAATATCAAGACGTGTAGACTTACCACTACAGCCCTTTATTTGCTTTGCAAGCAATTTTCTTGGGCAGCATTTTGAAAGCTTCAAATCGGCTTGAACTTGAAAACTTGCAGTAGGCATTTCTAATTCGAATTAAAGGCTGCCGCGCAAGAAAGTGCTTTGCTTATTTAAAAAAACAAATTCTTTAATAAAAGTAGTAAACAAATTGTTTAGTCGCGACGTTGGGCGCCATTTGGTGAAGACTTTTCCAAACTGGAGTAATCGGAGAAAAAGAAACGAATTTTCGGGGCTAAATAAATGAAATAGTTAAGCAACAAGTAGGTTTAGAATCCTTTAATCGTACAGTATGCTAACACAAACTTGCCGCATATAAATGATTGTACTCAAGCGTAGATCACAATGATTATAACCTTAAGGACTATTCAAATGAGAACGAATTGCGAATACTCGAACTGCAAACATTTTACATTTAGTACATTTATAAAGACAGCAAATAAATAGAAAGAAATGCTGCAATTGCTCGTTATTGACGCAAAAGTAGGCGTTTTTCTTTTTTAGTTCAGAGCACAACCTGAACTGTTATACAAAATGTTCGTGTTTATTTTTAGCTCAGATACATCAAAGCTCAGAATTTGTGTTTCTTTTTTCGTTCAGAGCGCTTTCAGAGCGCGCTCGATGAGCTCAGAATAAATTGACTGAGCAGGCTGAGTGTATAGCTGATTGCACACGTCCAGTCACATTTGACAGAAAAAAAAAACACAGGATAAGCAAAATAGTTGAAATGGTGGACGAACCTTGTTGTTTTGGAACTGAATATTAACCAATTTAATAAATAACAATTAATAAATTTTAATTTATGCATTTATGACAACTATGTGCTCAAGTGTGTTTCATAAATACCTCAGAACAATCTGAGCACGCTCGCTTCAGAGCGCGCTCATAATGCTCGAGTTCTGTTCAGAGCTCAGCTCTGAACTAAAAAAGAAAAACGCCTAGTGTGACAAAGGTGTCCTAGACTGTCCAAACTTTCATCGAAAACTCTTAAGCTACGATTACACATGCCACTTTTGATATCGAATTTTGACGTGCACATTCGTCCTAAATTTGTCAAAACGTGAGATCGCCTGTCAAGCGTCTCGTTACGCGAGCTGTCGCAGCGCACTCTCACGAAAGACACACTAGTGGCCACCGAATGGTCGAATTTTTGTGACATCAGCATGCCACGAAAAATGACACATGTAAACTCAGCTTACCGCAATACTTAAGCCCGTTTGCTGATACGACTCATAGCGAACTAAGTTCCACATAAACTCTTATGTGACAGTTTATGACCTGAAAAAAGTAGCCCATAAGTATTTTTAAGTGGAACTTAAATCGTTAAGAGTCGTATGAGCAAACGGCCCTTAGACTTTTGCACGGCAATGCTCTGCCTGTCTCTGATCATGTTTTTCATCAGCCCAAGGCACATTTCTATGTAAGTGCCGTTTCAATAATGTTCACAACTAGCTAAGCGCACGTATGATGTGCGCTGAAAATCACTCCGGTTTTTCAGCATTCTCTACTCGTGATTATTTTTCACTGGGTCAAGAAAAGAGGTGGTGGAGCTAGTACGCCAAGTCGATTTACCTCTGAAAATTATTTTTAAGGCTCATATTACGTACGATGCATACTTATGTATTCAGTTTTTCATAAAAGTGTCCGAAAACAATCGTTAAGTGTAAATTTGCAAACTCCTTACCAGAATTCGCTTACGAAAATATTCATTTTCTGGTAGATATTTTATTATAGCGCCTTGTTTAACATGATCAAGGTATTGTAGTTGTACATCCTGTTTTCCCCTATTAGCGCACACTAGTGTGCGTTAACGCTAAGACAGTGTGCGTTAATGGTAAGTCAGTGTGCGTTTCAATGACTTAGCGGGTCATGTATATTCCACGCTATCTGTCAAGCTGTATTATAACCTCCAAACGATAAAACGGAGTGCACTTGTTTGCCTTGGTATGACTTTGATGGTCATCGGTGTCCAACGCCTCTTTTAATAAAACCTTTTTGATAGCGTTAAATATGGACTGTAATCGGCACTACAAACACTACTTCCAAGGTAGAACCCAACAAGTTCAAGCTTCGATTCGGTTTTGTATTATTTATATAGCTAGGTAGACCCTATTATATTAGCTCTTAAGTTTAAAACGAGTGTATGACATGTTCCCTCTGCTATATTGCTTCCAAATCACTGTTTCCGACTTAAGGGGTGTGTTTGTTATGAGAAACTATTAAGAAGATGATGACGACTACGATATCGATGCTGATGATGAGACTAATAACGGGGACAACACAACCGACAGACCGTGTGATATGATGGTGTAAATGTAAGTATCAACTAATTCTCTTTTTTTTACAAAAACAAAAAACAACATTCAAAAACCGGTAAACTAAAAATTACCATTTATACAACACAAACGATACTCATGAATTTTTCAAAATTTTTTACAGGTATTTTGTGGGATTGTTTGAATAGAAAAAAAAAACAGAAATATTTATAAGTAGCTGTGGTATCATTCCAAGTGTGACCAAACTCTGTGAGCGAAAGAAATCGTTGTGAACGAATTTAGATTTAAAAATTATACTTAGAATTGAAAAAAAAAACAAAAAAGTTCATTTGTTTTTAACTATTTTGTCGAAATTTAAAAACAATTTCAACTCAATAGCTAAACGTAAATGTTGCAAAAAAAAATGCGAAAAAAAATAGTACGATTGTTAAAATGAAATGTGTCTGTGATTACGAGAAAGTTTCTTGCTACATAAGATTAAAGTTAACTAAAAGAATAAGTAAACCATTTTTTTTCTTTTTTTACAATTTACTAAAAAACAAAACAACTACTATTAGGATATCCAATATTTTGTAACAAATAAAAACAATGCAAGGAACTTTTTCAAAAACTCTAGTATGTATTTACGATAAATAAAACAAAAGTAATAAACGAAAAAGTTTTGTGCGAGAATGCGTGTTTTGTGTGCGCATTGAATAAATCATGCTTCTCTGACCGCGCGCGTATATTATGTGTGTGAGAGAGTGAATGTGTTTTGTCTGATGAGAGCGCCAGGCATAAATGGTCATAAAAGAAATTCAAAATAAGCACACAACATTAAGAAGATAAAATTAACTTAACAAAGAAGTGTTACAAATGGATGTTGGAAACACTTTCTATTAAAACAAAAACAAATAGTTATAATATAGAAAAACGAAATGATAAACATTAAATTAAAATTGAGAAAAAGAAAACGAAGTGAACCAAAACACTGTATATTCCTTAATCACTAGATAAAGTAAAAGAAAAACATTTTTTGTATGACTGATAGTTTGTACGAATTTTGATGTGTGAATAAATTTGTTTTTTTTTTTTGTTTTGAATGGCAAACTAAAAGCTGTATATTTGTTTTATTTTTGAACAAGTGAAATTGCAATTGGGTTGGCCGACTGGTTGCACGTTTGCACCGAATGTAAGTATGCACTGCCGTCTGTTTTGACTGATTTGTTATTTTGTTTATTTGGGTAAACATCAAGTTTTGTTGGAAATATCTATATTTATGAAATAAGACTACCTTTTGTTTTATACAGAAAAATTGAAAATATATATGTTTTTGTAAAAAGGAATTGTTTTTGATTGGACCGTTTGGCAATGTGACGAATAAACGTAAAGAACTCGATGTCAAATATAGAAATATGTACTGGTTACTCGGAAAACATTTTAAGCTCAGTACCGAGAACAAACTGCTTTTATACAAGCAAGTGCTGAAGCCGGTGTGGATGTGGACCTACGGTAGACAACTTTGGGGTTGTACCAAGAAAACAAATGCCAATATTTTACAAACTTTTCAAAATAAAGTACTTGGAGAAATTGTCCAAGCACCGTGGTATACCAGAAACGACGATATCCACAGGGATCTCGGAATTCCTACAATCGAAGCTGAAACTAGAAGCTTCGCGCGAAAGCATAGAGACCGACTAATCGGTCATTTCAACAATACAGTCCGACAAATTTTGGATGAGACTAATTTATTGCGCCGAGTACAAAGAACGAAACCTCTCGACTTGGCAAGATAAGGATTCCTCTTAATTGCGGAACATGCAGGATATTTCAGTGGAAAGTAACCTGTCAAAAGTGTTTTTATTTCGTTATAGAAAAATTGCTTGATAAGTTTTATCTTAGTTGCAGTATATAACAATTTATCGAAGGGTGGTGTTTTTAGTCAGTAGAAATCTGACACTACTATGAGCACGCGCTGGCTATTCTCATAGTGTCTTTGGAAGATTTGCACCTACCCTCGGGAAAAAAAAAAAATGAGACGGACAAGGGTGTACATGAGGGCGGCTTTGAACAGACTACCGGCAGCATGGGATTCAGTTTTGAATAACTACTGTTCGCAAAAAAAACAAAACAGAACCATGAAACGGTTGCCGGAGAAACTTTTGCAGCCGAAAGAAGGGAAAATTAAGAGTTTTATTCAGTAAGGATGGGTCAATGTTGAAATGGAATGACGGCTGAATTCCAAAACGCAAGCAGATTAATATGATGCAATGCTTACTTTTCCAAAACGCATTGTGAGCGCATCAACTGCGCAAACACAAGCAAACAAAGCATCGTGAATGATTATGATGCAAAGACATTCTCCGAGTAAACTGCTTCCCTCCTTAATAAAGAATACGGTTAAAAGTGATGGCATTGTATGAACCAACATTGTTTATTAAGCTTTTAAAAAGCGTGGTTGTTACTTATTGCAGTATTGGTGTTTGAGACATTTTACGATAGCTCGCTTCATAGTCGTTCCAAAACGTCAAAAATTGAAAAGCATAACAAATGAAAAGCAGCGCAAAAGCATTCATAACCTTGCATCAGAAAAGCAGTCTGCATTCATAATGCGCCTTTTTTGACGTTTTCGAATTTAGCCGACATTTTTAAAAGCTCATGTATGGAATGTAACATTGTTCACATGTCCGCAGCGGAATCTCACGGTGCGGGAACAATTTTTAGGGATCCTGCCGCGTAGATCCGGCTGAAGGGCATAAATGACGCCGCTTTCCCAAAATCCGGACGGAAAGTAATTTTTTGGGGGTGCATTGCCACTTGGTGAACCTCGTGTGGGCTTGCGTCGTCCCATATACGGCAATTTTGCTTATTAAGATAGTCAATTACCTAGAAAATTTACCTCGTCTATGGTCATTAACTTTGAGCAAAATGTAGTGGAAGTCTGCAAAACGCTGACAACTTTAGCATGGCGATGAATTTGCTGCCTCTGGTTCTACTACAAACTGTCACTGATCGCGGCAATGTTCTCGAAGGATCTAGCGTTCCTTTGACGTACGGGTGGCTGGTTGATTGTTTACCGATAAACAGTAATATTAAGTGTGCTTTTTTTTAAATATTAACTTGGCAAAGTTTAGTGGAATCTTCAGGTCACAATAACATCCTACTTGACATTTCCGAGATGCACACCGCGTATTCATCCCAAGTGGAAGTGACTTGACAGTAGCAGCTTACGTTAGAACCTTTCTGGTGATGTGTGTGGAAGTTAGTAGTCAACTGAAAACTAATGTCGTTTTCCATTAGGATTTTCAGATTTTGCTCTCGGACTTCAGATTTTTTGTGCCCAATCGAACATAAAACGAGATTTTTCTTTGCATTTGCGGTGGGTGCGTGTTTTAAAAGTCAGCTGTTCTTAATTCAATTGATTTGATATCCATGCAGCAGCCAAATCCACATTTTTCACAGACTCGTCGTCTAAAAACCTAAGTAATAACACACTAAAGTTTGACAAATGACAAATGTTTTGGTATAAGTGTGAGTACCTAGCTGTAAATCTCGCTCAGAAATCGAGATTCGCCAAATTGCCCTGACTTTAAAAATAAATTGTTTTATTTTTTTTGCGGCCAATGGAATATGAAATCTGACAGCCCGCTGATGACAAGAGCAGAAAAACTGCTCTGAATCTGAAAAAGTGCCTTTTCGTCCCAATGGAAAACGACATAAAACTTGAGACGCACAACATTTTATACCAGTTTGCTTGGGTGGCATAGCATTAATGTTATTGACATTTTTTTGCGCATTCGTCTTCTTTGCGTTTTCAAAATGGCACTCCTGATACACCGCGATAACTCGCCAAGCGCCCTGTTCGATCAGATACGAAGAAGAGTGCTTAACCCAATACGCCTATCTCACTTGACGAGCTGCATTGTGCAGACCTACTCTAAACTGTTATTTCTTTGAGCAGGAGGAATTTCCCTGCTCAATAAGCTAGATCGAGTTGATGGGTAGATTACATTTAGGATAACACTCCTAAGTGTTCTATCCATGACTACAATCGTATTTGATCTTGCACAAAACTTTGAGATGATTTCCGCGTTGCAGCTGTGCTCCAAAACGTACAGGCGGAATTAAAAGTAGAAGTAAGCCATCTGGCGGTGGGCAAAAAACAGCTAAAATTAGTCGCAGCCATACCCCCCTCCCATTAGCAATCCATAAGAGAGACCTGCGATTCATCTCCGGTACAAAATAGACGAATAAAGTTACCACCCAGATAGGACCCTATAATCCCAGTTTATCGCAAGCAATCGTTTGCTGCAATTATGGACATGATTACTTTCTATTACCGGGTCACACAATTATCATTTAATGACCTTTAAAATCCTAACCTTTTTATTTGTGAAATTTCAAATCTAGCACCAACAATGAGGTTAATCCATCGCTCGGTCGAATGTAATCCGCCCAAGACAAACGCAATAATACATCTCCGTATAAATTCATGAATGATATACATATATTTAGCTATCACACAGTTGCACGCAGTTTCCACTGCTTAAGAATGCAAATCAGTCCAACTAAGTACTCGTACTTACCCGGCCCTGAACAAATTAGTCACCTATTCATCAATGGGAAAGTGGCAAACTTAATGGGGTTGCAGTTGGTACCCCACAAAACGCACCATACGGAATATTTTCGTATCCAACACCTGAAGGGTTTCATCTTCTTACCCATTGACCGAATGCGGCACTAGTTGCGACAAACCGTTGACGGGAGCAGACTAGTGTTTTCGCAGTGATCCGTCGCGATGCAAGACAACAACGGTCGCCATTGTGACACGGATGACTCTGATTGTGCGGAAAACGATGACGTAAATTGAATTAAAAAACAAAAACCTACCTACTCCCAATTTGGACTTTACTAACTGATATAAAGGACAAACGTTTCTATCATAGGAGCCCTTCGATCTGGACGATTTCCTGCCAGCAATTGGGGAATTTGGAAAGTACCAAAAGCTGCTTGTGTTCGGAATATGTTTGCCAGCCTGTATTCCCTGTGGATTTTGTGCCTTCAATCAGCTCTTCATGTCGGACGCACCAGACGATTATTGGTGCAAGGTTCCAGAGCTGTTGGATTTTCCTTTGGACCAAAGAAAGTTCTTGGCCATACCGCGGATTATGGTAAGAAAAAGACGGAGAAAATCCGACTTTCAAATCAATTTGCAACAAGAAGCCATATTTGCGGCGAAATTTCGCAGACAATATCGATTGTGTGAGTGTGGGGTTTTTATTTTAACCAATTTGTTCACTGGACAGGACACAGAGGAGAACTGAACCAAATAGATTTTAAAGTTAGTATTTGATATTAGAACCGTTACGTTATTAAATGCGTGTAGAAGATTCTACTCTGATAACTACTTCTCAAGTACAACATTAAAATTTTGAAGAGTGAGGATAAATCTGCGCAGACACTGCACAAAATTCGCAAGAATGTTATGCTGGATTAACAATAAGGGTATTCACTTAATCTCATAATATTATGCAGCTCGAAAATGCATAAACTTCTGCTGTGCTTTAAGTGAACACCCCTCGGATATATTATTGCGTAAATCGCGTAAATCGACTGTTAAGTTGGTTGTCAAACTCAGCTGTTCAAACTATCAAAATGCCGAAAGGAAGCGAAAAGAAAAAAACTTATTAAATTCTTGGAGAAATCGGCAGTAATTATGATTGTTTTTAATTGAATTCTTACCATTTTGAGATCTTCCTAAAAAAAATGTGAAAACAAACAAACAACAGACGACTGTCTGTCGAAGTTTGACATTTGTGATTTGCGCAACTTTCCGCGGTTGATTTCCGAGCCTAAAACGTCACGGAAAATTATGAGGTCTGCGTAAACTATTCTCCATACAAAATCTGACAGTTCATTTACGAGGTGGTAAATTTCTGCAGTTTACGCAGTTTATGAGGCTTTTACGCGTTTAAGTGAATACCCTTAATATCACGCACGATAGAGAAATCTGTTTGTCCACAGTCAACTCTAATATAAGCGTAAGAATGAGATCCCTAATCAGACCCCTAAGGTGTCGTGGATGTGCTACCCATATTTTTAAATATATTTAAAACGGAAATTAACACAAGTTCCGGCGACCAACGTTTCTACAATCCTTTGAAATCGTTTCCATTTCCGATTTAAAACGTGTCAAATGAGAGCGGTAATTATAGTTTCAGTAAATTTAACCAACCAACCAATTCATTAATCAATTATAGCAATAAATAAACGATTGTTCGTTTGTCACTTTGTTGTGTAGGAAAGTGGAATTCCCAAAGCCGTTGATATAAAAAACATCAACATGCAGAGTTTTCCCACAATTCCTACTACGTGAACAAGATGGCCGACCAAAATGAGTGTCACATATATTTTTGTGTAAGGAAGTTCTGCCTCTTTCAATCACACGCCTATTTAAATAGTATTGGGCATTCCTCCATTTTAGAAATATGTGGTGTTGAAACTTTTGCTGTAGTAGATACAAAACAAAACTGCATGACAGAAATGTAAATTGTTAAAGCGAAGAAATTGTAAAACTGTTCGTTGAAAAAAAATAATAACAATTGATGGCGCCGCCGGCCGGCCGTGTTGGTAAACACATTTGAACAAGTGGACGCTGTAACCACTTGATAAGTGTAAACTGGTATGTAGCGTTTATTAAGTCGCTTTTTCATTGGCCAAAAAGAAGCGTCCAGAATCGAAAAAAAACCTCAGAAACCGTTCCATTTGGCACAAAAACTTACACAAATGTAATTAATGTATTTAATACAGCCAGCAGCTGACAGCAGCCGTAGATTATTTTTTTGGCGTTTTACCAATACATTTGTGGATTTAATCAGAAGGAGTTTTCTTGTTCCATTTGATTTCAGACTGAGTGGAGTGGAATTGAAACAAATGGAAAACGAAACGACATTAATATACCTCGTCTACATTGGCGTTGTTTTTTTTTTTTTTGGGTCAATTGTAGTTGAAGGTACTTCATAGGTGTGTTCCTTTACTTTCGTAGTAAGAATGGAAAAGACTGTCAAAACAAAAATACGAAAAATTTATTGAACGCTTTTGTAGTAATAAGCGTCGTACGCTGCTCGAGCTAAACTAAATTTTTTCTGGTTTCCAAAGTTTCTCTTCAAACATCAACTAAAGTCCTATTTAAATTTTGACATAGAGTACGCCGTGGATAAGTGTCACAGAAAACAGAAGTTCTTTGAAAAAACTTCATTCAAAAATGTAATTCTCTCTTATTTCAACTATTTCTGATTCTAGGTACTTCTCGTCCATGTAAAAATTAAAAAAAACAAAAAAACAAATACACCACGATCTGTCACAATTTAGATTCAGAAAAAATGCCGACCCATTAAATGGGCACGCTAAATCGAGCAGCGTACTTTATATGAAAAATGAAGGATAAATCATAAATTGACAAAGAAAAGTCTTTAAAATGTCTGACAAAACCGAATAATTTGCTAATTTATGAACAATATTATTTGACTTATGTAGCGATGGAAGTTATTTGGACTTCCTTTTGATGAATCCAAGTATGTGGAAGAGTTTGTACTGACTGAATTACATTCGAGAAAAGGAAAAAGCGACACTGCACTTAAAAGAGGAAGAGTTTATAAATACAGTTTATGTCAAATTTTTAACCATCTGTCAAATGTCAGATGACAGCTCTTCCAATTCTTACTACAAGAAATTTTTCTAGCAAAAGCTAGTAAAATCCTCAGTGGATGGATTATATCTGGCCTCCTCGGAGCCGCTCTGTTTTACAAATTTTTCGAGTTAAGGAACGGCATTGAGTACCAATTTGTAAAAACTTGTAAGAGTTAAAAGTAAAAGAACAAAGAAAAAGCGCATTTTGATTGTTTCTATTTATGAGAATATACCCTCCAAATTGTTGACATTTCCAGGAAGACGGGATGGAAGTGTTCAGCAAATGCTCACGCTACGCCGTGAATTGGTACGACGTGCTCAAGGCTTCCAATGTGACCAGCTTGGCTCCAGATCCTTCGTGGCCAGTCGAGAAGTGCCTGGAAGGCTGGGAGTACAACCTGACTACTGTCAAATCGTCTATTGTCATAGATGTACGTAAAGAAAGCGCACACGCATATCAACTCACAAAGCTTTAGATTTTATAACCCAGCTAGTTGTCCTACCAGCTTTACACAACTCATTGCAAATCACCGCATCTGCATCCACATCATTTCATCCCACCTAGCAGCGGATATGTACATCTTGTTTAGTTCGATCTAGTGTGTGACCAAGACATTTATCCCACCATTGGCTTGGCCGCACTGAATACCGGCGGACCCGTTGGTGTCTATCTGTTTGGCCTACTCAATGACAGAGCCGGTCGCCGGCTATCCTATTTCACGTGTCTTGGCACAATGCTTCTGGGCAGCTTGATCACATCGCTCAGCACTGACTTCTGGATGTGGGCCTTCAGTCGGGTAATAGTTGGACTCACCATTCCCGCTGTGTACCAGATTCCATTCATCATATGTGAGTAGATAGACGCCTAGAAAGCGCGCACGCTAATCTCGAAATTGTTTTGTACCTTTTGCAGCCCTCGAGCTAGTCGGACCGAACTATAGATCGTTTGTGACGGTCATGACGTGCACCTTTTACACCTGCGGCATTATGATGTTGGCTGGCGTGACATATATGATCAGGGATTGGGTAAAGCTCTCGTACTACACTTCTATGCCGTTTCTCGTGTATTTCCTGTATCTCTTTGTAATGCCGGAGTCTCCGCGCTGGCTGCTGATGCGTGGACGACTCGAGGAGGCTTTGACTATACTGCAAGAGATGGCGCGAGTCAATGAGAAGCAATTTCCACAGGCATTCAAGTCGAAGCTGGAATCACGGATACAACGCGAGAAGACGAAAACGAAAAAGAAACAAGTGAACGTGGGCGTTTTCGATCTTTGCAAGTAAGAAACTGCTGTATCGGGCGGTTATTCTAAATTTTGCTGTGTCTTTCCAGGACTCCGAACATGCGTTTGAAGACAATCCTCATAACGCTCAGTTGGTTCGCGAATGAGACGGTGTACTTGGGCCTCAGCTACTACGGACCATCTTTGGGTAGCAACCAGTATTTGAGCTTCTTGCTCTCTGCCGTTGTGGAGATTCCAAGCTATCTCTGTTGCTGGGTTTTGATGGATAAGTGGGGTCGGCGATGGCCTCTGAGCCTGTCCATGATCCTCGGTGGGGTTTTTTGTGTCATCACTGTCCTTATACCAGACGACGCAGTCACTGAAACATTGGTGCTGTTCCTGATCTCAAAAGCTATGCTGTCGGCTTCATTTCTCATAATTTATCCTTTCGCCGGCGAACTGTATCCCACTCAGGTGCGTGGCATCGGTATCGGCGCGTCCAGTTACATCGGTGGTTTGGGACTCATTGTCATTCCTTTCGTTACCTATTTGGTAGGTTTTGGCTTCCAAAATAGTTGTATGCGACTCATCGTCTGACTCGTAGGGTAAAGAAAACCTAAAGCTACCTCTAGTGATTATGGGATTCGTTTCGATGTTGGGTGGACTGACTGGCTTGCGACTACCCGAGACCCTGCACCATCGCCTGCCGCAGACTCTCGAAGAGGGAGAAGAGTTTGGAAAAGACTGGACCATGCACGATTGCCTTCATTGTCTACCGCAGAAGTGGGTGCGTTCAGACTGTGAGCCCCAGATTAATGCAGTTTTTTTTCTCTTTTGCAGAGCACCCTCATCCCAAAACGCATCGTATGAAAATCTTGACATCACATCGCATGCCTCCGATGCTGCGCTCAATTTGAACGATTCCAGTACGAGTGATAATGTGCCGGGACGTTCCGCTGATATCGGATTATCGGAGCGCACACCTTTGGATTATAGCCGCCCAAGGAGACCCTCGATGAAAAGGCTTGTGCGCCAGATGAGTGTGATGGATACACAGAAGATGCACGACGGTAGTATTCAGTTGACGTACTGGTTCTGACGCTGGGTGACAGCTGCTTAAGTGTTTGATGTTTCAGTATTTATTTATTCAACACACTCATGGACGTGTGTAGGTATTTATAATCTTTGTTCATTGTAATAAGGCAGAAATACATTTTATAGAGGACGGCGAGATTATTTAATTGTGCTGCAAATATTGTCGAATTTTCAGGGGCAGGCTTCTTAGATGTCAAAAGTGAAAGCATTAAATGATTTGTTTAATAAATGCACAATAGACCAGCGCCGCATATTTTGTAAGACAAATGCGCACAACATAACACAGATTCAAATGGACAACAAACACTTCCAACGACTTATCTTGGATGAGTCACAATCTCATGGCAGGCCAATATCTCAAGATCAGCCCGATTTTAAAGCTACCTTCTTAGAGTATTTAGGTACCTAAGCCAGAAGCAACTTTTCGTTGTCTACAAAGCAGGAGTTAGGGTTCGAATTTGCTCAGCTAATGGGCGCGTTCCATTGACCACTAGATGACAAGCGATATGTCAAACTATATGTTTAAAACAAATTGAAATCTAATCATTTGCGCTAGAGGTTTCCACAGCCAATCATTGGGGACGTTCAAGTATCTAGTTTAGTAAGTCTGAGAGCTCTCTCACTAAGTGTATCTCGGTTTTGATTGGGGGAAATCGGTCAAATGAGCAAATGTTTCAGTTGACGTTTATGGAGGGGTAGCCGACGGATCTAGTCAGGAAATTCGTGACAGTACTAAGTTGACAGTTCTCATATGTGGCTGACGTAGACAACGTGGCGTTCCCGACCAATCTAGTTTTTGCGTTCAGGTTGCATCTCATCCAGACGAATCTAGTCGACTTAGAGTGCCTCCATCTCTTTGACAACACCAATCATGATTCTCCTGCAATTGCCCATACAGCAAATATGGATCTATTAGCAAGTGTTAATCACATAAACTCAGCACGATCATCAATTCAATTTGCAATGCATCGCTCTAAAAACGCGCGCCGTAAATGTCACCTCTCCATGAACGGATATTTTAGGAGTGTTGTCTGACAACTCAAAGGGTCGCATATGGAAGCACTCGTACTCATACACATTCTAATCTCGTCACCACGATGCTCTCCTCAGTCAGCGCCTAGCATTGCTCCACTTTTCGCACGCGAAGGCAACCATCTCCAATAGCCATTAGAACTGGAACACATAACTTAGACTCAAGAGAATAAATTGGTTCTGCCATCGCAAAGGTAGCTAAGCCAGTCAACGCTGTGAGAAAGAAAAAAAAAAACGCTGCAGACAAACTCCTGCGCAGCTGATTTACAGCCCCGGTGTCGAGGTTTTGAATACCGAAAGTCAAGCAATACATCATCTCGACCGCCGACGACAAAGAACGCGTTAACGTAAATGGTCATCTCATCATTAGAATGAAACTAACTGTGCGGCCAAGTTAATGGTAGCAATCGTCACCATTGATCGCCGATCGATTAAGTATCGATCGTGAATGGAGCTATACTTTGGCACTGTTGCCGCACCGCTGCGCCATGCCATGCTCGCGATCAAGACGACCGACGACATAATTGATTAATTTATGATGCGGCACTGGTGCTACGCTGAGCGTATAAAGATCATCTAGAGTCCCAGCTCTCAGCTCTCAGCTCCAGCGGCCAATTAGTCACAGTGAAAAGGTTGTAAGCCGAAAGTGTAACAAGCTCAGTAAGTCAGTCAGTTAGTCAGTCAGTTGGTCGATCGGTTTGGTGCGCACACAGTGTTGCCACGTCATCCAATCGGAAGCCAATTAGACAAAAAATTGAGCTGCCGAGGTTAGGTGTATATCTGTTTAAGGAAGTCACAAGGCCTGCCATTAGAGCCGGCTAACAATTGTCCCAGCATCGATTCACTCAATTGACATGTTAACCATAGCCATTGAGCTTGGCTCAGATGCGTTGTTGCACTTGGCTTTGGTGTTACTCACCGGTCAGTGCATTTGTGGATTGCGTTTCGCGATCCGCTTAATTGTCCACTTAGGAATGGTGGCGTGCTGTTTGCTGCTTGCCACCTCTTCTACCAAAGTCTAGCTCTGGTCTCGACTGCTGACGCTTGGAATTCCAAGCGCGTTGTGTGATTAAAATTTCAAATTCGCTGAGCGCTGCTTGACGTGTGGCTTCCTTAAATCGATCCGACATATGTTGCAGGAAGTATTGACAACTAATCATTCAGCATAAACAGCGCAATTATTAAATCCATAAATAATTCAGAACAACGGTAATTTGTTGTTAAATTTGATATTCGACTAATATGACAGTTTTCTTGGGCCTTGATGCATTCGATCGTGGACCTTGGGAGCAGCCGAGGAAGTAGGAAACATTTCAATTTGTTGTTTGTTTCGAGATGTTCAGTGCTACAGATGGTGTTTCTAGGTCATAATGGGTCCGTTCGCGTACGGAAAGTTGAAAGAGTTTTGCCAAGTGGAAGATCAAGTGAAATCCTTGCATTTTTGCGTAATTTTCCTTTTTTTTAATGAAATCTTTGTTATAGTTCGAGGTGTCTTAAAGTGTTACATATCGTATTGTACGTACGTTATAAATGGGGTTGATGAAGGTAATGTTCGATTAGGTACTTTATCATTTTACCGGTATTTATGCGTTCTATTTGCAATTCTCAGAAGCCTTTAGATTTCGCACTCTGTATTTGACTGACTGACTGACAGTCTATACTCAAAATTTATAAGCGTTAATTTTGTATTTTCGTGGGAGAATTTGTCTGAAATCTTTCTCTAATTCAGTTCCGAATAACCTCTGTTTCTAATCGAAAAGTATTAAACAATGAACAAAAATATGTTTATCTTCATAGACTTTTGACAGCTGCAATGACATCCAGGAGTCTGAGGTATTAGTTACATTCAAAAATCGAATTATCTTAAGTCGACTAGATTGGTCTGGACTAGTTCCCTGAACGCAAGAACAAGATTGGTTGGTAACCTCACTTTCCCTACGCCAGCCACATAAAATGCGAACTGTCAACTTGGTATTCAGTGATGAAATTTTGGACTAGATTTTACTCCTCCGTAAATGTCGACTGAAAAATCTTCTCATTTATCTAGGTCAATCAAAGTTGAGACACATCAATTTGGTCAATTACTAAACTAGACACTGGAACTGGAACGTCCCCATTTTTCATAGAGAAACATTCCAAAACATTTTTTAGACTGACTTGGAAACTGTATATAAGCTGTCAAATAACTTAAAAGTAAATTTATATGTTTTACCAAGCAAAGGAAAAACGAGTCTTACTAAAAATCATTCTTACCATTTGTGGTAACACTGGTATCATGACTCTATTACTTTTTAGTTGTCATTAATCGGACATCTGATACTACGCAGACGAGTCGGTTTTTGTTCAGCCAGTTTACCGCAAGACCTAATTTGTGTTATCTTTATATTTATTGTGTAACTACCTACTATTTGAATATTAAAAGTAACGAGTAACGAGTATAGAGTTTTACTTACGAAGAGGAAACATTTTCACCTTACAATGTTGTAGATCACAATAGATAATTTTGCATAATTTAGGAACTAAAAGTGATTAATAGTACTGCGCAGCATCGAACAATTTTAAACTCTAAATTCTAAATCTAAACACAATAATTTTGTATCCAGCTTCCGCAGTAAAATCATTCTTGACAGCTAACTCGCCACAATACAACGCTCTACTTGACACTTCGAGACTCGCAGTAGTTGTTGCAATATGTGTGCTGAGAGTCCTACTTTACTTTGCTTTGCTGAGATCGAAGCTCAAAAAAACATGCCTATTGTCAGAGAACTAATCGGGGATATCTTATAACAAAATTGTCGAATTCTACAGCGCCAAACAGATTGTTGGAAGTCGGTTCAAGATATCACTACGGGAAAGAAATCCAAAAGCAAAGTCATTAAACACTCATTATTTAGAACATCTGTTTCAAATAGTTCCCTCTAACTGCATTGGATACGTATTGCAAAATAAAAATAAAACGATCTTCAAACTAAGTCTAAGCCGTTTTAACAATTTGACAAATCTTCATCTGTCGATCTTGATTGCTGTCGCTCAATGCAGTCAATTAAATTTTCAGCAATAGTTTTGCTTACAAAAAAGTGAAAGAAGGCTTAGAACAATCAGCTCCAGACTTGAAACTAAACTATTGCAATGATCGTGCTGTGGTAAATCAACAATTGGAAATATACATGCACATGGCACATGGTGGCCAATATAAGTAGCTTTGACGCATTCTTTCCAGCATTGCGAACAGCATGTCTGCAAATCAATGTCATTCGATGAAACTGCGTTTGGACAAGATCATGATCTTGTGCATACGAGTAGTCTCTTTTGGTTTGTATTACAAAATTGGGAAACGAACTTTTTTGTTGGTCTTATAAAAGAGAGGTGGCCAACACAGGTGCCTTTATTTATAACCTCGACGAAGCGTAGAAGAATTTACTGCAGCGATTTTAAATGAAAATTCCGTGATCTCCATAATGTCGATAACGATGGATTATCATGATAGGTAGATTTGCTTTACTTTGTGAACAAATATTTGCTTTAAAAATGTTCATTGGCTAGTTATCTGAAGCTTTGTGATTGTTGAGGAGAACAATTTAGCAAATTTCAATCCTGAACATAAGAGTTTCTTCAGATCAAGACAGCAAAGTAAAAACAGGGACGTTCAAAAATCTAAATCTGACAGCTGACTGAATTGATATGTTTCTGAAAATTTGTGTTTGACATTACTTCTTGGCCACCCTAGTTGTGCCCTGAACTGACCCTAGTTAATTTGTTGGGGCAAGAATTCAGTGCTGAGGCTTGCTGTCATTCATTTTCATATTCGTCATCTAAGTATATTAGAAACACTTTTATCAACTATTTGCATTATTGCAAGCACAAGATTAGAATTGGGTTCACTCATTTTTAACAATAAACGGGAAAAATTGTTATCTTCGTCATACTTCGTTCACCAAGAGATAAACATTCTCAATATCAAAAACTGACAGACTGACAGGGGAACATTTTGCGTTCGATATAGTAGGCGAGTTTTCAGGGTTGTGCAGGGTTTTTAGCTGACACTTCTCAGTGCGCACTAGTGCCAGTCATGTCAAACAAACCTTTTACGGATAAGCCGACGAATCTATTCAAGAAATTCGTGACTATGAGTACAAAGTTATGACATTTCGTACTTGTGACTGACGTAGGAAAAGTGACGTTACCAAATTAATCTAGTTTTTGCGTTCATGGTACATCTAGTCCAAACCACTTAGTCGACTTAAGATGACTAGTACTTTTGAAAGCATCCAACCAACCAACTCTATTTGTTTTCCCTTCCATTTCACTTTATTCTAGTACTGTTTTTTTTTCACAATTTCACTGACGGTCACTTCGCACGATTTTTGGAAAACTCGCAGAAGTTCTAGCACAAATATTTTGATGTCAACTTTTTATATACTTAAGTCTTTACTAAACCAATTAAAGTAATGACAAACCGTCTCCACAAATCAGACTGCATAAAACAGAGAGAAAGGTTGGTTTGTCCTGCCAGAGCCATATAAAAAATGCTGCTGTGTTACACTTCACTGTTCTGCTCGAGTTATTCTTATGTTGACACTTTTCTGCTTTATTACGTTTTATTACGTTCCTCTAGCATTTTAGAGAAAAGCCAAAATATACATCAAAATTACTTCGGCGATTTATTTCGAGATAAAGTTTTCTTGCATTTTTTTGATGGAATATTTTGACATTTGAAGCTGTTAAAGTACATGTTTTTATTATTATCGATTCATAATGTCAATGGAAACAAAGTGTTGTTATCA
Source organism: Cheilosia impressa (assembly GCA_948293265.1). Taxonomy (NCBI): domain Eukaryota; kingdom Metazoa; phylum Arthropoda; class Insecta; order Diptera; family Syrphidae; genus Cheilosia; species Cheilosia impressa. Next base: position 23,163,384 of record OX411884.1, read on the forward strand.
GTTATTTCGTTTCTATTTACGAAACGCAATTTTTTATATTTTTAATTTTGACATGTGGATCAGGCCATGTTGATCGACCATACTTCTCTGCTGCCCGGAGGCTTAAGCTCTGCTATCACTCTATTTCGGATCTACTACTGTACGCGTTCAGCTTCTACTCGGTTACAATTTTTCTACTAATCTACTACACAGTTAGACTGCTGTTCCGATAGCCTTCTACTACTGTTTTGATAACGTTCTGCTATTGCAATGATATTTCTCTGATTTTGCAAAACATTACAGACTATGCAACTACTCTGCTATTGCTCTTCTGCTGCCCTAGCCCTAGTGCGGTTTACTTATGAGGACGAACATATTTATGGTTTCTATTCAACTACAGTGGAAAATGCAATTAAAACTCAACTGAAAATAAAATAAAAATCAAACAGTCGTCGACATTTGCCGAACCTCTGCATTTTATTGCCAATTGGTTCTTCAATTAGCGGAACATCAATCATTGCAACAAGCAAACAACACATAAAACTGTTATACTATAGCTAATGTTTAACTGCATAAATTAATCGAAATATAGGTAAATCCGCAGGTGAACATCATTACCAGCGACACAGGCAACATACTGGAGTAAAGGCAAAGGCAACCCCGGACTCATCTCAATCGTCGACATTTAAATTTGTAATTCTCGCGCGCACGATTCACATCGACCACGTACATGCAAGATGCAACTCTATACGGAATCAATTGTAGGTAATGGAGGTACGGTGCACATACCTGCGCCATCCTCCTCCCGGCCAGACCTGTTTTATACTAAATTAAATCATAAACTTAGACCTTAAAGAATGAGATATTCTCGTTGGGGCCACTAAGATAATCGTCTCCTCTTTGGCAGGTCCAAGATGTGTGCGCACGGCTGTAATGGTACGCGATCATAGATCTTCTTCGACGACGGCCGGCGGCGGCGGCGGCGACACCGAACAAGACGACTACGACGACCATCATATATACGAACAAACAAAATGTTATTAGGTGCACATCTCATTTAATTGTCTCACATTGGTTGCAAGTATTTTGCAATAGTCCTAGGTTTAGGCACAGCGGGGCTCGAGGCGATTTCGAAGCATGCAACATGCTCCGGTTCATTGGAGGCATGTCAAGGTGTAAGGTGAGTGAGTGAGCGGCTTCTGGTTCTTGGCTGAGAATTCGTTTTTAATATTTTTTTCGAGGAGATCCGTGTTTGACCAGGTGCATAGGTTGTGGGTGATGGGGACGCAGTCGGCTGGATGCTTCTTTTCTCGAATGACTTGTCCATAAATAACTCAGGTTTGAGGCTTTTGTTAGATCGTAACAATAGATAATGGGGGATATTGGATACCAGATACTCGCTCTGCAGAGGTGCAGCTAATTTGCTTGTTTAGAACGAAATTGATTGAGGTACTGGAGTTATGGTTGAGTGGTTTTGTAGAAAGGGAATGCTTGCGTGCGAGATAGGCTAAAGTGGGTACAGCTGCCAGGGCTGGTGGTTGATTGAACAGTTTGGTACAAAATTCTTCTTTTCGTGACATTTCTTGAGAGAATCGGGCTTGAGTGAGACAAAAGTCTGGAATAGATCTAGGACGGACCCCTTCCGAAAGTTAGTTAAGGTCGTCTCTCACTTGGACACGCAACATAAGGCGAGGTCTTTCTCTACTAGACTTTCTAGGTTGCGAAGAGCCGAAGGCACTTCGGGCCGAAGTAGTGTTGCCTGTTAGCTCGACTCGCCCCACCCATCTCAGGCACTCATCGCGTGCTTTGCTAAACAGATTGATATCTCATTACAGATTGGGGTCACATTTTCGGCTTAAGGGCTCGTTGACAAGCACAAAAATCAAACGAAGACTTGTTCAAAAGCGCTCAGGATGGGACAGTGGATTTATCACTGTCCCACTAACTCTAACTCGGGTCAACTCTTGACGACAACAAATTCTCCTTAATAAAGCTCAATGCAGTTCTTTTCTAACAGGATCAACGGAGGTCGACTGTCTAAACTCTGAAGTCGGTAACCATTTACCTAGTTAGTGGATCTTGAACTGTCATCAGAACATATTCCTCAATATTTCACACATGTCAAGTTTGTATGTAATTGAATATGCAAACAAATGTTTTGCCCACCTACGTGATAACCTCCACATGTGGCAAATCCCAAATCCTTACATAAATCATTTTGAAAGGCTGTGGTAGCATTTAGACTCTGAAAAGGTGCTCACGGCGCCCGCACCAAAGGCTCCCCTATACTGCTACAAAACAAATAAAGCCTCCGAAATCAATAGAATTTGTTTTATCCACTGTGCCGATTGGTTATACATATTGGTATCGGCATCACCTGTTACGGAGGAGAGTCAAAAGCCAATACTTCCACGTACTTTCATTTTCAGTTAAACATCTAAGTTGCGCCCATATTTCTGCAGCTCCTTTGTTTTAATCCGTACGCCTCAATCTAACGAAACAATTCAATACAAGCCCACAAACCAAACAAAAAGAATAAAGTTATATAACATCCTCTATGGCAAAAAGTGCAGCTCCCTTCACCCAGTTTCTCAGTTTCTAGGAACGCGACTCGACGGACAAATCCAAATCCACCAATGAATTAGATACACGAAAATTGCATTGTAATTCATTTCACTCATGCAAAGTTGCAGCGAGCGTGGTCGTCATCGAACGTCGCGAAGGACGCAAATTGGAGGCGATACCATCACGCCTAAATTGTTTGAATTGTTTTCTTCTCAGATCTTCATTTGAGAGGAAGACGCGGGAGTAGGTATACCCGACTAGGCCAACAATGGCATAATGCCCCAAAAGCAAACAACTAAATTTGAGCCAAACAAAAGTGAAGACGACGACGACAGATTCGGCGAGTACCACCTACCACCTCCGCCATTGATGGCGATGTACCAACGACCTGCGCAGTCCCGTGTAATCTGTGAAGACCTGTTGATGTGCAAAAATTCCTTATTTCAAACTGAAATTCGATATCTGTGCGGAGCATCTATTGGATCGCGATCTATTCCACCGTCTTGCATGCTCTTCTCTTTCTCTATTGCATCTTGTGAGCTTGCTAGTAAAAGTTTTGACAATCCCCAAGAAGGTGCATTGCAATTGGAAAAGAAATACACGCGGAAACTTGTACAGGGCGGGAACAGCTGGTTTATAGGGACTGGGCGATTAGATCGCCCTAATGAAGGTGGCGTGTTCAAAAAGAAAACACCATTGACTTATCAGGAGTACAAAAGGCATAATTCACGTCCGAACAGTCAAACAAACACAGTACTTGGAAGGAGTACCAAATACCTGCCAAAGTTTGGCAACTGCCGTCATCGAAATCATCAAAATCGTATCAATGTAAGCTTTAAAAAGAAATTATTTGCGAAAGAGAATCATGAAATTGTAAAAACAAACGAACGCAGTCGATAATGCAGTAGCTCCAGTCACTGGGGACGTTCAGGTACCTAGTTTAGTAACTCCGATACTAGTTGTCTAACTAGATGTATCTCGGGTTTGATTGGCTGAAATCGGTCATATGAGCAGCTGTTTCAGTTGACGTCTATGGAGGGGTAGCCGACGAATCTAGTCAAGAGATTCGTGTGAGTGAGTTAACAGTTCGCATATGACAGTTCGCAATATTGCTGATGCAGAAAAAGCAACGTTACCTATAAATTCTTTCTACGCCAGCCACATAAACTAACCTTCATTGTTCTAGGCCAATCAAAATTGAAACACATCAAGTTAACGGGCTATCGGACTAGATTTTTTAACGTATCCATTTACCAAGTGAACTGTTTTTTTCAGTTGACGATTATTGACAAGGTGTCAAGAATTTTTCGATTGGGTACCTAGTATACTGACGTAATATAAGTGACGTTTGCCACTAATCTAGTCGTAGCGTTCAGATAAAATCTAGTTTAGAGATATTTAAGCAAAATGACAGTCATTAATATATAAGGTCTGTTTCTTTACTTTTAAATTTTACGAATTTGTACTAAAACTTGTGAATTTTTACGAATTTAGCTAGAAAAACTCGTAAAAATAAAGCGTCATAGAGAGTTTTGACTCAACAAATTTCTTGGTGCAAGAATTGGAAAAGTTCTCATTCTCTTAAAAATTTGCTGTGCTATAATTCATACGGGTGCGTATGTTTTGGTTTTCTGCCTATTAAAATGGCATCAACAGGTGGCAAAATAAATATGTATCTTTAGAATGTTCTCCTCAAGATTATTTTCGCTGGTTATTCGTTTATGTCTGTAGCTTTTTCTCTTCTCGAATGATTGTAGTTCAAATCAGTACAAACTCTTCCAATACTCAGATAAGATGGTCGATCAATTCCAAATCAATAGAGGAATAATAATTTGGGAATTCTTTGTATTTATTAAACATTTTAAGGACTATTTTGTGTGACTTTTTTAATTATGTAGCCGTCATTTTTCTAATAGATTACTACAAAAGCGTACCCTAACTTTTCGTAAGTGTCTCTGAGAGAGAATCAATCCCCACCACTGTCATTTTGACAGTATTTTCCATTCTTACTACAAAAGCAACGAAAAAAACCTATAATTTTCACATTTACAACGAATGGGTGCGTTCAAAAAAATTTGTTTACTATATCTGACAGTTGGATGCGGTTTGTCAGATTTATTTGGTTGGACTTTTATTGGCTTTGGTTTTATCGTGTTTTGCAGTTTTTTTCAGTAGTACTTGAGTGCTAACTTTACATTTAATTGTATCAACGGTTGTCACTTCTGTCAATATAATAGCAATTTCTAGAGTTTCAATCCGATGCCTTCAATAGGCGTGTTTTTTTTAGCTTCGATCTCAGCAAAGCAAAGTAAAGTACGATTTTCAGCACGCGATTATAACAACTACCGTGAGTTTTGAAGTGTCAAGTAAAGCATAGTTGTTGTAATTGCGTGCTGAAAATCCTACTTTACTTTGCTTTGCTGAGATCGAACCTGAAAGAAAACAGTCTTAAAAGACACTACAAATAATTTGTCGAACAAAAAAATATGATTCCCAAAACGCCTTAAATCGCTGAATCTGAAACCCCCTGTTAAAAGCAAAATGTTTTGAAAACCGAAAATGCTTAGCTGTCAAAATGTTCTATTTTACTCGAACTGCCAATTTTTTATTCTGTGCTGCCCTCCGAACAATAAACAAATCGGAGTTTTGCTTTAACTGAGCTTAAAACGAAACATAATCTTTTTTGACAGTTCCGATTCTGCTCTGAACTAAAAAAGGGGTGCGCCCCCAATTGCTTACATGAAGGCCAAGAAATATTTATGTCGGCTGTGTTTCCGTAAATTTGTCAAAACTTCCTTTAACTAGGCGCCCTGTCACCCTGACACAGGCCACTCCACTCCTGCAAACGTCATCTATATTGAAAAGTACTCAAAAAGTCCCTCATATTACGAGCACATTACCGGCATTTGCTTCGTAATAATAATAATAAGCAATTTGCCCGCCTTCGACTACAGGGCAAGGGGTGAGTTACCGATACTCGGCGCTGCCGGCTGTCTTGTCTTTCGTTGCAATTACACCACTTTACTGCCTTCTGACTATCCATTAACCAAACCCATAACCTGTAGCCCAGACTATACCCACCGACAACAGCGACGACGACAGAAATAACGACACCACCGCCATTATCGCCGGTCGTATACCGTACCGAACCCATATGAAACCAACGAAAAAAAAAAAAATATATTAATAATTTTCCAAACGTTTTCCCTCGCATTTTCTCAACCTCGCGTCGCCGTCGTCGACAATTTTTCTAAATAAGTTGTCACGATCTGTACAATTAAGTTAAATAACGATACGAAAACGATGTGTTTTAGAGACGTCAGACGTCGTCGCATTTTTTGTTGTTGTAGCTTAGCGCGCCTCATTGACAGACAGCACCAAATTAGAGTGCGGCGCTCGCATAAGACCAGCACGAAGAAGACGCGCTCCATCGGGTTCTGCTTCGTCTTAAATAATAGAGTTAATAGGTATCTCGTTTAATAGATGGTTCGGATTAAAAGATTTCCGAAACGATCATGTGAATCGGTACAAGGTGCGGGAGAGGTGCCATCCAGAAGAAGATTGTCATATTGCGAAACCTCTGCCGCCGCCGACACAGAACTTGACCAGTGTGGCGGTGCACAGCTACCAGACTACGACGGACAAAAGAATTCCAAGAACTGTGAAACTTAATATCGAGCGATTCGAATCGGTGGCAGTGGTAAAACGTGCTGAAAGCATCATCTGTCGCTGGGAAGCAATGTGTGGTGTGGCAGCAATGGCACAGGGATTTTGACTTTGTGCCATGGAACTGGTGTTTCGAGTGCGCTGGTCGCGGACAGGCATACCTGCCGTGAAATTAAAGCTTTATAAATTGCAATTTATACCGATTTATGATGAAACATCAGCGAACATGCGGTAGATCATGACAGACGGGTGGCAAGAGTGCGAGCTTTTAAAGTCGACTGTGTCGGCACCGGCAGACAAATGATTGTCTTGTCGTGAAATGAGGTGTTGGTTGCCGGAGTCGATGTTCTTGCTGCTTATCCGTTGGCGGGTGAGGAGTTGGATAAAAAAGAGATTCCATAGGTTAAAGTGGAATTTTTCGATTTGTGCATTGTGCTCTGTGGCGCGACCTTAGAATTCCATTGTCCGCACCTGCTACTGCTACCGTTAGAAGAGAACGAAGATTCATTCTGAATGAATAGCTCTGGCACTTTGCATTGTGTTTATGCATTTTAAGATCAGTCATCAGTGCATTGGCGAAGGTCGTCGATTCGAGTTGCTTTATTCAAAAGTTGGGTAGATATACCGACCTGTTAAAAAGACTGAGTGAGGATTGAGGGGGCAGACGATGAGTTATTAAAAGTACATCGGCTGCCTTTCATTTATTCGGCGGGGATTCAACACGCGACAGAAGAATCCAAGTGCAGACTGCAGACTAGGGATTAGGGGAGCAAATTAACAAAATACGAGTAGATTGTTGCAATAATAATCTACTCGTATTTTGTTTGCTTCCTCTACTAGTCTGCACTTTCTACCTAATCTACTCGTATTTTGTTAGTTTGCTCTACTACATTCAGCGACCGCTTGCGAACCGATTATGTCAACATAAACTGCACCAAAATTTGCCAAGATAAAGCCTAGTACGGACCTATTCCGCAACGAAATTTTCCGGTGGTCTTCAAATGGACAGCGACACGTCTGCGAAAAGGCAGCGAAAACAAATCCACGGAGAGTTCCATCAGCTGATACACAAGTAGCAGTGTTACCAGCACTGACTATTTGGTTACTCGAACTTTTCGCTGGCTCCTTAAGATTGTCATTTGAGATTTTTCCTATTTTACACTATTTACTTTAAATTTTGGCGAATTTTAGGCTCCTTAGGAATTTATTGAATGTAAACTTCATTTCATTTCAGATTTTAATCAGAGATCTCAGATTTCTGCTGCCGAATCGAACATATCCGAATTTTATTGATTCTTGTTTGTATTGAGTTGGCCGCAAACAAATTTCCTTTTTCACTTCCACTGGAAGTCCATTTCAATTGATTTTCATACATTCATACAAACCCATTTCGAAATAATTTAATATAAAAAACTCGTTTCCATAGGCGTTTGTTTTTCTTAACGTTTTTAACATTGAAAAATGGAAACTAGAAAAGTCTCTGAATTATGAGTACCTATGTGTTCTTTTGTTTTTATTTTAATTTACTATTACTATTGTCGTCTTTAAAAACAATGTAATCAGAATAAGTAGATAACGCTAAAGATTTCCGAAAAAGTGCACACTTTTGATCTTTATATTTTAGTGTCTTTTATTGGCTCCAAGATTTTTAAAATTTGGCTCCATACCTCATAAAAGCTGGTAGCACTGCAGTACAAATGTCAAATTTTCGCAAGCAAATAATGTCCTGGACAATAAACGTGTGCGAAAAGAGAGTGGAGAATTGTACCAAGAAATCTACTACAACTACCCGCTTTTCCGCCGTCATTTCGCAACAGCTGCGTACTTCAAAACGAAAAGGAGAGCGGAATTTTTCGTTCAAGATTTCGTTGTGTCATTTTTGTATGGGATTTTTTGTTTCGGATCAGCTGCGTACCGGCCTTAAGAAGCTGCACAATCAAGTCTGTACAGAATGTTGTTCTATAAAGGGTGGACCAAGTAAAAGTTTCATTTTAAAAATGTAAGAGCAAACATTTCCATTAATTATGGAATAAAACGTCATTCAAGTGGCTGCCTCGGCTGGCTTCGCAGTAGCGCATTTTGCCACCAGAATTTTTCAAGACCTTGTTGATGGTTTTGGGCGGTAGCTCAAGGATTGCTTGGATGATATTGGGCTTAAGTGCTTGAATCGTTTCCGGATTGGTGGCATAACATCGTTCCTTCACGGTTCCCCACAAAATAAGTCCAAAGGGGTCAAATCGCAGCTCCGAGGCAGCCAACTGGCGTCGCCAAAACTCGTATTGGCATGGTGCTTGAAATTTTGTATGTGGCGATGGCCGAATTTGGGATCCCGGCAAAACTGCTCCAGCTTTGTAGCGTGACGCTGGAGAACACACGCTGTAATGTGCAATTTGGAAGTAGTTCCTCCGAACTATTACAAACATGCACCGCATTTCGGCAAGGAGACGCACTATCATGTGACTTCTTCAATCTCGTGCTAGAGCAGATAGTGCGCAGGGCAGGTGTCAACACGGAAGGCACTATCTTCAACAGATCCGTCCACCTACTGGGGTATGCAGACGATGTTGATATCATCGGTCGCTCCCAGCGTGCCGTGATAGAAGCTTTTACGGCGATCGAAGAACAGGCAAAATTCGTTGGTCTTGTAGTAAATGAGGACAAGACTAAGTACATGCTATCAACAAACAAACAAGCATCTGTCCACCGCCTAGGACAGAACGTCACTATTGATAGCAACAATTTCGAGGTAGTTAAGGAGTTTATCTATATCGGAGTAAACATGAACTCCACAAATGACATCCTAGTGGAGATCCGGCGAAGAATTACGCTAGGAAACCGCTGCTACTTCGGTTTGGCAAAGCAATTGGGTTCAAAACTCCTAACTCGAAGGACAAAATGTATGCTTTACAGAACCCTTATCCTGCCAGTTCTGCTTTATGGCGCCGAGTGCTGGACGATAAGCAGGAAGGGAGAGCTGATACTGGGCTCCTTCTTCGGCGGATTTTTGGTCCTGTGTGCGAGGAGGGCGAATGGAGGAGAAGATACAACCGCGAACTCTATGAGCTGTACCAAGATGTGGATGTAGTCCAAAAGGCCGAAATACGTCGACTACATTGGCTCGGCCACATCGAGCGAATGGACAATAATGCTCTAGCTAAGAGGATCTTCGAATCCCAGCCGCCAGGTTCGAGACGACAAGGAAGACCGAACCTCCGTTTCAAAGACCAAGCCATCGCGGATGCCAGAGCGCTTGGTCTGGATAACTGGAAGCAGCGTGCCCGGGATCGCAGAGGATGGAAGGCTACATTGTCTCAGGCAGAGACTCTCCACGGGTCGGGAGCCCGTTAAGTAAGTAAGTAAGCTTGAAATGCTGAGCCAAAAAATCGATGACGAGTTAATGTCCGTGGATTGAGTCTCACACTCTCGGCTACAGGAGCCACACTACGACGACGCGGTCCATGAGTGTTGTCCACAAACATAGCAGTCTCACGAACTTTTTGCACAAACTTGCGTACAGCAGACGTGGGGTGGTGGGTGCTTCATCAATAAGTTTTCAATATTTCCCAACGTTGTTCCAGCGTAAAGCGGCTAAAGCGGGGTATGATACTGACTTCCTGTCAAGATTTCGAGCGGGAAACAGTTGTCAGTGTCAAAATAACAATGATTTAAAAAAAAAAAACACTAGATGGCCCTCCGTGTACATTTATCAACTTACCTAAGATATGTACCTACCTACTCTTCGCTTAGTTGCACACATCGCACTGGTGTTTAAATGCATTCCAAATCAACCTCAAAACTATTCCTTGCTCTCACACATTTGAGGAATGCCTATCGCCAATCAGTGAGCAGAATTATACCACGAACAGCAAAAAGATTTTATTTTTGGCTCCCACATTTCAAGGCAACCGACTCGGTTTACCGCTGCCACCCCCGCACATTCGAAGAAAGTCCTTTCAAATTCCGAAAGTCCACTTGCTCAAATCCACAAACGCCCCCCACCTACACATAGTCGGTGTATCCATATCCACAGCGCAAATTTAAATATGTTACATCCAATACACCTACCTAAAATCAATTAGTCCCTCTGCATGTACCCTATAATGGCGAAATATAGATCCACCGAATCACTGCCAACCAAATTCGCAGTAAGCTTGCATAATTCCCTCCATAAATAAACAGCAAAACGCAAGAATTATAAAATATACCTACCCACACAGCCCCTTGCCCACCCCATATACGTATGCCGCCCGCCATCTGACATCTATCAACCCCTCGCAGTAGAGGGAGCACTAAACGGTAAAATTCCTTCCTTGCCATACACATATACATGTACTATCGTAAACACGAAATTTCATGGCCGTTCGTCGTTTATATCAGCATACATCGCATATGTACCTACACTATGCGCGCTTACTACAAAATTAGAGTGACATCTGCACAACTGTGTCACTATATGACTGGTGAACATTTTTAAACCCGAAACCAACTGTGTCGTGATGTAATGAATCTATATGGCAGCTCCACACACACACACAGCTTTCTATTTGTACCCACAAAGAGGGGTTGATAATTAAAACAGATGGCATCTTCCTGCGATATTGTCGGCTCCCTCTGTATGACATCACAGTGGCACTGCATTCACCGGATGGCTAACTCGCCATTGACGTCATTGCGGCACGTGCTATTCTTGGATTCGAATCAAGCCCCCTTAGCTCTTGCTGCTGCTGCCTTCTCTAAATAAACGCTCCCGCCCCCAAAACGCTTTACCCTCGCTGGGGAGGAGGGTCGTCGCGTATACGCATTCATTCATCAATTCATTCAGCTGCCGTAGTATTTCTAGAAAATTTGAGCTTTGACACATGCGCGCTCCCAATCAATTGACTAAGGGTTGAGAGAATTTTCGATGGCGTTCTGTGAGCCCACGCTTCAATCTCGGATATCGCCCAAATCAATGACGTCATTGTTGGGGGGTTTTACAAATTTATAACATCGTGCGGTGGTGAGCGCTTCTGTTTGTGCGGCGCGTGGAAGTTTCTTCCCGGTTTTAATGGGCGCTGTTAATGATGACGTCGTTGTGTTAGCAGTTGCGCGTTTCCTATGGCTATTCATATTCATGTTCTGCATATAGCAGACTATGTGGCTGTGGCAATGCTGCGGTCGGTGAGTGCAGTTGCGTCAGTAAGTGCGATAAATTTGTTTAGGTATCTTTATCAATTTCTGGCACAACATGACGTAATAGGGTACTGAGTACAGTTAGTAAGATTCGCTAATTAAATGAAATGCACTGCGAAGTTTGATCGTATATACCCCAACTAATGACCAAAACGTATACAAGTGAGTAGACGTCTGATAAGCATATAAAAAATGTTAAACTGTTCATGCACCGTTTCCATTCTAGTCCAAATATTATTGTTTCCACCTTAAGATATATTGCAAGCTCAACTTAAATTTAATCTGTCAAACTGACAGCCGACCACATGTTAAATTGAATTATCCTAACCTTCTTTTTGCTTTATTAAATAAAGTGATTTCCTTGTTTTTGTTTGTGCATCGTTTTTATTCTTGGGAATACTGCAGTATTTTCTAGAAAAATTTGACGTAACTGCTGACTAACGAGTTGATGGCTTTTAGACAGTGTTTATTGATACGGGGGGAAATATTTTAATAAATCAATAGATGTAGGTACCTATGTAAAAGCAGAAATGTCTACTCTTAACAAAATCAACGTTTTATGGAAAACTTTTTAATGGACGTCTGTTCTTGTGCATTCTCCTAACCTCACATAAGCTAACCTAAGCAAATCCGTTCTGGCAGTCAAAAAATTCCTTTGGAAGCCGTCTCTTTCTATTGTACTTATCTGCAGATTATTTTGAACTCGAGCCGATGAAATGTCATCAACTTGAGTACCTTTACTTAAAGCAAATTGACAGCTTTTGAATTGTCATTCATAATCATTTACGCAGGCGCGAGTTAAGTATCCATAGCAAAACATATTGAGAAAAAAGATAACATTATTTGTATTCAATAATATCTTTAGTCTCTAGTACAGTCTTGCACACAACGCTACAATGATAACATATGTAAAAGAGATAATATCGTTTGTATACAATGTTGGAATATTATCTCTTCTTCATTATCAAGCAAGACGATTGTACGCTTGGGTCTCCTTGTAGATAGATAAGAAAAGTATATAAATACGACTGTATGATGAATTTATCAACAGTCTTATTGTAACTACATAGTAGCCTTAAGCTCCTTTTAGAATTAGTAAAAAGTATTTCAATAATAAAGGACATAGTTCCAAATAAATATTGTTTAATTTTAAAAGTAAGAAACAAGTGTTTTAATTGGCGATCCTGCCAGGAGGTTAAATATACTTTTTAACTTCAATCGAGCGGACCTCGGGAACAAGTAGTGAAATCTAGTATAAACAGAACACTCGCGTTACCGGTTACAAGAATTACCTAGCATAGCAGGTACAAATATAGCTTCTTCGTACGAAGCAGCAAAGCAATTCAGTGAAAGTGTATATGTGGAGAAAAAAAACACACAAATTCGACGACAACAGACACGAGTTCAAAATGGAACAACTCGCAGTATTAATGGCAAGATTAGAAGCTTTAGAAACCAGGAGCAACACAGTAACACAAACCCTAGAGCACACACGCACAGAGAATGCAAGGTTAGCAGCAATAATAACTAACCAAAATCAAATAAACACTAATTTAGAAACAAAACTAAATGAAGTAAAATCTGGATTAGGCATAGTACCAAACATACCTGTGCTAGAGGAAATAAGAACCACATATACAGATGGTAGTGAAATACAGTTAGACGCATTTAAAAGCCTACCTATTTTCAACGGCGATCAATCAAATTATCGGTCGTGGCGCGAAGAAGCATCCAGATTAATGGACAGCATTAAAAACTTCAAAACACACAGTAAGTACGCAGCAGCATTGACTATAGTGAAAAGTAAAATACAGGGTGCAGCCGCGAATGTGTTAACTAATTATAACACAATTTTTAATTTTGAGGCGATACGTAACAGATTAGATTATACGTACTCTAATCAAGAACCTCTATACGTGCTACAAGACATGATGAAAGCCATCACGCAAAAAAGAAGCACACTGTCTGAATACCACGACGAGATAAATAAAAATCTCAATTTAATAATATCAAAAATCACTATGTCAGGTGATCCGCCGAATATAATCGACAGACTAATTAAAAATGCTAACGACGACGCAGTTCGTATATTCATTGATGGTATGAGTGACAACTTTACAAGAGGATCATTATATTCAGCTACAATAAATGATCTAGAACACGCATTCGCAATTGCTCGCAGAATAGAACATGATAATGTGCACAGGCATTTACATCTCACTCAGGATAAGCACCACAAAAATATGCCACATGAACGCAGAAACGAAAGAAGACCAAATTATTCGAGCCAAACAACGAATTATCAACCCCAGAAGCAATACGATAATATGCAGCAACACAATCAAGGACCACAGCCGATGGAGATAAACTCGAGACAAATTGTACATGCACAGCGACAAAATTGGAATCAATACAAACCCGATGTATATAATCCACCAGCGAAACGTGAACACAGCGGGAGTTTCAACACACACAACAGACCGCAACGATCTTATCAGCAGAACTTCAAGCAGCAGAGAGTAAATAACTCCCGACAACAACGCAGAGACGATGTCAGCAGTACATATGCAGAAGCAGATGAAACGGAATGTATGGTAAATAATAACATAAGAATAGATCATTTAAACTAGTAGACGGGTTGCCCTGCTTAAATTTAACTAGTACTATTTCTAAGAAAATTTATAAAATTCTTATTGATACTGGTGCAACCCATAATTACATTAATAGAAAATGCGATTCTAGCAAAAAAATTAAAATTAAACCTATAAAAATAAAAACAATGCATGGTTATTCTATGGTAGATACAAAGAAAGTAGTTAGGATATTAAAGAAAAATATAACATTTTTTGAATTAGAGGATATTCAGTCTTTTGATATGATATTAGGATATGAAGGACTTAAAGTTCTAAACGCGGAAATAAATTTCAGTAATATGACTCTAACTACCATAAGCAGTGTCGAATCTATTCAGAAAATTAATTACATAATTGGGGAAAATAATATTTATAAAGCAGACATAGATAGACTGATGAAGATTAATAACAGCATAGGACCGTTACCCTTTACAGATACTATAGAAGCAAGCATTAGGACGACCAATGATAATCCGGTTTATGTTAAACAATATCCATATCCCATAGCAGATAACGAATTCGTAAACAAAGAAATACAGAAACTCTTACATGACGATATAATAGAAAAAAGCCATAGTCCTTATAACAGTCCCATATGGACAGTACCTAAAAAAGGTTTGGACGAAAAAGGAAAACCAAAACGGCGCATGGTTGTTGATTTCCAAAAACTTAACGCTCACACTGTAACAGACAGATACCCCATTCCGGATGTCAACATGACAATTCAAAATTTAGGTAAAGCCAAGTACTTTACAACATTAGATTTGGAGTCAGGTTTCCACCAAATTAAAATCAAAACAGATGACAAAGAAAAAACAGCTTTTGCTATAAATGGCGCAAAATATCATTTTAAACGAATGCCTTTCGGGCTCAAAAATGCACCAAGCATATTTCAGAGATGCGTGGACGACATTTTGAGAGACTTTGTAGGTAAATTCGTACACGTTTACATTGATGACGTATTGATATATTCTTCATCTGAGGAAGAACATATACAGCACATAAGTCAAGTATTCGACGTACTCAATAAAGCCACATTAAAAATATCTGATGAGAAAAGTAAGTTTTTTCAAGAAGAAGTAGAATACTTAGGTCACATAATCAGACATGGTAGAATCACTACGAACCCTGAGAAAATAGCAGCTATAGAAAATTTTCCAGTCCCACAAACGGTAAAGGATTTGAGAGGATTTTTAGGTCTTACAGGTTACTATCGTAAGTTTATAAAAGGATACGCAAGCATAGCCAAGCCCCTGACATTATATTTACGAGGAGATAACGGTAAAGTAAACAAAAAACAAAGTAAAAATATTAAGTTAAATCTGAATGATTCAGCATTAGAAGCGATTAGAATTTTAAAAAATTATTTGAAAGAACAAGTCGAACTTTTTCAACCGGATTATAGTAAACCATTCGAGCTTACTACTGATGCATCCAACATAGCTATTGGAGCCGTACTAAGTCAGAATAAGCAACCTATACACTTCTTGTCAAGAACACTGAGTAAGACAGAAGAGAACTATAGCACAAACGAGAAAGAGCTATTAGCGATCATATGGTCCTTACAAAAACTCAGAAACTACATATATGGTATAGCAGACTTAACCATATATACCGATCACCAGAGCCTTATATATTCTGTATCAGGAAAAAATCCCAACACAAAGCTGAAACGTTGGAAGGGAATCATTGAAGACTTTGGAGCAAAATTAGTTTATAAACCAGGAAACCTAAATCTTGTAGCTGACGCATTATCACG
Organism: Cheilosia impressa; assembly: GCA_948293265.1. Taxonomy (NCBI): domain Eukaryota; kingdom Metazoa; phylum Arthropoda; class Insecta; order Diptera; family Syrphidae; genus Cheilosia; species Cheilosia impressa. Next base: position 23,179,158 of record OX411884.1, read on the forward strand.
TCAACGCATAAATACTTCTACCATAGAAACAGCACATTCAGCTGAAAGTTCTTCTAATGATATAATAAAAACTGTGAATCAGCCTTTTAATGCATACACTGCACAGTTCGAACTTATTGAAGATATAACAAATAATATCGAAACACAAATCTATTTTAGTAACAAAATAAGACTCATAATAAAGTTTAAGGACAAAGACTCTTTACTAAGCAAATTAAAGAAGTTATATTAAGAAATCATAATTCAGAGTCTTACATCGACCAAATAATTAAAGAAGATACAATGTACAAATTCGATAACATAGATACTTTAAAAAAACTAATTATTCCTTTTGAAGAAAAACCGATATTATCAACTATATACACAATTGTAACACTGATTGTTATTCTAGCATTTACGTACGTAATGATAAAAACTATACAATGTATAACAGATCGTCAAAAACAAAAAAAGATTGACGCATATAACAAAACTTATGAAAGAGAAATGTTAAAAATAGCGTCGAAAAATCGGGACGATTTCGTTTAACAAGGGGGGGAGTTAAGTATCCATAGCAAAACATATTGAGAAAAAAGATAACATTATTTGTATTCAATAATATCTTTAGTCTCTAGTACAGTCTTGCACACAACGCTACAATGATAACATATGTAAAAGAGATAATATCGTTTGTATACAATGTTGGAATATTATCTCTTCTTCATTATCAAGCAAGACGATTGTACGCTTGGGTCTCCTTGTAGATAGATAAGAAAAGTATATAAATACGACTGTATGATGAATTTATCAACAGTCTTATTGTAACTACATAGTAGCCTTAAGCTCCTTTTAGAATTAGTAAAAAGTATTTCAATAATAAAGGACATAGTTCCAAATAAATATTGTTTAATTTTAAAAGTAAGAAACAAGTGTTTTAATTCGCGCTTAATAGCAGGACTTACCTAGAACTAAGCATTCCGAATACAGCTTCTACATAAAAACTTACAAATAGAGATAGCAAACCAGGCGAATTGCATTTCGTTCGTTTCGAGTTCCCCGGGGGAAAATTTCGTTTGGCAGCGAGGTCATCTAAGAAACTCAGGCGATATATGCAGCCTGTGTTAACATTGAAGTCGTGGTCATTGGCAATGGAAAAACCACCGAAAATAGTTGAAAACCTACGCGAAAGAACAAAGTGCGAACATATATTAGGTATATGAACTTAGTTAAATTGGGACATGATGTTTAGTAGAATATTATATGAAAAACTTAAAAAATGTATTTATTTTCTTACTCTTTGGTCATAAAATTTTCTGTTCTTACTGTATTAGGTTTGCTTTTCTTGGTGGTTACAATTCAACTTTCCTCCAAAGGCCAAGCAAAGTTTTTCCGACTGTCTAAAAATAATTTCTAAAAATAATTTCTTTCCGCCATTTCTTTCTAAAACTGGAAATTTGGCATCACTGAAAAGGACAGAATGAAAAAGAGCGTGCTGGCAAAAGTATATAAAATAAAAACACTAAGAACTAACTTGTTTATAACAAATTAAAAACTATTTACACTATAAAACCGAACAGTTATAACATAACTCAGTAGACAAAGAGGACGCATGAATTCAATATGTTTTTTGGGCGTGCCACTCATTTCGAAATTTTAAGGAAGTAGGTTGGATAAAAAAAAATTCAAAATTTACTAAATGTCTCATTTGTAAATTCAATTTAATGACGTTCGCTCAACATTGGTCTAGAAGAACGCATTCGTTCAATGTGGTTATATGTACCTTTAAATTCAAAATCCTAGTTATTCTTAGGAACGCGGAAGCTAGATTTGTCGGTAACGTCACTAATCCTACTTTATATATATGAACTGTCACTAGATATCTCGGCTACACCTGCCTGACCGATCTAGCCCAATGAAACACATCAAGTCTTACAGCTGTCAGATTTAATAAACTAGATACTTGAGTGTTGCCAATTACTTATGAGCTGCTGTTGATTCGCGAACGTCAATAAAGCAAGCAATCACAAAGAGAAAGTTCAAGACAAAACGGAATTAAATGTAAGTACTAAACTTTTCGGCTGTACTACTTGTATGGAATCCTCTCGTATTACATGTCCAGCTAATTGAATAGGAGCTTGTTCATTCTTACCACTTTTTTGTTCTAAAATTGGCATTTTAACAGTAGAAAAATCATTAATAGCATTAGCTAAAACTGAATTTTCTTTATTAAATAGCACTTTTAGACTTTCTTCATTAATCAAATGCAAATTAAGTTCATAGGTATTACCATTAGAGAAAGAAAATTCGACCTCTCGATCAGACTTTTTAAAAATTTGAGCAACACTCTGATCATTAAGGAGAAAAATTTTGATTGTTCTGTTGTTAGGCAAATTCTTTAATGCCTCAATAGTACTAACAGTCCCTCCACGAGGAACAACCTGTTGAGTACCCAAAGTTGCAACACGCAAATTTCTTGCATTTCCTGTTTTGGTAATGACATCTCCCATACCGTAACCTGTACTTGCTGCAAGCTCTTTTTCATTACTTGGTACAAGTATTTGTTCAGGAATTCCTGGAGTGTTACTGCTACCAGCTTTTTCAGCATTCATTTGCTGATTCTCATCACTCTGCACTGCAATTTGTACATTATTATTGCTATGATCACCTAAAGATGAATTCGTTGAAGAAACTTCAGCTATTGTTAACGTTGAGATAGCTGCGGTAGAAGAAGAACCGTTAACAGTTAAACCTCTGAAACAAGAACGGATCTATAAGGTGAACAGTTCGGAACGAATATGTTTCCGCCATTGATTCCGATAATCTACCATAGAGCTGTTTGTTTTTTTAAGAAAAACATATAAATAAAATTTTATACTTTCTTTTTAGGTCATGCTCCTTGTTTTCCAGATAGCATACAAACATTTGACGTAACTTCTGAATAACGAGTTGATAACTTTTACGCAGCGTTTATTAATGATCTAATATATGGGAAATACCTAAATATTGACGCTTGAAAAGATGAAACATTCGAAAAGATAAACGGGACCTATTTAATATCTGTTCATCTTTCTGAGATTCTAATGTAAATTAAAAATTTGCTTAAAATATTAGCTTTCGGTAAAATTTTGCTTGATAAGATTTAGCAAAATGCACAAAGTTCGGGAGAATTTTGACATAAATAATCAGATTTAAAATAAATTACTAAATTACGCATCTGTCATTGCGACATTCGTACTTGAAATAATCTAAAAAGCACATAGCTACTGTTGCATTCAGCACCTCATCCAGCACAAGCATTCTGTTGCTGTGCGTTTTGATTTCATCTCAAACGTCTTGTTTTCTTTTTGTCATTAAAAACAGTTTTGACATTGGTAAACCATAACTACAAGCAAGGTAAAAACGATCAACAAAATAGAGAAGAAGTCTAAGGGAGGGGGGCTTGGCTTTTGTTAATATCTTAGGAATTATGAAAACCAATCGCACGGAAACACCGTATTACATTCATAGTTCTGTTCGATTTATTAATTTCAGGCGGTCTATTACACAGAGCATCCATATTCATAACCTGAAGTCAGATTCTGTAAGGCGAAACGTTGAAACGTTTTCGTGCTCACGGAAGGCAGAAGTAAATCGTTTTAACATTTCGCCTTACAGAATTCCGACCCTGATCTACGCCACTGTCAATTCATTAGTGTAGTAGCAACCGATGAATTCACTTACCGACAGTAGTTTCTATGTTGACAAAAGTACCTACACGATTTATTTCTGAGCCTGAAATAAAACTACCCCCCTTTTTCTATTATGCCCATACATCGCCCGGCTGCCTGCCCATATGGGCCGTAATTTATAGCGAGGCTATTTTCAGGCTTTACAGTGTACACTGCACTGGAATAGAAGCTCACGGACCTGCCAGCGAATAAAGGAAAAGGAAAATTAGTGCCCAAGGAGTGGAGGCACAGGCACCCCATCATCGCAAGCTCGTGATACTGATTATTTTTAAGGGTATACCGTATACGACATGTTTGTGTGTATCCTTGAATAGAGTCACTGCTAACGGTGAGGGTTAAGGTCGCAACAGTTGTATGCTTCGGCATTCCCCTCTGTTTCGTATCCTTTGTGTGGTAGTTTCATGCTTTGCGTGTTGTGAGGTCGGCATTTTCCACCCAAGGACATAAACACTCGCTCACTCGCAGGAAGAAAACAAAAGGAGTTCCCCCATTGTGTATATTATCGATTTTATTCCGCTGGATACGTAATCAGAACGGGTGGCATTCTATATCACCATATGGCACTGAGCTGACCCACCCCAAGTTGTGGGGGCTGGTATAACGTCATCGATTTGTTATCATCGGCTCTATTTCCATCGTTATCATGGCATGCGGCACACGATGAAATAACACACAAACGTACATCTGTACTACATCACCTGTGGTTTGGTTTTGATGCGTCAGATTTTATTGGCATTTTATATTTGCGTAGAGGTTTAGTTTCTGGTGCCGGAAAACTTGTTGTACATCGACTTCTGGAGCATAAATCTTTTATTATTGTTTTTCGTTTATGCAGCGCGTAGGCGAGGGGATTCCGACATCTTTCCAGTATCCTTTGAGATTAGATATGTTTGGAATAAACCGGCAATCAGGCGGAGATCCTGAATTTTCGGCATTCTTTGATTAATTCGTTTGGCGCCCACTACGCGGTTGCTGGAGGATGGAATTCAATTGAATGGGTGTAGCGTTGGCGGAATAAATATGAGTTTCTAAGGAAAGGGCTGGGGACTGCCGTTGGCTTACGCGAGGAGTCAAGGAATATATTGAACATTGTTCATAATTTATTACTTCACAAATGATCCAGAGATGTATCAACACATATTTAGATGGGATTATACGGGGGAAATGGAATCACAAATATTGGCACAAGTATTCAACTTTTCGTTGATGAGTTATGTTTGATGTAGGATGTATGCCCATGCAAATAGATGGTCTGGTGGTGGTGATTGTGTGCCATGTAGGTAGATGCTGATAAAAAATGCGGATGATGACGTGTTACCGTCTAATGAGGACTGTTACAAAATTCTGGTCCGGATTCGCAAGCTCACACAAGGTTTTTGATGAAGCAGCTGGTCTTGGATTTGGGTTTCCAGCTTTAAAAGCGTCCGTGAATTTTTGATGGTGTTAAAATAAAACCAACTCACAATTACCAACAAAAAACGTTATTTAACATAAATGACTAAGGCCCGTATGACACTACATTTTTTTTGCATTTTTTCTGCTTTCAAAATGAAACTAGAGCAGTACGAAAAATTGGAAGGAAAATTCACCATGGGAGTGAGTGCGTACACACTTTATAAATGCAGACACACAAAAAACAAACGCATTCAAAATTTATTCAAATTACATTTTTCAGCTGCTGGCTCTTTTTGACATTTCAAGATTATTTGATAACAAATTCGTTTGAAAATTAGTGGTTGCCTTACAAACAATTGTTACCCTTTTTGTAATACACTTTCAGTCTCTTTAGCACTCCCCAGACTTTTCAACATGACAAAAATGAGGAAAAAATGTAGTGTCATACGAGCTTAACTGAGGATAATAAATTATTAGGTTTGTTTGACGTGGCTATTGTTAAAAATGAGTGAAATCAATTCGGAACTTGGGTTTGCCGTATTGCAAATAGTTGATAAAAGTGTTCGCAATGTAGATGACGAGTTTGAAAATGAATGACAGCAAAACTCAGCACTGAATTCTTGCCCCCACAAATTAACTGGGGTCAGTTCAGGGCACAACTAGTGTGCCCTAGATGCCATGTCAAACACAGGGCCCACGTCAAATAAACCTATACTCGTTTTAATAAAGTAACTCAATTTGGTTTCCCGCTTGACTGCCTACATCAATCGTAAGAAGAAAAAAATCTTCTGCGCGTTTAAAAATAATTCAACTTAAAAAATATCAGAGTGCGTTCAGAAAGTAATAGAGTTTTTAAATATAGTGTGCGGCAAGAAAACTTTTAAAGGAAATAAAACCAAAAGTATAAAAAAAAATCGCATGTAGCCAAATCAGTTGAGCCGGCCCCTCAAGGAGATTAGACGATCGGGGAAATGTTCCCTCAAGAGATCCATCGATGCTCGTGCTGTGTGGGCCGTGGCTCCATCTTGTTGAAACCACACATCACTAAGGTCCAGTTCATCGAGTTTTGGGATGAAAAATTCTTCAATCATCTCTCTGTAGCAAGCTGCAGTCACCGTAACAGTTCGTTTTCTTCGAAAAAGTAAGGACCAATTATCCCTACTCTGGAAACAGCACACTAAACTGTGACACGTTCACAATGCATTGGCGTCTGATGAATTTCACGTGGATTGTGATCACCTGCGGATTGGATGTTGAAGCGAGTACGGAAAGCACGTTGAGTGGAAATCATGGAACGACCGTTGCAAAAGTAAGCCTCGCAGGCAAATGCGCGTTGTTCTTTCGTCCAATGCATGATGTCGACTGACTGCGGCGTAGATGAAACTTCAGGAAGTTCCCTAAAAAATGAGACACTCTCCACCCACATGCGACCACTCTCCCCCCGCTTGGCGCCAAAAACAAATCAGCAAGTTTTCTTGCCGCTACCTGTATGTGCCAGTGTTTTTTTAACAAATCGCTTGGAAGTCTGAAAAAAGTTTTGAAGCAATTTGGTCGTATACTGATTTATAACAGTTTCAACTTCATCTTGCGTAATTGCTCAGTCAAAACATGTACAGACGAAGCCCTCTAAGTCGAATTTTCATGGGAGATACAAATTAGTTGGAGTTAGAGGGATTTTCGACTTAGAGAGATTTCGACTTGGAGGATGACTTTTCTATTCAAAACTGAGGGGAATGCATAAATTGGTTTGAAAAATTCGTGTTGCAGGGAAATTCGAGTTAAAGGAGGTTCGACTTAGAGAGATTCGACTGTATTAACAGCAAAAAAAGTTGTACATTGGATAGAAATAAATATTTCGTAACTTTGAGCTTAATTTTGAGGAAGAAATGAAGGTCCGGACCTAAGTATTCGAGAAGTTTAAAAAACCTGCGCCTGCCAATCGCTGTTAAATAGTAAGGAATTGTCAGGAAACACTAAGCAGACTCTCTATAAGACCTCCATCGGTCTAGTCCCGGCATGGAACTGCAACCAACTGGAAGTGCACAACCAGAAGCAGTTAATCAGAGACCGAGCTATCTGGTTGTTTCCCAATTTTTCCATACCTCCGGCACTCTATATCCCATTCCTCGATTTAGTTCGATCTTCTGTCGATTTCCCTGTGCCTCAACAAAGAACAATTCCACAAGTTTCCGTGATACAGAGATTTTTTTATGATTTTTATTTCATTCTTTATTCTCAAGTCAAATGGAAATTCTATAACCTCTTGGAAATCAGCGATTTGAACAACGCACAGAAGCTTAGGCCCCGGGTCTCATGGTTCTTAATTGAGCGCGACTTTGAACCATCTTCACTTTGAGACCAACAGGATGTCCTATTATCATCAAAATAACAACAAACCCACGCACTACCGCCTGCAAATACGTAGTTCCCGAGCCATATGCTTTTCAACGTAATATGTCGATAACATCAGCCAAATCGCATACGTATTCGCAACAAATAGGTAAACGGAATCACCCTCCAGAGCACACCTGTCGTCTCATACACTCGTATATACGCAACACTCTTCCTCGTCATTGACTCGCGTAAAAGAAATATTTCCGAACCACATACAGCAATTCTAGAAACCCTACGCGCCTTATTCAACAATTGATCGAATCCGCTATCCCTGCAGCATACCTACCCGTCCACCTGTTAAGCACAGATGCTAAAATATTTGACGTGGGTGGGTGGTAGGACAAAATTAAATCAGAGTTTTCTTTTGCAAAGCAAACATCGTTCTTCCGGAGTTGAAAACAAACCCAAGCCACCCACTGGAAATGCACACACAGTCCCATTCCCCGACACCCACACATCACATCCAGTCTATCTCTGTACACATTATGACGACGAGTTCTGGTATAGGTACCTGCACGAATCTACCCCAAAAAGCTTTCGCGTTTCCCACCAAAAGCCCCCAACTACATCATCGTCAGCAGCGTGTGCACTGTGGTGTTCCTCACCTGTAGGCTAACACGCGGCGCTTAACCCATTACAGTTCCTAAATATGCATCTTAGAGCCCGGCTTGGCCTCCTCACCCCAATTCATCGGGCCGAAAAACAACCTAAGCGCACACAGCTGAATGCATGCAGAAATTAGGTTTTTCTTTCAAACAGATGGATATACCTACCTATAGCTGTACGGAGAGGGACGACTAGAAAAGGTGCCGCCGTCGTCGATCCGTTATAAGTCCACACAAAACTGCATTTGCCCATTATAGACAAGGAGGCGGAGGTAGAGGAAAATCGCACGAACATAGGAGTGCCCCGTGTGCCGCCGCCGTGGGGAGGTCAAGTCGCTCAATTGTTTGAGAAACTACGAAAAAATCGAACAAAACAACGGCCAACACCAAAGAAGAGAAGCAGAAGACAAACCAACAAATAGCATTGTGGGAAAAACAATCGAAAGGAAGAGTCAATTCTGAAAATCCAAAGCGGCAGCGGGGCGGCATACATACACCAGCGGTTTACCGGTTTTTATTTTTGTATTTGCTCACCCGTCGTCTCATTATTCCTCTCTGTGCAAAGCTTGAGCTTTTCTATGACGCAAACGAGCTGCTTGTGGTTGGTGTCTCTCTCGCTCTGTTCTTTTTGTTGTGGCATCTGGCATAATAATGGCCAATACCAATACAGCAAAAGGAATTGGCCCACAATGCTGTGCGCCGACTCTCCCATCGACGACGTCATGGATTTGATTCATCCACCACACTGGTATCCCCTATCAAACGAGAGTGATTCCGAAATGACGTAATAACACACACACATGCCCACCGGGAGGGGTTGCTGAGTATCTGTGTGCGCGAATGCAGCCCCCAAGCATCGAAGCCATCATTTATACCGTCATCCATAGTGGCTGTGTCATAGTCGTCGTCGGTGAGCTTGCCGTTGCCGTTAGCATCGCTTCGTTTTCGGTATAGACACACATTCACATGTGTTGAGGTAGCAAATAAAAAACACACTGTACCGCAAACACAATATAGTCGCTTGAAACCGTAAAGATAAGTTCAGTCGCGTCACAGACGCCGCATTGTTAACAAATAAAAATTGATCCGCCAGCAAGGTGCTCCCACTAAAGGATAACACAACAACGGTTACAGGAAATTCCTCAATAAATATTCAGTGAAATTCCGTTGTTCTATTAGAATACAGTTCACTCCATTCGCCAAGTGTGTATCTAAATAATTTCCGGCAAACAAAAAGAAAAATAAAATTCAACACAAGTTCACTGTGACGTATACGTAATATTTTTTCGTTGCACATCTCGTTTGAAAAGCTGACTCGTGTTTTGCGGGCGCGTGCTGCCGAGTGTGTGCGTGTGTGTGTTAGTGAAATTATCCTTCGAAGATTTAATGGCAAATACCGTGCTTTACCGTAAAATTAATCCTTCAATCGTTCGTTCAAAAAGAAAGGACTCTACGAGGAAGTAAAAAATATAATAAATAGTTGCCCGTGAACATTTCTATTTCTTGTGCTAAAATTGTGTGAACAAAAGTGCAATCCCAAGGATAACCTAGACGAGCAAAAGTAGAAACACATTTTCAAAGTGAAACTCACAGTCGTGCTGGAGGATCAAACAAACCCGCACCAGAGGGTTTCAGAACCTTCCACAGGTGTTTATTAGGTGTTTTTAATATACATATACATGAAACAGTTTTTTGCTTGTTAGAATTGCTCTTTTTTTTTATTGATCCATTTTAAGTTTGCTGTGTCCTTGCTGTGCTTGTGAAAGATAAGTAGAATCAGTCGTAAACAAAAATGTGCTATTCGTTATTTGTGTCTGAGGCTACCACACCGGTACTACCGCACAACTTTCTGCCGTTTATCCTGGCTGCACACATTATGTAACTGTTTCTCTCTCTCTCTCTCTGACTCATTTTGTCTATCTCTCTGTACGAACAATTTTTGCCGAAAGGATTATTGTATTCTTGTGCGAAATGCGAAATCGTCTTGCCTCGTTGATTATTGTTAAGCAAGAACCGCAATCGAGTGATGGACTAAGTGTAACTGCCCTACCAAGTGACGGTAATGAACTTGAAGATAACAACAACAACAACAATCAGAGTAATACAACAGTCGATAGTAGTCAGCTAGAGGATAATCTAACGTTCGGACATTTCGTTAAGAATTTCAATGTTGAACTATTCGCAACAGCAACAATAAGTAGTAGTCCACCACGAGCGCAAGCCACAGTGGCCCATTCAACAATAAACAGTTATGACAATTATATGCCATTGGAATATAAGGCGGCAACAAATAATAATCACACTCTTGGCTGTGGTAGTTTTATAAATAGTTACTGTGGAATCAATCAGAGTCGGTTATTTAAGTGCGACAGCAATCATCATGACGATGTCGATGCTAATGATGTTGACAGCCGTAATAATGATGATGATAATGATGATGTTGTTGATGATGACGACGATGATGAGTTAAATCAACAGGACATTAGATGTATGTATTTGAAGAATTTTTTACCTTTGGATTTCTTGGTGTAGGCTTGGTGATGGTTAACCGATAAATTTGGGCTCTCCATTACATTTTCGCACTAACACTTGGGTTTCGGTATTTTTAGGGTGGGTGCACTTTTTCTCTTGGCTAAATTTAGACGCAAGATCGATTTGGGTAACTATTTTTAAAACGCTCATTAAATGAAAGTTCTCTTGTCAGACAATAATGGCGGTAATTTGAGAGTGAACTCGTTTATTTGTAATGTATCATTGTGTGTTTTGGGGGAACAATTACAAGGAGTAAGAATGTCCACGAAAATACGTCAAAAGGCGAGTTGGACAGGTAGTTTAAAGTTCGTTATTAAATGTGACTGAGGGTTCAGTTAAACAAAAAAATATTCAAATGGTGAGATGGCAGATGTTGCAGCTTCCTCTATTGACTGTCAAATGAGAAATTTATTCGCATATCAATTATCGTGACTTGATATCGAAAATGCACTCGAGTTGTCACATTTGATAAGTCTGATGTGGGAAAAGCTTCCATGGTAAATTCCAGCAGTTTTCCTGAACTGCTTGCCTCCATTCTGTATGTAAATCAAGACAGCAGACGAACTGGCATTTTTCTGCAACTTTAATGGAGTAGAACACGTGACTTATCTTGAGATTCAGTTGATTCTATTTGTCCATAAATACACAAAATACCATACAAGTGTAAATGTTAGAAGTCCTCTTAGACTGTTGTTAATACAAAAGCAAACATCCTCGGACACAATTCAGCGATATTAAAGCCAATACACATGTTTACCTTAGTGAAGCTGTAAGCAGATTATCCAAAAACAAGAAGAAAAATCGAGTAAAACTCATTTTCAGTATAAAACGAACCTCGGTTTGCGTACTTCATTTGAATCGGAAAGAATCAATCGCACAAAGCTTACTTTGTTCATACCAAAGTTCAAAAAGTTCAACGAGCGAATTAGCAAAATAACGAGTAGCGAGTGGTTCCACGTAAATTTCTTTTCTTTCTACTCGCAAGCTTATTAAATAAAAAATTTTTTATATTAAATAAATAAAATACTCCCCCTTACTTTCGATCGAATTTTCCACTCTCTGCCTATTTTTGACTTAATATTTAAAATATGAAAGATTTTAAGTGGAATAAACACGAATTAGAAAAAAACTGAGGATTGGTTTGACGTTTAAGATAAGTAGCGTCAAATGATTGCCACATCCCTAAGCCAACTGAAAGTAAAGCCTGATGGGGAAAAAACAATCAGGTCTTTTCAAGAGGAATGGAATTTATGGAGAAATGACTGTCAAAATTCAACAGCTCAAATGATCCAGGGGTTGATTATAGCTATAACTTCAACCGAAGTGGTTCTTAACAAATTGTTGTATTAACGGAAAAACTGTATTTTAAAAAACAAAAACTAGTAATCCTAATCAATTCACTATGACAAGGGGAATGATTGTTTGTAGTCGGTTTATTAATTTCACAAACTCGTTATTTTATATTTCTATTTTGACATCTCGATCTACAGAAGAAGAAAAAACAGAAAGGCTAAGGGATCACATGGGTTCCCAGGTGTATCACGATTACAAAACCAGATAGTCAGCGCCAGTCGGAAATCATAATCTACATTTAAAGAGATTGACTTTCGAAAGTAACGAGTGATTGCCTATTCGCTCTACAAAGCTAAGAGAATCTCTGGCGATTTGTACGGCTGTACATCTGTCAATAAACAAAAGCTTACTAGTTGCTAAAGAATTTTCATTTACATGCCCGTAGTTTTTTTTTCTTAAATATAACGAAAAAAGTACACACAAGAGTGAGAATAACAACGAATTGATTATCGTTAAGCTGGAACATAAATATCATTGACATTTTTGTTGAAAAATTAGCAAATTTGTTTTTAGTCTAACTCAATAGATTTAATTATATAATCGGTATTTATACTGTCAGCAAAAATGAAAGGCATAGAATAATATAACGAGTAACTACAAAATTCAATTTTCTTTCTAAAATGATCGATCCCACCTGTCAAATTAATATGTAAAAGCAACAATATGTCCGGGAAGAAAATAAGCAATCGCAAGAATTTAAAATATAAGACTGACATAAGTTTATTGGTAGAAATTCTTTTTAGAACAATGAAGGGTTTCCTCTTATATTTACTCTTAAGAAATCTCATTGTTTTTATTATTTATCTTGTACCTGTCAGCAGTTTTTTCTCATTGAACTGTCGTTGTTTTATAAATCAATGATTCAACTCGACAGTTGAAGTTGCTTGCCACTGATTTTCTCCAATCTATTTAAGTTACTCGTTACTTATACCTATTCCTTCATTTATATTTCTTTTCATGCAATTTTGATTTGACATTTGCGGTATATAGCGGAAGATTTGTTGTACTTAATATAAATGTACTGGGAATACCAGCTGTCAACAAAAATAGATATGACCTCAAAAATAATGGCGATGATGAGGGTTAATTTTTCTTTACTAAAAATTTTAAGAAGTGCTGACATTTTGCACAACTTCCCTGCATTCTGTCGCAAGCCTAATGTTTATTAACAGTCATTGACGAGTTCATGATATTTACGATGTATTTGACAGCCTCATAGTACCAACCTATTGCACAAGTTGAGTTGAAATCTAATCTTCTAAATTTGCAATGAACACAAAAACACAACCGGGTGGCCCAATCGTGCACATTAGTCCTTATGTCATAATTCAATAACAAACATGACACGTGCATTTAGTATACACAAATCATCTGACTAAGCTCTTAGAATTGACAATTTGCCAACGTTAAGCCCACCTCGCATTTCCTCCTTTCCAGTGATTTCCTTGTATCGGAGCTAGCGTTCTGATGCCGAGAATAAATGTCCCAACCCCAACCCCTAGGTGGATAAACAGAAACCTAACCCCTTTTGTCGTATCCTGTTCATAACTCATTCCGAGAACAAAAATAAAAATCTGAATATAATTAAAATAAACGTGCAATTTACACACACACACAATCACAGGGACTGAGAAACATTCACGCAAATAGCCCCCACGAAAAGAAACAAGGAAAGCCAAACACAACAAACTATATAATAAAACATGACAAGTCTTTGACGTAAGAGATGATCCCCCCGCCCAAACAGCAAACTATCCTAAACAAATAAGGGGAAAACAAATGAGTAAACGATGAATTAGGATATAACAACAAACTGGGCCAGGCCAAGAGCGGTAGGACAAGACCAAGAGGCAAGAGCACCCGTCTGACAGAGGAAGAAGCAGATGAAGACAACACAAAACAAAACAAAACAAAGCCAACCCCGACCGATAGTCATATGAACTTGAACGTAATAACTCGGGCAAAGTGTCTGGCGGGTGCCAAAGATGACGAAAGCCCAAGCAGCGCGCGTATTCAAGCGCCTGTCGTCCCGTTTCTATATATCCACACAATACACACGAAGCTATAAAAATAAAAAGAGACACGGGCTATCTGTGTATAGTATCTGCATCTGCATCTATCTTGTTGCATCTGTCATATTCGCAATTGGACTTGGGTGGTGCAGTTGCCGATGAAGGTTGGGATGGTGAAGGCGGCACGGGTTTGGCGTACTATACAGCGCCAACGACGTCAGAATGCAGAATCCGAAAATAAAAATAATAACCATCGTGATGAGATATTTCTTTCGTTTCGTCTTCCTCTTCTTCTTCTTGCTCTTGTTGTGGTATTTATTTTTTTTTACATTTGTGTCACCGTACACTTTGTCACATTGGTGGGTTAGTCTTCCTGGTCAAATTTTAAATTGATTAACAAAAAAGGGACAACGAATTGTATTTATAGACACACACCGACAGAACATTGGAAGATAATTAGCCGACCTCTTATTTTGGCAACCCAACTGGTTATGTAATTTTTTTTTTCTGACAGCAAAATGCAAGAGCCACTGCAGCGCACAGCACATGGACGGTTATTACCTCAAAGGTGTGTGTGGGATAGTGTGTTTTGGTAGACACACCATCGCATACGAAACGAATACGAATGGCGCAATGTAACACCACGATTAATCACCAGAAAATTTCTCAAAACAAAACTTTATTGATTTTGATTAATTGTCGGTTGCGGCTGGGATGGGAATCGACTCTTATGGTTGAGGTAATTGGAATCGCATTTTGTTGTCGGATTGAACGCATGGATTCTCGGTCTTGTGCTGTGACATTGAAGCTGACATTGATTCAGTTCGATGAATCACATAAATGAATATGTCAGATTGCCCCAAATAAGCTAATGACTCGTACAACGTATGAGCTCTTACTAGGAGGTTGTCCTTTGTACCTGTTTGTTTAATACTTTTTGTGAGGTTAGGTTTATACGCACGAATGTAAGTAAACAGTTGCAAAACGCTTCGCAAAGATGCGAACTTTTTATAAAGATCAGAAGCCCTCCCAAGGGCGTGTTTTGAGAACTTGAACTTTTCTAAGATGAGCTCCTCTGAAATTATGTCTGTCAAATGTTCGTTTAGGTGCTGCCAACTCTGAGATATTGGGCCGGCCGGATAAGTTGTTTTATTTTTTTTATTATTTCGGAAATTCTGCAATCAACTTGGCACCACTGTCAAGAGTTAGGCACAATAAAGTTTTATCCTGCAAAAGAAGCGTCTCTAAGTCTCCAATTAAAACATTGTAGGCACGAAAAAGCGGCTTCTTCAGATTTTGCTAAAAATGAGTAGGCAAAGCACTCCCCAAGTCCGATTCTCAATTCTCTTTGAACCCATAAAAAAGGCTGCCAAAAATGCAACTTGCTCCCGGAAAATGGAGCCAAATCAAATCAGATTCGCACCGTGCCCATCTAATTGTCTTGTTGTTGTGCGGCGACACCAATTAAATACCTCATCGCCGTACTTGTTTATCCGAATTGGCACGAGACTTTTATGTCTCGTATTTATAGCCACCACTGAACGAATCAACAAATACTTTGACCACAACAAAGCTCCCGAAATGCAGCACAGCAGCATCGTCACATGCTACACAGCATCAGTGAGGCTGCGGGGTAAAAATTGTTGAACGATTAAAAATATCCCCCCAATAGAGGGGCCTAATTAAAGAAAATTAGAAGAATCCTCGGGCGCGGTCTGTACCCGGCCGACCTTTCAACCCCACTCTAACCGCACAATCCTTGATATGCGGAATCGATTGCGGGAAAAATAATTGCCAGCGCATCGACATCGGCGGCGCATCGCTTCCAAGTCTAAATTTAGCCCAAAGTGCCCAAAAAGTGCAGCGCACCGAAAAACAGTCCGCTGATCGAATTGTTTGGTGCGCTGCATCGATTCGCGAGCAGCGGAGCAAATTTAGACCACAACGCGGTCATAGATTCATGGGGAAAAATTAGTATCACCGGCTATAAACGGATCTCACATGACTGTCCCGCCGACTGCTGCTGCTGATGATGATGATGATGACGGGGACTTGCGCGCATATTGCAGATTAATCAAAACGAATTGTTTATTAAACTGGCCCCAGTCGGTTGTGAGGTTTTATCTATTTTCAAATTGTATCCCTTATTGACGTACGGTCCTTTAACGGTCATGACATCGTCAATTCCACCCTACCCACACAGTGCCGAGTAGGGTCAGTGTGATGCCAAAAATACAACAAACGTAGTAACCCAAAAAAAAAAACGACACAACAAAGCGAAAGTTAAAGCCGCCCAGAGCCCCTTAATTATGATAAAAATAAACAGATAAGCCCTACCTACCGATAAACGGACTACGGACAAACGATGACGACGAAAACCAACAGAAGCGTGTCACGCAGCAGAAGTAAAAATGAATAAAAGAAAAGCAAAAGCGAAAACGAAAACCTCGCATCAGGGTAGAGTGTGAAACGGAAACTCTGCCTTCTACCACCCTCTCGATTACAACGATGACGTCGATTCACGTGAGCACACGCTTCTCTCCATATAAGCGATGAAGTCGAATTCATCTGCACTTCGGTGTTCGGTCGTCTTCCATGTGGTATCATTAGCCATTCCACGCGTTCCAGTTGGTCTGTTTCACCTCGATCGATAATCTTGTACGGAGATTATAGTGACGTCAAAAGCGTGTTAATCGATAGATGTGATTGTGCGTGGGATATGCGTATGTATAATGATAATGGCCAAGTCCATATTTAAATCATAAAAGGAAAACCTTGTGCACATCAAAACAACGCACGTGAATGGAAGCGTCCTTTCATTTTCTCATAAAGTGTTTTGCCACCGTTTCGCCCGGAGGGTCTCCTGTCAGTAGGCGAAGGGTATACAGGATGGAAGATAAATATAAAACGGACTTGGTAATGGATGAAATGTGTGATTTGTTGGCACTTAAGATGAGTTGAGGAAATATCGTGCAGCGAAAATAAATATTGTCTTATGATCGTGACGTGTGTTGCGGTGTTGCCTGGTCGAATCATTTTCTGAGTTTCTTTGTTATATGTCAATTGTGTTGGAAGCTGGATTATTATCCCCAGTTACATTTCTGACATTTCTGATGTGTTCAAAAGCAAATATGGATTTATTCAGTTTTACGATTTCAATTGCGAAGTTTAGAGTTTTCCAGTTTTGTCAGCTTTTTCGCTACGATATTGTGAGAAAACTGACAGCTGCTTTAAGGATATTACATTAGCATTCGGTGTAATCGATTACGGTTCTTTTACTCTACCAATTTGATAACACTTTGAATGAAGGGCTGCATTTATATTTTTGCATAAAGCCAGAGCTATAATGCTGAATTAAGTGATATTTATTTAATCCAACATTCCATTGAAAGTAGACCTGTGATACATCAATATTCAGCCTTTGAATGTCATTTACTTTAAAAAATCATTTCGGAAAATAACCATTGGCAGACAAGTTATGAAATAAAAAGTTAGAACGACAGAGCGCCAAGTGCAATGTAAATGGGGTCTAACTTCGGGTCACAACTTTCCGAAAAGTGATTCAATTTAAATGACTACTGCTCAGTTTTACAGTGTAATTTTCAATTCTTCGAGACTCTATTTCACGAGGAGCAATATTGTGAATAATTGTCTCAGTATTTTCTGAATTCTGCTTCTGTCAAGTTGACACAAAACAGAAACTAAAGGAGACAGATTTTATATAAAAAATTAAACATGTTGATTTAACAACTCAAGCATTTATATTTGCAAGCCGTCAGCTGAGATAGAGAAAATGTAAGCACTGTACCAAACCCTTCAGCTTGCATTGTAACCAAACAAAATAACTCGAATAACTAGGAACCCATTATTTCATCCAGCAGTGGTATTCGTATGATCTACATGTTCACTTAAATTCTGCTGCTGTAGAGGTTTTGTAACCACTTTGTAAAAACTAAAGAACACACTTAAGAAACCACAACCTCTCTTAATGAACGCTTGTAAGAAAACCGTAAATTTAGTACTTTATTTGGATATCGATTAAAATTTTAATTCCATCACAAGTCGTGTTTTTTTAGCTTCGATCTCAGCAATGCAAAGTAAAGTAGGATTTTCAGCACACTTATTACAACAGCTACTGCGAGTCTCGAAGTGTCAGGTTGAGCGTAGTTGTTGTAATTGCGTGCTGAAAATCCTACTTTACTTTGCTTTGGTGAGATCGAAGCTAAAAAAACAGGCCTATAGTCTACAAATACTTTTCGAAATGTCAGGGTATAAGATACGTATTTAGAAAGCATAGGTACTTCCACCTCTTTAAATGATATCAGATACGAAAACTTCAAGCACAATTTTGTAGGTTAAGATCGATAACAGCCTTCGCTTTATTACGTTTCAGGTTTTCAGGGTGATCCTTATTCCAAAGAGCTACCCCATCTCTCGTACATTTTAAGGATTGTTCTCAAGTCTATCAAAAGTGGACAGGGACACGTACAGTAGTCCTGTCAAATTACAAAATAATGTTTTTTATCGATAAACGATTACCGTTCCTGTGACTTCGCAGTCTATTAATAAGTGTAGCGCTAGGTGTTTTCACAAATGTTGTTCGTTCAATCGAGTCCTAGTTACGAACAACACAAAGACACTATGTACAAAACATCCAGAAAAGTGTAAATAAAATGAATTTGTTTGTTACTTCTTCGAATTGACTTTGGCACTAATGGGAACAGCTGGAATTGGCACGTCCTTCGTTGAGCTACATGCATTCCCCTGAGTCATCCTTCACCCGCTCACACAGCCCATTTCGTGCACACCACACCCAATAACTTTAATTGCAATCGCAACCCGGATAGAAGATCAATATTTTCCCAGACTAAAGGATGTCTGCCATTATTTTGCCTTGAAGAAAACCGCGCACAGTTTTAACTTTCAAGTGCCGACACCGCTTGTCGTCATCATACGAGCAAACTAAATTTTTAATTATCCATCGAACAATAACTGAAATTTATGACTTATCAACTACCCACTATGGTGCTGCATTTGCTCGAGAAAAGTAACCACACATTTCTGTGTGAACCTACCCCACTTGTCAGCGGGATGTATGTTTCAACCGAACTACCCCCTATTAAACTGTCAATTATTGAATACTCAATGCTTCCCTTCAATTATATTGGTATCCATCAGGCCGCACGCCCGTCATTCATTCAGCAGATGTCTTATAAATATTTATAAGCGTAACCCTCCCCACAAAACGGAGCACATGCTTTGCCAACAATAAATGCGGTTAGGGGGTGAGAAACTGGGGTGCATCCAGATGAGTGAGGTAATCAATAAATTGCTGTTTTCCAAATGACGTCATGGACATTTGTTTGACTTGCTACTGGTGCGGTGCGGTATACTCGTTCGTAACTCGTATACACAGAATTTGTTTCTTGTTTCCTTCCTTTGCTTTGCTTGCTCTCACCATTTTCTCTTTGGATTTCCTCATTTCACTGCATACACCAAACATGCCAGTGCCAGTTGTGTGAGTTGTGTATAGTGTTGGCTTTTCCTTATTTTGTGTGTTTCCATGGCTCAAGGTCGTTTGAACCATTCCCCTTTGTGGGCTTATGCTGCGAGAGAAGGAGAGCGAGCGATAGTAGTGTGATGGATAGATGTTGCTTGCTATCTATCATACGACAAGTTCACCAATTTCAACCACCCACTCCGCCATATTGAGACACACCAGAAACACCGCATTCCCTGCCTGGCGATTACTTCATAGTAATGTCGTATCGATTTATCTATAGATGTAGGCATACTGTGGTAGGTTATGTCGATTAGTTTGAGAAAGGCACTGCCAGATGGAAATTACTTATGGAGCTCCCTGACAATGGTTTTTCTTTTAGTTCCAGTCATTGACCTTGATTGCGCACACAGCCATTTGTTACAATTTTTTGTGGAAAAGAGAGCACACATGCACAAGTTGGAAAGTAGAGTGCGATGCTGAAAGTGCCAACTGTCAAATGTCAAGAAACAGTGGGTCTTGCTAAAAATCAGGTTTACTTGCGACTTAACATTTAAGAAGTTTACGCAATAATTTCACTGCGAGTTTTGAAATTGTGATCTTCCATAAACTGAAAATCGAGAGTGGAGTTTGCTATTTGAAAGACGCTCTGACTTTTGCCATATTTCAATTTTGCTTGGTGTATGCACAGTTTTTTTAAACGAAGCCACTTAAAACTAATTTTTTTTTGATCGTAGGCATTAAAGCTGAGTCCTAGCGTCTGAAAAGAGAAGCTTGTACTCCCGAAAATTTTATTGTTCTAGTTGGTGGCAGCAGTTTATTGTGAGTGGGTACAGACTAATTTCGAGTATGACCCGCAAGTCAAATGCGCAAAAATACGAATACGAGTACTCGTACTTTGGCATTATAATTTTCACATTTAAAAAGCCCACGCCGTATGATATGTTAGCACAATCTTCATGTCGCTTCCCCCTCCCTCTCACTACTGTCATTTATTGACAGTGACATTTGTATAGCACATTTGACATCACAGGTCAACTCGTTTTCGACCTTTAAACCATTGAAAATATTTTTGAAAATTAAGTGGAAATTGAAATTAGTGTCCAACCCTGTCTTACATTTCTGTACAATAAACCCAATCTGTCATTTCAGCCTTGACACCCACCCACCTACTTTGACATTTATGACAGCAAGCACCTACTTCGTTCTAAATGGAAGCGCTACATTACTGCACACGAGAAACATTGGCCGCATTCAAGAATCTAGTTATCTTAAGTCGACTAGATTGGTCTGGATGAGATGTAACCTGAACGAAAAAACTAGATTGGTCGGGAACGTCACTTTTTCTGCGTCAGTAACATATGTGAACTGTCAACTTAGTACTCAGTCACGAATTTCTTGACTAGATTCGTCGGCTACCCCTCCATAAACGTCAACTGAAACAGCTTTTCATTTGACCGATTTCCTCCAATCAAAACCGAGATACACCTAGTCAGATAGCTGTCAGACTTACTAAACTAGATACTTGAACGTCCCCATTGATGATGACGACTTCTCCTTCGATTTGCGTCAATGAATTCACCTCAGATTTTAGCCCTAATGGGAGTTCATCGGTTTTATTTCTACAGCTACCGGTCTTGAACGTAAATTCGCACCAGATCGCTAATCTAAGCATAAATCCGTAATTCTCATTTCTAAATCAAAACAAATGATAAATTTAAGGCAATAAGAAACCAGTTGATCGTTTAACAATAAAACGATCAACAAGTGCGAGTGCATAAAACCTTTTTTTCCTTTTCGTACAGCACAAAAATGCTGGTGCACATTAATAAATAAAACGAAAGCTCGATCAACCTTGCCAGCTTCCAATCGTAGTATTTACAGGAAGTGTATGCCACACCAGTCTATTTAACGACATTGTCTCACGACAGCACCGTATATATCTACATCTATATTTAGTCAGCAACATGTGTCTAAAAATACGACGTAATCTTCGATTCGATTTCGAAATCCAAAAAAAAAAATTATATCTCGACTGGTTCCGTTTGTTTCCTAAAAAAGAAATGCAAAACAGAGACGTCCTTGAAGCGAGTAAGAAACGTCTTCACATTCTTCCAAATACCGTTAGTGCAGCATCAGGAATTGTAAATATTCATGGATTTTTTTTGGCAGTATCACTGATATGGCAAGAACTGTTGACCAGTTAACAGGTAAATCAACTGCAACATTCGCTGACGCAAATTATAATCCAATATACATGCGAGTAGAGGTGTGTAGGGGAATTCATATATGCAAATATCCTTCAACCAGTGGCGGTAAATCGCTGGATTTTATTAAGAGACGACTTAGGTAGGTATGATGTGTGACTATCTGTGGAATAGAGTTTGGTTGGGGTCTATTAATCGCAGAGTTGATGGAAAATTGTTGGGTGTCTTTATTATGAAATTTCGTGCCGACCGACGATGGACGGTTAATGGATGAGCATCGCGCAGTATATGGCTTGTAAATTACTTTACAATGTTGCAAGTGCTGCAATTCCTTTTTTTCTTTCTTAAAATATTAATGAGCGGTCTAGGGCCGAAGCTGTCCGGTTTTGTGGTCGAGGAAGATGTGGATATATTTCCATTGTCGACTGATTATGTGTGCTTGTGTATTTGCATTTGATTATTATTAAATTGCATAACTGATACTTTCCCAGTGCAGCGGAGTTTTTTTTAAAGTAAAAAACTACAACAGCACCGTCGAGATGTTAGTATCTAGCAATGCTCTGCATTTGAATTTTTATAAGTTGCAGTCCTGTCTCCAGAAGCAAGATTTTTCAATACGTGCGCTCTAGGTGTGACGCGCGCATGAAAAAGAAACGCAACGTGTTTATTACGTTGAACGAAATTAAATTTATTTTTATATAATTAATATTATTACAAAAACTTTTGAGTGCCGACAACCTCCAGCCAGAGGAATGAAAAAAAAAAAGAATAACGAAATGATGGCCGTCTCAACGAAGCCGGAAACCGCGAGAGGAAAAAAAGTGTCACTTGTCAGTGTGCTCGTGGGACGTGTTTGTAATGCCGCGATCAATGAATGCGTTCAGTAACTCGTGCGTATAAGTTATGACCGCTTCAAGATCTTGGACATCGGCGATGTCTGCAGCTTTCAACTTGAATGTTGGTTGACATATGCGCGATCACTGCGACGTAAAATGGCGGACTTTGCTTTTTTTAGTGTTAATGACAGATTTTTATAATAAAACAGACTAGATCCTAGAAAGCTGGTTTAGAAAGCTGCATCCCAAAGTTTGACACATATAATCCTTAAGCAATGTGCAGCTTTATGCTTTTATATGTCATTTTCGTGCAGTGGCGACATATTTTGACGGTTTTATTGATTTTTACACCCACATGCAATAAGCGACATCTTTTGGTTGTGATCGCATTCTAAACCCTGATCTCGATCAAGTCGTGAGTAGGTAAGTTTTAAGTACAGGGCGTTTTTAAATTTTGGGCTTTCGAAAACTTTGGGCTACATTTAGGAATCTGTTTCAAATCAAAATCAGTATCTTCTAGGGGCGGATTTTGTAAAGGTGTGTTTTTTTTACTGTGTGCAGTTTTACTGTATTTACTTTAACTGTGTATTCCGCTTCTGGAAGCGCAATCGGGTGACTATTTTACTGAGCTAAATAAATGAATGCACTCTGTTTTAAGGCTTGAGTTCGGGAGGCATGTCTCTATGAACATAATAAAAATGGCCGAATGAACGGGGACAAAAGGAAAGGAAAACCAATTTAAAGCTGAATTTAGCCATCTCCGGCAAGGAAAGATCATTTACTCAGCATATAAAAAATCACAACCAGAGTTGCCATAAAAATATTTGGACAAATCTGCTATTATGACAATATAATTATGATTTCTAGGGAAACAGTAACAAAAAAGTGCTGAATACGAAAATGATAGCACACAGCGAAAGCCATCGTGCAAAAATGTTGAAATTATTTTTTAAAAAGAACTATAATATACTATTGTGAAGACAAAATCTGACTTCTGGAAATTTATGGTTGTTAAAAGTCTTCAGCTGGGTTGAAAGTCTGCACAATGAAGACGAATCTGCACTTATGGCATCACTGCGCAGGACAGCAACTTGCGGACGCTGATAAATTCTAAATACAGTAAAACCGCCCATTGGGAGTGCGGTCACCTGCCTTTGGACGATTAGATCCTTAAGACGAACATTTCTTTACTAATCAAGCTCTTAAGTTTCTGATTTCATATATTTTACGTTCCCTTTCGCGGAGAATCTGGTGATCCGATGCGGACATGTATATTTGCCAAAAATTATTTTATTCAACTATTTTTTTGTTAACAGCTTGGCACCAGCGTTGCCACTTTGCTTCACTACATTTTTTTTCGAAATTTAAATCTACTGCCAAGAAATCAAATCTACTACATTTTTGCTGATCGTGAAAAAGAATCCCTTTTACAGATGGAAAATTTTCCAAATAAATGAGATGAATCCTAGTGTGTGTTTTTTTGTTTCGTTAATTAATATTGATGAATTTTTCTCTTTTGTTTAAATATTCATTTCTATTCATTTCTATTAATTTTGATTTTTTGTTATTGGTTTTATTTGAAAACAAAATCTACTACAAAACAATTCAATCTACCGCATTTTGTTCGGAGAAACTTTTGCGAAAAAATAGTCCTAAAGTGGCAACGTCGCTTGACACTTCAGCTTCTGGTTGACTTGCTAACTCATTTTGATGAAGTTTCAAATGTTGCGCAAAAAGCAAACCCTTTTCAGTTGTTCTTTTCCCTTGGGCAACTCCCTGAGGGAGACAAACATGAGACAAACATTGTGCCACTGTCACTCTCCGCCCGGGGGGGCTTTTACTAGTAGACATGTCGCTTTAAAAGAGAGACTTCTCAGACCCACTAACCATCATACAACAAATATTAGCGCCTAAACCGAATATCTTTCACCCATAAGACGCATAAAATGAGCCGCGAATCTTTGTAATAAAAACTACTCCAGCATAATCAAGATGAGATGAGATGACTACATACGCATAATTTGCATTTAACTCTCATTCTAAGCCACAGTTGACGTCAGTAGTTTTGTAAAGTGATTTCCCCAAATTTTGCCAAAAATACAATACCGGTCCCACGAACCATCCAAGTTGTAAGCGAAAATCCACTTTAAGAAGAAACTCGGCTAGAATTCGACACCAAACGAAAACGGTGATCTAAAATCCAGTTTCCACTTCTGTAGTACATACAAATCTGGACGCATTTTCAGTTTCAGCAGCAGCAATGTGCTAATTAGTTCGCCGTCAATATTTAATTCGCATGAAATTAAACCACTTATCCGGCGTTTGGATGTGGCGGCAACAGGTAACAGGTAGCAGGTAGCATCACCATCACCATCACGATCACCGGCAATCAACAATGATCGGGTATCATTGTCGCTGTCGCGATGAGATGACGATCAGGCAGCATCATTGCGCGCCTCGACAAAGTATGGTCTCAGCGCTGCACAAAGGAGCACCGATGGAGCCGACGATCAGTCGGTCAAGCGTTTGGGGAGAAGATGAGACGGCCGCACTCAGATGGGAGCGTAAAATTAAAGCACCGTTGCTGCTACGACCTTGGACAACTTGGTTTGACGCACACAAGCGCGCACACAGTGTGTATCCATGTGGCTGTGTATAATTATGTCAAGCGGACATAAATGCAAATCGATGCCAGATAAATGTATAAATTATCTGATTTTATTTTATAAACAATTTTTTTTCCTCCATTTTTGCGGTTTTATGGAGGAATCTTTGTTGAAAAGTTTTTGCAAGCAGCTACAGTCGCGTCTTCGGACACATCTCGTTCTTGAAGAGTGAGAGTATACAGGCTCTCATCGTGATTAGCTAATCAAATGCCTCGACCAGGTATGGTCATCGCCAAAGCAAAAGCTGCACCAGGGATGGGGTGGGGCGTAGAGGTTCTATCGTGGAGATTCTCACACAGAGCGTGGACCGGTTATTTCACTTTTACTATCTACCCGATTGTAACAAGTGTAGTCCGGGTCGGGTACATCAACTTAGTTTTTGTGTGTGAGAAGTGTGTGTGTTTTTTTTTTTTAAGATGGACGATGCAAACACTGACCGTTGGAGTGTTTGTTATACCGGCGAGTCATTGGTGTGTGCTCATCGCGCGGCAACATATCAACATCGGCAACATTTCTTTTCACCTGCAAGGTTACCTCGGAAAGTGTGTTGTTATATATGGAAGTGGCATTCAGGGGGAGGGGGCGGGTGGTAGTCAGAGATTAGGTGATTTATATTTATGATCGAATGGAATTACACTTTTAAGCAGGAGTGTTGTTGGTTTTTGTGTGTTTTGTCTTTGCTGGTCGCATATGCATTTATACATCCGGATTGGCATGGTTCTGGAATTTTGCACTTTGTTGCATGGAAGATCGATGGAATTAGTTGACAAGAGTAATGGAATTATAATGTTGTTGGAGGTTATGGATACTTGAATTTATTAGCTGAGCTTTATCGCTTGAAAGCAGTTTATTCGTTAAGGGGAAGACATGGTGATGCATATTTATAGATATACAGCGGGTGAGTTAACCTAATACGGTGTAGAAGTATATAAAAAGTAGATTTTATTTATATTTGTGTCTTTGACTATGGCTAACACGTGCTGCTTACAACGAATTATGCAATGGGTACTACAAATGGTGACTTTATGGTTTGAAACCCTGTGACAGCTGTTTTTAACACTGAATACTTATTGATCTAGGTACCTACTCTATTCTATTGAAGTACCTTTTCATGTTCTTAAAAACTTCCTTATGGACCGTCCTCAAAAGTAGTTTATACTAAGCAATTTTGAATTTAACGCTTCGGTTCGTGATTTATTCCATTCAAAATAGGTTGGAGATAAAGAGTTTTGGAAAAGAGCTGACTTTTATATGAATGTATGAATGGACACCATTTTTTGTAAGGCGGCAAAAAACCATATAAGCCACAAATTTACTACACAAAATTCTCTCTCTCCTGCGTTGTTAGTTTCTCTAAAAAAAGTGAATACGCGTGAAAACATTATCAACCAAACCACCTCATTTGTTGCATGGGAAAATAGTAGGGAGAAATCCCTTTTTTTGCAGTCAATACTCAATAATGCTAATAAAGGCGAAAGAATTAGATCGCAAAGCAGACAGGTCACTGCTGTTCTACTCAAAAAAAATATGTAAATATATTTCAAACGGAAGCAAATAAGGCCCACCAAATGATACTCCTACTCCTACAATTCCATAACTGATTTAAGACATTTTATATGAGAGTTCTGCAACTTATCACTTGCAACCAAACAAGTGAACTACATCAAATAAATTAACAACTTCCGGAAGCCATTTTGATTTGTATGATAGCGAAAAACTACATTCAGAACTTTCTCATAATTCCTACCACGTCAACAAGATGGCCAACCAAATATTTGTCACATATTTTTGCTGTGCCTTTTATTATATAATATGAAATAATGTTGAATTATTTTTATTATTTATATGTATTTGTTTCTAGATTTGTGATTTTAAAATATGATTTTTGTTGCAAGACTTTGAAGCGAGACTTCAGTTATTATTCTCAAAAATTGCCTAAATTGTCAAACATTTTGCGTTTTCTGTTTTTTTTTTTCTGTTTTCAACTCATATGCATATTGATGTTACTTCATCAAAGACTAAGGGCCGTTTGCTGATACGACTCATAACGAACTAAGTTCCACATAAACTCTTATGTGACAGGTTATGACCTGAAAAAAGTAGCCCATAAGTATTTAAGTAGAACTTAAATCGTTAAGAGTCGTATGAGCAAACGGCCCTAAGTTTTTTTTATAAAAGAGAAATTTCAAAACCCATCGCAACCACTGAATTTGTTTGTCAGTATTTAACGCCAAAGGCAAAGTGTAGTTTGTCGCACCAACGCAAAAGTGTCATTGCACCCTTGCACATTGAGACGCCTTTTTTTATTTGGCGACCTTCGGTTCTAATAACTCTGCTCAATTCGGCCAAAGTAGGTAATGCACCACACTCTCATGACCAAAAACATTATTTCTTTAAACAGCAATTTTACGTGGTTCATCACGCCGCTTTTTTTGTTCATTAATTATACCCCAATTTACACCTAAGAGATGTTCGACTGTCCGATCAATCATACGAGGGTAGACCGCCCGCAAAAAAAAACTAAAGCGAAAATGAAACTGAAACCTCACCACAAAAGGTAACAAATTGTCAAAACAAAAAGCTTCAAAATTAGCACCGTTAACAGATCAAACATCAAAAAATTTGCCAACACACAGATACAGGGAAAATAAATTAAATAACGAAATCGCGGAGCTTCTGTTTGTTGTCACCACTTTGGTTCGGACAAGCATCACAGATTGCCGGCGTTGATTGATCACTTTGGATCGCCAGTAATAAAAACCGATGACCAGGAATGATGTTTTGTGTAAGAGTTTACATCAAACGGTGTGTGGCTCATTCGAGCCGCCCCAATCATCCTTGAAAGTGTGAGCTTTTTTTTTTTAAGAAATTAACCAACACAGCTGGTATCTTTGATGGCGTCCCGTAGAGAGTGATTGTACAATGTTGCCACTTGCCAGCACCACCAATCCAGCGTCGTCATCATAATCATCGTCTTGATGCCAATGATCTTCCTATAAATCAGTCAATCATTCGCGGTTCACCTGATGCACAGAGCTCGATTGAATTCGTTTATGGTCGGGCGTAATTATGGTGTGGCTGTGAGTCTTGCATGGGGGCTACTTGACTTCTTTTGCTTTGATTAAATTGGAGGTTTTTAGTGGCGCTCATTACCGATTTGAGTCGGACAAGATAATTACTCACCAAATACAGGTGATGGTGGAGTTTTTTTTCTTGTATATCTCTCTTAATTAATGCGTGTGGAATCAGTTTGGGTTCTGGCGGCATTTGGATGGATGAAGTTGCTTGGAAGACGATGCCTACTAGTGCGAGCCGATGAGGTATTTTGACAGTTAAACATGACCCCAAAGTGTGTTGCAACATGGGTTTCTTGACGTGAAGAAATGCAAGTTGGTGTTGTTTTTAAGTGCTCAATCATTGGGCTTCGAAAATGTTGTTGGGAGCAGTCATGATTGAGCAGCCAATCTGTTACGAATGATGGTAGTGGCTAGTGCAACTGATATAGGACTGGTATAGCAGATCCATTGGACATCGGCACGATTAGTTCAGCCTTTTGGTTAAATGCAGGTAATATATTTTCTGTCGAAGTGTGAATTTCGGCCAAAAATGTAACATATATTGTTGCCACGGACAACGTCTACCCAAATAAAAAAGTTCTGACTAAATTTGTTCCTCAGCCTTTGTGTGATGTCGTAACAAAGTCACAGGCTACATTCGATTTAAGATCGGAAGTAGTATTTCTGGCGAAGGTCTGCGCTAAAATTGTTTTGTTTCTGCAAATAAAACCGCTCTTACAACTATCGGTCTTAAAGAATACTCGACAAAACTCAACCAATTGAGAACAGAACTTTGGCAACCTGCTGACAGCTGTCAAAACATGATATTATTAAGAAACAAAAGAGTTGAAAGGCGAACTGTTCAGTGATATAAAAACCATTTACAACGAAAAGAGCTCACACCGAGGAAAAAATTCCAAAACGTCAAGTGAATAAATTTTGAATGAAGTTAAAGTACAAGGCGGCGCAAAATTTGTCACCCGATGTTCTTTTGCTGTTTTTTTTATGAATAAAAAATTTTGATTCTGCTGTAGGATTATGTTTATGATGTCTAAAATTTGTTTTTCATTATATTGGCGCCAGAAATGATTCGGTCCCGATTTATGGCATTTTCCATCACTCTTGCCAGGACTTCTAGTACTGTTGCCCAGTTGTGGGACGACAGCGAAATCTGCGTCGAAGTTCACGCTGCGCCACCATCACCGACAAATCATTGCACAAAAACTCAAAAAAATGGATCCATTGCTGAAGTGTATTTTGTAGAGATGTAACGGATAGTGATTTTGCAAAATACCGGATACCGGATATTCGGCATACACTTTGGCCGGATAGCCGAATATCCGGCGGCCGAATATTATATATACTTTCGAGATACATTCATAGCATACTTTCATAGCGATTCAAAGTGAAGGGGATTCTCCACCCAGCAAGAAAAAAAATGAAAGCGAAGTTAATAATATAACTGGGACTGTTTCGATGAAGTGGCGAATGATAAAAAATATGAGGTTTCCGAAAAAAATGATACTGCGACTGAGCTTGAACTTTTTTTAAAAACAGCTCGGACTGACCGGGATATCGACCCTTACGCATGGTGGTCAGTTAATCATCAACAGTTCCCAATTCTAGCAAAATTTGCGAAGGTCTATCTTTCATCACCAAGTAGCAGCGTATACAGCGAGAGACTGTTTTCTGAAGCTGGCTTAGTATATGAAAATAAACGCAACCGTCTTTTACCGGTTAATGCAGAAAAAATTATTTTTATTCATCATAATCTACCTTTAATTAATTTTAAGTACATACTAATTTTGTTACTTATTTAAGTACCTACTGTTAATAAAAAAAAAACTTTCAATCGACTTCTTGTGTTTATGTTTTATTTTAACTATCCGGTATTCGCCGAATACATACTCTCTATCCGGCAATCCGGCCAGATAGAAAAAAAATGGCCGGATAGCCGGATAACGGATATACTAACCGGATATCCGTTACATCTCTAGTATTTTGTATCTGTGTCTGTTTGCTTTACAAATGTCAAAGTAGAATTGACATTTGCCGCCATTTTGCAAAAACCATAGCATATTTCGATAGGGTGCTGCTTTTCCTTCACCTTGTAAATAGTTGTAATCTCAACATTTTCTGCCGTTATTCTGTCCTCACTGTATTCTTGATGTCATAAATCATAATTGGTCAGTACTTCTATGCATGCACTCTTTGATTGAGTGATCGTTTATGAGCGCATTACTCGAAACACATTAAATCAATTTATTTTAAATAGTTTCCCCCTGAACGCAGCCTTAATTTTTGGTAAGAACCACTTAATAACCGACTATTTCTCAACTCTTTGCATCCGTACACAGAACAGGCACACCGTACCAAATGCAAATCCAAAACACGTACTTCAGTGCTTGTCAAGTTGTTTGCATCCATTAGTGTAATAGTCATCGAATTAAAATACCTGGCTAATTACAAATTTGCAACTATGGCTCTATGCAATGCGCCTGCGGGCAATGGCGGACGACCATCCGATTCTTTAAATCCCATAACATCACGGCCAACTTCCAATATAGTATGGCTGTCCGAAGCGGGTATACATATACAGCTAATCCACGAACCGGCTAAATCTTGTCGCTAGTAGGTATCTTCTTTGCATCTGATAACCTGAACGGGCAACTTTTATTTTCATGTTAATATCTGTTTCGTATACCGTTATATGCGATAAATGTACACGCCACACGACACCTTTGTACACATAAAGGAGAAGACAACAACAACAAAAAAAAAAAAAACACCAACGCAAAAGCAAAAGCAATAAAAAGATTTTACTTTATGAGAAGAAAAAGAGAGAAAAAATGTTTTGTGTGCCAACAACTTCATTGCAACAATTCGCTTGTGATCCCAACGATGGGGGAGGACTTGGTCTTCAGGAGAAAGACGTCAGTGCGGCTTTGTTTGCGGTCAGCCAGCAGCATGTATGAGAAATTATTTAACCATTTCCACTTAATCACCGGAGACGACAATGTTGTGGCTCGAGCATTTTTGTTAAGTGTGCGAGGGGAAGTGTCAAACAGGAGGAAGATATACTTTATTAGAAGCGATTTGCATCATATCCACATCCAGTTGGTGCGTTTTTTTTTTTAGAATAGGAAATCCTATTCTGCATTTAGGTTCACGAGTGATCTATTTAAGAAATTCTTTTCCACTTTCATTTATTTGAAATTTGATTGCTTATTTATTTGTTTACTAAAAAATTAGCAATTCTCTCTTTTTACTTCTGTCCCTCGCACGCTTGCGGAATAAGATTAAGTTGGTGTAAACAATTACGAAGTGGCTGTTCGCACGATATTTTTGTTCAGACTGACGTTTGTCTGGCTTCGGGACACGGCTACGTATTTGACGTAACGCAATGGTATTTTCATTAAAAATAGTGTTTTAAAAAATAATTTGGGCCCTTAAACGTACAGGATCTTGCCCGGAATTGAAATACTGGAGATCAGAGTCTTTTTTGCGAGCGAAGCGATCCACATTATCCCTATTTACCGCGATTTAACTTTGACATTTCGTTACGGAGCCGTGTCCCGAGCGATGTGCGAATTAAGTGTTAAATTTTAAATAATTCCGAAAACCCGAAACTAATTTTTAGTGACATTCGAGTAGTCAATATTTTAATTTAGAAATGCAAATTGGAAGTGAGACGAAAGTCAAGTAGTTTTCAATGCAAGAAATAAAGTTATTTACAAAATTCAACAACATTTATTAAAGCTCACAACTGCGAAAATGGAATGAAGAGCTATCGTGAACTTCTTAAAGTGGAAAATAAAGATGGCTGTCAGCACCGCTGTATTTCTTTTGCAAAATAAATTGTGGGGATTGTTATTTGATTAGTGCATAAAGTTTTATCACTAAGTGCGCTTAAAGTAATTAAACAACAGCTTTACATATTTGTGTTATCAACCAGCATTTATTTTATTAAAATAATCTGTTTTAACATTAAAAATACCCACGGAAAAAATGGCGCATTATTTGCATATTTTTCTTCTGAGAGTTCGCATCCACCTCTGTAAATTGGCATAATAGTCCCCAATTCATTTTCAAACCTTTTGTTGTACGGACTTGCATAAGCTTACTCTTCGTGGTCGCATTTTGGTCCTCCACATTGTCGAATCGTAGCAGCCTACTCCACTGTCATTTTCCGCGACTTTAACCGCGTTTCGCATGGGATTCTCAATAAACCCGCCTTCGAATGAAGTCTTCTTTCATGTAAGAGAAAGATCACCTCTTCTGTTGAAAAGAAAGGTTTTTTTCTGCAAATTTATGCTTGATTTATGCTACGTTTCCATCGGACACAAATTCTGACATTTAGTATCTACGAGAGGTTTAAAATTAGTCTTGAAGTATTTCCACCGAATAAAAGAAGATTAAGTTGACGTATTCTCTGTGTCTCTCTCCATTCGACAGATTATGACGTTTCACATTTCTTGGAGGGTGCGAGCCACTTACCCTTTTGATTCAGTTCAAGAAAAGTCAATGGGCAAATGAAGTCGACTAGATGTGCACTGAACTTAGATATCGGTAATGTCGCTTTTAATATGACCGCCATGCAAAGAAATGTCAAATCAATCAATGAATACGAGACTAGACTTGTCTACTACCTACCATAAACGTCAGCTAAAAAAGCTCTTCATGTCATCCACTTAACTGCGAGACTAATGAACAAAATGAGTTTTAACCGCCCCATGTAATTGTCAATTTGGCAGGTGAAGTTTGAATTTGTTTACTTTAAAGCGAAGCACCTTGGTTAGTCTGACAGCTGTCTGACTAGGTGTATCTCGGTTTTGATTGGCCGAAAACGGTCATATGAGCAGCTGTATCAGTTGACGTTTATGGAGGGGTAGCCGACGAACCTAAACCTAGTCAAGAAATTTGTGACTGAATACTAACCCCCGTATTAATAAACAAATGTGCACAAGTAAGTTAGCTAGTAGACATCAGATAGCATTCAAGCATTTGACGTAACTGCTGAAAAACGAGTTGATAACTTTTACGCAGCGTTTATTAATGCGGGGGTAAGTTGACGTAGAAAAAGTGATGTTCCCGACCAATCGATATTACTAGATTGTTGAATGTGCCCAATTTCATTTGTTTTGAATCATTTTATTCACTTTTTTTAGCCGCCAATACCTATTGTATATTATATATTGTATTGCTGGCCGCAAAAGAATGTCGATGTCAATTAATTTCGCTTTCCAAGTGCTGGTAGTGTAGCAAACGAATTCGATATGCATGCTCGAGGCAACGCAATTCGCTGCCTTCCCGTACATATGTTTAGATATTAATTTATTTTCAACGCCAACCACTTTATTGACGCTAAAAATTAAATTTAAATAATAATTATTATTATCAATCTTTTTCGTCGATTTTCGCCGCGCTGGACGTGGGTGATGAAGTAACAACCACCAACAACCGTGTGCTGTGCGCACTCTGCCAAACAGCAGCATCATGTTGCATTATTAACGAAGCAATCAGCGAATAAGTATTTTTGCCTTAAAACTTCTCCATTGTGCAATACGATTTGTTTAACGTCGGTGTTGGTTTTTGCCCCCCCCTCGACCATTTACAAGATTGTTGATTAACCGAAAAATCCTACCGAACCACCCATGCCACCAGCAACACTTTACGAGGTGCCCATACAGTTGCGCATAAATCATTTGAAGCGACTCAGCTTGAAATTCCTTCGCCAATACTTTTTTGAATCTCTATACAACAACTTGTTGTGCATCTCAATAACGGCGAAGCAAAAAAAAAAAAAATATCGAAAATATGTATTTATTAGTGATTGGCCGTCATCAGCAACCAACAAATCAATTGGCAACATGTATCCACCGTATTTTGATTTGTAACCCATTTGTCCACACGGTTGCACCTAAGAACATCATCTCACCTCCGTAGATAGACCGGGCGGTGGCGGTGGCGATGGCGATGGCGGTCTGACGCGAAGACATGGCGAGTCATTATAACAAGTTTTATGGATGTCGCTGTTTTGCGTCTCAATACACGTAAGCAAAAATGCATGTTCGTTGGTTCGTCGTTTTTTTTTACCTTGCTCAGTATTATTATTATAATTCTTAAATTATACAAAATAACCGAACTGGTCTTGTCGCTCGGCGATGATGAGGCGATAAGATGATGTTGCCCGGCTGTGACTATGTGCGGCTGCGAGATGCTGTGCTTTTTGCTTGTTCTGGTCAAAGATGGCCTTCGATAGACGAAACAAGATTTTTTCGCTTTTAGCAGCGGTAGCTTTTTGGCTAGCATGGCAATTTTGCATCACGCATATGAAGCGCTATCTGATGGGTTTTTTGTTTTTCGGTGAGTTGTGACTTGTGAGCTATACGTGAGTAGAGATTGTGTATCTGCGAGAGAAGATAAGAGGGGTAGCTTCGTCTTTTATGGGAAATTAATCAGGTGAGCTGGCTTATTGCATATGCGGCATTGCTGAGGCGAAACGACTGCGAGTTCCTTAGGAAAATTGAAATAAGCACGAAATATGGTTGCAGGTGGGACCTTTTTCTGGTTTAGCTGGGATTATTTTTGAAAGCTAGATGAGCTTCAACGCGAATTGGTTCTGCTGGATTCTACCAACCGCAACCATTTAAAATGCACCCGTTTTTGGTTCTGCAGCGAGTAAATCGAAATGTCAATCAGTTGTGCTGGGCTCAGGAGTCTCAGGTTCGATCTGCAGAAAAATTTGTCGTGAGAGCCCAACATCCATTGGGCCTTCCCCTCTTTTTCCGGATCGACAGTAGAACTAGTACTGTATGTCAGTTCGAAGGCTTCACAAAGGCACAACCTTTCCACTCCGGCGATTAGGTCGGGTTGAACTTTTCTAATAAAATCACTTTTATTACACTTTTACGGATTATTCTAGTGATTCACATCAAAGCAATATTTCTTACAACAATTCCTTCAACGATTTAAATCAATCACTTAGTTCACTGAACTACTTTACACTTCTTTATCTTCAGCACCGATAACTGTTTCGAACTTTACCAATCACTCTTTTAACTGTCCCTCCATGTTCTCAAATCTGCCTTTTATATCCGCTCCGCCATCTATCGGGAAGTTTCTACGTTATTCCGGTTCAACAGTTCACTAAACTCGCTGGTTCTAGAATCAGCTCACTTAACTCTCCACTTATTTGACAGATTCGAGTCTATAATTGGAAGTGGAATTTGTTTGCCGACTAATGTATTGTTTGCACTTCACCATTTTAGGTTCCACGCTACATTCCGCACCACAATTCCCTAATTTCATTTTGCCAAAACCAGCTATTGTGAGTGACCCATGTTACATTTAAGTTTAAGTCCAATACCTTGTAGTAGTAAACGTCAGCGACAAACTAAACGGACACAATTCACTCAGGGAAGTGCTCTGGATCAGGGTCTCAACTCTCCTGATTCAGAGTTGAGCGTGCACTTTTTTTAGTCGTTGCATGATTTTCCCTTCTGTTTCTTAAACGTCAACCATTCAATTTGAATTGTTATTTGAATTGCAATTATAAAGTAAATGAAAACTTCGTCTATTTTGTCACAGCCAGTTTTTAAGCATTCCATCCGATTTGTTGTAAATCACTTGAACGGAAGTCTTCAACTAGGGCACGACACTCTTTTATTGTCCGCTGTCACCCGGCACTGACAAATTACTGGAAAATCGATAAAAATATAATCGAAATGTCGCCCCATCCATACTCAATCGTTGTCGTTAAAGTCTTGCGTAAGTACAGTCGTTTGTCCTAAAGCCGGCTTCTAACGTCAAATTTTCGCCCTTCAACCTATCCTTTCACTTTGCTCTTTATCTCGATTGAGACTTTTATCTCCAACCTGTCAGATCTACATATCTACTATATGCCCCGGCCAATAAATCTACGCAAAAATATAAATAGTGATCTCATCGACACAACAGTTATGGTCAGTAAAAACTTCTGCATTTGTTGCATTCCACAATATCTCAATCGTGTTGGAAAAAAAAGAAAATAAATAAAGATGCTTGCTGCCCATAAAAGCAGCATAAACTACATGGAAAACCACACGTTTCATGTCACTTCACAAAAAAAAAGAAAAAAAAACTCCAAACTAACTCTGCGCAAGATGAATGTTGTCTGTGACCAATTTCGGACGACGTGTATCTTCTCTCAATCAGGATCATCACCACGATCGTTTCCATTATGCAACAGCGTCATCTACGGACGAAAACAGTCAACCATCATTAACTTATGCAAATGCCTATTAAGACCATTAATCCACAAAGCCAATTAAATTGGGCAAACCCCCTCCCAATCGAAAGTGATACATGCACTTAGCAACACCACCAACGAAACACAGTTTCACTCTCAGCAACATGTACCGCGAAAATGAGTTATGAATTCATAATCATTTTCTTTTCCGCCTCCTTCGTGCGAAACTGTACACGGATGTCATTTGTTTTCAAGTATAACCATCTAGTGTCAGTTTCAAATTGACTTTGGCCAAAAAGTAGACAGAGAGAAAAATTACAGAACCCACCTCATTATGTGGCAACATGTGACCCTTGTGTGCTCTGTCGCTCCCTCCAAATTCAGTTGGCGAGAAAATCCAAGAATTCGCCAGTTAACCGTAAACAGAGCGCCTCGAACGATGCTAATTCAAGTCACATACCTCGGGTATAGCGTGGCATGCCTTCTTCTGAAAGTGCAGAGTTTGGCTGAGCCCGCGATGTCAGTAGTTGTTGTCGTTAGTGTGCCATTGTGTCGTGTGGTGGAATAGGCGAACTGCACCCCTCCCTGAGCATCTTTAACTAATCAATATCTTCTCGGGGCCGGCTGACTATGGGTATGGGTATGCAAGCCCCCCCAAAAGGTAATCCAAGTTACAATCAAAGACTCCGACCTGACTTCTTCGACTTTATTACTATTATTTGTGTTTTTTTGTGTTTTGTTTGGAACCGAATGCAGCAACAGGTACATTGAGCAGCATCCAAGCTGTAGCCGTCGTCGTTTGAGCCAAAAAATAAAATGACAACCAAGCAGCCAACTCAAGTGGAGAAGGGTTCGGTGTGAGCCAGAGGGAGGCCAAACAAAAGTGGAAGATGCAGACGAAGAAAAATCGACAACAAGACTGAGGGATTGGGTGCATGCCGAGCTAATAATAATCGTGGAGTTCACAGAACGCACCCATAAGCCACATTATCGCTGGAGCGCGCACAAAAGCAGACACCACCGGTGCAGGTTTTCGTTGGTCCCTGAGCCTCCTCTTTCTCATGTCTTGCACTCAGTACCCAGACTGTGCCATGGCTCCCTATAGTTTGAGGCTGTCATTGTCGTCGTTGTTTTCGATTTTCAATTCTTTTTTGTTTTTTTTTGTTGGGGAAAATATGGGTGAACTAGGTGCGATAGTTTCATCTTTGGGGTCTCTTCGAAATCGAAATTGTACTTCTCGGTCGGACATTGATGGTTGTTAATGGCAATTCGCCGATTGGAGGTGTTTTTCATTTTATGTGGGATTGGTTGGAGTGTTTTCGTGTCCTAAGGCGACTCAATGGGATGTAGGTGACTGTTGCACCATTGTCGAAGGTGTATTCTAAAGGAATTTGATTTTTTACTTTATATAGCGTGGCGTGAGTAAATCACAGATAAACAAGCACTCAGCTAAAACTGAAACCGATGTTTGTCGTAATATTTTGAACTTTATCACGCATAGTTTCCTTTAAAATAAAAGTCACACACAAATGCATACATTTTGGAAGAAGAACTCGTCTGTTAGAGAGGTTATGTCCGAGTTCAATTTAATCGGAGGTTGACACTTTTAGAACTCTAATTTGGTATTGTTTTTCTGGAAAATACACTCAATGAAAATATCAAGATCTATGGCTGATTTTTAGTGTCAGTTTTGTACAAAAAACGTCAAAAATAGTGGAGAAATATTTCTTTAAGCGCGATCTTCAAATAGATCTTTGTTCAGTGACCAACATAATGTCGTGTTTATACTAACAGGACTTAGCGAAAAGACATGCAAATTTTGACATTTCCAGCGACTTAGCTTAGTACGCTGCTCGAGCTAAATTTTCGCTCCTATACAAAATTCTCCCCAAAATTAAGCTGAGCTAAATTTAAACGAACACATTTAGCTGATTGGTACGCAGCTCGAGCTAAAAAATCGAACTTTTGCTTTCGCTAAATTTTGACAGATACATGAAGATCTGTTAAAATTTAGCGTGCCCATTTAATGGTTTGGCACATTCTCTCAAGCTAAATAGTGACAGATCGTTGTGTATTGTATGCAAGGATGAGCTTTTTTAATTATTTAACATGGACGAGAATTACCTAGAATCAGAAATAGTTGAAACAAGAGAGAATTAAATTTTTGAAGGAAGTTTTTTCAAAGAACTGCTGTTTTCTGTGACACTTATCCACGGCGTACTCTATGTCAAAATTTAGCTAGGACTTTAGCTGATGTTTGGAGAGAAAAGTTGGTGACCAGAAAAAATTTAGTTTAGCTCGACCAGCGTACTAAGCTTAAGCTGTGCAACGTTCGTTTTGAAAGTGGCAGTCTCCGTCACTGTCCAAAGACCATTTATATGACTTCTTCTACTTTGTAGTCATTGGGCCTTACCAATAAACATTTTTAGTTTCGACTCTAAATTTTAGTAGTTCACAGTGGCTATATTTACCATACAAATTTCGCAATTGTGAGCTTTCCTTAACTTAAAGTCGACACTTAAATATGTTGCTAGTATGCCGCATTATTAATATTTTAAATCACATGAGGAAAT
Organism: Cheilosia impressa; assembly: GCA_948293265.1. Taxonomy (NCBI): domain Eukaryota; kingdom Metazoa; phylum Arthropoda; class Insecta; order Diptera; family Syrphidae; genus Cheilosia; species Cheilosia impressa. The sequence goes on from OX411884.1 coordinate 23,218,224, forward strand.
CAAAAACACAACGAAACATTTGGAAATGCGAAGCAATCTGTGGTTCTGTTTGCTTGTGCTGAATTGCATAATGGGTGCGTTCGCAATCATTTTGTGAAAGTGTCGCGATGGCAGATACACGTGGATGCTTCAATATTTTTTCATCTCGCGATTTAATACAAATCCGGGAAGATTTATAAATCATATAAATCAATTCGTTGAATAAAAATAAAAAACTATTTTTTGATAACACACAATAGGCGTGTTTTTTTGAGCTTCGATCTCAGCAAAGCAAAGTAAAGTAGGATTTTCAGCACACTTATTACAACAACTACTGCGAGTCTCGAAGTGTCAAGTAGAGCGTTGTTGTTGTAATTGCGTGCTGAAAATCCTACTTTACTTTGCTTTGCTGAGATCGAAGCTCAAAAAAACAGGGCTAATGAAAAACAACAAACGCTTATTTGGCGAATGACAGGTGGCGAAGGTTCCCTTGTTAAATAACAACAGTATTTAAAATTTAAGTATGCATTCATTTAATACTGAGACAGAGCTAGAATGTAGTTCGACGGGCTGTCAAAATTGAATACAACCAACTCTGGCAGTGGGTCCGCATTGAGGCATTCGCGTTTGCAAATTGTTGTCGCACTTCACCTTGTGGTTGAACCCTTAGTTTAACAATTCAAAGGAAGAAACGCATGGATGTCGAATTCTGTAAAAAAATTTTAACCCACCGTGCTTCATCTGGAACTTCTTTCTCAGTAGTTCAGCAAGCTACCCATTAATTTACTTTGCCCACATCAAGCGTCAGATGACAGCTGACAATGACAAGTAGTTGGTAACTTCTACGCAGCGTTCTCATTGTGAATGATTATATAAAATAAACTACTTACAGGGGGCTTATGAATCTTGGACGTGGTGAAAGACAAACTACTTCTTTTAATTAAAGTGCTTTGTAAATTTTAGTTGGTACAGCTTTTGACATTTTAAATTTCCTAAATGACAGTGAGTTACTTGCAGAATGACTGCCCAAAAGATCGCTGAAGGAATGCTTTCGATTGTCGGTCGTATAGATCGTGGCATCCCAACCACACAAACATAGCGCGCTTCATTAACAACAGCCTTGAAGTTGCCCATCGGCTCACATTCAGTAATGGAAAATCGGAATCCATCCCAAATCCTCCTCCAACGGAATGTATGAATGAAGCCAAACCCAAAAATTCAAATCAATTAAAGTTCAGCTCGAAACTAACTCTCCCAAGGCAGTTTGGTGATGTGAAGGCTTCGCCCTCAACTCAACGTGACTGCCTGCAGTCTTGTTGGGTACGAGCATTACGTGTGTTGTCTCTCCCCATTAAAGTATCTTAAAAGTGTGCAATTTAATCGTCACAATTTCGACTCTTTGGCAACATCATCTCCCAACAATCGCATTGATTTATAGAATTTTCCACTGCACATTCTTCACGCCATTTCGACTGCTGCGCGGTGCCGCGTTGTGCTCCAATCCTGTCTCTAGCCACTTTGCCATTTTTGGCCAAAAGATTAATCGAGTATAACAGTTTGGCGGCAGGGAGCTGGTTGGCTTCTTTTTTCTTTCTCGCATTGCACGAGACTGAATTATGTAAAATAATTTGATTCTCATTCGATTGGAGAGGAGCAGATTATTCTGGTGGAAGTCAATCCATTTGGTTGCATGCGAATGGGAATGGGAATACATTGCGCAGTCACAGAGGGCTTCGACGTTCGACTTCGACACACAGTACAGTTTGATTGTGTCCGAATTCGAAACCGAATCGTGTGGGAACTGGAACTGGGATTATTTACTAATTTATTGTAATTTTTCACACATCCAACGTTGAGCAGGGTGCGCGCACGTAGCAGAAGATTGCCATAATCCAACACAATGCACAGAACCGTTTGAGATGTGATCGCAATTTTATTTCCATTCGATTTTTTTTCCTCGTTTTCGAGAAGGAGCTGAGGTGCTGAATGTTGGTGGTGGTGCAGTGCACTGGGTGTGAGCTGGAGTTTTGCTGTACTTAATTGCGGGGGAATTTATGGTGTCGTGCATCCATTAGACGTGTATTTATTGTCATCTCTGCGACAGATAATGAGCACTCTTGGGCGAGCGCAATTTCTCGGCAATCACGGTGTAAATTAGGAAGACAGTGGAAATGGAAATGTGTGCAAGCATTTTGTCTTCAATGCTGGAACGGATTTGTGTATTTAGAAATTTCCAATTAACATTGCTTAGAAGCGGCCTAATGAGGTTATGTTATAATAACCCTAAATTTTCAAATTTCTCGATTTAACTAACTACACTTCGCGAACTCGCCAAGCGCCCTTCTAGATCAGATACGAACTGCGAACTTAACTCATTCCGTCTGTCTCACTTGGCGAGCTGCATGTGCAGTAAGTACACTAAGATACAAAACCTTTGAGTAGGAGGGATTTCCCTACCCAAATAAACTAAATTAAGGATACATGATTCGTGTATCGGATAACACAAAATCAGGTAGTTTTCCTCGGTTAACAGTTCGGCCATCCTATACAGCACTGTCCTCAGTGCACTGGCCTCCTAAATCAATAAATATAATTAACAAGGTTTACCACGCAGAAAACCATATCGCACGTAGCTTTTTCTTTCTGCTTTGCACGTAGCCTCTTCTGCACGTAGCCTCTTTATGCACACAGCCTCTTTAAGCACACAGCTTATTTACGCACACAGCTTCTTTAAGCACACAGCTTCTTTACGCACAAAGCTTTTTTAAGCACACAGCTTATTTACGCACACAGCTTCTTTAAGCACACAGCTTATTTACGCACACAGCGTCTTTACGCACACAGCTTCTTTCCGCACACAGCTTCTTTACGCACACAGCGTCTTTACGCACACAGCGTCTTTACGCACACAGCTTCTTTACGCACACAGCGTCTTTACGCACACAGCTTCTTTACGCACACAGCGTCTTTACGCACACAGCTTCTTTACGCACACAGCGTCTTTACGCACACAGCTTCTTTACGCAAACAGCGTCTTTACGCACACAGCGTCTTTACGCACACAGCTTCTTTACGCACACAGCGTCTTTACGCACACAGCTTCTTTACGCACACAGCGTCTTTACGCACACAGCGTCTTTATGTACAATTGTACAAATCTCCCAATACTCCCACTTTATTATATCAACTTTTGTGATTTCAACATTTCTCCTCACCTAAAATTTCTTTAAATCACGAATAAGTATTTTTTTTTTATAGCTTTCGTAACATGGCTCTGCGTTCGATTAGATTGTTTTCTTCATTTTGTTCTACTCACAATACGTTTTTCCCAAGTGAATTTCCTTTCATTCACTTCCTGTGTCATAATTCTCAGAGGTCCCATCCATCCCCATATAGGTACCAAAATTTAACAGAAACCGGCTTTGCGGCCGTGAAAAGGAAACAATCTGACCCTCGCATCTACAATATTAAGACTATATCAAGACTACCCCGAACTTTCGGTGCAAGTGACAACTGACAACAAAACTATGCTTCGAAACAACAAAGTGATGCCAAATTCGTACAGTCACCCTGTGATCACCTAAAGTATCTGACTATTACAAAAGTATCATCTATCACCCCACCCCACACAAAATGTTGTTCATAAACTAAGCTCCAGCGCTCCTACCCAATTTCCCCGCAAATTTTGCTGTGAACAGTGAAATGTGAAATTGTGATCTGTGAATACGTGTGAAAAGTCATAAGAGTATCATATTTTCACTATAATACTCTTATATCTGTAATCCATTTTACCGCCGACTCTCTTTCATTGCGTCGTTTGTACGGGCAGGATGAATGAAATAAAAGTATTACCCTGAATCATAGTTTGCAGCATTTGTACACAGAGTTTGCGTAGATGAAATTTAATGTAGTAAAACTTAACTTTTTCAATTGTTAATATTTTCAAAAAGAAAAATTAGAACTTAGAAAATCTCTTTTTTTTTTAATACGTCATTTGTTAAGATTGGTTAAGCTTGTGAACCGCAAGAGGTAAATATATTGCAAAACTACAGACATTCGGCCTTACCTACGATCAACCCCAGTCTGGAAGTTCACGCAAAGACCCCACACTTTCCAAAATCCCTAATAAACAAATATAGTTGCCAAAACATCGCCAACTGTAGGGACAAATATTAACGTTCAGAAACCCATGCTTATCTGGGGCATTAGCTAAATAAATCCTCCCGAAATGTCACCTTGAAGAGGAGTGTTGCCCAACTATCCTAAAGATGGTATGGAACCTCGTAATAGGAGCAAATCCACATACGTTGTTGTTCAGCCTGACCGTTTATAATTATAAACTTATTTTAGTAAATTGTAAATGTTTTCTGAATCCATTCGCTGGAACACAACAATACAAGCGGTTTTCAAGTCTAGCAAACACAAACCCGTACAAATGCATGCACAAAACTGAAAAACAATGCATTCTTGTTCTACTTCTAAACACTTACCCCCGTATTAATAAACAAAAATGTGCACAAGTAAGTAAGCCAGTAGGCATCACATAGCATACAAAAATTGTACGTAACTGCTGAATAACGAGTTGACAACTCCTACGCAGCGCTCATTAACACTTGCGTCAAAATATGCACCTCGAACACCTTGATTAAAAGAAATAGCTAGTGCTCTTCTCTGCCCTATCTTGTTTAACCGCCAGTGCTTGCTCTATGATTGATTTTCACTTCAGCTTGCAACGAATGCATGCTAAGTAAAAATAAATTTGATATAAGTTTGGGATCCTTCCAAGACCCTCTTGAGAGCAGTCGCTAAGAGAATAAAATATCTGTTCATTTAGTATTGGACAGCTCATACCTGAATACTTTTCCTTTTTACAATTCTCAGTACCTTAGGCGGCAGGTAGATTTTGGATGAAGATCTTAAATATTGGTGTGGAAATGGTTGTTGTGAAAAGGTTGACCTCGCGGAAAATATAGATAGAAGAACTGTCAGCATTCAGCAAAATCCATGCGAAATAATAAATTCGGGAACTGCTGGAGGAATATCAGGTAGTAGGTATATGCGAATTTAAGATATACAAAGTTCTGTATTACTTGGTTCGAATTCATCTAGGAGAAAACATGACAGCTTTATATTTTTTCCCGAATTAAATAATATAAGCTATGCAATTTTTAAAAAATCAAACTGTATTTATTTTCACACCTCCATATACTTTTGCAAGTACTGTTTCGCAAACGGAAATGAATAAGCAGGTTAATATTTCTTTCGAAAATATTCACTTGCTAACGATCTAAATGTGATCTCTAGACTGCCGATAAGTTTTCATTTGCATTATCAGCCAACGAATAAATCAAAGCATTCTAATAAACTGTGTTCCGTTTACTGTATAATTTAAAAGAGACCTTATTACGACACAAATTCACTCACAAATCAAACGTGAAGCATTAGAAAACAAAAGAAAGCGTACTATAGAGCACCGAAAATTGTGTCCGATCGAACAATAGGGCATTACTGACTTGGCACACGATACTTGACAGAACAGCGGATATTTTGTGCATTTCCCATTTTCTGTTTTGCCTTTTGCTTATAATAAGCTTCAAAAAGCCTTTAAAAGAAATCTGTTGGGCAAATTAATTTGCAATTTAAACATTCCCCCCTTTAGAACAAAATCCTCGCCGTGAAGTAAACCATTGACCCTGTTCTTCACGAAAACAAACCATGAAATCTAAATTTTGCGATGACAAAAAATGTATTAGTTTCTAAGAAAGTTCTCGCACCAGCAAATGTGGAGGACTAATCGTTCACTGGCACCGCCTCACCAATGCTGTACATCCCTACAAAAGCCTACAACCAGCCAAACGTTGACATCAGTGTTTGACCACTAGTAAGGCCGACTGACTGGATCCTAAAAGTTAATCACCTAAAAATTAATTGCACAATCCGAATTTAACGTTTGGATGGATTGTCGATGCACACGAACATAACCATTCGCAGTGTGCACTTCATCAAACTGAACCTCCATGAAATCACTTTTCGCTGGTAATTTTCACAAAAGATCGGTTCAAAACAATGTATTTAATCAAATTGAATTACAATAACTGTCGAAAGCTGATAAAAATTAGAATGCAAAAATGATTTACTGACTTGACAACTGGTTTGGAATCGTTGACGTTGATCTGCTTGTATTTGGGTGGATTTCAATGCTTTTATAGTCGATAAAAGGTGTGGTATAGTTTTACAGCTAGTAGTAGTAAGGCTATTCTATTCATTAAAGAGCGATCTTTAATTCCCGTCACTATGTAATTTATTACCGTCTGCGCGGTTAGGTTACCCCGTTTTCCCAATGCAACCATTTCGAACACATAGTTCTCGATACTCTCTTCGTCGGATAATTGTCGGGATAACAACTGAAAGTGAATATCGGCATCGTCGTTCGGCGACGGAAAATCTGCCAGCAGTCGAGTTTTAAATTCACCCCAGCTCGAAATTTGACCCCTATAGCTTTGGAACCAATTTGACGATTCTTCATCAAGTCTTAATGTTGCATAAAACAATGTACTTCGATCGTCCCATTCGTACAAATGGCTTATGCCTTCCAATGCTTCAATCCATTGAGAAGCACTCAGGGAATTGCTGGAGGACGGTCTGAATAACGGAACAATTTTTTTAACTTCATCAGACCCTAGCCTCAAGGACATTTGTGATGCGACCGTACATTCAGATGTATTTTGATGTCTTTGGGAACGGCGATAGGTAGCTACTTCAGACTCTAACCTTTCGTTTTTTTTCTTCAATTCATCTAACTCAGCTCTTAGTTCTTGAATAGATGACTTACCATATTGGCCGTCGAACAGACGCTTCGGAATTCGATGTTACCTTCTAGCCATTTTTGTTTGTTAAGAAAAAAGAATCCTTTCCATTTCACAACAGAATTTGTTCACTTCACTAAATTGTTTCTCTGGTCACTAATAAGACAACTTCTAAAATAATTTTTGCTTGTACCAACTAGTTATCTAAAACGCACTTCTCACAGAAACTTCCAGTATGAGAACAAGGAAACGTAAGCCGTTTTTTCCTCTTTTCTTTTTTCAGATTAAAAAAAAACGATCAGCCATAAACACACAGTTGGGCTTCTAGATTTCTTTTTTTTTCACACAGATACAATTTACTTCCGGAGAGGACGAGAGATAAAAATATATAGATCGTGCACAATCCATAACATTCCTCCACACAGTTCGTTGTGCGAGAAGGAGAGAGAAATATATACGAAACACGTTCAACCCTTATACCCATTCTTATTATCGAAAGAAGAATGGAAATACCAAAGGAAAAACACTCACGCAATTGTATCCTTCTCATTTTGATGCGTAGAAGTGTATTACAGCAATTGATTAGCAAGAGAGAGAACACCGAATTCGCCGCTTGCATTTGGGAGTACTAAATGTGCAATTACTTACTTAAAACTCGGCATATTTTCCTCCGGCCCTTATTTTTTTTTATTTGGGACTTACATGAAAAATGTTTACTTCCACACACCACCAATCTGTAGGAAAGTGTTGCGATCCCACTTCTGAAATTAATAACCCTAAATTTTCAAATTTCTCGATTTAACTAACTACACTTCGCGAACTCGCCAAGCGCCCTTCTAGATCAGATACGAACTGCGAACTTAACTCATTCCGTCTGTCTCACTTGGCGAGCTGCATGTGCAGTAAGTACACTAAGATACAAAACCTTTGAGTAGGAGGGATTTCCCTACCCAAATAAACTAAATTAAGGATACATGATTCGTGTATCGGATAACACAAAATCAGGTAGTTTTCCTCGGTTAACAGTTATTTTTGTGGGAACTTTTCAATTGCTGGAAAGTATGTGATGACAGCTGTCAGAGAGAAGATTTCAAAATGTCTGATGGGTCGACATTTTTCTTCTGAATGTCAGTCCCAAAAGAGTCCAATTTGGGGATAAGATGTTCTTGCCTTGATTTTAAAAATTCTTTAAGGAAGATTGCCTGCAAGAACTTACCTACTGATAAAGTGTCAAACGAAACAAGTTATAAATCTGCTCAAGAAATAAATAAATAAATAGAAATGGCATACGCAGGAAAGAATAGAACTCACTTTTTATTTTGAATCATGTACTGCATTGACCTGGAGATCGGAATCGAAAGAAAATGTTTATTAGAAATGTTCTTTTTTCAAAAATGGACGTGGTCATATTTTTGACAAATAAAGGAACAGTGGGGTGGGTCTAGGCAGCTCTATGGTCGTTGTGTTGGCCACTCAGCAAGAGGTGTCTCTCGTTCAATACCTGAAAAGTAGAAATTGGAGGTTGCTTGTGAATTCGTTTTCATCATACAATTGTAGGTCCATTCCATTCGTTCCAAATAAATTGAAGCAGAGACAATTATGATTTGTCAAGTATGATTTGTCTCTGAATTGAAGCCCTCACAATTGAAGGGTTTAGCTAGACCTCTGTCAAGTCCCGTCAAAGTTATATCCACTACACTCAAAATGAAGGAGAAAGCTGTATAATTACCCCATTAGGAAGCGATTGGAAGTATTCCCAATGACCAAACGTCACTTGCAGTCGCCTAAAAAATTGCATTTCAATTCAATTCAATCAAATTGTGCAGCGAAAACAAAACCGCACTCTCTTCACATAATCTCCAATAAATATTCAACGGTCTTCACAATTCCATTCATTGGAATCCTATCAACCTGGCAGATATTCCGCTCATCAAAGCCCCAGTCAAATCGTAACTCGTAAGTACCCAAATCTATTTAATACGATTCCCAGCAAAAATACACAAGGAGGCCATGCTCTTCTCTCTCTCTCTCGCTGGCAATCGTTTTGGAGATCTGCATCTGCATTGCAGAGATTTTGTTGGATTCGTCGTGGCTACTAGCAGCAGATCACATAATCATTGCGATAACATCGCATGCGCACTCGGAGCCTCTGTGCAGTGTGCATCCATGGCACTGCGACTCCGTCTCCGGTCTTCGGCGGCCAAATGTTATATTTTATATGCATCAGTTTAATCAGCCAAATGGAAGAACAAAGGCCAAAAGGGTAAAAGCTGGATGCACTCTCGAGCGCGCGGCGCACTGAGATTGGAATTTCCATCCAACAGAAATGGATTTGATGTAATTTTTATGATTTATGTTTAATTATACGCGCGAGCATTGTAGCAACATTAGCGGTGGACATGCATCATCCGAGATGTGTCTACAACATTGCTATCTGTAGAAGCTTCCCGCCAGAGCCGGTAGATATGTTTTCGGTGGTACCTCTAAGTCGAGTCATAAATTAAATTCTTTCATATTGTGTGCCATGGTTTCGATAGTTGTTCAGTTCAGTTCAATGGTATAGGCACATTAAGGCGAGAAGAAATGGAAATTCAGTTTCGAAATATTCAGCGCATAGGCATCCGAAATAGGAAGCTCGCTTGCGGTTGTCGTTGTCATATGGTGCGGAGAGCCATCTCCCATACAGTGGGGTCGGAATATATCAAAGAATTCCAAGAAGAAAATCGCTGCTGCTTGTGTTTGGGAACTCTGCGGTTTGTGATGATCGCGGGACATTTATTTCAATTGTACAAATTGTCGGAATGTTTTGCATTTGTATTGTCGGTTGCGGGCATATTTATGGGTTTCCTCCAAAAACAAAAAGGAAAAGAGAAGCAAATCTTTGTTGGTAACACAAAATCGGTGCAGGGAATGATAAATCATTTTGCGCGCAGACGAAACACAAGCTTCGCATTATATCTTTCGCAATGGTTACGCATGAACTAATCCTTTAATCGTGGAATAATCAACTGACAAAAACAGGGAATTTCGGTTTGCTAATGGATGTAGGTAGATATCTAGATGCAGGAGCGCCACCATGACCAATTACACCATAAGTGCTGGCTGGAGGTATTGTGGGAGATGCCTTTTGCAGCAGTAGCATAGTTTGACCTGGTTGGGGATCCAGATGGAGCAATAAGAAATGTGGTCCACTGTTGGGTAGTGCGGTTTCGCCATTGATTCGATTCGTTGCTTTTCATCATTTGAATTAGGTAAAATTGGTTCGCAGGACAGGTTCTGCTTCCAATGCAGCCCTACTCACAAATAATATCATCAACATCAACGAACGAGAAACCTCGCAATTTGGCGAGAAACGTAACTCTGCTATTTGCCCGTTAAGAGGAGTATTTTGTTGATCTTGCAATAAGGCCACGTGTCAATAATTATCTTCGGCTAATTGTCTGACATTATTGCGGTGAGTAAACTGTTAAAAATTTGTCTTTGGAAGCTAGGTGTCAAAACAATCCTCAAAGGGATTTTTTGACGTTTGCCTGCGGCGTTCAGGAGGAAAAATCTATTTCAATATTGCGGACACACTTAACTACTGAAAGTATTCGACTTTTTTTTTATTTTTGATCTACAAAATGTTTTCATCAATCGCATACTTGCAACACGTTCCACAAACCCACAAATAAAAATGTCATCGCTCGAACTTAAAGCACGAAATATGCAAAAGCTTGTCAAAAATTATCGAATGCACGCCCACGTACACTTAAGCTTAAATCACATTTTCTGCTAAAAAAATATAAGCGGAGATAGGTACGGAACGAGCTTACTCAATGGCTGCTTAGTTTGGTAATGAGCGAGACAACTATTATATTCAAGTTATTGTTAACCTAATTCAAATAAATATGTGGAGTCTAATTTTCCTCGATATGTCAAAAGTGTTTTATTGAGCAAGCTAAAAAGCTAAAAAGTGCAGAGATGATTATGTGCAGTCTTCTTCCCAGACTGCTGCTAAAAGGGCAAACAAAATGGAAAATATATAATATACCGAACATTCATTCTTAAGAACTTACAGAAATCTCTTATTTTTCCATCGGACATTATCCGTCAATTCAAAATAATATAGTAGATATAGTATGTCAAATTTAAGTTAAGAAACACGATAGGTGGTTCTGCTTTGCAGTGAATTTGTCAAGAAATATATAAATTAGGCTAGGGTTGTAAAAAGAGCAAGGAAAAAAATACGTGTCTTTAGTTTGTATTGACAGTTGGAATAGTTGCAAACTGATGTCCAAATGAGGAACTAATTGGAAATATCGAATCATTCAGCGGACAGTTGTAACGTAGGTATAAAAAATAGAAGGTTGTTACGGAGATTAAAAAAAATATGACAGGAAATGTGACAGGAAAAGTGACAAGTGCATTATGTTAAATTATTCATGGGAATATACCTTACCTATTAGTTTTGTTGTTGAAATATGCTATCATCTGTAGGCACTCACCATCTTTCAAGGAATAGAAAAAACTTCCGAATACAATTGAAGTTGAAGTATGAGAAGAGTTTATATTTAATGTACTTAAAGGTTATCAATACCTAAAAACCAATAAAACAGCAATTGGCAGCTATCCCCTCGTAATGTTTCTGCATTTCTTCTAAGAAGCAATTAGGTTGCTGTCACATTTTTTATGTATTCGGTTACGTACAATTTTGTTCTAATAGAAGCAGTTTTTCAACTTTTCCATTTTGTAGACAAAAAGCGACTCTGACATTTGTGTGACAATATGCTTTCAAAAAAGCATATTGCGACTAGATGTCACTATTTTTACGATTTTACGATTAAATCAAGGAAATATATATTTTGGTAGGTACATTCTTAGTTATATTTTGACTTATCGGTTGCAAAGTATAATAGATGGGTTTGAAATAGCGTGAATTTGGTTAAGTCAGTGAGTCACAAAGTTGTTTGTTTATTTAAAAAAAAAAATGTGAAAAAATCTTTACTGATTGACAAACGCAAACATTTTAAGGTAATTATTATAATTGCAATGAAAGACTGTCAAAATGGCAGTGATCGGACAAATTCTCCCATAGAAGTAAAGCCTTACGAAAGAGTTAAGGACCGCTTTTGTGAAAAGTAGTAGATTCTATCAAAATATATTAATTCCTATATATGCACACCATGCAGCAAAAATCGGAGCACTATTGGCGTTCAGGTAACATGAACGCAGAAACTAGTTCGTCGGACGCGTGACTTTTTTCATACGTCAGCCATATAAGCGAACTGTCAACTTGGTACTCCTGCTCAATCACGAATTATTGACTAGATTCATCGGCTACTCCTCTATAAACGTCAACTGAAGTAGCTGTTTATGTGACCAGCTGTCAGACTTACTAAACTTATGGACGTCCCCATTTTGTTTTAGTTCCATTTTGTTTTTAGTTCCATTTTGTTTTTAGTTCCCCAACTATAAAACCCGCCATGACCCACTTATTTTATAAAATAGTCTATTGCGACCCAAAATAAATTTGAATTCAGGTTTGAAAATAAATCCTTATCAGGCTCATTTAAAACATTCACCATTTCAAGAATCGTCTAAGCAAGGATGCCAATGCTGGGTAACTTTAAGAGCGAGTATATCTATAACCAACCTGCGAAACTCACTCGCATCTCATTTGCATAAACACAAACCAAACATTTGCCTACTCTCGGCCATCAATTCAACGCGCTCATTGAAGCTGCCAATGAGTCGTCTCTTAACTCTGCCCCAAACGGATAGACAACCGACAGACAACCACACATCATCGGGCACGACGACAAAACACAATTCGTCCGACAGAAAACGAAATTAAAATGACGTTGAGTTGAGATGATTCCCCCAGATAGCCTCTGCCGCAACGAATGGAGTAATCCCTCGCTCCTTCTCCAAGGAGAGTGAAAGTTTCGACCTAAGGCTTCTTCCTCGAATTTAGATGCAACACAAAACGTGGGCCGCATGCGCTCGCTCGGCGTATACATACATAGTCGGCCGACCCGAGACGACCCAAACTCCTTTGACATCGTCTGGCTGGGCGCTATGCGCACAACTTGCTGGATGACTCTTCTCCGAGCATGGTTCACACGAATCGATGCAAATAGATGCTAAAAGTTGCCCATCTATATGTACAAATTTGGCTTATAGCCCGAACAACGGTCGGTAATATGTATATATACAGGTATGTTGTGGCGTCGAGAGGAGCATCATCATCATGATGGGGAATAAAATAAAATAAAAAAAACAAAAACCACCTCCTTCGTTGAACTTATGCAATTCGCGGCGAAGTAACCCCATAGAAGAGGAAGAAGTGCATACCATCAGTGTGCCCAGATGAAGATGATCACCATTCTATGCGCACATGCACAACTTCGATTCATTATAATAAATTCAAAATTTGTTTTATTGGCTTGGGTTTTCCAGTTCCAATCAATGAAAGCTGACGACGCGAGATCATCTCAAACAACGAGGAAGAGATCCTCGAATTAGGCGCATTAATACGTGTGCTCGTGTGCGAGTGTTTCGGACTCTGTTCGGAGGAGCATCATTGGGGATTGATTCGTCGATTGTTGGCTTGATTAGGGAATTTAAATGGAAAGCCAAAAGGATATTCGTACCGTAATTGATTATGTAATTGCCAAGAGAAATACATTTTTAACTGTACGTTTCCGCTGAATAACGATGAATTGTTCACTGAATGAATTCCTGTGATTTAAGGGGCATGCACTGAGTTTTACTTAGCTCCGGCACAAGCTTGCAGATCTGTTTTTCCAAATTAGTGTAATAGTTTGAGTGCAACTGACAGTGGGCCTTAATTTGTGATAAGCGTCAAAAAGGTTGTAAATAAACCACCAACTCCTTTGTCAAATTCTGTCCACGTTTTCCGAAATGCTTAGCACACAATATGCAACACTCCACAAATTTTCATAACTAAAAGCTGTCAAAAAGGTTATCGTTAAAAGTTGCACACCCCGTTGTCAAATACCAACGGATGTATCGGATAAAGACACCAAAAACGCATAAAAGACTTACAAGCTGTTCACATGAGCGCGAATCACGAATAGGCGAATTGCGAACATTTCAATTTCGAATATTGCTATAATGTTCTATCAAAAGAAAAACATTATCAGGGTTATCCGATGGAAATATTTCCCTTGTCAGCAATGCTGCTGAATAGGAAACATTTCCGGGGAAATTTTATTCCCGATAGGGGTGTATATTCAATGAATCTATGTAGGTAACATCTAATTTGAGAAAAAAAAAACCTGAGTCTCAATTTATTTTAATAGCGAAATTAAAGTGCAGCAATTTTCCCGCTAATTGAAAATTCTTGCCGCGAACTGTTACACTGTAGTCACAATCCACACAATACAGTCGCGATCCACAAGACCGCGAATGAAAAATTCGTTCGAACTTAACCTTTAAAAATTAATTTGCAGGTGTCTGCAACTGCAACTAAAAAAAGTTGACATGTGAACGAAGTGTCAGAAACTACGAATATTCGTTTGTTCGCAATTCGCTGTCATGTCTCATGTGAATAGTCATTTAAAAACCTCAGGATAACTGACGTATTGCATTTTTACGCGTATATTGGTCATTTGAACATAATTATTTTGACTGTCATTTAACATCCATACATTGATTTGTGTAGCACGAAACAAGTCAAATGCTTATTTTCCATTGCATCACAAATCCAACTTCTAAATGTTCCACACATTATTGTCGTTTTCCATTGGTTTCACTCGGGAATCCACTCATTCTGAAATCCAATGGAACAGCATAACTGCTTTTGAAAAAATCCACAAAATTATTGGTGAAATGTCAAAAAATAATCTACGGCTGCTGTCCGCTGACTTGTAATAAATACATAAATTGCACTTGTGTGAGTGGTTCTTGAGTGGATTCTGACTTGAAATCGAGAAGCGAAATTCTCTTCTCAGAATCACCAGAAGAGTATTTTTGTGCCAATGGAACGGCATTTTTTCGATTCCGGAATCTGGACTCTCCCGGACGCTTCTTTTTGTCCAATGGAAAACGACATAAGTCAATCTTGCTCCGTTGACCCGTTGTATTCCCATACAGAGAACGAAGAAGAAAGAAACAGAAATATAAAACAGTAAAAGAAACGAAAATGCAACACACTTCGCGCGTATATTCGTAAAGCATCATTCAAATCTCATCAATGCTCCGTTATTGCGTTGTCAGAGAAGAAATAGGTATACGAATAAAAGAAAAACAAGAATACAGAGCCGACAAAGGGAAGCTCCACGAATCAAGAGTACGCAAAAAAGACAATTTCCATTATGCACTTTTACTCGAAAGTGTTGGACGTTGGAGTCGGAGGCTTTGATTTTCCACTGTAGGGAATCTACATTCCATTCCAATCTTGACATCAAACCTCCAAAACTTATTATACACACGCATGTCTACTCGAAAAGATCGTGATGTGCTTACTAGTGTCACCTGTCACATTTCTCCTCTTTGGGAGGATGTTCAAATATTATTCTTGCTACCTCGAAGCCTGCTCAAAAATGGCCGTATATTCTTGACCCGCTGTTATTTCATTTCGCGGATGACAGTTCAAGAGACGTAAATCTAACAATTTCTGACGTTTGTAGGGGGACTGGATCTTTCATTATTATGCAACAAATTCAAAGACAGCTTCATTGTCCATAGGTGGCGCTGTAATTACAACAAAAAGAATGGGTTTCATTTCCCACACTCGTGTGGATATTTTTCTCGCCAGGCGGCAGGTCATGAAATCAAAACATACTCGTATTCAAACAATTTGTATCGACAGAGTGCAGTCAATTCCACTTGTTCCGCGTATTTCCCAACCAAAACAGAACAGTGCTAACTAACACCCCAATTGTGGAATAAATCAACCTGTCATCAAATTATTTTCCGAAAACAATCTAGCACTCAAAAAGTACTTGTTTCCCATCGGAACCGGCCACCACTTAACATTGCAAAACAGAAAACACCCATCACCTCCGTCCCATATATAACCAATTCAATTTGCCATGCTTAATGGCCACAAGCATACGCTCGTACACTCTTGTAACTAATAACACTAATTTGTCCATTTTGACAAATTCGAAATTGCACTGCGTGCTTGCGCGAGGCCCGGTGAATTACAAAATTTTTTTAATGAAACAAACGTCCACGGAGCGCGGACCACGGAGACGGACCTGTTGCCCACCTACAACTATTCCATTTCGAATTTGGCGCTGCCTGTTCACATCGATTCACTGGATCGAATGTCTTAATTAGATACTGTGTACCGTATTGGATATCTATTCCGTTCCATCATCACCACCGTCATCATCATCAACATCGAGGCTCTTCGGGCAAATTAGGCGAATAATCGAAATAAATTGCATTTCAGTTTTCAGAGTGCGCGCGAGCCCTCTCAATCTGGCACTTTGAGTCGCAGTCGCTGTGTCGGCGTGTGGTGTCTGGTGTTGATGAATCAGCATAACTACAAGACAGCATGTGGAGATTCTCTCGTACAAAACAAACTGTCTGTCCGTCTCGAAGCGACATGACTTCAGACTTCACCCAGTTGGCTGTGGGACCTACTCCAGCACTCCAGCTCCAGGTCTTCCTTCGGTACTTCCTCCCATGGTTCTTCTTTCGGTTTTATGTTCGTTTATTTAATTTTTTGTTTTATGGCTTTGCATTATTGCATAACTGCAAATCGGTCGAAATCGAAATTTTCACACACACACACATACACATCATAGTCGGCGCACGGGCTCACCGGCGATCTTGGTAGAGAAAAAAAAAAAAAAGATCGAGTTGCGCATGCGCTTATAGTGCAGCAGATCATGTTGCATGTGCTTAAAGGTTCGGTCGTCGCGTCTGGTCGTTGTTTGGCCTAATCTGCCTCTTCCTGCGATGCATGGTAGGTATTCCATTCCATGTCTAGGTATGTCCGTTAGTCGGTCTGTCTGTCCATCCGCGCACGTCCAACGATCGTTACTTGACAATCAATGGAAATGGAAACAAGATGAGCGCGTGTTTTACTCGTTTCTATGGCTGTGTCGCGTCTTCATACAGCATGCCGCATCCTAAGACCAACTCAGACCTCCAGCTAGGTGTGCAACTCAATAAACTTAGCAGCGGAATGAGAGACGCTCTTACGTAAGAGACTCCCCATCATTACACACCTTTATAAATTATTTGTTTCAAAATTATTAGATAAAACGGGGACGGGGTAGGTAGGAGTGCGCCGTCGCGGCGCACAGTTGCCACATTACACGCCATTTTTATAAGGAATCACAAAAATATTAACGGTTTTTTTTGTCCATAATTTTTTATATTGTATGGTGCAATGCAGATAAATATACACGCAGCTCGTCATATAGGTGTCTTCGATGTTTATTTAGAGATCACATACTACACGGCCATACATTTTGTTGTTTTACACCATCGGTCGGTGGCTGTCATGTATCTGTTTAATGAAAATATGAAATATGTGTCGGCATTAGTGGTATTCCGTGATAAAGTGAATAATTTGAGGTCTTTGGAGTTACACTTTGGCTTGTAATGTTGACATGCATATGATGAATGGCCACTTCCTCGGGTCTTACTGTTTGCTTTGTTGCGGATATTTCAAGGTAAATCGCAGCGATTTGCATCGATTTTATGATCCAGATGCTGGTGGGTGGTCGGTTTGTCTGTACACATATTGGGCCTTACTAATAATAATTTTTAACCTCCACACTAAATATTTTGTAGGTCACAATATGCAATTTTGTATTGAAATTTTCGTCATTGTGAGTTCGAAAAATTTAGCCTGGACACTAAAAATTATTATTAGTATCGCAGATTATGTTTGTGACATTTGTATGTAGACAACCAATCGCGTTGAAACTTTATACGTTTGTAGGTCAGATAAAATGCGAATTGTGAATAGGCCAACTACGGTCTCAATCAAGCGCTTGAAGCTTTGAAATTGTTTTTTTTGCACTTTGGAAAACATTGAAAAATAAAATAAGGGCCCAACCTGTATAGTTCCGCTTCTCCAACGGATATGTCAACGTATTCAACGGAAGAAATAGTCAAATAGTCTCATAAGATCCGTCGTATATGTGTTGCATAAATATTTTTTGTGCAATAATTCCACACAGAGATGTTTTGTGATTAAACTGTCATCGGAGCTTTAAAGTTTTATTCATCGAACATGACAGTTTCTCTCAATCCCTTTTTTTTCGACCAATAAATGAGCTTGCAAACTGCATACAATTTGCAAAAGCTATCAACGGATTCAACGCACTTCGTCGCATCCGGCATATGCGGTGTTAATTATCTTGGGTGTGTTTTATCAATCACACACGCATGCAACACATTCCAAAAATCGGCGAATAAACGAATTGGCTTGATTAACCTTAAAATATGACATTTACAATTGGAAAGGTCAAAGCTGACAGCTCAAGTTCAATTGGAATACGACTTCTACAATGTATAAAACATTCGCTGTCTCTGTCCACAAGCCATTTTGAAAGAAAAATTGTGAATGCAGCACGAAAAATATTGACAGTTCAAATCAAATTCTCGCTCAAATGACGTCTACAAATTTGAAGCAACATAATGTATATAATTCGCAGGCTCTGTGAGTCTACCAAAAATTAGGATGTCGATTGTCATTTCAGTAGTTAACCTACAAACTACAACTTGAAACTTAAAACTGACTAAACTCGTGAATTATTGCAATCAGAAAAAATATGTTAGAGTTCAAAATGAATATGCTTTCAAACGGACGGTTCATATGGACAACATATTTTAACGGATTAAATAAAAGTTTCTGGAAAAAAAAAACACGTCTGTGCAACTAACATAAATATACACCGATAGTTAAACATTTTTTCAGTCAACTCAAAGCACCACCTGCGGCGAGATAATGAAACCAACACCTGACAAAACGTACCTAAGACTTTACTGCCGCTGAAGAGAGGTTAAATGAGTCGACCCTTGTTTAGCGTCTTCGATGTCTTTTGTCAGTTTAATGATAAAATATTGATGCAAATAATTGCAGCAATAAATTTCGAATGTGTGAATTACCCTCAAGCTGACAGTCGGCTTTAATGAAAAAATTACCCGATTTCGTAAACAATTTACAAACCCTTGCTTGACAATAAGGTTTACAAGGCGCTGTACAAATATACAAATAATCAGGTAAAGTTTTCCAAGCTTATTTTCTATTAAACTTATCCATTGTGAACTAAATTAACTGAAAGCAATGTACTAGGAGACAATTATTTTAGCAGGCGTTTGTACGGATATCACCATCTACGCTAAAATGCCTATTTTACAAAAAAATCCGTTGGTCATCGAGCCAAACTTTAATGAGAGTACACCTCCCTAACCTTAAATGTATTAGAAGTCACAATTTTCACTTTATGATACTTAAGCTGAATATGTACTTAAATAAATTTTTCAATTTCTCAGTTCCGCGATATTTTGTTCAAAACAATTCGTTAATTTCGTCTAAGCAAGTGAAAATGCGTAGTTTGGCAATAGGGCGCAGGTCATATTTCACATTTTTGCCAAAACATAATTCCCCGTGGTAACAGTGGAATATGGATTTGCCGTAACAATGGCAGCGATCCATTGCCCGCTAGATTGAGAAATTTCCCTGAAAGGGATATTTCACAAAAAGTGCTAGACGTCTAGCGCAAATGGTGAAATGCCAATTTTTTTTATACGGAGTTTGACATGTCGCTAGTCATCTAGCGGGCAGTGGAACGCGGCCATTACCTCTGTCTATTAGTATTTTTCCTTAAACAAATGCCACTTTGCAGACCATCCTGTGTCACTATACCTCTTCTTCTTGTTTCTAATCACATCTAGTACATTTTTGAATGCAATCATATGTCCCCCACTTAACTGACTTCTCAAGTGTCAACTTCCCAACCCAGCAACACAAACCAATTGGCCATTTGAAATGAACTCATTTCGTATGCCTAGTATACCCACTAGTCACCACTTTATTTAAATCAGATTACAATACCCAATCCGATGAACATCGCCACCTTTAATTTATGCCCCAAAACGGAGTAAGAAGATTCAGATAAAACGCCTTCAACCAAGCAGTCCGTCAATCAGATCCACACTAGTACATGATTTTATTTTATTTTGCCACTCAACTAAATGTCGCCCTTTCGCTGTCATCGCCAACTTCATGTGTCCATCACCCGCCATCATCGCCCACCAAAATTCAAACACGGAAGCATTAGCCACCGAACATTCATTTCGAAATCCCTCCTCAATCAAAAGGGAAAGTCCAATCGTTCCACAAATCAAATCAAACAGAACTAGCAAACAAAACCAAAAAACTGGAATGCATAGATGTTATCCTCCATAAGCAAATAATTGCTACCAACGATCATTACGTCAGGACAATTTGAGTACCGTTTTGTCTTTGCTCCTGCTCCGTGATATTAATCACGCTGTAAAAAAAAGATCACCCCAGTTAATACAACAAGCAGATGAGCTCGCATAAGGTGTGCGCGCATCACCTCAACTTGCGGACTACATTTGAGTCACAATAAATGAAATAAATTAAACACCATTTTAAATATTATTTAACAGCACAGCGGCGTCCACTGATTGAATGATAAAGCTGCAGTGGAGCTGGTTGTGCATCAGTTGTAGGTGCCATGGCAAATAGCTTTATGTCTCGGAACGGCACCTAACGTCAACGGCGAACGACAATGTGGTGTACCTTTTTGTGGGAGCGTTCGCGCTGCGCGAAGACGACCAACCAACCAACTACCAGACCGATCTCGATCTGAGATTACAAGAAAAAAAACCCCGAAGGTGAAGCCGGGTTCATGGGATAAACATGCAGTTTAAATGCGAGCTCCATGCCACATTAGGTGGCACAGAGAGCACACCACCACCGGCACCGACTGCAGTGTAACTTCCACTTTGTTTTCGGGTTATTAATGAACTCGAGGTTTATGTACTAAATACTTGAGTGTACTAGAGTAGGTACACAACAGTCGGAGATTGTTGCTGCCTCACTGCACACGACCAGCGAATCCCAATGCTAATTAAATTGATTGTGCGGGATAAATATTCTTGCAAGTTGTTACTTGTAACATCAAATTTTTCCTCGGAGGCAAATGAGACCTGAGAATCGATGATTGGGAATCGGTTTGTGTCTGCGCGAATTGGTACACGCAAAGCGCATTTTTTTTTTTTTTTTTGTCATGTTATCTGCATTGGTCTTGTCCGCGGAAACTTGTGTTGAAGATGTTAATTGTTTTGCAAAAAAATACGGAACATACGACAAATCGTGCTTTATTGTATTGTAAATATGAAATATCATGTAACGCCAACGGTGTAGGAAATGTTCCAGGGACTTTTACTGACAACGCACGGTGACATATTATTGCAAACTTATTTGAGACTTCCGATGGGTTTTATGCTGCTGCTACGCGACTCTTGTGCATACGCACTGGTCTCTGCGACGTGTCGGTCGTTGAATAGTTAATTAATGGATCCACTCGTCATATGATTTGAAGTGTCAAAGTAAGTTGGGTTATGTCGAAAACTTTTTTTTAGAAAATTTGATGAATTTGCTATTTGAATAAGCAATCCTTTGCGTTACTATTCAACAAAGTTCGCTCTCTTTGAGGGGATTCATACACATCACTGACACTTTGACAAATAAATCTGAGAAAACACGAATTATCCTTGCTGGTTAAAAAGACTGCGGTCAGTTTAGTTTGCATCTCTAGTTTACTCTGACTGACAGGAGTTAAGGACGACTTTTCGACCTCGGTAAGTATTTGATCTTTTCCCGTACATTTCTCAGAATCATTTCTCAAATCAAGAAGAGTGACTGAAAATATGATCTGACAAAGGGCAAAGTTAAAAAAACCTTACGAAAATGGTAACACGAAATGTATATAAGTTTCCTTTGTGAAGACTGAAGTACGTTAACTCCTTGTGACTGGACTACGAAAACGTGACTTTGTACTGTTGTTTTGTGCGTTCACATGTTTATGTTTTGATAAAGTGCCTGGCAAGCGTAAAAATGATTTGGGGGTGGGGGTTTGAAATGTTTTGTATTAGAGTGTAGACAACAACTGTCTACCTCAAATTGTAATAGTTTATAGTACAAATTTTGCGCTTTACTAACAATCATCTTTAGCGCTTAGTTTGGGTTAAGTTTAACGCGGAATATTCTTCATATGAAATTGTCTATTGTGACCTACACAATTTACGGAATTTCCCGTTCGAGTACAGGACTTAAGCCCGCATGACACTACATTTTTTTTTGCACTTTTTCACACTTTTAAAATGAAACTAGAGCAGTACGAAACATTGCAACGAAAATTCCCCATAGGAGTGAGTGCGTACACACCAACTTCATTAATGTCAAAAAAAAATGCAAAATTTAGCCTGGACACTAAAAATTATTATAAGTATCACGGTGTGTGCTTTCGAAATAAATTGTCGAGCTCATTTTTGTTACCAAATGTTTAAGAAAACAAATTATAAACATTAGAGCTTTCTAAAAGTAAATGTCAGGCGTGCGAAAGATAACGAATGAACGGAGCGTTGTGAATGCAACTCAGATATTCCACTACTAAACGTTAGAAGCTGGATGCTGCCAAATGCATTCAATACAAACCATTTTGCTGATGGACATCAAATTTAAAGTTAGAGGCGTTTTTCAGTGCTGCCTATACATTTGTATTCTGAATTTAATGTGCTGTCAACTGAACGTCAGTTCTTGCTTTGCCTTCTTAAACATTCACTGCGAACAATGGGGACGCTCGGATTTCTAGTTTAGTAAGTCTGACAGCCGACTGACCTGATGTTTTCCAGTCAAATCTAGTTAAGAAAAACTTACCTTCATACTGAGTTGACGTTTCGAAGTGTCAAAATTCGCGAGAACACAAAAACAATTCTAGTTGATTAGTCAACGCTTTCGTATACCTAAGCCAGACAAATCTGGTTGACTTTTTACATGAACTAGGTATCCAAGCGTCATAACCACGTTTCCGATTTGCAAGAAACTTCAAAATATCTTCCAAAGCATTGCATGAAGCAAAACTACGTACACATACTTGTGGGCAGCTTCTGAATCATTCGTTTACTGTTCGCAATGATTAATATCGACTTTGGCGTCTTAATTAAATCAAATATCACTGAAGCGCTAATGTTCGTTGACACTTTTAAAATAGCCTTTTGCAAATACTAAGAGTTCTTTTAGGTACGGTTATATTTGCCCGCGCATTTATAAATAAACTCAAACGATTAAATCTGTCATTTTATGCATAAGCGCCATTTAATGAATTGCACATTGTTCGTTTTTCTATATCCAACCACCGTTTAGGACTGCAACTCTCTATAGGCACATAGACACAAGAAACGTTTTCATAAATAATGCAAATTTAATTCAACAGTTATTGCAGTTGCATTTCACGCGCTCAGATCAATAGATATGTGTCGGGTAATTAAATTGTCCTCTTGCACAATTAAGATTAATGTCGCAACGTGCGACTATCTATGTGGATGGACCAAAATGAGAAAAATCCAATTCGCGTGATATCCCACTTGGGCAATAAATTAAACGATTTACGATGCGCATCGAAAACGGATATAACTACTATTATTAGACGTCGAAACAAGTTCTGTATCTTTGGCTCATTTTGACCAACTAAATAGGTGCGAGTCTGTGTGTAGCTACGACTTGTATATGTTGCAAACGAACACAAAAACCAATTTCAATAAATCTGCAATCGATAAACGCAAGAAGACGAAACACCAGGTTTAGATCTTGTCACAGTAACACATCACACACATGCAGAAAAAAAAGAAAAAAATGTCGGCATAAATTTAACCGAAACTATCGCATAATTGATTTCAGAATCGAATCTCGCATAAAGTGTGCATATAAATATATTTCTCGAATGTCTAAATAACCGGCATATCTCAAGGAGAACGTGCACGCAATTCCTTCTTGCATAAGAGCGGGCTGCTTCTTCTCAATACTGCTCTGGATGAAAGTGCATTTCAGCTCATTAATGAAGATGTTCTTCACAGAATGCCTATCCATCTACGAACAGGGGGAGTGAAAAACGAAATCTCACGAGCGTTTTCTCTTTGGAGTGGTATAGTCCAACTCCGGCCGCAGACGCCATGTAAATTCGTTAAATTCGTCACGTAAACGGCGCGCGGAATGCCGCAATTGGGGAACTTTAGTGTCTGACTTTTGGCCCCGTGTATAGTGTGTTTTGGGTACACAACAACGACCGCTGAGATACTACCAAACAGAAACAGCCTGTCTGCTTGTTAGCACACCGAATACCCTAGTAGCGACGATACATTACAGAGGAGAGTCCTCTGTGCTTTGATGTTTGTCCGTGCTCTATGGTGTAATAGTTAAAGGAGCTGTGCGGCTAAATGGTGGCATATGGATGGCTAATGATGCAAATACCGGCGAACGAAGAAGATGATATTTAGTGCTCTTCTACTTGAGTTTTCTTAATTGGCAGGTTATTGATGCCATGTGCGTTATGTTGCCTTCGGTGGGAACTGTTCGCTTTGATAATGGAGAAGATGCTTCGGTGCATGGCTGCCTGGCAATATGGACAACAACATTGTTGTGCTGATCTTTTGCAAGGTGTTCTTACAGTATATTTCCCCATTCTGTCTGTAGTACAACCTTGTGGGAAACAAACGGCTGGTGCACTCAAAAGTGAGGTTATATCAGTGAAAGTGGCGGTGGAAAATGTGTCCCTTGAAGGGAGGTGTCTGTCAAAATGTTGACTGCATCTGAACAGAAGGAAGAACTTTGTGTAGTTTTTTTGTCTGCGTAGTTGCCGCATCTTTTCAAAAGAGATATCTTACGTAACGACTTCAAATTTGTACTAAAATCGATTTAATGTCCGTACCAGAAAGTTGTCCATTCAAGGGAGGTGTTCGTTAAAACGGTTTTTACTGCAGAATCGAAGAAGCAATTGGTAGGTGCTTACAAAATTTTACATTATTCATCGAAATGCTGTCACAACTTCTTTCAAATCGTTGCAGGTTTTTTGTTTATGCCCTCTGGCGTCAGATAATTCGGTTTACTGTCTTTGTTTTTGGTTTTGTTGACTCCTTTTCGAGTAATCAACATTCGGCCTAATTTATTGAACACCTATCTCAGCAAGTTAATTAGACGAATATTCAATAAAACAGTTCAGAGTCACATTTCTGAAAAAGTGTTATAAACTGGTACAATTTGTTATTTGTCTAGAATTGTGTTCGCTGCAAATTAATGACGCTGACAGAACTGACACCCAGAAAGGTGTCAAAATGAACTTTACTCCGCTGACATTTCTACTTGGGAGAAATACCTAATGCGAATCTCGAAAGTGTCGAATTGAGTGTAGTTATTGTTGTAGCGTGTTGAACTTCATACTTTACTATGTTTTTTATAGAAAATCATTTCTTATTTATTTTAAAATGTCATGTTCAAAGTGTCCGTACCAGCACTCTATTTAATGTTTCGAATCTACATAAATAATCTGCCCATCATTCTCAAGTTCAAATCATATCGTAGGTATACATTTCAATACTGTTGCTAGAACCTAGGACAAAGGGTGGAATCTCTTTTTCCCAGACGGATGAGAACGAAATACATATATAAACTCATTACGCAAACATATGTGCCGTGAAAATTTCTAAATGTCAAAGTTGTTATTGTTTTTTTTATATTATTTTTCGCTTCTAAATGCCACTGACTTTAACGATTCCCTAAGGACATCTTGATTGTAATTTTTTTTTTTAATCCCTCGCTTGGTTGTTCTTGCTTGCTTGCTACCTTTAAATCTTCCCAAACGAACGTAGTTGCTTTAAAATAATTTCCTAAATGTTCTGTTTTCTTTTCAGGTGCTTCCAGATTATTAAACACCACCCTATTATCACGCTTCCCTTCAGAGGACAATACTGAGGAGGTGCAAACAAATACAACAAAAGCAGAATCGCCAATTAGCGATCGAATCAATTCAAGAGTATTAGCCTCATCAAGCATGTTACTTTTGCAACCAAATGTAAGTACTCTAGGGAAATGATTATCTCAGTTTGGGGGGTTGCCGGAAATGATCAATGCGGTAACAAATTGCTTCAGAGCCTGAGATAGTTCGGTGCAGTAGTCATTCAACAACTTTTTACGATACGGGACTGATATTTCAAAGATGTGCTCGGAGTTTAGTTTATTCCTGCGACGACAATGAAACAGACAGAATATTTCTTTTTGAAGTGACAGTTCTTATGTCGCAGTAGGGTAAGCAAGTAAACTGTCAATTTCCCACTAAACCTGTCAGTAATAGGTTTGTTTTACGTGGCTAGCACTAGTGCCCACTAGTGCGCACCGAGAAGTGTCAGATAATTTCCACGCCTGTCAAAAACCCTGCACAACCCTGAAAATTCGACTTCTATATCGAACGCAAAATGTTGACCTGAAGTCTGTCAGCTGTTGATATTGACAAATATTTATCTTTTGGTAACACTTTTTCCGGTTTATTGTTAAAAATGAGTGAACTCAATTCTGAACTTGGGTTTGCCGTATTGCAAATAGTTGATAAAAGTGTTCGTAATGTAGATGACGAGTTTAAAAATGAATGACAGCAAGCGAAATGACAGCAAAACTCGGCACTGAATTCTTGCCCCACAAATTAACTGAGGTCAGGTCAGGGCACAACTAGGGTGCCCTAGAAGCCATGTCAAACACAGGTTTTCAGTACCATGGCGAGCTTAGTGCGATATCGAACGTATTAGGATTAATCCAGTGCGCACTAGTACGCACTAGGGCCCACGTCAAACAAACCTAATGTGGTTTCGACATAACCCGCAGCAGTGGCGATGTGTGGCTGTGTGGATTTATTTGAGATAAAAACAAAAAACAAACACCCTGTGTGCGATTCTTTTCAGACCTATTCACTGGATAGGAACGAAAGAATTGATAAAAGGGTGAACAAAGTATTTGCAAAGAGAAAAATGCACATTTTACTAATTTACAAGGACAATAGTTATTAAATCTATCAAAATGTTTTAAGAAAGAAAGAAAACACTATTTGTTGACAGTAACTCTGTTGCCAACTTAAGATTTTTTCTATTTTCTTTTCCCAAGCATTTCATTTCATTCTATTGGGGACGTTCGGATTCCTAGTTTAGTTAAGTCTGACAGCTGACGGACTATATGTTTTTATACCCTACAGAGGAAGGTATATTCACTTTGCCAATAAATTTGTAACGCCAAGAAGGAGTCACCGGAGACCTCATGAAGTATATATATTCTGAATCAGGATCACATTCTGAATCGATTTAGCCATGTCCGTCTGTCTATCTGTCTGTCTGTCTGTCTGTTGAAAGCACTATAACGCCCAAAGCAATCGACGTAGGTGAATGAAGTTTTGTGAAAGGACTTCTTTTATCGTCGTTAGGTTGGTATTAAAAATGGGCCATGTCGGTCAAGTAGTTCTGGTATTTTGCATGACTTGTATGCAGTGGAGGGTATCAAAGCATCGGCCAGGCCGACGATAACACTTTTACTTGTTTTTATTTTTTATTGGCCCATAGTGGCCACGTGAATAGTTTTTGCAGTTGACGCTTATGGAGGGGAAGCCGACAAATGAGTCTCAGTTGACATTTTGAAGAGTCAAATTTCAATTGTGACAGGCTCTCGAAAAAGTGCCAAGTTTCGACTTAAGTCGGACCACGGGAATACAAAAACAATTCAATTTGCCTAGTTCGGAAACGTAGTCTAGTTGACGTTTTGCACAAACTAGGTATCCGAACGCCCTGAACGTCGATTTACAAAGACAGACACTCACTCTGTAGAAGCAGGTCCAGATGTCATTGTTAATGGATACAATAAAACTGAATGCAACGATAATTCCCATTCGATTCACATAAAATATATTGTTAAACAGGTTTATATATGAATTCGGCAAAAATTCAGCAGAACTTTTTCCGTTCAAGGTGTATCACTCTCAAAACTTAACCCGGCTTACACCAGAATATTTTTGTCGTTTTTATTGATTGAGTGTAAATTTTGCTTCCTTTTTCGAGGGCAGATCTTTCGACCGAAAATAGATTTAACATTTTACACAGTTTCCAAAATCTCTTTGGAAATATAACCTCAATTTTGTTCAAGCGTCAAAAATCCGCTTCCAAACGCGAAGGTTTAAAACTTTACATATCTGGTAATATTTATAGCACAATGGTGTTGCCAATTTCGAGATTGCATACACTTAACAAAAAACCACCAACAGATGGCTCTAAATATTCCTGTCATCCAGTAATCTTATTAAAATATGTAGTTTCATATTCTTTTCTCTAATTCTATGTCGTTTCTAAATGCGCCTTTGATGAGTGGATGTGTCGCAGAACTTCGAAGATTTCTACCAGAGTTACCACTTCTTTGTATTATAGCTAGTTACAGACATCCATAATATTTTCAAACACTTTGCTGGAATTTCCTTTTCAACAATTTATTACTTAAATTAGCGATGGTGATTCCTGATTTATAGACAGGCACACGTCTGCCACTCGCCTTCCCTTCTATGATCTTCTGAACCATATTTAAGAATAAGGATGCAAACTTTTTAAACTTTATACTCCTTGAATCACGTTCCCCTGACGGACTTTCCCTCTCGCTGAGTTTTTCTATACTTAAACCACTTAGATGTACCGACCTCGTGAAAGCGTATCATAATCAGGTACATAACGCACACATAACTTCCACTCCAGCACACAACATGTCAAATTCACAAACGTGTACTGCTATGAAATACCAGATCGAACAGAAAAAAGAAACAGCATGTGGAACCCGAAAATAAATATCTTCCCAACAAAATACAAAACCCATCGGCATATCGAACCGTAGCTAACCGTCACCAACATCAGGTACCATTGGACGTTTTGTTAGCAAACAAATCGCACATTAATTGCATTTGCATAGACCACAAATAATTGTTGTTTCTACAGTTGCTCAATTTGCACGCATAAATCCTTGCACCACCAGCAGGGGGTCATCAGGACAGTATATACCACATTCGAGTGAAGAACCGTGACTGAAATCCACTAAATATATAAAATTGTTTAGTGTCCTCCGAGCTCGAGGGGTGAGTTGCCCAGTTATCTATATTTGTTTGTGGTTATACTTTCTTACCAATTCGTACGAAGGCACACACAATATAGAGCCAGTAAGGGTTAACGAACAAGCAGGGGATTGGTTCATTTCCGGCGCATGTTTGAAAATCACAGCACTCACATGGAACAACCTCCCTTCTGTGGAATTCCGCATCTGATTTTTTTATCAGTCCAACCGCCAACCGTCTTTCATTCGTTAACTTTTGTCTTATCGTTACAGAGCTCCTTTAGTTCTCTTTCTCCCTTCGATAATTTCTCTTCGCAACAATCGCATTTGTCGCCGAGCGATCATCACCATCAGCCTACGGAAGGACAACTGATAGACTCGACATTCAACCAACTGTCCGATCTGTTCTTTCCGGCCGATTCGAATAATTCGTTGTTGTCGTCGTGCGTCGATACGCAGGCTAATTCAGAGGTCCTGAACGGTTTTTGCGGCAGTCCACAATTGCAAGGACTACAGCATCAGCAGCTGCATCATTCTTCGTCAAGTGAGACGCTCATTGGAAGCGGCGGCGAGGATATATCGAGTTCGATTGAGAATCTCGCCAAATTAACGTGTCCCACTCGTCAGAAGCGACTGTCATCGATTCCCGAACAACAGGCTCTGTCGCCGGATCCGTTGTGCTTTGATCGGACAACTCCGCAGGAAATTGGCTTGCTGAGTCTGCGTTCGAGCAGTGATCCTGCAATCGCGTTACACAGCTTAGAGGATCGCCAGGGAAGTGTCAGCTTAGAGCCATTGGCTTTGTTGTCGACGCCACCGCCAACAGCAGCAGCACAACTCACATGCGGCAGCTCACTGCCTAGTTTTCAGGAAACCTACTCGCTAAAGTACAATCAAATGCCCAATCTGAGTCTAAAAATGGATGAGGATTGCTTTAACATTACCACCGCTGCATCGCATCCGCCAACGCATCATCATCTACATCATCATCAGCAGCAGCAGCAGCAGCAGCAGCAGCAGCAGCCGCAGCAGCATCCCCAACAGCAGCAGCAACAGCAACACCAGCAGCAGAACTCTCAGCAGCTACATCAGACGCAAAATGCCGGCGGTGTAGCATCATCGATCTCAGCGTACTATCATGGACACTTTGCTAATGCGGCCACTATTCATCATCCGTTGAGTCCGTACGAGTGTAGTGCACAACAGCAGCAACAGCAACAGCAACAGCAAGGATATCCAGAAGGATTCTATCAGTATCATCAGCAGCCAACACAGCAGGTGAGTGAGTGACAAACTGTTTTCGTCTTCTTTTCTTTGCAAATTTGTTGTCAAAGACGAGTCACTTAAGTTCGCGCAGTTTATACAAATTCCGTGCGCAAATTTGTGACATTAATGACCCTTAAACTGCTTTTTGAGAAACGATCGAGGTATACAGTGACTATATTCAATTTGATGGTTCAGGCAAAATATGTAGGCGTTCCTTTAAATGTCAACCGGACTTTTTTTTCTTCTCACTTTATTTTCCGTCGAAATTTTTACGAGACACGAGACACATTTAACAAATCCCGACGCACAGCATTTTGTTAATGGTGCGATCTTTTTGTTTGCATAATTTCAATTTGCATTTGAAAATAAACCCCCAGATCACCCCGGTAGGTCCAGAGGAATCTGACAATGACGCGGAAGATTTCTCTCAGTTTTAACAGAAAATGGCCGCGTTCCATTTATCGCTAGATGACTTGTGAAATTTCATTTTCAGGGAAACTTCAAACCCAAAATTACCTCTCAGATTGGAAAAAAAACGGCGAAACAAATCGAGCTGTCAATCAACTCCAGACAATATTTGAAAAATCAAACCAACGGTAGTTGTGAAGTTCGTCAATAAAATTCGGAACAAAGTGAAAGAGTGAAACTAAAGTTTTCCATTGGAATCGTTTTTATTTTAGTTAAAGAAACGAAGACTAAACCAAATGTCGTTCTTGTCTCTGTAGAGCTATAGTGTAGCGACCGTCAGAGTTATTGTGTACTAGACATCTAGCGGCCAATAAGTCTGTCATTCGGTTATGATTTCTTCTTCAAAAATGTCGTCTGTCCAGTGTTAAAGGTTCAGCTCTGAATTTTTTTTAACGAAAACGTAGTTTGTTTCCAAATAATATATAAAACAAGTTGTTTACCGCCGGGCACAATGCTTTTGCGCTGTCGTACAAAAAATACGACTTAACCAATAATAACTCAAAACTTTCTGGTCTAATGTTGCTGGTTAACCATATAGTACAATCTCTAAGCAAAAAGCCCAGGAAAACACACAAATGTTTAGGTTTTTTTCCACTGTCCACTTCACGCCTGACAAACAGTCGAGGGTACAACTGTCCTCAAAATGCTTCTCAATGAATTGTAGGGCCTTTCCATTTGCCCCAAAAAAAATAAACCCCAAAGGAATGAATTTATTTGTGAGGCAGCTTTCCACTATTAAAGACTGCTTGTGTCCGGAACGAAGGACCAATGTTTTTCTCAAGCAAAAAGATGTCTCTAGAAATTGAACTTTGAGTTCGAATTCTGTGCACTCGTAAATCAACCTCGCCGTTGAACAATCTTTCAAGTTCGTCTAAGCAGCTTCTTAAAACAGGCAAACAGTTAGCTTAATATGATTTCTCTCTCATCATTTGTTTACAGCTGAGCGTTCTTTCCCCTCATTTAAGATGAGATCATTAACCACAATATGTGGTGTCGCATCTGTCTCGAAGGACCAATCCTTCTATATGAACATACCCCTTCTAGGAGAAATAGAAATTCAACTTATTTTGCGATCTTGGTAAAAGGAAGAGATATTTTTGTATTTGCAACCTCAGATTTGACATAATCTTCTATGATTTTAAATTTAAATATATGTAGCATCTATTTTTCCTTTCTACTTCAAAATAACTTCATTATGGGTCGATTGGTTACACTCCACTTCGTCCCTCAATTCGACTATCTGGCAGTTGCGAAATCTCCGAAAACGAGAAATCAATGTCTCTACCTAGCGTTTTTCAAACGTTGTTTAGTAAAAATATTAAACAAGATGAACCGGCGAACTTCGTACAGCCTAAAGTCCTGAACCTCTCTATTGAACGAATGAAACTCGTTTGGATATGAAATGGGTTCAAAGACTTCACCAATCGATTTTGGAGATCGACAACAGCGCCACCTATCGGGTACAAAACTATCCTATTCTTAAATCTGAAACCAACCATGCACATCCACAAAATGTCGTTGAAATCGTTTGAGTAGTTGCGGAGATTGACAACACCATTATACACCATATGCGCAAAAATCCAGGTGTAATCACTAAATGGCCTACAACTCATGAACCAATACACAAACAAAGACCGTATGTACATAAAAACCTAGGTATTGACGTCACCTTTCGTCTGAAATTTCCAGAAACAAAATCAGTTAACGCATTACAGAGAACATCAATTTCACGCGACTCATTTCTATATACGAGTATAGATAGATAGATGAAAAACGAAATGTGCCTATAGCGCCACCTGTGGAGAATTTTCCGAATTTTATTTTTTCCTAAACCATCCCTGATTCAAGACGAACAAAACAAAAGAAAAATCATTCAAATCGGTAGAGT
The DNA here is from genome assembly GCA_948293265.1 of Cheilosia impressa. Taxonomy (NCBI): domain Eukaryota; kingdom Metazoa; phylum Arthropoda; class Insecta; order Diptera; family Syrphidae; genus Cheilosia; species Cheilosia impressa. Next base: position 23,250,757 of record OX411884.1, read on the forward strand.
CGTTCTCGAGTTTTTACCAGACATACGCACAGCAATTGATTTTATGTAGATAACTCGAAACAAGATTGAACATAAAATTAACCTTCTGGGCGCCAGTTTCGTGGCATAACAGTCATATGTCGTTTTCCATTGGACAAAAAGAAGCGTCCGGGAGAGTCCGGAATCGAAAAAATGCTGTTCCATTGGCACAAAAATACTCTTCTGGTGATTCTGAGAAGAGAATTTCGCTTCTCGATTTGAAGTCAGAATCCACTCAAGAAGCACTCACACAAGTGCAGTTTTATGTATTTATTACAAGTCGGCTGACAGCAGCCATAGATTATTTTTTGGCATTTCACCAATACTTTGGTGGATTCTGTCAGAAGCAGTTTTGCTGTTCCATTGGATTTCAGAATGAGTGGATCCCCGAGTGAAACCAATGGAAAACGACAATAGTACGTTAAATAGGAAATGTCTATCCTCACAAAAAAAACCTTAATAGGTATGTTGTTCTTTAATTAAAGCGGCATTTGCACTCACTTTAAACGCAGTATAGTTGAGGCTGAAATGATGCGGGGGCGTTGTGGACGCAAACCATGCTTTGCCGTCGGAGTTTGGCTTTCTGCTTACGAAGTTTTTCTTTCCGTCTTTAAGTCTCGCTTTTTGGGCACCAAATGTGCCTTATTGTCTGTGCAAAATCACAAATCCGATGTTCTAAATGATCTCAAATGAAAAAGCTTATGGCTTTTCTGACATTCGAGCTCTAGCTCTCCGTTTAAAAAATCAACTCAATTAGCAAAACTTAGGTTATAGGCAAAATGATGTATGTCCCTTTGATTTGTCCCCCAACAAAAAATGGCCAGACAAGCTTTGGGCTTTAGTTGGTCTACAGTAGAACCAAACATGTCTTCTCATTCCCATACTGAAACTAACTCTCCCGTTTGATTTCTTTCAGGCGTACACCTCAACCCATGAACGGTATTCACTTCCAACGTTTCCCACCATCTCTGAGCTACAGGCCTCGGCGACACCACTTCGCCGTGCTTCCCTGCCCATGCAGCGCTCCGACTCACCGGCCAGCAGTCACAGTCCGAAACTTCCGAAAATGGGTATTCTCAAGGCGATGGCCAGCGCTCCCAGCTCAACGTCCAGTTCGCCCAGCTGCCAGAACAGCAGTAACTCCAGCAATGAAGTGCTCAGTAGCCGCATACTGCATCCGACTACATCTCAATTGTGTGCAGTTTGTGGTGACACAGCGGCCTGCCAACACTATGGCGTCCGAACATGTGAGGGTTGTAAGGGATTTTTCAAACGCACCGTACAAAAGGGTTCCAAATACGTCTGCCTAGCGGACAAAGCCTGCCCCGTGGATAAGCGACGACGCAATCGATGTCAGTTCTGTAGATTCCAAAAATGTCTTGCCGTCGGCATGGTTAAGGAAGTGGTGCGAACCGATTCCCTCAAAGGCAGACGTGGTCGGCTACCGTCCAAACCAAAGTCGCCACAAGAATCACCACCGAGTCCACCGATATCGTTGATAACTGCGTTGGTGCGAGGCCATGTGGACACAACACCGGATCCCTCGTGTCTCGACTACACTCAGTACAAGGAGCCCGTGCTCAATGAACCTGTGATTGGAGAGGCTGAGAAAGTGCAGCAATTTTACACCCTGCTCACGTCATCGGTGGACGTGATCAAGCAGTTCGCTGATAAAATACCCGGCTACTCAGATCTGTGCGCCGAAGATCAGGAACTGCTCTTCCAATCGGCTTCACTCGAACTTTTCGTCCTGCGACTGTCTTATCGAGCACGAGTTGACGACACCAAGATGACATTCTGCAGTGGCACTGTGCTCCATCGAGGGCAATGTCAGCGATCGTTTGGCGAGTGGCTAAATGGAATCCTCGACTTCAGCAAGAGTCTACACAGCCTAGAGATCGACATTTCGGCATTTGCCTGCTTGTGCGCTCTTACCCTGATAACAGGTAGGCACGCTTCTGTCCATTTTTATCGGGCTTACTGAAGATTTTCTTTCTTTTTGTTTTCTTTCAGAGCGTCACGGCCTGCGCGAACCAAAAAAAGTCGAACAACTGCAGATGAAGATCATCGGCAGCTTGCGCGACCACGTAACCTATAATGCCGAAGCCCAAAAGAAACCGCACTACTTTAGCCGACTGCTGGGCAAGCTGCCCGAGTTGCGATCCCTCAGCGTTCAAGGACTGCAGAGGATATTCTACCTGAAGTTAGAGGACCTAGTACCTGCCCCTGCACTAATAGAGAATATGTTTGTGGCAAGTTTACCATTCTAGATTTACATACCTAAGCAAAATTATATTATATATTTTACTACATTACATAGAATATTGAAATTTATACATTTTATTGAATATACTATATGGTTTATCTTTCATCAAACAAACATACCAGTGATTAAGTTCAATTTGAGTACAGACATGTGAATCTCAATCTTTATATGTATATAAAACAATTTAAGGAAGAATTGTGAACAAAAAAAGGAATATGTGAACAATTAATTATAAGTATAAGACAAACAAACAAAAAATAAAAATACCAGAGACCTGCATAACGATATACACACATACATAAATATTTTAGTGTTTTTTTATAAAATATTTTTAAAAGCTGTCAATTATTTCTAATTGTTTGTTGTTTTCCTCCTTTTTCTTTGTATGTCTGTGTACGTTTTTAAATAGAAGATAATGTTTCAGTTTGTCCCTTCAAGAGTGTATATAAATATAAACAAATATTTCAAAGCGACCATGTCCTACTGTGGATTGTGCACAATATAAGAAAAGTGGATTCTCTCGCGTGAAATATGCTGATCCAGTTCCAAGAAATAAAACTAAATTCTTACTATTTTTTTTTTAATTGTTATTTAGCATTTTACTTAAGCGTTTATCTGGGGGATTTTGTTGAAAAAGGAAAACAATTATTAAACATGTCAAAAAGTACCTCCCTTGAGATTTTTACTATATGCTCCCAAAGCGTATATAAATGTAGCTTTGACAGCAAAAGATTGACAGGCCACCGAGGGAGAACAATAGGCCTGTTTTTTTGAGCTTCGATCTCAGCAAAGCAAAGTAAAGTAGGATTTTCAGCACGCAATTACAACAACTACGCTCTACTTGACACTTTGAGACTCGCAATAGTTGTTGTAATAAGTGTGCCAAAAATCCTACTTTACTTTGCTTTGCTGAGATCGAAGCTCAAAAAAACACGACTAATATGAACTTCAAACAAACTATTTGCACAGTTCGAAACATAATAAGTTCTGTGCCAAACTTAACCTCACTAATATATTTACCGTAACGCCTCTCAGTTGCAACGATTTTTCTTATGATTTGTGGAATGCGTGGATCGTGAATAAAATCTAACTAACTGATAAAATCTCTAAAGTCCTTTATATTGTAAATTTCACCAAACTATCTATTTGCAGCTTAATTATTTGAGCACTTATGTGGTATTCGATTGGGCGCTCTCAGAGCACTTTTTTTGCTCTCAGAGCAATTTTTATGTTCGTTTGGTACAAAAAAAGCAATCTTTTTCAGATTTCAGAGCACTTTTGCGAATCTGGATATTTTCTCAGATTTGCTTCAGATTTACCAATACACGTGCGTTTGAGTTTGACAACTAGTGGAGTTTGTTTACATTTTAGTGAAATTTTTCAACTGCAAAGAAACGCATTCCATCGGGTGGATCTATTTTTGTTAATAATTTATGTACAAAAGTTTAGAAATCAATCCGGGCGAGCATTTTGAATGTTTTCATATAAAATTTAACCAGTGAATAGAAAACGCTTAGAAAAGTGTGGAAGGCTACACATATTGCAGTCGCACAAATATCAACAAAAAAAAGAGCAAGTGACGTTTTTGTGTTCGATTAGCCACACGAAATCTGAAATCTGAGAGCAAATCTGAAGAAGCCCAATCGAATACCACATTAAACTCGTATTTAAATTTACTCAAGCTAACAAACGTCAGATGGCATACACAAATTTTACGTAACTCCTGAGCTACCGGTTGATAACCATTAGCGCGGGGTATATTAATACGAAGGCAAAATTGTAGGTTTATGTAAAAAAGAAACAAAGTGTAAAAAGTATACTTTCCGTTTTGCCAATTCATCAAAATGAGTTAAAGGCCCCTTTGCACTATCATGGAAACTGTACAAATTCGACCGCCATAAAACTGATCTGACTTTCCAAAGAATTAGTGGTTATATGACTGTTTGACATTAGGACTGTGTTTCATTTAAAAGACATTTGAAATGTATATACACGTACATTGTTTTCAAATTTAAATTTTTTAAAGTCACAGTGGCTTTTAAACTGTATCAAACGCTATGATCTGTCAACTGATTTAAGAAATCATAAAATGCTTACTTTAATGAAATATCACCTGCGTGCTATTACCGTGTAACGTGAGCTTTAAAATAACTTAAACGTCAAAAGTGAAAACCACCAGAAAGCGTTCTACGGTCTCAGCTGTTGGAATGCAATAATGATGAGATTTTCAAAATAAACTACTGGACGAAGACGTTCTCCTAGAACAATGTATGCCATACAACGTTGTAGTTTATTTGGACATAGAAAGAAACATATTTTCTTATTTTTGTTAACCTTAAATCTAATTTTTTTTTGGAATGAGTGCCACATAAAGAAGCACGATAATTGTACAAGTCATCTCATTCCAACTTCATAAAATAACACATTTGTGATGTTTGACAGCTGCAACGACTGTGCTTGGTCTTCCGCAGAACGCAAAATAATAAAGAAATGTGTAAGGAAATTTTGTTACTAACCATGCAATGCCATATCAGAGATAAAGTTTGATCGTCGAAATAAAGAGAAATTAATAACTCGACATAAATCTACCATTTGAGAAAATATACCCACCTTGCACTCAAACTTTTCGCGACAAAAGCCAAGCATACACGCACCTGCGTTCTTGGCGAAATAAAAAACACCGCCCTTAACAAATTTTAACAAATTGTTTTCAACAAATAAGGGGAGGCTTACATGGAAATTTCATCACACTTCATGTGTCAAATTAGTGCATTTATCGCATCAAAGGCAAAGCAGCAACGCATACTCGCGGGTAGGACTGACTTCAAAGTTCACTCGAAAGGTTGAAAATTATTGTCCTCACACACACGCAAACACAAACAGAGGAAACTTCGTCGCTCCTTCGTGACTTGTCTGCGAGCCTATTTACAAGAAAGTGCCTAGCCACCAGTCAATCAGCAGTTTGTCAGGTAAATTGGACAATTTGTCCAGTGCCGTAAAATTGATTTAATAAATATTTTATTCGCAACAAAAAAAAACATCAACAGAGCACGGTTTGTATTTTTGTTTTGTACTTGCCTGCATCGTCATTCGTGAGGTTTTGTAATTATTTTCTTTGTTTCTTCTTTTGTCCTGAATTGTTTTTCCTCATAGATTTGTACCTATGCCTATAACTGACTGCTGTGTGTGCATTTAGGGTTGTTTTTTTATTAATACATGATTAAAATCGAAACGTGGGGTGGAGATGTACCTTAGCACAAACAGAAGTGAAACTTTCTCATGACAGTTAAAACACTCACCGTCGGATTTTGTTTGTCAGACCTGGGATAGAGTGCAAAGAAAAACTGCAATACGTCCCCTTTAATGAAAACAGTCTTCGGTTCTGTTTTGTTGCTTTCAATTGAAAAAACTTAGCTTTAAATATAAACATCTAGTCGACTTAGTTTTAATTTATTCTTTTTGTTATAGCTTGATTGGTATAGGTATAGGTATATAAAAATATATCGGTGTTTTTCGAAACGAATTTCGATCTCAAAATTTATCCAATCGCGGCCATTAAATGAACTCTGATGTTTTTTTTTTCTACAACTGTTAAGTTTTTCACAAATTAGTTTTTGTACATATAATTTCTTTTGCTTGGAGCGAGTTTTCAGCAGAAAACAAAACTGGACGAATGAATTGTGATAGAATGAAAAATGGCAACCGGAAGCTATTAAATACGGTAGAGAAACTGAACGAGGCAAAGCCTCACTTTTTACAATTTTTGCTTTTAATCAGTAACAAATTAAGCATAAAGGAAAATAGAATTGAGTTTGCTTAAATTATAGTCTCAAAATTCGGCATTTTAAAAACATGTTCATGATTTTCTAAAAACAAGTCAAAAATTATTAGATAGGATTATATTGAATCGATTTTAAATGGAAAATAAATGATTATACAAGAAAATATTTACTATTATTTATAGAAAGATATACAAACACTATATGATGATGATAGTTATTATATTATATACATATATATATATATATATTTATAAACCTACAAAAAGAAATCTTCTTAACTAAGTGGTCGCCTTTAATACCCATTTATTAGAAAAAAAATTAAAACTTAACTAACTATACACACCTACGCCTTAACGTTACATTACAATAATCGTAGCACTAAATGTTGTTTATGGATTTTGTTTTAAATTAACTTGAATCTATTTTTTAACAGATCTACTTACAACTCTTATCTAAAGCATATCGTATTTAAATTGGTCCTTTAAATATATCATCATTTAATTAAATAATTTAAATAGTGTTGTTTTTAGTAATAAAACTAAACATTGAATGTAAGCAACTTGAATAATATTTATACGTGTTTTCAATGTTGTGAGTGCCACAAGTATTTAACTATTTTGCACAGATAATTGTTACTTATTTTTAAATATGAGATAAAAACTAATTTTATTTTATTTAATGGATGTAAATTATGTGACATACACTCGGTTTTTTTTATGGAATATATAGACTATATGTTTTCACAAAATACTTTTTTTTTCATTGTAAAATCGCCATCCCAATTACAAATACCTTAAGCTTACATAGAAGAAACGTCCTACACAGTTCGGGAATGACTGTGACATGCACTCCTACATTCACTAATTTCCCATAAACAATAATTGTCGTCTATTTCCGTCATCTCTATAAAAAAACTTACTGTGTAACTACACAAATTAAAATACAAATAACTTTTAAATGGAAAACTAACAGTGCAAATCTGATGTGTGCTCCTACAAAATTAAAACAAAAGCAACATAGAAATAGATATCCAACGAATACCTTTAGAATTAAAAGAATTCATTATATATTTACACATTATTAAGTATAAATTTAGAAAGTTATATTACGTAAAGAGAACTATTTGTTGTTGAATTTTTGTATATTTAATTTTATTCTATATAAAATAAAGGATGTAATAATGTTTTGTTGTTTTTTTATCTAATGTTAGTTTTAAAATTCGTATATATAGAGTTATTTTTTTTTTAATTTTGTTAAGTGTACATTTTATTTAAACAAATTTAAGCTACAAGAATCATAAGTTAAGAATAGAAATGTAATATTTTGTTTCCTATGAATTTGTGGTGTATTCTTTTTCTAAAAGACAAATAAATATTAATTTTGGATTCCAGTTAGATTTGATGTGTTTTTAATTCTTTTTCTAAAGAAAACATTGACTGCAAGCCATCAGAAAGGTAATCTACAAAAGCAAGGATGGCTGTAAAAGTAATTGAAAATATTTGTAAATACAGGGTGGGCTAAAAGAAGTCATCCGATGTTGTTTGGCTCTCATTTCTTTTCTAAATGAAAAACTTCGATTCTGTTTTTAGATTATGTTCATTTGAACCTTTAGAGTTTTATTGGTCAAGTCGAGCAGATGATATCGGCCAAATGGGCGCCGTCACAATTGATTGCCATACGGATGGCTTCTTTTGGCCCACCTTGTACTTGCAAATCAATTTTCAGTTGTCCAACTTTACCGAACGCTCGACAGTTGATCATCCTTTTGTCAAATTGAATTGTCTCTCTTATAGGGACAACAATTTTGGATTTCTGTACTGCAGGTCAATTTTGATATGAGAATCCCAAGCGACAAGATTTGTGTGAAATGGTTGACGACTAGCACCAGGCTATATAAGAGATATTATTTTGGTATTCAAAGAATAGGGTCATTTTTTGAGACAAAAGATCGGATGTTTATTTCATAATAAAAAGGAAGGTATGCCGTTAATAATGAAAAACAACATCAGCCAAATGGCCGCCACGAGCACGCATACAGGACCATATCTTTTTCATGAAATTTTCCATAACCAAATCGCAAAGGGGCTGCCCTATGTCCTCGATAGCCTCACGAATTTTATCTTTGAGGTCTTGAATCGATGCTGGGCTGTTGGCGTGGACCTTATCTTTCACGTGGCCCCAAAGGAAGAAGTAGCAAGGTGTTAAATCACAAGATCTCGGTGGCCAATTGTGATCACCTCTTCGAGAGATAACACGGTCCGGAAACTTTTCCCGTAAAAGATCAATGGTTTCGTTGCTTGTGTGGCACGAAGTGCTGCCTTGTTGAAAGTAAACGTTGTCCAGATCAATACCATCCAACCCCGACCATAAAAAATCAATTGGAATGCCCAATTCCAAAAAACGACGAGGAATGGACAAACCTGGGTTTTCTTCAACACAGCAGCAATATACTCAGTTGTTCTTGAGCGACGTGCACGGGTTTAATTCTTCACATCACTAACTTGTCCCAACAGCCCGAATTTTTCCACCAATTTCTGTATTGCGGTCCGACAAGGTGCTTCACGACGACCAAAAAATGCTTTATGTCGTTTTCCATTGGACAAAAAGAAGCGTCCGGGAGAGTCCGGAATCGAAAAAATGCTGTTCCATTGGCACAAAAATACTCTTCTGGTGATTCTGAGAAGAGAATTTCGCTTCTCGATTTCAAGTCAGAATCCACTCAAGAAGCACTCACACAAGTGCAATTTTATGTATTTATTACAAACAGTTGACAGCAGCCATAGATTATTTTTTGGCATTTCACCAATACTTTGGTGGATTCTGTCAGAAGCAGTTTTGCTGTTCCATTGGATTTCAGAATGAGTGGATCCCCGAGTGAAACCAATGGAAAACGACATTAGTTTTGCGAACTGTGACTGCAAGATTTTCACCATTTTTGTGGTGAATTTTTATAATTTCAATGCGTTGTTGAAGCGTGTATCGTTCCATTTTTTGTTATACTTTCTACTTGTCAAATGTCAAAGAATAAAAGCTTCAAAAGTGACAGCTACCGAAATAGCGGGTCATTCACAATAACACCTCTCATTGGAAAACCCTTTATATATACGCCGACGCCATTTTTATAGCGACTGTTTACTTTTTAGTTTTTATTGGCGATGTTGATTCAAAATAGTAGGCGATTTCTCAATTGGTGTTCACTGAGATCTAAACCATTCCGCATAAAGCATTTGTCGCCCAAGACTCGGGCATGAACTCTCCGGCGAAGGAAACTCTTTTTTCTGGTTAACTTTAAATGAAAGAAAAACCATTCGCCATCGCCTGGGTTGCTAGACAATTGTGAAATGTTTAAAGTCATCTTAATTGCACAAGCACAGTTTAGCTTTTTCATATTCGTCGCAACGTTTTTCAAAAACAAAATCGTACTTATTAGACTTTTTTTTTATATTTTAGCCCACAATAATCAAAATTACCAACATTGAACTAATTTCTTTGAAATGGCCTTGCATGTATGGTTTTCCCAAGAAAACAAGGCTCTACCATCCATAAATAAGGTCATAAAGCATAAAATTAAAGTACAGGCATTTGCAATTAAATGAGAACTCTCTGAGAAGTTTATGATATGTATATGATCCTTTTCCAGGAACTAATAATTATTGAATATTATTAGGACACGCAGGTATATTTAAGGTCTTCAATAATCCGTTAGGAAATCCCTTCAGTTTACCTGCGCTCATATTTTGAAAAACTCGTTACCTAACCACAACTTTACGACTCGCGAAATAAAATACAGCGTTGCGAACGGATTTTCATTAGTTATCGAGTTGACATTGTAAAATCAGGACGCTATTATAAAGACCAACTTTTACCAAAAATTAAATTCGTTTAAGAAACAAATATAAAGATGGTTCGTACGAGGGTTCGTAACAAGAAACTAAGCCAAGCTGAGATCGATACAATTCTAAGTCTAAGCAAGACGGAAATGAGCATCATAACGATTGCCCGAAAAGTCAACAGAAGTCGAAGCGCAGTAGTACACTTGATAATGCACCCAGAGAAATACGCTCCAAAAACCAAACCAGTTCCTTTTCTGACTGCGCTTGATGTCCGTGCTCTTATGAGAGCTGCGGCCAATTCAAATCTAACGGCAAGTCAAATTGCCCAAAAAGCTGGCATTACAGCGGACGTTTGTACCGTGGATCGACTTTTAAAAATCAGAAAAGTCATCAAAGACAAGAAGCTAACAGATAGCGCGGCGCAGCAGAACCACCAACAGCATCGCAGTAAAAACCACTTTAAGCTGAAAACAAAATGGACAAACGATTGGGACAGCGAGAAGTCACTGCAAGTACCAACGAAAGAGCCAAGTAATGCGGGCTAGCAAGGGGGTGCTAATGTACCGCTGAAACGAATTGTCATTCCTTAATTATAGTAAAACTATTGAAATATTATATTACTCTTGAGATAACACAAAAAACGTGATTAATTTGTGTGATGCCTCCATTATATATTTTTGAATATAATAATTAAATGTGATTAAAAAGAAAACCAGTTGTTTAATATTATTCTAAAATTATATGTTGCTTTTTGGCAAGACGAGAATTTAGTGTATAGAATTTCAGGTTAGGTTTTGGACAGAATTGGATATTTAATTTATTTAATTTGTTATTATCGATCGCAATCGCACAAAGTCTATACACGTACCTACTCATAAAAACTGACAGAAAAAGAGAAAATTAGCAAAATAACGAGTAACGAGTAGCTCCTCTCTTGGCTCAGAGAATTTCAACCGGCAAGTGGTGATAAATATGTCAAATGCACAAAATTACCAAGAAAAAAAATTCGTCTTAAAAATCAATCTGTAAAAATAAAAAAAATTCGTTGGCGGTCGAATGTTCTCCTAGATCGTCTCAAAAGGTACCTAAGTTATATATTTATTTCTGATATGGATTAGTTGTCAAAGATGAAAGTGGCGAACTATCCACTTTTCCGTATATTTTCCGCTCTCTGAGAGAGCTTTGCTTAATTTTTTGAGTTTGGCAAATTTGTAGTGTTTGGCTCGGGAAAGTACGCGAATAGACCTATTAGGTCTGTTTGACGAGGGCCCTAGTGCGCACTGGGTTAACCTTAATGCGTTCGATATCGCACTGAACTCGCCCTGGTACTGAAAACCTGTGTTTGACATGGCTTCTGGGGCACCCTAGTTGTGCCCTGACCTGACCCCAGTCAATTTTTGGGGCAAGAATTCAGTGCTGAGTTTTGCTGTCATTTTGCTTGCCTTTATTAATTTTCAAACTCGTCATCTACATTGCGAACACTTTTATCTGCACTTTTGCAATACGGCAAACCCAAGATCAGAATTGAGTTCACTCATTTTTAACAATAACCGGAAAAAGTGTTACCAAAAGATAAATATTTGTCAATATCAACAGCTGACAGACTTCAGGTCAACATTTTCCGTTCCATATAGAAGTCGAATTTTCAAGGTTGTGCAGGGTTTTTGACAGGCGTGAGCGTGGGCACTAGTGCTAGCCACGTCAAACAAACCTATTATATTATTATATACTATGTTCCCACCAACGTGATTTAGCCGAAGTGATTTATAAATCACGAAAGGCATCTCCACCGAACTTTACGTGTTTAACTGTGACATTTTTGTCAACTTTCGGACCAAATAGTTTTTTTTTTGTTTTTTTCTGTTTTGCTGCCATACCTGCCATGAATAAAAGAATTTTTGAATGTACGTAATTAATAAAAATATCAAAAACTCACCGAAACACGAACAAAATTAGAAAATTGAATTTGCAATAATTTTTTTGACAGTTTTTTGTATTTTTTGTACCCACAAAACAGCGGTATGCGCATACTAATATTATCGCCCACTATAATACATACTTAGTGGTTAAAGTGTTGGACTACTTAGCGAGGGGTCCCAAATTCGAATCCCGAGAAAACCCAAATTGCAACATAAGGTTTTTTTCCACGGCGCCACCTTTCGCGACCGTCTGACAAACATGCGAGAGTATAACTGTCATAAAAGAGCTTCGCAATTAGCCGTTTGGACTCGGCATAAAACTGTAGATCACTTCTATTCGTCCCAAAAATGAAAAACTCACACAAAACGAATGGTTGTGAGAAGCTAGGCGCAGGGTCCCTCCCTACGGACCTTTTGCGCCAGCTATTTATTTATTTTTTTATTTAAGGTACATACTTATATGTTACGTATTCAAAATTCAATTGCGCTTCTTCAGATTCGCTCTCAGATTTTTGATTTTGCGTTTCAATCGAACATCAAAAAGTCACTTGCTCTTTTCTTTGTTGATATTCGTGCAATTGAAATATGTGTAGCCTTCGACACTTTTTTAAGCATTTTTCATTCACTGGGTAAACTTTACATTAATGTCGTTTTCCATTGGACAAAAAGAAGCGTCCGGGAGAGTCCGGAATCGAAAAAATGCTGTTCCATTGGCACAAAAATACTCTTCTGGTGATTCTGAGAAGAGAATTTCGCTTCTCGATTTCAAGTTAGAATCCACTCAAGAAGCACTCACACAAGTGCAATTTTATGTATTTATTACAAGTCAGTTGACAGCAGCCATAGATTATTTTTTGGCATTTCACCAATACTTTGGTGGATTCTGTCAGAAGCAGTTTTGCTGTTCCATTGGATTCCAGAATGAGTGGATCCCCGAGTGAAACCAATGGAAAACGACATCAAACGCACTTGCATTGGAAAATCTCAAGCAACTATGCGCACGAGTGATTCGCCCTATGATACACAAGCAATTTTTTCGTGCACACGAAAACGTTTGAACGTTTCGCCTTACAGAATGCCGACCCAGATAACAGAGAACTTTTGCGAATCTGGATTTTTTCTCAGATTTGCTACAGATTTAACAATTTCTTTTAAACCCGTAGCCGTAACCCCCACGAACCAACCTCAAACGATGGTGCTGCACCAGATTTGGCACATAGACTGTCCCCATCCCCGTGTTACCTTTATTTATCAAATAATCTAACAGAAGAAAAATACATGAAACATGTGTCGAAGTTGAATATTTTTTCTATATAGACAGAAGATCCATGCTGGCAGACAGAGAATTGAAGCAGGTGCATTCGGTGACACTGAATTTATAGTCTCAATAAAAAAAAAACTCTTAAGTGGCCTCCGTAAGTCGAATATGCACATTTCAGCATAGGAACCTAAATGAGACAGACTTGTATATCAAAAATCCTGTTTTTTTGCCACCAACGTTTGCTTTATTTGAGGACCTCTTTGAGTGGAACAAATATTTGCCATAGACACAAAAATTATAGCTGAAATTTTAAGGTCTGTTCCCTTACTTTTAAATCTTACGAATTTGTACTAATTCTTATGAATTTTACTCAATGTCGTTCCTTAACTCGAAAAATTCGTAAAAGAGAGCGTCATTGAGAGAGCAAGCTACTACCCCTCCACTGAGAATCTTGCGAATTTTTACTCAACAAATTTCTTGGTGTAGAATTGAAAAAGCTGTCAGTCACCTTTCAATTAACAGCTGATTTGAAATTTTTTGTCCTATTTGACATATGAGTGCATTTGTTTTTATTTATTGCTTATTAAAATGGTATCAAAAGGCGGCAGAATGAAATTGAATGTTCTGCTTAGATTCTATTTGAAAATCGCGACGAAATTCTACTTTGCTGTAAAGAGTAAGAAAGGACAATCGCCTCCAAGAAATTTGTAAATGCCCTGTCGCTTTTTTCTTTTCTCTAATGTAGTTCAATCAGTACAAACTTATCCAGATAAGTATATGTACATGAAGAAGAAGTTCGAATAATTTCGAATCACTTTCATCGCTAGGGAGATGAATCAACTAATTTCGTCAGTAAATAAGCAAATTCTTCGAGTTTATACGAAATTTTAACGACTTTTCGTAGCACTTTTTTCGAATTTTTGAATTATGTATCTGTCTTTATTCGTATTTTACTACAAAAGCGTTCCCTAACTTTTTCGTAAGTGTCTCTCTCTGTGAGAGAGTCAGAGTTTGACAGTCTTTTCCATTTTACTACAAAAGTAAAGGAACAGACCTTTAATTAGAAAATCGAACCAAATCTACTTGTGGTCTGTTTAATTGAACAGCTACAAAGTGAAGTTGTAGTCGCATGCGCACTAAAGCTATGAAGCCTCCGAATTAATTCAACATTGTTCTAGTTCCCTTTCGATGGAAGGAGTCAGACACAAAAGCTATATTAGGAACACACCACCAGAGAGGTTCCAATACGAACTCCTGCTGTCAAGTCATTTCCCATTTGGCTAAATACGCAGTGTGAACTTCGGAATTGTCGAGTAGAGTACCAGTTCCCAGTTGTTATAATTGCGTGCCGAGGATAGATGTTCAATAAAACACTTGCAGAACCAAAGTTCAGTCGACTGAAAGTCCTAGTCGATTCCCAACAACTTCCTCATCCCCCAGAGGTCTTGCGTCTCTAATTGTTGCGGTAATTTCGTAGTACATTATGTACTTGTACATGAAAGCAACTCATAGCAGCGAGATAGGTAGTCACTGAAAAATCAAAAGCCAAAGCACAAAATAAAGATGACACGAGTTTTTCTTTAGTGTCACTGGATGACGTTTATTTTAGTCAATTCGCAATTTACATACGTTTGTGGTATATATATGTGGTATTCACTGTGCACGGAGTCACGGAGAGCGGTACACTCCACCAAAAACGCGCACACTTTTGGGTAAGTAAGTTTATTTTTATTTAGTTCCTACTATGTGTGTAGTACATACGATTACAAATATTTCATATAATTCAGAATGAAATAGAAAATCTCCACCGAAAAAGGGTGTTAAGGGGGCCTAATACTAACTTCAATATTGCAAGAGAACAGAAAATCATAATTTAATTATATTTATAAACAAAAAATAAAGGAAATACTTTTAAAGTATCTGCTCGAGAGGAGAACTTGCTTTTTGTTTTTTGTTATATGAGAAAGATCGAGGAGTAAATATTAAACGATGCAGTACAGTACATGATGAAAAAGAGTTCCTGTGGTGTGCTACGACGTAGTGTGGCTGAAAAAGAGTCAAAAAGTTAGTAAACACAATCTGTATCTTACCTTGTGGGTGTTTGTTTTTGTGTTTCGTTGGCGCAATTGTTTCCGCCGGATTGGGAACTATTCAGCTGGGGATTTGGGGGTTTCGGGCTTAGAGATATAGCAAGGTGTTGTTTCATGTTTGCAGTATACGGCCACTGGAAAACGTTTCATGTTCTTCTTGCTCTGGGTTATTCAGTTTCGTTTGTTTTGTCCACACTCTCTAACAATCTCTCTAACAACGATTAGTACTTCTTGAATGCACGGCGGTTGTTGTTACTCCTATAGCCACCACCGCCGCCTCCGGATCCGGCGTTGCGTGATCTTTGGTGCCGGTTGTTGCCGTAGTTTTGCACTTTCGCCGAGTACTTTCCTGACGGTGGAACGTAGACCTTCTGGTCCGAGCTGGTGCGCAGTCTCTTCTCGTCTGAATTTCCGTTCTCGTTCTTGCCGTCGAATGTTATGGGGGCGTGGCGTTTTGAACTGATCTTATTCTGAAAAGAAAGGAAGCAGTTTGTATAAGAAAACAGTTGAAATGTTATTCAAATCTCGTATAACTTACATTTTTTCTTGTCACCCAGGAGAGTTGGATGTCTGTCTTGAAACTAGGCGGTGAATGGAAGAGATCACGTATGAGCGCACTAATGTTGGACGTTGTCTTCAAAGCGGTTAGCTTCAATTGATGTTCCTCTGACTTAAGTTCTTCTGAGGGCTTTCCCTTGACTGCTTCCTCCAGTTTCTTGATATATCTAAAGAGCGAAATTCCACAATTACAATCCATACGATTACAATTTAGAGTCAACTTACCCTTGGGTTCCTCGTGCCAGATACTGTAATCTGGATCGGAAATCCTTCAATTTCTCCGGGTCGCTAACGAAGGCCAAGCCATCGGGATTCTTCTTGCCCAAAATATGCAGGGCATAAAGCAGACATTCAGCGTGTGAAAACTGGAACGAGGGCGGGGTGGCTAAGTCATCGTCGGTCAATGAGGGCAATGGCATGTACTCCTAAACAAAAGAAAAGCACAAACAACATAAGAACCTAAAGGAAAAATGATCAATTTGAAAGTACTTACACGTAGAACGGTGTACACGGCATCAATTCGGGTCGGTGCATTCTCCAGGGTATCACAGTAAGCGCACATCTCGGCGAATACTTTGAGGAGACGTAATTGAACTTGATCTTGTTGGACGGCTGTTGCAATCATATTCCAAGTGCTTAATGGTAGCAGTTTGTCGCACACAAAAACAACGAACTGTGTAGATTTGATTGTTGACTGTAAGAAAAGGAGGCAGAACAGAAGATTTACGGTCAGTGACGGATCGTAGAAGTAGACGAATGTAGCAGTAGTCAACGATGGATCGCAAAAGTAGAAACTTACCGAAAAATATGGCATCGCATGTGTGGCGCATTGAATGAACCGCTCAACGATTTCGTCCTCGATTGTAATGGCGTCGATATCAGCTCCCAACTCGGCCTGCTCCGTTGCCAGATTGACTAGCTCTGCGTGACCTGTGATGGTTGTGCCAAGCTTCGTTGATCCCAAGATGTTCATGCACAAATGGAACTCCTCGGCGCTTACATCCTGCAATGAGAAAGTTCGTTACCAATTAGAGTTGGTTCAAAATATGCACAAAACGAGAATCGGAACAAGTAGTTTTAAATTCAAAGATTGATTGCAAAATTGATTGGCGAATTTTTGAGCTTATCACGCGCAGATTTAAAAAAAAAACATGGCGAATAATAATGAAAACCATCATTCAACTCACCTGTAAAATCTTCTTAATCTCTTCGATTATAAACTCCTCCACTTCCTTGGTGACAACAGTCGGTCCCATTGCGAAAAGCTTGCTAGCGATAAACTTGAAGCATCGCTCTCGTGTGGTTTCCTCGCCAGAGGCGATTTGTGTAAAGATTCCTTGAAGAGCCCCCTTAGCGTCAGTCTGTTAGAACGAAACAAAACAAAACAAAAACGCACATTAATTGAAATGCCTCGAAGAAGCAAATTCCTGCCCTAAAATTACCTTCAAAATAGTCTGCAGTGATGCATTTACTGTCTGTAGCTCCAATGGATCATCTAAGATCAGCAGCTGTGCAAGTGTATCGCCGATTTTAGCTGTAATACCAACAGTATCCTGACACAATTTAGGTAGATCCTTAATTGCTTGGCGACGAATCTAAAAAACGACATCACAATATTCAAACAACTGTCACGGAGTAAAATTTTGAGTTCACAAACTAACCTGCATGTCATCATCTTCGCATAGATCAAGTTGAGCATCTATAGCCGAGTCGGCTAGATCTGGGAAATGCTTGAAAAATTTCCCAATAAATTGTGATGCCAAACGTTTCTCCTTCGATGTCCCTTTGACAGCTTTCAAGATATCTTTGTATTCATTTTCATGCTGAAACGAAAAGAAATTATTATGTTTTCGTTATTTATTGAGATGGAAAAATGAATGCTGCACCTCTTTGATTTTTTCACCAGCTTCGGACAAAATGTCATAGCATTTGTATAGATGTTCGATGTTATCCATGACTTTTGGTATTTTTAATAAACTGTTTGCGAAAAACTTTAACTGAATATCAATTACTTTTAACACTACTTAAATGTTTTCAATGTGAAAATTATTATATATATGCGCGTACGTATACTCCTTTAACGAATCATCAACGATGTGAGATGTGAGAAGGGCGAATGTTGAATTGATGACAAAAATTTTTCTTTTAATGGCTTCCGTCGATGCGGTGTGCGAGCGAGATAGATATATGTTTCATGATTGTCTCTTTCCTCAGAAAGAGGAAACCTGTTTTTTTCAGTTGGAAATGCGGTTTTCTTAACTTGATTACGTGTAAGGTGTTAGGTAATTATAATGAGTTGTAATTTAAAAGTGCATTCAGCCGTCAATGGGTGAATATTCAAAGAAATTTTATATATAAAAATTATCAATTATTAAACAGACACAACCAAATCCGATTATAAAACAATGAATGAATTTTTCTTTTCTTTTGCATTCATTTAATGAACTTCTAATAATGATTCTTGTTTGATAAATCTTTTTAAATCGCCCTTCATATTTCTTTCTAGCGCCGTTCGAGTAAAAAATAATGGGAGTGACATGCTTGTGGAACATTTACGCAGGCTTGTTCAACACAACATCGTTTCGAACTTTTTTTGTTGGTTATTCAATAAGATTCTTATCATATGTCTTAGCTTTAATTAATAAATGGAAACTCAAAGCAATGTTTAGGAACGAAATATTGTTTATACCTTTGCTATGAAAATATTTGCAGCAACAACATACTATGTATTTGATTTTCGCTGTTGCTTTTGATTGAAGTGGCGACTTTGTAGTAAGTTCAGAACAACTAAGAAGAGATTGTTTATAATACTTTAAAAACATACCAGTCTTGCATTTCTATGGATCTACAGTCGGTTTCGTGTTGGTTACCCGCTTAGTATTTTTGTGTTCCATTGTATTGAGCAAAATAGTTAAAAATATTTAGGTATATGTAGTCGCACCTTAACTGGACGATCGCATTCGCCGCCTCTATTTTTTTACAAGGTTCATTCCGATAACGCCTCAAAACAAGTTTCGATTTGACAGCCCTTACAGTTTGAAAACACAACCTCACAAAATTGTTTATCATAACATAAACAGTAACACGGAATTTAATTTGATTCAAATATCAAACAAAAACGATGATTTATTTAAACAAATCTTAAAGAATAATTATAAAATGCGACAAGGTAGGTTGAAGAAATGTTTTTATGCAGTAAATTCAACTCACAATCCATTTAAAACAGCTAAAAAAGCCAAAGATGCTTGCGATTCTGAATCCTGTTCTTGAGATCTTTATGTGGTATTCGATTGGGCTTCTTCAGATTTGCTCTCAGATTTCAGATTTCGTGTGGCTAATCGAACACAAAAACGTCACTTGCTCTTTTTTTTTGTTGATGTTTGTGCGACTGCAATATGTGTAGTCTTCGACACTTTTCTAAGCACTTTCTATTCACTGGTTAAATTTTTTATGAAAACATTCAAAATGATCGCCCAGATTGATTTCTAAACATTTGTACATAAATAATTAACTAAAGTAGATCCACCCGATGCAATGCGTTTCCTTGCAGTTGAAAAATATCACTAAAATGTAAACAAACTCCACTAGTTGTCAAACTCAAACGCGCGTGTATTGGTAAATCTGAAGCGAATCTGAGAAAATATCCAGATTCGCAAAAGTGCTCTGAAATCTGAAAAAGATTGCTTTTTTTGTACCAAACGAACATAAAAATTGCTCTGAGAGCAGAAAAAGTGCTCTGAGAGCGCCCAATCGAATACCACATGAATCTCATATCGAATGCTGTGCATTATATTCTCGTCGTTAGCTACCTCATCGGAAAGGGAATCTACATCATAATCGGCCAAATATGCATTTGGATCGGTGGCTTCTTGCAGGCAGTCGTAATATTTCTAGAAGAGCTATGGCTTTTTGTGCGTGAACTCCACCTTAGTATCAACGACATGTTCATCTACATTGAAAACTCTACAAATCGAGGAGTAGGTGGTGTGTTGGATGGGTTCTCATTGCTCGCCGCTGAGATGGGACGATTCTTCACCAATGGAAAAGCGCACTCGAAGCTAATGGCATCCGCTTTGGGCAGGTGGACTTGCAACTTTTTCAATGTTATTCGTGGAGGGCTGCTACTTATCGCTGACTCTGTGTGGTTCGTGGTCACAATCATACCAAAAGCTCTACTGACAGCGTTCATTTATGTAGGCGATCTGATAGTTTTTGGAGTATACGGTGCTTGGAAATTGTTGCTCAGCTTTGCACAAAACGTTATTGATGAGCTGTTGAGATATACAATAGCTGTAGTAGTAATATTCATAATTTTAAGGAATAGGAGGCGCATGTATAGAGCTACTAGATTGATGACAATACGAACTGTCCGAACAGCAATAAGTGTAAGTCGGAAATTTATAATTTGATCAGATGATGGCTGTAACTAATTTTGTTCGTTTTCAGTGGATCCGGGGAGTTTTTGGATTTCTTTTCGTCCTTCGTTCGGCTCAGCCACCACCCACTCGCAACCAATTTATCATTCGGAGACATGAATTGTCACCGAACTCATCGTCAGTACAAAACAAAGGCAACGAATCCAATTGCTGTGTTGTTTGCCGGGATCGTCCCAAGTGTGTTTTACTGCTGCCATGCAAGCATCTTTGCATGTGCGAGGAATGTGCACAGTTTATTGCCACTATGAGACAGTCATTTTGCCCACTATGTCGGAGCACGGTACACAAACAGTTGTCGGTGTATATTTAGCTAAGAGGAGCTGCCATATTTTTGACTAAGTTCAATCAGTCTGCCTTTTCCCTTAATTTTGATTGTGTACTTTAAGTTTTATTCGTAAAATAAATATAGTCGCACACCAGTTTTATACTTGAAAGCGCTGTAGTATTTCAAATTAGACCAAAGACAATATTCGTCCGATCAGCGACTTCCTGACTGTTTGGTGAAGAAATTTACTTTACTTTCGTAGGAAAATCCACACCAACTAAGGGATTTGTAAGATTTGTGATGACCGAAGAGACAGCGAGGCCAATAATGCGGATGGGACTGAGCGGCAAAATCGGCAGCAGCGAAAGAAAACACGATTTTGTTCGAGTAGTCCAAGTGTACAAAACAAACTAAATATTACCATTATGTATATATTCTATTGCGATACATTTAAGCGATTAATTTATAACAATTCAATGATTCAAATTAGATGATGATGAAGTTTTTGAAGGCAATATACATGAAGTGCTCCAACATTCCGCTTCCTTTCAAACAGGAAGAAGTTTTCGGATTGGGTTCCTTTTGGCGTTCGAATGTCGGCAACTGACACTTTGCCATCTTTACCAGGAATCGTTTTAGTGACTTTTCCAACCAGTGGAAGATTATCCTTACGCACAATCACCGTTGTAAAGAAACGATGAAAAGATTCTGTTGACACGTTAACCATTTCTATCGCTGTTGTATTCGTCGGCTCAGATTTTCCCAAGAAGAGTACTGATGGCAAGGCTTCTAAGGGCCGTTTGCTGATCGATGCGACTCATAGCGAACTAAGTTCCACATAAACTCTTATGTGACAGTTTATGACCTGAAAAAAGTAGCCCATAAGTATTTAAGTAGTACTTAAATCGTTAAGAGTCGTATGAGCAAACGGCCCTAAGTCATTGGGGTCTGTAGAAAGCAAAGAAAATAATAGTTCGAAAATCGCGCGAATTTTGAACATTAAATCCGAATATTTCTCAAAATATTGATTTGTCTGACAAATAGAAAACGACATTAACGCCTAAATGCCGTAAAATCCCATAACTCAGTAAAAAAATTCATGCAGAGCCAGTTTCAAGTCGCGGTACAACTTTTCTGCGCTTTTTCTCTCTTTGTGAAGGTTTTTTGTTTTGTAAAACGATAAAACCGGAAAGCGGTTTAACCGAAAATCGGTTTTATTTTCAAAACTTGCGGGAAATCGGGTTGGTGCGCAGGAGCTGACAGTCAATTTAATATTATTCTTGGTGATATAGTGACAACCATCAAGGAAATAAAATTATTTGCCACGTAATGATTTCGTTGATTTTTGTAGCTGCGTTGGTAAGAAAATGTCTACTGTTCCCTTCAACAGTTACTGTATTTATTATATTGAATAATTAATTCTTATATCTCCGTCACTAATGCACAATTCTGAACATATTAACACTTTTTGTCACTGCAAATGCACCGCTGACGACTTAATTCGCCACCAAAACATCTATCGCGTTTGATATCGATAAAATAGCGTTCGCATATGCAAAGTTGCGCGAATGTACCCGAGCGAAGTGCGATAGTTTTCGCCGGCGAACTGAGTACTAGGTATTGATATGCGAAATCGATAAAAGAACGAAGTGCATGTTTAGCCCCCTTGGCTATGTGCAGCGATATTGATTGCAAAAGCCCTCGCAACTGCCTTGATGACTTGTACATAGTACTTACACTCGGACACCTTACGCTCTTTAAAACCAGAACCTTCAACAGCCTTTCCGAAGCTGCAAGTAAAACACCGAGAATCTAGTTTGAATATCGTTATGTATATTATGAATTTATTTGTATATACGACTAAACACAAAATTGGAAACAACTGTGTTCACGTACAGATGTACATGCATGCATACGAAGGAAATGAAGAGAAACTCAAATTACAATATATATATGTATAACCCCTCCACGACGACCAAACGGGAGGCTGTCTAAATTCAATCTTTGAACCTCCCCTAAACAGAACAAGCTACATTTCGTTTGCTTTGCGCTAACTTAAGGTTGTGGTGGCTGTCTGCTTGGATCTTCAGCGCCGGGCTGTTCCGGAGCGTCGACAAATCCATTTGCAGCCGTTTGAAAGAGATCCATCAAGCCGTCTGTATCGAATACCCCATCCGGTCCCATTTGGATCGAATTGAAAAGATTCATCAGCCTTGGATCGTTCCTTTGGAGGGGCCATTCGGAGAATAGAAATCTGTATGTTGGATTAGTTAGTATCGAACTGATTGCTTCTGTGAGCTGAGGCGTTAAACCAGCTGGTGGCGCAGTGGGTCTCTGATTCTTTGCAACTTCCAAATTCGTCCGATAATACTGATTATCAGGTTCTAGTTCAATTGCCTTGGTGTAGGCTTCCTGGGCATCATCGAACTTTCCCAAATTAGAGTATGCAATTCCCATGCGACCGTAGGCTTTTCCATAATTCGGATTGTATACCAAAGCAGCTTTGCAATCTCGGACGGCGCGTTCGTTTTCACCCAAACGAATGCAGGTTGCCGCTCGATTGCAGTAAAATATTGGATTTTTTGGGTCGAATGTTAGCGCCCGGTTATACTGGATTAGGGCTTCGTGATATTTACCTTCCTTCATGAGACGGTTGCCTTCGTTCTTGATTTGTTCGGCCATTTCCAGTGACTGTGGATTTCGTTCGATGAACAACGATTGAAACATCTCAAACAAATCGATATTGTTTTCTGCTGCTGATGCTGTTGCTGCTGCAGTCGAATCACTTCCTCCTGCTGTCGCCTGTGCCGAGATTTCCTCTTCGTCGCCCAAATCGAAAGCTGCTTGCAGGCATTGCACAGCAACTTCTAAACTTTCTACGGCGTCCGCGGCTAGCGATTGGCCTTCAACTTGCTGTTTCAAATAGCCAATGAATGATTTGACAAATAGTTTTTGGACTTGATCAGACATTTTACTAATATTTTCTCGCTTTTCCCTTTGTTCTAATATTTTTCAAGCGTTGGCTACAGCCAAGATTAGATTAGCAGCAGGCAAATGTGTTCGACGATGACAGAAAATATATTTTATAAATTTTTTGACGTTTTTTTTCGAGGGGGTGGGTTCGTTTAGTTTTACAATTCAGCATAGAGAATTCATTCCCCAGGTGTGTTTGTTTTTAGCAATGTGAAATAAAGAGGAGCTGAAACCTCGAATCAGTGTGAGTGGGGTTATTTACGTAAAAACTTTTTTTCGTCGCCCCCGATTCAGTTTCAGTTCTGTAGGTTATGGTTTCATTCGTGGGCTTGTGGATCGCGACTGTATTATGTGAATTGTGAGTAAAGTCTGACAGTTCGCCGAAAGAATTTTCAATTCGCAGGCTATAATTGTAAATTTTGCTATTCAAATCAATAAGTACTCAGTTTTATTTTAGATTAGATGTTTAAATTATTCAATAAATATAACGCTTCTTGGACGAACAAATACCAATTTTCAAATCATAAATACAATTAAATTGATTTGTTAACATTTCGCCTATTCACAATTCGTACTCACGTGAATAGTCCTTCAATATTTGTTTATTTCGTTAAAATAATTGATGCATCGTTGGTGAAATGTATTGAAATTAATTACTCCACTTCAAATGTTTCAAATCTAAAAAACAATTCAAATCAAACAAATCCATAAAATTCTAGCCGACTTGAAAGCGTTCCAAAAGAACAGATCTTCAGACGAATGTCACTTCATCTTCACACAAATTAAAGGTTCTTGTCTCCACTGCACTGTAGCACAAAGGAGAGACCGACAAAAATAAATAAAGACACCTTCCTCTTGTCTTCTTGTGTGTTGTGTGCTTTTGCTTTGCTTTGTGCTTTATTTTTGTATGTGTACCTATATTTTTTCTTTCAGTGTTCTTCTCGCGGATGCAGGGCGTAGGTGCGTGCAACAAATGTGCTCTAAAGTTCCCTAAAATATTCCAAAACGGTTTTCTGCTATTTTAAAGCCTTAAATATAAGTGAAAGTTTAGAGTATTCCCAGCTAATTCAATTGAACTAAAATAAACACAAAATAGATTCTATTGTGTGCGTGCCGCCGCTGGAAACGTTCAACATTTATTCCTCCTGTCAGCTATGGTCCGTCTAACCAGAAAGGAACGTCAAGACAAAGTCGAACTCTTGGCCAGCATAAACAAAGTTGATATCGGAGATGAAAACGAAGCCACTGACAATGGTTGGTATTTTAATTCGTTTAAACTTTTATGTAACCATAACCATATTATATCTAGTCAGTTCTGAAAACATTACTGCAATCTTAATCTTGGTCATCTCGTTCATTTCAACCAAAATTACATGAATGACCAATTCCAATTGGAATTTGTTCCTGTGGAATTTCTCCTGTGTCGTGGTTTTGGTTTGCATGTCCGAAATGATTTATTTTGCGAAAAGTTGAAAAATTTAATAAGAAAAAAAAAACAAGCACTCCTTGCTTTTGTGTATAAATCACGCCGAGTAATATATTTTTTCTTCGCATTTTTTGTGGTGTGTATTTCTAGACGGATACAGACACTGCGCAGATTTCAACAATTCGGATTTCTCGGAGACGGACGAAATATTCTTGAAAGGATTGTTGCTGAGTAATCCTGCAACACCACGCAAGGACACGGTGAGTACTAAATTCGATAGTGGTGTTACACTAGTTGTGGTTGGGTGGGTGCTCATATTGTTCTATCCATTAGATAGGGATCTTATTGCTAAAGTAAATGGGTTGTTAACAGCTGGAGGTGGCTGTTCACGTAATTAGGTCATTAGTGTGGCCGATTTTAATGTGCGGTTGGGTTCATTGCACGAAATTGTAACAGGCTCTCTATCGCACACAGTTCATATTTACAAAGGAAATGGTTGCTTAGGGGGAGGCTGGGAGGTGGTGACAGTAGTGGATTGTGTTACACACCCCTTACGTCAGCCGTAGACGGTGCTGATGTAAAACATATGGTCGCCACTTGGACTGCCGTATAGAATCATATTTCAATTGAGTGAAGGTATGTGGGTAACGGGGTGACTGGCTTCCGCGGATATTATACTTTGTAGGTACTCTGCCTACCGGGTCTGAAGAGCTGTTGTGGGTAGGTGCACAAATTTGTTCCTCTACATCGCATTGGGACTGTAGTTCCGCTTGTATAGATCCTTCTCTCCTTTGGGGTTGTTAGGATTATGAATTATGCAAAATATCAATATATGTACCAATATTCATGTATCTATGATTCATAGTCATTACAGGTTTGCTGTTTCATTATGAACGTAAAATGCAACAAACCTTAAAAATCCATGCAACAATCGGAGTCACAGAGCAGAACACAATGAGGTGCTAGTATGATAGACAAGCATTGCAAAGTCAAAACACGTTTCAGGCCTGACATTCATTGCGAAATTGTTTCCTGCCCATATGGTGTTTGGCTATTATTTTGTTCTCTCAGCACGATATCTCTTCCTTCCGTGCACCTGCAAGTTGAAGATTAAACGCATTCTACCATTGCAATGACTCAACGAAGAAACGTGAACATTGATTTGAAGTGCAATTAAATGCCTTGTTCACTAATCATTTCGTTTAGTGGTTGGATCTTTTATTACGTTGTTGCACGACAGGGATTTTCCCTATCCATTGGTAATAGCTTTTGTGCCCCATTCGAATATTATTCAAAACCATCCATACGCCAATAGGTCAATTGACAGTGTTTGACGCTGTTTTAACAAACAATCCGTACGTATCTATATAGACTGTGATTAATCGGTAAATTTGTATATATAGGTAGGTACCTATCATCGGTTGTTTATTCCCATAAACTATTTTCTTTTCTTTTCGTCGGCTGACTAAATTTAGCTCATTAAGTCAGTTCTGCTCAACTGGTTTTGTACCATAAATCATCTTCAAAAAAGCTCAAAGGCGAATAACAAAAACATAACTACGAAATATAAAAGCTGTTGGAAGGTCTTTTCGCAAACATTGTTATCAAGCATTGGCTTTTAAAATATAGTCTGTTCAGCACTTGTTAGCATACCGAAATTAGTGTCCCCTTTAAATTAGTGTCAACCCAAAATTTGGTATCTGTTCGAATATGTTAAAATTTAGTCACTAAAGCTGTGTGTTCAGCGGTTAGTGTGGACTACTGACAGATAAATTTCAGGTTCTTTCTAACAGATGAACGTTTTAGGCGTTGGCATTTTTTTTTTTTTTTTGGTTTAGAGTTGCCAACCTATGAACATAGTAGTATATGGTTGCACGTAAGTTCAGCCCTATCTAGTAGTCAGCCGCTGACATACAAAGTACAGCGCAGTAGTAAAAGCATTTGTCTTACTTCCAAACAAAAAATATCACTCTCTTGGCTAACATTTTGTCTCTGTGGCAAAATCCAGGTCTTACTTCGCGCGTAAAAAAATATTAATCCGCGTACAGTTTTCATAAGTGCAGAATACGAGTGGTTTACCAAAAAAAAAATAGTGGAAGTGAATTTGTAAAAGTGATATAATAACGAATATATTGAAGTTATGTGCATATATTGATTATTATTATGGTATTGACACCTTCAAGAGGCACTAGCTGAAGCCTTAAATAACACACGAACAAATGAACGGTCAATAAAAAAAGCTAGTCGTGAGTTCGGAGTCCCTAGAGGCACTCTTCAAGACCGCACACATGACAAAGTTGTCGAAAAGCCTAGAAAAATGGGACCGAGACCGTCCTAAGTGCAGTTAGAACCAACCCTGACAAACTGGCTGATAAATCTTGCGAAATGCGAATTTCCACACAAATCGACGGACCTCTTAAATACGGTTCAAAAAATTATACAGGACGACAAAAGAAAAAACCCATTCAAAAATGTCCTACCAGGTAAAAATTGGCTTCTTAAGCGCCAACCGGTACTTGCCCTTAGATCAGTTTTTTTCTTAGCGCAATCATCACGGCAATCAGCTAATTCATTTTCGGTTAAAGATGAAGTGTTCAAAAATGTTGGAGATGAAATACAGTTCAATGCCCACCATCTCCTTTTGGTTCAGCCAGCCCTGCTCTCAAAAAACGCCTTAACTATCCAGATTTGATTCGTAGTTTCCAGATGATGAGGAAGACAATGAAGATAATAATTCCTCCAACATTCACATCTATTGCGAAGATCAACTATCAATTGATAGTTGATACTTATCAATATTTTTCTTTTTCAAATGGTATTACGATCAATTATCAATGAATTTTCATTCACAATAACTTATTTTTTTGCGTGATGTTCACAATAGCTTACATTTTTATCAATTGTATTTCGCAATACCAATATCAATTTTAATTTATAAATTTTGTCAATCGTCAACCGATTGATAGTTGATCTTCGCAATAGGGGTGATTATATCCATTGCTTTTTATGTATTTCTTTATTTTGCTTCCCATATATTGTCAGATTGGAAAACCACATCTTTTTTTGTCCAAATCATTATCAGAGCTTATTCTATGAGCTCACAATGAATTGCCTGGATTTACAGATTTTGCTCTCAGATTTCAGATTTTTCTTTCTTTGCATTTGTGGTGGTGTGTGTTTTAAAAGTCAGCTGTTCTTTAATTGCAGCCAATGAACCATGAAATCTGACAGCCAGCTAATTTCGAGAGCAGAAAAAATGTTTTTTCTGTCCAAATGAAAAACGAGCATTGCATATATTTTGATAGCTATAACGATGTGGTTGTTGCTTAAGAATTCGAATGATGACGACACCTTTCAATGTTATGCGTTTTACTCTCTAAATAATTGCCCGGTGCATAAAGGGCCCATTCATAAATGCAATATTGCGCAAGGTGTGCTAAGCAGAGAGTTCACAAATGCATGAATTGGCATCACTGCTAAGCATAGAATTCATAAATGTAGTAGTGTTTTATTTATTGCGCAATTTTGAGCGCAATCGTGCAGATATCAGAATCGTATTGCATTTGCATTACCTGTCATTGCGCTGTGATTTAATTTTTCATTTCTTATTGTTGAAATTGAAAATGGGTGATACAGATAAGTAAGTTTATATTGTGTTTATTATTTTAATCACTAAATTATACTTAACACTAGGGAAACACAAATTTGGACAAATGCGGAGGTGAAATTACTCATCACCATTCGATTTGGCTATGAGGCAGAGTCCTGTTCCGGAAAGAGATCGAAATCAACTATTTGGTCTACAATTTTGCGAGAAATCGTAAAATTTTAGTTGTTTTTTTTCGTTTATGTAATGGTTGAGAACAATCTATCATATTATTTATTAAAATGACAGCAATCGACGTAAATTCCATTTTAACGCAGTTGTTCGTTCATAAACATCTGATGTGTGCTTTGCAAGCGCATGCTTTGCAGGAATCTTTCAACTTCAATTTGCGCAGTGTTTCCTGCTTTGCAGTGCGTTTGCTTTGCAAACCTTGCATTTATGAATGGGCCCTAAATTCGGCGCAGTGGCTTAGTGGTTAGTGTGTTGGATTACTAAGGTCCCAGGTTCGAATCCCGAGAAAACCCAAATTCCAACTTAAGGTTTTTTTTTCCACTGCGCCACCTCTCGCGAACGTCTGGCAAACATCCGAGAGTATAACTATCATGAAAGAGCTTCTCAATTAGCCGTTTGGACTCGGCATAAAACTGTAGATGCCTTCCCTTCGTCCCAAAAATGAAAAACTCACATAAAGCGAATGGTTGTGAGAAGCTAGGCCCAGGGTCCCTACGGAAAAAACCAAATTGAATTGACTATATTGTGGAATAAAAAAAGAAATAGTCATTCGTTTATGAATAGGCGCCTGCAACTGTTTGCCAATCTGGCCGGATGTTTGCCAGGCGCTCGCAAAGGTGGTATGGTGGAAATCAGTTGGAATTTTTGTTTTGCCTTGGGTTGAACCTGAGACCCACCTCGCTAACTAAAACTAGTTAAGTACACTTAACAATAAGCATGTATGCCCATTAATAAGCAAAACCTACCTATAAAATATGTGAGCGAACAAATCCAACTTTCCTGTCAATCGCTGCTATCATGAGATAAATCAAGTTAATGTTGCATGCCTTGTTGGTAGGTATTCTAATTATTTTTTTCATCGACCAGTCTTTTGCTAACATCTCCTATTCCACTGGCCTAGATTTTCGTAAATCAAATCAAACAGACCCAACAATTAAATACAAATTAACCATCACTTACCCCACACAACATTGTAAGTGTTGATCAACCGATTGACCCGGTCGGTCGGCCCTAAAGATCACCGATGCGCTCTCGAATCAGAGAACTCAATTTAGTGACTCAAGATTCCTTTGGAATTAACTCGTCTGACCTTTATGTGCTACAATAATCTCCGATGACAATTAAGCGAAATTGCTTCAACGATGACAGAGAGGAACTGTGAGACTCTTGCGCGAGTTGTTGGTAATCAACTTTGTCCATAATTCTATTATGTTATACAGTCAGTCCCCTTTAAAGGCGATTTAAAGCTATTTTTGATGACCTACAATGAAATTTAATTCTAACGTTGTGCATAGTTACATACAAGTGAGGCGAAAACGACTTTGTAATGAGTCTTGTTGTGCAATCGCAATTTGGAATGTGAAAGCGTTTAAAAGAAAGTAAAAGCGCTGCTACGCCTCTATTCTAGTACATAAATGTTTGTTGGTTATTCTTATAGATAATTTTATTGTTAAATTCTGTAACTTTGCCAATTGATTGCGGGTGCTGTTTTTAGTGGTGCAGGGAAATATCTTTACCGGCAAAAACTCCACATGGGAAACAACTTCACCTCGAAGTGAAATTATTTCCCACTCAAGGTGAAGTTATTTCCCAGCACCGTTTTTAGTATCAATTTTTATTTAGTCAGTAGATACCTCTGCATCTTTGTGAGTTAAATCTATATATATAAAAGAAAGTGACATTAGTTACTACGCTTATAACTCAAGAACGCCTGGACCAATTTCGATGTTTCGCATCAATTCGGACTGGTCTCCGGCCAAACAAGAAGAATACCCAAGAAAATTCCGGAAAAATTCCCGAAAAAAAAAATTATGAAGAAAATTCATTTTCCCATACAGTTTGTATGGAGCGATTTTACGACGCCATTTTCATGATAGATGACGTTTATGTTTACTTTACGTTGTGACAATTTCTTTTTTTTTTACAATTTTTTGCGACGATTATTTTTGTACCAAATTTGTGTGACAATTGTTTTTGTATCAATTATGTTTTGTCACACATTAAAAACGAACATGATTTCAAATGCCGGTTCCGGTATTGCCAGTATATGGCGTTTTGTGCATCAAATTTTGACATCTGATTGATTTGCACAGTCTTTCTCTACTATTGTGTATGCTGTGCAGACGTGCGTTTTTGTCAAAAAAATGTTTAAGTGTTATTAAATTTTTATCGGCTTTCAACAGTTATTGTAGTTCAATTTGATTTGATACATTGTTTTGAAACGATTTTTTATGACTCTTCACGCGTGTTCACAGATAGGAAATCTAAAAGCGAATTTAATTTTCAAAATTTTGCGGCAAAATTGGGCAGGAGCGCTGGAGCTTAGTTTATGAACAACATTTGTGTAAGGTAAGGTGATAGGTGATAGTCATTTTTGTAATAGTCAAATACGTAAGGCGATCACAAAACAACTGTACAAATTTGGCATCACTTTGTTATTTCAAAGCATAGTTTTGTTGTCAGTTGTCATTTGCACCAAAAATTCAAGGTAGGCTTGAATAATCTTAATATTATAAATGCGAAAGTCAGATTGTTTCCTTTTCACGGCCGCAAACCAATTTTTTTACAAATTTTGGTACCTAAAGGGATAGATGGGACCTCTGAGAATGACATAGGCTACTTTTTGTCGCGAAGACAAAACGTGAAGAGGATGAAGTTTCGCAAGTTGGGGATAATAAAATTCAATGAATTTAAATGTCTGATTGTTTGGATTGAAAGAAGGGATAGTTTTGGACCCGATAAGTGGCGGTGTTGTTGGTATGAATATTTTAATTGAGTTACTCGAAGCATAGACAAACCATACTGAGACCCCCAACTCACAATCCTCTTGCCGCTGGCCCCCTCAGTTTTTTTTTTCAAATTCGCCATTTTATATTCCTATCGGTGTTATGTCAAATATGAATGCGTGTGACATGCAAAAACATACAAAAAATACAAAAATAAATGCTGCCAACCTCGACAAATGTGGGGAAATGTGAAAGAGTTCGGGAATACCACATTTTAGCATAACTGAATGCCATTGGTTAGTAATTATAAATTTTTTGAAGGTGAATAATTTGATTTGTGTGGTTAATAAAACAATCAAAGGAAATGTTTTACATACTAGAAATATACTAGGACAAAAATGGTTGTGTATTTTCCGCTTTTGGATATAATTAACTTCGATTTCGTGTGTAAATTTTTCTTAAATAATAAAGAAAATTTGCTCAAAATGTTTTTATTTTCCCTCAACCCACCTACATTCTTAATTTTTCGCAAATATTTTAAGCAAATGTACACTTTTTCCTAAAACAAATTATTATTCACACGTATCGAACAATTTCAAAATTAACGGATAAAATTCTATGAACGCTGCAAGGCACTTTGCCCAAAGCGGAAGTGGCATATGCAAGGTGCGAGTGTATTTGTTTCTGAAGTTACGTGACATTTGTCAATACGAATTTCTATGTAACAATACAAGCGCACTTAGCATTTGCCACCATCGAAATATAGCTTGTAGGCTAAGTAACGGGAAATCGGCCGAAGTTGGTGGTCTCAGTATTATCTCTGGTTGCGGGTACCAGCTAGTAGCTCATAAATTACAATTCCCATATAAATTCTTTAGTAATGGCGTTCATTTTTATTTTTTTATTAGTGTCACCTACAAATCGTCCTTGCTTTCATAGCCGGTTCACGATATACTGAAGGCTTGTTGTAAAATCTTAATGGTATCGTATTTCCACAGTCTTTAAAATGCTTTCAAGTAAAATTTAAACGCACCCCCGTAGTAATAAACAAATGTGCACAAGGAAGTTAGCCTGTAGACGTCAGCATAAAAAAATTTGACGCGCCCCTTGCTGCGATGTTACACAATTCGTAAGTGGTTTGGGCACCCCACCATTTCACATT
The DNA here is from genome assembly GCA_948293265.1 of Cheilosia impressa. Taxonomy (NCBI): domain Eukaryota; kingdom Metazoa; phylum Arthropoda; class Insecta; order Diptera; family Syrphidae; genus Cheilosia; species Cheilosia impressa. The sequence continues at coordinate 23,283,310 of OX411884.1, forward strand.
AAAATGCATAAAAATGAATTTTCCCAATTTGGCCTTGGAGGAACAAAGAAAAACTCGGAACAGACTGCATTTATTTGCAACTATATGTATAACCCCTTATGGATAATAAGCATGTATGGCTGTAGCACGTTACGTATCGTTGATCGCATTGCTTTATCCGAAAGGAAACCCATCTTCCATGTTGGCTTTCCAAGTTTCAACTCATTCGACTCACCCCTGTAGCCAACATTTATAAATGCCATTCAACCCATTTAAACACAAAGTTTAAGTTAATTGTGATCTATATACAAATCTATCCACTTCTACCATGCTCTATCTGTTGTGCGTGAAATGTCAAAAATGTAAACAAGCTTCTACTCCAGTGGTCTACATTCCACATATAAAACAACAACAGCCCAAAGAGAGAGCGTGAGAAATGGCTTACCTTACCTGGAAAGTGCGTTCTCCTGGCTGTGAATTGGTTTCATATTCGTTTTCGAACATCGTACCTCGTTCATACGTAGTAACGTTGTTACCTGTTTTAGCCGTGACGTGTACACATCCCAAAATAGTTAATTTAGTACTCGAAAAACCTGTTCTCACTAAAAGTCAATTATACAACGATATAAAGCCGCTCAGACAACGCTTACTCGTTGCTCTCTTTCGGTCTGCCTGCTCGCTGCTCGTGCGTCGTGCTCCTGCTGCATTACGTTGGTTTGTTCTCTGCTTTGTTTTTCGCTTGTTATGCACCAACTCACCTTCTGGTTCTACCAATTCCTTTTAAAGCTTCAGCTAACAACAGGGTTGCCATGTAATAGTAAAATGGGAACACCATTTTAACGGTAAGAAAATCGATGTTCGTTTAGATATTTTTTGCAATTGGTTTTCTTCAAAAATATCAGGCCAATTTGAAGTACATCCGTACACGATTTGTGGTATTCCGCTGCTTAAACTCTGAGATGGACACTACTGTAGGTCTTCTCCCAGCAGCTTATAACGGCATTCTGTGGCACAATCATCTTTATGATTTGTATGACATTAGAACTGGGGCTACTCCATTGGATATCTTTGTCGCAAGTACACAAATATTGCTCGATAATGATGTTCTAGGCTTTAGTGTCCAGGCTAGATAGATATTACGAACTGTCAGTGACAGAATTTTCCAATACCCATTTTGAACTAATTAGTTTGAAGGTAAAAATGATAATAAGTAAAATGTCTTTCATTAGCGACTTGACAACTTCAAACTTTCAGTTCGAACGCACCCTTAAACCGATTACCGAACTGTCAATGTCAAAATATCTAGAAAAATCAACATTTTCTTACACGAAGGAACAACGTTTACAAATAATTAAAATTTACTACCAAAATTCCGAGTCGTTGGTTGCAACGTTAAGAGCGTTAACGCAAACTTGCGACCGTAATTTTCGTACCAGTGGACAAACAACTCATAGTCTAATGAAAAAAATTGAGTCAGATTGTTCGCTGCTTGATGTTGCCATCTGCCATGTTGCCGTGCCAGTGAAACTACGTTTTGGCCGAAGTGTGGAGAATATTGCTGCCGTAGAGGAGTCCGTCGCAAACCAGCCCAAACAGTCCTTTCATGGCGTTCTCAAGATTTGGGACCACATTATGGCGAATTTTGCCTACACCCTTACAAGATTAAGCTGATTCGAGAACTAAAGACACCTCATAATATGAAGCGACGTACGTTCTCAAATTGGGCTCTGAACAAGCCAATTAATTTTTGTTTTTTTTTTTAAATATATCTCAAGTAGTTTGCATTTTATTTGAAAAAGGAAGTTGTCGAGTCCTTTATGAAAGACCCTTTAGAAAGGGCACATTATATTTTCGTTCAAGTCGAATAGTAGTTTTCGAATAGAAAGTCACAATGGTGGGAAGTACAAAAACTGGGGGCAGATTCCGTATAACAATAATCGTCGTGACGATATCGTTTTTGAAACTTTAATGACCATAAGAAGTCATATTCTGCCTGAATTCGTTTCACTATCGTCGGCTTTCATTACATTTGTTGGAAATGAATTAGGTTAAGGTCTCAAACTCGTAATTTTGTCACTCAGTTGATACTTTTGGAGGTCTAAACGATAATCGTTTTAAAATATACGGAATGAGTGCCCAGAACACGCTATGATTTGTCAACAGCTTTTATGAATTTACACAAAATAGCCTGAAGTACTACTACTATAAGTTATTTTCTATAAGAGGCCGTTTTTAGCCAGTTGCCTATTGCAAACGGACCATGGAAATATACGCAAAATAACGTGCGTGTTCCTTGATACTAGAATTTTGTACCAGATGCATTTGCATTACACCAACGGGCAACTCTGGCAATCTCACGAAGCTCTAATGACCACTAACGACTGCACGACCGCTGGGCGCTGACCGCTATTGGACAAACAAAACCGAGGGTCGTGGGTGGAGAGGGGCACGCTAAACAACATACAAATACAACATTCAGATACATTTCGTTACGAAACCGATTAATGACGAAGTCGATGTCAGTCTCTCTGGTCTCTGCCTTTGTGTTTCCATTTCATTTCAACCGAAGCCATGGTGATGGCCGTCGTTCGTGTGCTTACTACTAGTTGCTGCGCTTCTGCATAGACTACAGCAGGGAACAGAGCCGGACAGGTTTCTCTGGTTAGCACAGTTAGCCTCTGTGTTCGTGTTTCGGTATCGGTATTCGCTGTGAGGTGTGTGATGTCACTCTCTAGCTAGCAATTCAAATTCGAACTTCGAATACTTCGAGTTGAAGATACGTTTTCTTTTTGTTCACGAAAGAGAGCTTGCTAGCAAGCAAATCCGACTGAATCTGGTTACTGAGGTGAGGCCAACGTCGAGCTTTCGCAGTCTCAATTCCAGTTTTGAACCTCACAGTAATCAACTTAAAGTGCGCGTCAAGTTTTCCATTTCGTGTTGGCCACCCATTAGTACACTGGCTTGTGGATAAAAAATTAAATTTACTTATACATTGTGTGGAGTAGTTGTTGTCCCTTTTGCCGTCCAGGTGTTGATCGATATTCGAAGTACGTATATATTCCTATTGTGTCGACGGCTACCTTGGTGACTCGACCCTAACGATACGTGTATGCTGTTTGTCTGGCCCCAAGTTTAGTCGTTCCAAGCCAACAACCAGTGGAACGTTGTGTAACTCTCCCAGTTGGGTATATCGTATACATCAGTTTTTGGGAGTGGCTCAAACTTTTTATTCTGTGTTCGAAAATCGCTTGTGTTTACGGGTTGTTTGCTTATTTGGGCGTTATCCAAGAATTCCTTCGACTTAATAACGCCAATATTTCAATCTAAAATAGTTGGAGGTGTAAACCTGATACTCGTGTAAGTAGGAAAGTGCATCTACCCTGGAGCGACTGTGTATCAACATTACGACACGTTCAAAAGGTGGTTTTGTGTTACCCTTTTACAAAAAAAAAAACATTTTGTCGTCAGTTTTTTTGTTACCTTAAATGAGGCCATTGACCTACCACCTTCTCTGATGCCGAGTGCATTTTCATGCACTTTCTTTGGCTTCTCTTGCCGTGTGGAAATGGGAAAACACATCAGTGGAAAGTTCTACGAGTATTCGCGTGCGCGCATATAAAATGAAAATCAGCTAAAACGAAAGAAAAAAGCAGTTTTCCCATTTTTTCTTGTTTTTCTCTGTACTTTCGAATTAAATTAAATAGTGAACATTTGTTTTGTTTCTTGTTGTTGTGGTGTAATGAGTAATACTACTTCAGTGAACTACCGCAGTGAGTAATACGAGGGGGGTCTTGTTTCTAGGAGACTTTGACAAAGTTGAAGGTTGCTTGTATAAATTGATCGTTTCTAAATTGAGAAAGAGTGCAATTAGGTAATTGGGCGATAAATGGAGAACCTCAATGTCAAACCTGGGCTGTGTCTCGATTTGATGTTGTGCCTGTGTTTAATTACCAAAACATTTCTGTTGTGTTGCCTAATGTCATTTACGGAGGTTTGCTTATGTCAATCACGTTTTATTACACCTCAGGGCAACAGTTTTACGACGCTCAGTCGGTTTTCTTTTTATTGCTATGGAAACGTAGTTATACTAATGTTATGGAGAAGAGAGTGCAAAAATGTTTATTGTTTAGTTTTTTTGTATGGGCATACCTAACCTACTCCCATCAGTCATGGATAGCATTCTTTGTTTTATGGCAATTTTTTGTCCACAAACATTTTTGAATTATCTAATTAGAGTCGTAAAATGACGAGCTAAACTAGGTACTGGTGGAGACATTCATCCAGTGTCGCATGCATTTGGCTTTGAAATGTCATCTCAGTGACTGGGTTTATAACATCTCCATCAGTAATCAGATTGGCCCTTAGCAATGAAATATTTTAAATGCGACTTTTGGAAAAAATACAACTTAAGTCGAAGTTAGGCATATTTTTTTGAGCGTCGATCTGAGCAAAGCAAAGTAAAGTCGGATTTTCAGCACCCAAGTACAACAACTACATTCTACTTGACACTTCGAGACTCGCAGTAGTTGTTCTAATCGTGTGCTGAAAATCTTACTTTACTTTGCTTTGCTGAGATCGAAGCTCAAAAAAACACGCCTATTATAGGAAATAAACAATTAAAATTGACTTTAAAATAAGAAATAGTTTAATTGGAATAACCGCTAACTAATGTGGTTTTCCATTGGGCAAAACAATCAAACTCATTTTTGATTCGGATCACTTTCTGCAGATCTCGGTTTTTTTTTCAGATTTACACCTACTGCCAGAAATACCAATATACCTACTTTGCACAGCTGTTTTACGTCATTTTAAGAAATTTGTTTTAAAACAAATGCGCAAAGTTTCGTGAAAACCAAAACAAAGAAATACATAAACAGCCATGGGTATAATTTTGGAGGAATTATTGTCTTCATCGTTCTCCTCGTCATCTGAAGACTACGAATCACCGAAACTACCCAATTTGCTTCTATAAAAGGGGAAACATTTTTGAAGTCCATGTCCATGGTTGATTTTTCCAAAAAAGAATGCAGTTTGAACAGCTTAAAATAACAGCTGTCAAATAACGCACTAATCCATTGACAAAAGCAGATCAATTTCGTTGCGTGTTCCATGAGCCGCGTAAAATTTGAGATCTGAAAAAGATTTTTGGTGGTCCCAATGGAAAACGACACGAGTCAAATCTAAAGTGGCATCTGTCAAATCCAATTAGTTGAAGTTCCCACTGGGGTGAATTTCAAGGGGCTTACTTGTAACTAAATTACTAAAGTAAAGTAATAATTACTTTGGGACTTGCCTCTCTTAATGTGCATGCTTATGAATTTTTCTGAATGGGTAAAGTGTGGCGTGTTCGTGTATTAACAAACAGAAATAACACATAATCACAAATGTTTTTACTTTTTCAAATTTCTCCTTGTCAAATCATACAAATTTTTGTTCATTCGCTTCACATCAACGACAACTTGAAGCTCGCCTCTGGTGGAACAACAAAATTGAGTCACAATAGCTAGCGGAAGTTGACTTTTGTTAAATTCGTTTCATTTCTGTGAAATGCTAGGTGGGATTTAGAGTTCACTACCAAAAGAGGACTTTAGAGTCGAATTTGGTTTTCTCTATTCCTAAGGGCCATTGACTTATTATATGGACTACTAGTAGCAAATTTCGCGTTGGATTTAACCTTAGCGCTAGCGCTCTTGGTTTATAGCGGAATAAATTGGAAACAGATTATAAGAAGCAGAAGAAAAGTGGGTTTTGTGGGTATATGAGGGTTTCAAAAATAACTTTTATAAAATACATTGAAGACAGAAAAGGTTAGAATACAATTCGTCTTACAAGTTGGACAAGGGAGTAAAATTAGTCAATAGCTCCTATGTCCTATAATTCTCAAATTCCGAAAGAATTCCATCAGTTCAGATGATTTGGAGCCTCCGGTACATCTTTCAGAGTTATGAATCTATCCAAAAAATCACTTGAATATTTGTAAAACTGTCCAGAAAACTTTGTGGATTGTAATATTATGTAAAAGTGGTATTACATACATAATATTTCCAAAAAAACAAATGTAAAACAAGAGGAAAACTCAATCATGCAATTTATGCGGCAGTAAATGCATTACAATTCGGTTTTCATTCAGATTTTGTAGGTTCCATCTATTATGAACAAGTTGAACTACCACATTTTCTATGCGACATTTATTGTAAAACATTCTGCAACAATTTGAATTGCAACTATTTTCCTTAGCAAATCCACTAACACTCAATGGGCCTTAGCAATAAACATTTTTAGTCTCGACTTTAAATTTGCAAAAGCTCACAATTGTAAAATTTGTATATTTGTATGTACAGTGAACTACGAAAATTTAGAGTCGAGACTAAAAATGTTTATTGCTAAGGCCCTATATCTGTCTCCAGTCCAAGATTCTATGAAGAAATCCAAGATGATTGGCATTTTGTTACACTTTCTATTCGCTTTGATCCAAGAGCACTAGTTATGTTGGATGTAGCTTGTATGGAACTGACATTTCACTAGCAATTCATACATTTACTACAGGGTGGGCCAAAAGAAGTCATCCGATGTTGTTTGGCTCTCATTTTTTTTCTAATTGAAAAACTTCGATTCTGTTTTTTGAATATGTTTATTTGAACCTTTAGAATTTTATTGGTCAAGTCGAGAAGATGATGTCGGCGAAATGGGAGCCGTCACAATTGATTGCATATTATGTCAATGAGTAATCATGGCCTCAAATGCATGCACAAATCTTTCTATTTTTTTCACACGTTTCATTGAAGACAGAAGTGCAATTCCAAGTGAATTAACTTGAAAGTAATAGAGATAAAGATTTGCCACGAATTTATCGTATAGTGCACACTTGGCTGTTTGAAATTTTTTTAGAAAATCTCGTATTGACTCAAGCCCGTGTGGAACTTAACCCAGCAAGAATCATTTTTGTTGCCCACAATATCCTGTTCCATTTTCTGTTTCTGATGAGCGTTAGGGTGACTTATGTTGAGCGAATTCCACACGCATCGATCACGGGACAACATTTTTACCCGGAACTCTAGATTGGCCCTGAGATTTCCTTCTTCTGTGCGTCACAATAAATGATCGAATATTAGAAAATTCGCAAAATTGGACCTGTTCCATTGACCGCTAAGTGCCCAGCCACATGCAATTGGATTCAATATTTGAAAAAACAAACGAAAGCTAAATTGCATTTTGTAAAGTGAAATAAAGGGTGGAATCAAATTTTCCTATGGGAATTCGTTTCTTTTTTGAATGACAAGAATAGTGGGTACGAGTATATTAAACCAAATGACTTTTTGTTTAGCTGGCAGTAAGGATTTAGCGAGCGTTGCTCCATCTGTGATATTATGTGCTAAAGCGGTCTATGCGGAGAGTGGCCATTGTTATCTGGTACAAGATAAACCCCTGGCACTAAAAATTGGTGTTTCGCCTTGTTTCTTACTTTTTTTTCAACTAATCCCAAAATTTGACTGTGTAATGTGTGCCTACCTCGATAATCGACCTCCCGAATTGGTTGTTGCTTCCAAAAGTCTCCGCATTTTTGATATTATCCTTGATGGTTAGTTAGCTGAATTGTTGTGATTGTCTGCCCAAACTTCGCAATATTGCTACCATATAGGCTATTGGGTATAGTCATATAGGGTGCTTCCCCTTTTACCCAGTTTTTGCAGAGTGTGACCCAGTTTGTGCAGCATTTTTGTCCTCCCAATTCGTCGAAGGTCCTAATTTACAGTACAATACAGACATTTTCAGAAGAGTATATTTAGAGCGATCGAATGTGGCTGTGGAAATACCTTCCGAAACTAATTTCATTTAAATGGCCGTCGCGGGGGCTCATGTATCATTAAATCGACAGTGGCTTGTCAACACGGCACAAGCTAATGAGCGAAAGTTGCTTTTTTAGTTCGTACGTGGGTAAATATGTAGGGAAACAAAATTGCTAATTATTTCCGTCTGCAGTGTATACCATTTCCATAACTACCCACGACTATCGATCAACCGCTTTAATGATGTCTACCATTTTTAGCCTGCATAATGTTTCAGCGTTTAATGTCAAAGCACTTTCCTGACATTTTCGACAAGGTATTCAAACTCACCCTCTGTCCCAGCGTAGACTCTTCCTTAGCTGTGCTAGAAAACAATACACCAAATCTATATTACCTCGTTGTTTGCCGATTATTTTCTATTTTCGTTTCTAACATCAGCTTGTTTGTTTAGTTAAATTCCAGCATACCTCAGGAGGTTGAAATCCTTCGACCAGCTCACCTCAATAACAAGGCAATTCTCGACGAAATAATCCGTAAATACTCGACAAATCGCGGACGAGACGCCCGAGAGTTAACACGACTGGTGTCTCAGCCACATTTTAAGGTAAGCAATACCCAAATCGCCACACCGCGTTAACTACTTCTGATCCTCGACCCATTTTAGGCACTCATTCGAGCCCATGATGAAATAGGAGAACTCTTCAAGAACCGAATACACAAGGAAGAAAATCGAAAAGGCGGATATCTGTTTCCACCTGACATACTAAACAGCGACATGCCCGTGGAGACAATTAAAATGGTCGGCCTGCGTCGGACCCTCAATCAGCCACTAGGTCTGACCGTCGAAGTCGATGAACATAAACAACTGGTGGTTGCACGCATCTTGGCCGGCGGTGTTATCGACAAACAAGGACTACTGCATCCCGGTGATGTTATCCTCGAAGTAAATGGAGTTCCGGTGCATTCGCCCGAGGAACTACAAGTCGAGGTGTCGAGGGCAAAGGAGAACCTCACCATGAAAGTCGGTCCGAATGTTGAGGAAGAAATGAAGTCAGCAAGGCTGGCAATGGCCGGTGGACAGGTAAAAAATGGGCAAAACCTCGAGCCAGGAAAGAAACTCACGGTAAGTGGTGTTGTAACCATAGTTTTAGCTTCTTTTGATTTTTGTCAGTGTTTTTGTTTCCAATTCAAAATTTGTTTTGCAAAATTCCATTCGTTTCAATATGGCATGATTTGTAGAGGTACACACGTGTACAATGATAGTTCAAAAGTTGATCTTACTCTGGGTTTAAGTAAGTAGAAACGATACGTTTACACACAAACACAGCAAAAAATCAAAGCCACACCACACCAGATATAAGTCAGCAACCAGGGTACCAATTTGTTCTGTATTTTTCAGTGCTATATGCGGGCTTTGTTCACCTATGTCCCGTCGGATGACTCTCTGCTGCCATGCAAGGAGATCGGTCTCGCCTTCAAGCAGGGGGACATTCTGCAAGTAAGAGTGTAACGTCATTTGTAAAAGCTTCAATTGTGAATCCTCTCCCCCGCACAGATCATAAATGTTAAGGACCCCAACTGGTGGCAGGCGAAGAACATCACTGTGGGCAACGAACTAATCGGTCTGATTCCTTCACAGGATCTAGAGGAACGACGCAAGGCGTTTGTAGCCCCCGAGGCGGATTACGTGCACAAGATTGGCATCTGTGGAACAAGGGTAGGTTTTGCAAATGCACATTTCTTCTCCGTCTCTCATCGTGCTCCTGCTGTAGATTTCGAAAAGGAAGAAGAAAACTATGTACCGATCTGTGGCGAACTGTGAATTCGACAAAGCCGATTTGATGCTGTACGAAGAAGTCACTCGGATGCCGCCGTTCCGCAGGAAAACTTTGGTTCTAATCGGAGTCCAAGGGGTGGGTCGTCGTACGTTGAAGAATCGCTTGATATCCAGCGATCAGGATCGCTTTGGTGCCGTTATACCTCGTTAGTATATAGAAAAGGACAGTCGAACGCAAGAACTCGTAGCACAATTTGCTCTTCTTCCAGATACATCCCGGCCCAAGCGAGCATTAGAGGAGAATGGCTGTACATATTGGTTCCTGGATAGAGAAGACATGGAAGAGGAGATCAAACAGAATAATTTCCTGGAGTACGGCGAGCACAACGGCAACTTGTATGGTACTCACTTGCAATCGATTAAGGACGTTATCAAGTCAGGTAAATAATTAGTTGCCTGTGTGTGTTGTTTTACAAAACTTGCTAACGTTGGGATGGGGCTCTTTCAGGCAAGATGTGCGTCTTAGATTGCGCTCCAAATGCGCTCAAAATTCTACACAATAGTCAGGAGCTGATGCCATTTGTTATATTTATTGCCGCGCCCGGAATGGATCAACTGAAACAGATCTACAATGAACGAAGGGCAACGGGCTCAAATAAAAACCTAACTGTAAGTCACAAACAATTTAGTTGGTTGAAGCAGTTTTGTTCACATGCAAGTTATACGTTCTAGGCGTGCATAGAATAGGGTTTCATTTCCACCATAATTCACTTCTCTTGTACTCTTCTCCACAGTTCGACCGTCAAAGTTCAATTCGATACAGCTCGAGGCGAGCTCGTACACTGGAATCATTAGCATCGCTCTACGAAGTAAGTCGGCGTTCGCAAATAAGCAATAATTTTCAATTCATGTCTGTCTGCATGATTTGTTTTGTTTTTTCAGGATGACGATCTAATTGCTACCGTAGAGGAAAGTTCTTTTGTTCAACGAAAGTACGAGAAGTACTTCGACATGGTCATTGTGAACGAAGATTTCGACGAGACCTTCCGACAAGTGGTCGAGACTCTCGATCAAATGAGTCATGAACACCAATGGGTGCCAGTTAATTGGATTTATTAGATAGAATCAATTGCGCAAACAATCTTACTTCTCTTCGAGTCAACGCGATAAAACAGAAAAATAAAACCAACGGCAGCCCAAAATTAAGTGTCTTATTTTCTTTAGTTGAAATCTACAAAGAATCAAACTACATATATTATTATAATTGTATAATGTACAAATACAACGGTAATCTCATTTCATTTTGAATGCAAATTTATTCGACGACGTCTTTTGTTATAGTTAATCATTGTTTCGATGCAATTTAGTTGTACTTTCATGTGTTCTTGTTTAATTTAAACGAAATTTTTTTAAACTAGAGTTTTTTTCCTTTATATTATATTAATTGAATGTACCTAGGTACATATTAAATATGTATTAAAACCCATGTTAGTTGTTGATAGTTTTAAATATTTAAGTTTATTATTTGTCCGTCCTGTATTTGCATTTGCTTATATATTTTACAAAAGCTAATAATAATTGAAAGGTTTTTTTTTACCGAATAGCTATTTTTGAAAAGCTATTTTGTTTTAGTTTTATTTTTTTAATGTACCAAGTGGAGAAAATAACGAATATATTAAGAAATATGTGTTTTTGAAGTACTACTATGTTGTCGCTTGAAAGAATCCTGTCTAAAGCAAAACTATTGGATGTTGAATAGTTAAACAAACGAAAATTTAAATATGAAATATTTAAGCTCAAAATATATTCGCTTATTAAGTGTAAAGGTAAAGTTGTTTCAATATATTTATACGAGTTAAGTGACTCGTTCAGAGGCGGCCTGGGGTGGAACAATCGCTCCCATGAACGAGTATTACGTGGCAGAAATTGTTTTACCTAATCCATATCCGTATCCATGTCATTTCGTAACGTATTGCTCGCCACAGTACGTATTATCGGTTTGAAGAAAATCAACTTGATCATTTTTGGTTCTGCATTACTGAATGGACCAGGGGTGTCAGCACGTAACTTGATACAATCGAGCTCTGGCAGCACCTAATTTGTCTCAATCGAGGATAATCAATGAAGGACAATCGATTGAGACAAATTAGGTGCTGCCAGAGCTTGACTGTATCGACTGAACTCGATTGTATCAAGTTACGTGCTGACACCCCTGCTTTTATTTACATCAACGCTCAACATTTCAGTTTGTAAATAACCTCCAGGTTAATAGCCAGTCAATTACAAAAATGAAAACGACAGTGAAGAATAGTCATTCGAAAAATGTCGATCTTGATGAAACGCGCAATACCAAAATAGAAAATCGACTATTGGCTATTGATAAAATCAGTTATTTGTTCAATAACCACAGTAGGGTCTAAAAGATCTTCAAATGCAACACTTGTTTAACCTATTTCAATGCATAACTTTGCATTATTGCTGTTAATTTTTTGCCATAAATCTTTAAACCTTTTTAGTCGGACAGCATAGGTTCACAAATCTTTTGTCATATCTGATGTATAACCATTTTATCGTCGAACCGATTAACCACGAAGGATTCATTCCATAACTCAATAAGCGCCTGACGATATCGTTTTGACGATAGCCTTGCGAACATTGAAAACCACTGTAATCTGGACGAGATCGTTTCAACGATACAACATTTTGGTCATTTATTTGGTCAGTACCCTGGAACTGCTTGCATTTTGTTTACACTCAGCCATAATTGTGACTTTAGGAAACAATATTCTGTGGGGTAAACGTTAGGGCATCTGCTTTTGTTTCGCATATAAAATCGACTCCATTACGGCGACTTGACCTCGATCTTGTGGCTAAAGTAGCTTTCACGTTCGTTCTCAAATCAAGAATGTGTAATATGTTTGAGCAATCCCAAATTCACATCTCTTTTATTGGGCTTTGGTTTTTGGACTTAAGCCAGAGGTCGAATCGCGTTGTCCGTGAACGACCATTACGTGACGGAATTTGTTTCACATGCAAAATCGCCATAATTCCGTGAACGTATAGCTCGTTCACGGACGACGCGATTCGACCCCCCAGATCTTCTTACGTGATATCTCATAGACCCTGTCCTGCAATAGTCTTTTACCTTTTAATAAAAGGAAATCAAAGTGGCTATTCGCACGACGTTCGGGATGCAGCTTAGGTCGACGGCTCGTACCCGAAAATGAAATACTGGAGTTTAGATCCCTTTAAGCGAGCGAAGCGAACTACATTATCCCTATTTGCCGCGTTTAACCGTAGCAGTCGACCTAAGCCGTGCGAATAGCATCAGCCAAAGGAAATAGCGAAAAGAAAGACTTGCTCCATTTTTAAATCACCTCAATTTTAATAATAAACATTGTTGAAAAGTTATAAGTAAAAATAAGAAACTAGTTTTCTTTATCGCAACCTATTACAAAATTCCCAAAGCCTTTTCGACAACAGCATGCGGTTGGCGCATAAACTCATTGTTCTCTGGAACACCAAGGAAATCACCGAATTCAATCAATTCGTCCCGTCCAAGGAGCACATCCTCCATAAGGTTGCTGGAAGAATAAAGTTTTTTCCTTGTTACACACCGCACTCGAAGAGAGCTAACTACATTCTCACCTCGACTGAAGAAATGGCAAACGACCAATCTGACGAGCAGCATGTAATTCCATACCAAGTTTGAGTGGTGCATTCAATCCTTCCCGATTTCTCAGCATTTGCATGGATAAGTCCAAGCGATGTTTGTCATAATTCAGTTCTGAATCTTTCAGACGATGAATGTGGGCAATTTGCATGAGACAATTGGCATCGGACGGGCCGGCTACGGAAGGAGATGCCTTCAGTACGGAATGCTGGGTTGGGGGCACTTTAATTGATTGCTATAAGAAAATTTAATATTTTCACCAAGTTTTCCAAATATTTAATACAGACAATAATTACCATTTTGATGAATTTGATAAAACAATTATCGGAGAACAAAAGAAATCTTGCTAAAAATTCGCTGACGGTGACGGATGACAAACAATATCGATAACTTGAAGTTTGTAGTGGTTCGAAAAAGTCATGTGTCATTTTCAAGTGGTTGTTGTATTTGCTTAACGGAATATAAATATGCGGAACGGAAACAGCCATCTTGTTTATTATAGTTAAATGTTCAATTTAACATGTCTATTTGTTGTTCAAGAAAAATATAGGTATTCTGTAACCGATGCGATTTAAACAAATTAAACTGTTCCTAGTAAGCACGAAGTAACACTTTTTCTTAAGTGACGTCAAATACCCCGATAAATAAGACTCATTTGAGGACATTAATGAAGAAAATACAGGATTAAGTAGGTAATAAGAGACGCATACATAAAGTTGCATTTTCTTCTCCGGGAGCAGATTCATCTTATGAAAGTTTAATCATCACAAAGCGCCAACAAATTATGCGCTACCACATAATGTTCAACTAATTAAAATGTGGTGGAATAGGATTGTTGGAAGTTCATAAGTCATCTCACACAATAACCGCCAATGACAATTTTGAGGAATTGCTTCCCCGCGACGGTATATAACACCAAACAAAAAGCATTCTAAACTAAATTTATACATCAGCCGCCAATTAATATGTAAACTGGACTGGACAAGGCTACAAAGCATACCGACTTTCTGTAACTATAGTCGTGTTTTTTTGAGCTTCGATCTCAGCAAAGCAAAGTAAAGTAGGATTTTCAGCACACATTTTACAACAACTACTGCGAGTCTCGAAGTGTCAAGTAGAGCGTAGTTGTTGTAATTGCGTGCTGAAAATCCTACTTTACTTTGCTTTGCTGAGATCGAAGCTCAAAAAAACAGGCCTTATATAGGCACTGGACGCCGCCCTTCTGTGTTCGAATCAATTAGCATTGATTTGTACAAAAATGCACCCACTGTAACGATAGCTTTTAGTTTATCAAACGCAAACTACCGTTGTTTTTCATTCAAACATAAAACCAATGTGCTATGAAAGTAAAACCGCCCGTAAAAGGGTTCTAATTCAATGCACTGTAGCCCTGCCGTCCTCAGCGATGAATGAATACAGCACACATTCGGCAAAGTTCTTGACGCAAGTCTGTAAATGAATTAATTAATTTAACTTTGCATCGGCGGTTTCATGTGGCCGTACATGGAGCATTCACTCATTAGCACATTGCCGGTCAACTTGATACAACAAACAATGTACCTACTCTTTGAGGCATTTTAATTCTATATGAATGGAATTCTGTCTGCACTGCGCCGAGATGAATTGGTGAAGCTTTTAAATTCAATTAGTTGAACGATACTAATGGAATCAATCCGATAGGAGATCCACTTTTGGGAAGGTAGAACAATTGTGGGCGACGGAAGTGAGTCAGCCAAAGAATCATGATCGCGAAATTAGGACGAAAATTAGAAAATATCCACAAAGAGAGGAGTTTTATCAGTATTAGTGAATGTGCGCGTTTAATATTAAGCAATTGGTAAACGAAATTCACTGTCACAGTTATTGCGGCCCTGTAAAATTTAACAAATTCACAATGGGAGACTTTTCTACTATATATAAAATTAACAATTGTGATCTACAAAATATTTAAAGTGAAGGCCAAAAAGGTACGTACGACCCAGCATTTGTTTTGAGTCTTACGATGCTATCACAAAGAAAACTTATCGCCCGCAATTACCTGCAATATATATACGGCGAAGGTTAAAAGCTATTATGAGCTTGGATCACAGCGAGCACGCCCAACACATCAGGATGGAAAGCAGTTCTTTTGAAGTTGAGCACGTACAAATTTAAAAATTTAAGTTGAAAGTGTAAAACTTGGGACGTTCGGTAAGTCTGACAGCTGACTTGATGCCAAACAAATCTTGTTGACGTTTTAAATGAACTAAGTATACGAACGTCCCCACAGTATATTATACTAGGCATGTTTTTTTGAGCTTCGATCTCAGCAAAGCAAAGTATAGTAGAGTTTTCAGCACACTAATTTCAACAGCTACTGCGAGTCTCGAAGTGTCAAGTAGAGCGTAGTTGTTGTAATTGCGTGCTGAAAATCCTACTTTCATTGACTTATTATATATGGACTGCTAGTAGCGTGTTCCAAAAATACAGAGCGCTACAGTTTTACAGCGGAAAACAAAATAAACTTGAAACGGCCAAGTTTACTTTCATTACAAATTTGCGTGTAGCATGCCTATGTGTTGAGAGGGTGAGAAATAATGTAGGATTTGTGTGTTTTTTTTATTCATTATTTACCAATTATGTATGTTTCTATATTTTACTTGGTTGTAGCACCTACGTAGTTCCGTAATTTAAATTTTAATACTGCGATCTCAATTTAATCAAACCCTCAACACAAGCCAAGCGAATTCAATACGAAACACAAAACAAGTGAACAGCTACCGATATTCTCATAAAAGCAAGAGGATTGGTGAGCGGCCATTAGCAATACGCTTTTTTTGTAGTTATTCCTGGGGTACCTACATTAATCTGTTGCACTAAATATTTATTTATTTATTTATGTAAAGGGTGATTTTAAGAGGTTTAGAACTTTTTTTAAAAAAAAAACACAAAAAATTCGAAAAAATGAATGAAGTATTTATTTGAATCGATAGTTTGAACCTTGCAATTTAATGTTTAAAGATAATTTCATGCAAATGTTGACCGCGGCTGCGTCTCAGGTAGCCCATCCGCTGAGTCCAATTTTGGCATACTCTTTCACACATATCGGCCGGTATCTCACGAATGAATGCATGGATGTTGGCTTCCAGTGCGTCAATCGAAGCGGGCTTGTCCCTATACACATTAGCCTTGGCATACCCCCACAAAAAATAATCTAATGGTGTCAAATCGCACGATCTAGGCGGCCAATTGACCGGCCCGAAACGTGAAATTAACTGTTCACCAAACTCGCCTCGCAATTGCGCCATTGTTTCGCGTGCTGTGTGGCATGTGGCACCGTCTTGTTGAAACAACATATCATGCAAGTCAAGAACTTCCATTTCGGGCAAAAAAAAGTTTGTTATCATCGCTCGGTAGCGTTCACCATTGAGAGTAACGCTGCGATTCGCATCATCTTTGAAGAAATATGGCCCAATAATGCCGCCGGCCCATAAACCGCACCAAACAGTGGCTTTTTCGGGATGCATTGGTAGCTGTTGCAATGCTCTGGCTGATCTTCACTCCAAATGCGGCAATTTTGCTTATTTACGTACCCATTCAACCAAAAATGAGCCTCATCGCTGAACACAATTTTTCGATAAAAAAGCGCGCGATGAACATTTCGAACCGAGCACGAATTTTGATAGTAAAATTCAATAATTTGCAAGCGTTGTTCATTTGTAAGACGATCCATGGTTAAATTGCAAACCAAACTGAAGCTGTTTGACAGTGACACAAGGTACTAAACACACGCCAGCTGTCAAAACCAGTGTTGCCAAAACCAAACCAGCTAAAAAATCACCCTTTATAATATTTCTTTAGTTAGATGTTCACACTTTTTTTTCGAATAAAAAATTGCTTGGATCATGGTCCTTAAGTGACGGGTGGATTCACAAAAAAGTCATTGGATGCATTAGATGTTAAAACTACATCCTTAGAAAGAAAAATTAAGAAAAAAGTCGTATATCTCATGATGGATAAAATGGCTATAGGTAAGCAAATTTAGTTGGATGAATTAAAAAAGAAATACATCGACTGACTACGGCACTAATTTCAATTTCACCGAAGATTTACCTCCCGAGATATACATTTTAAGGGATTGAACGCTACATGGAAGATATCTGTACGTTTTTTATTTTAGTTTGTGAGTCAAAAATTAAAGAAATTGTTATTTCGTTTTTCTTTTCAAAATAATAAAATGTTACAAAAATAAATTTCAAATCACTCTTTGTAGCTTTGCTTCTTTTCAATAGATGACGCTCTTTTGTTTACACGTTACTATGGAAATGAATCTCTTCCGACAAGATGTCGCTCTTTTGTTTACATGTTTCTATGGAAATGAACTTTTTTTGAAAAAAAAATCGCTTTTTTGTTTACGTTGCTATGGCAATTTAAATTTGACGGCGGCATGTGCTTCTTTGCTAATCCGCTGTAAAACTGTAGCGCGTGTGTTTTTTGGAACAGACTTTCTCGCAGAAGTATATGAAAATGACATTTCACTAGCAGTCCATATTTAGTATGTCTATGCCTACTTTACTTTGCTTTGCTGAGATCGAAGCTAAAAAAAACAGGGCTACTGTTGATACTTTTTCAAAAAAAAAAAAGACATTTTGTTTGCTCAGTTTTTTATTATTTGCAGACGCCCTTTCGTGAATCCAGTGCTATCTAATGCTCAATTTAAACAACTCAATCTCTATTTAGAGACCAAGTTTTCGTATTTTTCTATCATTTTAACGAAAGTAAAAGTTGCGCCAAATTGACCCAATTTAGTACACACTTATTAGCATATCCGAACAGAACCAACTTTTACCATCAAATCAATTTCTCAAACAACACCTATCCACAGTACACGGTTCCAGTCTCACTCAAACACACAAAATAATGTATTATTAGTATAAATCCTTTTCATAGTTTTAAAAGCAAATAGGAAACATGAATTCGCACAATTTCGTTAATTTACAACAACCTATACACTATATGAACGCAATAAAGACATAAAATTAAATTTCAAAAATATTAAATATACTTGTCCACACCTTGTTTGCGTAAATTTTAGTGATGGAGGTGGTACGAGCATTGTGGTAGAGATCTACTACTAACACATAACGCATTTTTATTATGTACTTAAATCTTAAGGTTTTACCGTGATCAATAAATTAATTTAGCTCTATAAATTTCGTTTTAAGACCCCTTGATCTGAATGACGACACTCCTAAACTGAAAGAATAAAACAGTTATTTAAACAGGGAGATTTGGTTTAGTTTATCATGAGTATTGACAGTTCGTATATGTAACTGACGTTACCGACAAATCTAGTATTTTCGTTCAGGTTACGTCTTATCCAGACCAATCTAGTCGACTTAAGATAACTAGATTCTTGAATGTGTCCACTGTATTTGGTGTCTGTCAATTGCGGGGACGCATCGTTGAATTTGTAATGTGGTAATAGTAAAAGCGAAAATGCAAACCACAAGTTTTTATGATAAAAGAAGCAAGTTTTGTGACTTCTAGGTTATGGTGTGACAAGCATTCTTTTTTCATAACAAATTGAGCTCAACTCAATTTAATTTATTTAGAAGGCATTTTTTGATAGATCAAACAGCATAACCTACCCACAAAGTCAAATATTCTAGTACACGGCTAAAGTTCACAAAATATTAGACGAATTTTTGAAAGAAAATCTACTACAAAATAATAGGTACTGAAAGTGAATTTAGTTCCGTTAAAAATTTCAGAACTTTGTGATCCCCTTAAATATAGCAAATCCGACATTTTGATAAATTATAACAACTGTCACAAAAGGCTGTAGGTGTAGGTACTTAGTGCGTTAAGTCTGTTGGACTTTCGAGCAAGTTCTTTGAGGTTCAATTTTCGTCGTTGCTTCTTCACGCCAATTCAAGTTTATGCGTGTTTGGCGAAAGTAAAGTGAGTCCTAAAGATGTCAGTTAGTGGGCGGTTGCAATTATTCTTATAGAAACAGAAAAAATGGCGAAGCCGCTCTCATTTTTAGAGTATATAATACCTGCCGATGACTCCCTCTCCAGACTTGCTGCCATTATCTGGAGGTACAAAATCCTGTAAGAGGAAAGCATATTGACAGCTTAAAGTGGATTTGTAAGAGTTTACTCGAATTTCTCAGTACACTGTGCTGCACTATTGAGCGGGTGGTTTCAGGTTCAACTGCCGGAAGAACGTAAAATACTCATACCCTATAAGGTTACTTTTCAAACTGCTGCAGGGAACTACACAAAAACGACGATTTTCCTAAATACTTTGCAGGGGGAAAGTGTGCATTTAAAAATCTTAAGCAACAGCTCCCGAAAGCCCGCAAGCAACCAAGGGTAGGTACAATAGCAAAAAGTGGCCAGCACAGAACAATCCTTTTCCAAGGCGTCATCTTTGTTTGTAAACAATTTCGGTAGGGCAGATTGCTGTCCATGAACTATCGAGGCATATCCCTGCTTAATGTCGCATACATCCTATCCAACGTACTGAGTGAACGTCTCAAACTTTTCTGCAACACACTAATCGGCACATACCAGTGTGGCTTCCGGCCCGGCAGATCGACTATAGACCAAATTTTCACACTGAGGCAAATCCTGGAAAAGACAAATGAATTTCAAGTCGAGACTCACCACCTATTCATCGACTTCAAAGCCGAATATGAGCATTCATCGTCAGGAGCTTTATGTGGCGATGGCCGAATTTGGAATCCCGGCAAAACTGACACACGCTGCAACGTGCAATTTGGAAGTAGTTCCTCCGAACTCGTGCTAGAGCAGATAGTGCGCAGGGCAGGTGTCAACATGGAAGGCACTATCTTCAACAAATCCGTCCAGCTGCTGGGGTATGCAGACGATATTGACATCATCGGTCGCTCCCAGCGTGCCGTGATAGAGGCTTTTACGGCGATTGAAGAACAGGCGAAGTTCGTTGGTCTTGTAGTAAATGAGGACAAGACTAAGTACATGCTATTAACAAACAAACAAGCATCTGTCCACCGCCTAGGACAGAACGTCACTATTGATAGAAACAATTTCGAGGTAGTTAAGGAGTTTATCTACCTCGGAGTAAACATGAGCTCCACAAATGACATCCTAGTGGAGATCCGGCGAAGAATTACCCTAGGAAACCGCTGCTACTTCGGTTTGGCAAAGCAATTGGGTTCAAAACTTCTAACTCGAAGGACAAAATGTATGCTTTACAGAACCCTTATCCTACCAGTTCTGCTTTATGGCGCCGAGTGCTGGGCGATAAGCAGGAAGGGAGAGCTGATACTGGGCTCCTTCGAAAGAAAAATTCTTCGGCGGATTTTTGGTCCTTTTTGTGCGAGGAGGGCGAATGGAGGAGAAGATACAACCGCGAACTCTATGAGCTGTACCAAGATGAGGATGTGGTCCAAAAGGCCAAAATACGTCGACTACATTGGCTCGGCCACATCGAGCGAATGGACAATAATGCTGCAGCTAAGAGGATCTTCGAATCCCAGCCGCCAGGTTCGAGACGACAAGGAAGACCGAACCTCCGTTTCAAAGACCAAGCCATCGCGGATGCCAGAGCGCTTGGTCTGGATAACTGGAAGCAGCGTGCCCGGGATCGCAGAGGATGGAAGACTGCAGTGTCTCAGGCAAAGACTCTGCACGGGTCGGGAGCCCGTTAAGTAGTATTGCTGTCCATGGGGCTATCTATAAGGACCGTTTGCACTCTAAGTCGAATGTACAAGAAACAATTGATGACGATCTTCATCATTAAGCAACTCGATATAACTATAGAAACGCACGGTTTCGCTCAATGGCTGCCGAGTGTACCTAACCTATGAATTCCGATCGAATAGGATATAATTGTTTTTAATTTGTATTTATATGTACCTATTTGATATAATTTTTTAGCGGATACCAAATTACAGACTCGAAATCCAGCCAATTGTCCTGTGAATCGGCAACTTCCTTTTTGTATGCGGGTGTGGAGCAACTCTGACATTAATGGTTTCTCTCTACGTCACAAGCAAGCACTTGAACGATGACACAAACCTGACGTAGTAGTTGGCGTTGGTTTGAATTGTATTCGACAGTGTTATAGACGGCCGTTTCCTAAACATTCCACAAATCGATCTTGTACTGTCTAATCCTCCATAAAAATTGTTCAAATCTGTAACAAAATAAGAACAGGATTAACTTTGCCAATTTCTTTCGAAATTGGGTCCTTGTAGTAAAAAAAAAACATGTTTGGGTTATTTATTTGCGTTTGCAAATATTTCTCAACAACCAGCCATTTACCAAGAAGTGGTAAAGTACTACAAACGCGTCATTAAGCTGTCGCCATATACATATTTCAACGCCACGCCTAGCCATCCTCAGTCCTGTTGTTACCTGCGGGCAATTTACACATCGAGGTCATTGGCACAGTTTCAATTGTAATCTCATTACCTAACTCTTGGCTATATTTGTGTGCCCCTTCAAGGATACGCAGTCGCAATATGCAAAACATTGTTTACTTTGAACTTTGCCGGTTGACGGTTGACGGCCGGCGGCGCACACATGTCCTAGTCCGAGTTCGATCGGTTCGTGGAAAATTGAGGAAAACCAACCCTCCGAGCATTGTGTTGCCAAAACACTGAGGATCATCACAAAAGGACTCACCACCACCATGCTACTCCTGCCGAGAGCGCGATAGAAAGGATATGTATCAGCGTTGCCACTTGTACTACATATGTAGTACTATGCTACATATTTGGGGGATTTTTTAACGCTGTACTACATACTACATCGTTACCCCAAAGTACTACATTTCTTAAAATCCGTCTAACCATATTACTCTACGAACAACATTTCAAATTTCCCCCATGTGCATTTATAACTAAATAAATCGATTTAAAAACTTGGCATCACTCCAAAGTATGTGCAAATCTTCAGCTGAATTCTGTCATTTACGTAGGAATTACAGCCAATTTAAATTTGTTTGTTTATTGTGCTGCACCCACAACAACTGCAAATAACAAATATGGATCGGTTTTTAAAATTAGTTTCAGATTCGGACTGTTATTTTTTTGTGAATTAAAATTATTTTTTTGTTATGTCATTACTATTTATTTGTTTGTTACTTAATTTAAATGTCAATTAAAAAAAAAAATAACAGGTACTACATTTTGTTTGAAAATGCTACATTTTATTAGCTAACGTACTACATTTGCTTAAGACTTTAGTGGCAACGCTGATATGTATCTATATTTTGACGATTCCTGTCAAGAGAGAGTCGTTATGGATTTTTGGGAAAGGCATGCGGAATGCACTTTAGTGCAATGAATCACTTTATCGATTGTGAATGCTCGTACCGGTTGATTTCCTTTTGTACGACCCCAAGCTGATGTATCAAGAAAAAAAAACGTTTTCACACTTGTATGTTAAAATTTGGTTTCTTTTCTTATATTCAGTAATTTTGTTTCTTCGTTTTTCTTTCTTTTTTGTGTAGGAAGAAGAAGCGGATATCTGCGGCACTTTGTGCTGACCTCGCATTTTGCTCGCTTCGTTGGATTGCAATTTTATTGATAGGTATCCCTCTCGGACGAACGTGCCATGAGATACGTCTGTGTACATAATAAAATCAACTCGTATATGTGGGCTACGAAAGTGGTGTTTCGTGCATGAATGATAGCAATTGTTTGTGCCGACACGAAATTCGACAAATCGCACTTTCGATCGGAAATTCGAAGAAATACCAACCCATATATTTTGATTTAACGAATTTCGAAACGGATGTTGATAAATTAATCTAAGATAATGGGCAACAGATACAGATACTTAGAACCACTTGCGAAAGGCATAGAACTAGATTATAAACTAACGTTCAAAGTACAAGTTGACGCCTATTGCTACTTGGAAACAGTGCTAGAATATTGACAGAAGAGCAGAGCTAGGACATAATAAGGAGGTGGTACATAGTTGACCTTAATGATAATCATTTTTAACCTTCATCTTATACATTTTGTAGGTCAAAATATGCAATTTTGTATTGCAAATTTCGCCATTGTGAGTTCGAAGAATTTAGCCTGGACACTAATAATGAAAATTATTATCGCGGAGCTTGTATTGGCTAACTTTAATAAACTAAAGCTTAGTATCCTGCTCGCGCTAAATTTTAGCGTTCCTAGTCTCCACTTCGTTTCTCCACACCAAAGATAAATGCTCGCTAAATTATTATAAAACATCATATAGATGGGACAAAAACCATTTGTTCATCAGTAAACGTAATTTTTTCAATTTTCAAATTTCAAATTTCAAAGAAATCACAGTATTTGAATCATTCCAAAATAATGGGTATGAGAGAAATTGAAGAAGATATTATTATTGCAGCAGCAGCTCAAATAATTTCTGTAACAGCAAGCAGAAGAAGACACTTTTCTTCGTGTCCCATAAATTCCTATTTGCAAAAAAGGCAAAAAGGCTGATTTGCAAAAGACCTAAGATTATTTGAAGCTTAAAAAACTAGTTTTCCATTAACATTGTAAAAGGATTTTTTTTTGGCTTTGCTTTTTCTTTTCTTTCTCGATGAAATTTTTCTCTGCGCTTTCCTTCAAACAAATATCCATTGTAAACGCAACACAAACTTCTTCCTCCGTTTTTTATGTCAAAATTTATCTTCGATTTAATGTACCGGACATTTATTTCTCGAGCTAAATGAGTGGAGACTTTTCATCGACCCATCTACATGAAGTTAAGAATTTAGCGTGCGAACAGGATACTGCTTTGCTAAACTGCCTCGCTAAATTTTATCTCTGTAGACATTTTTGTATGGGAGATAAAATTTAGCGCGAGCAGGATACTAAGCTTAAAGCGTAGTACGCTGCTCGAGCTAAACTAAATTTTATCTGGTCTCCAACTTTTCTCTCCAAACATCAACTAAAGTCCTAGCTAAATTTTGACACAGAGTATGCCGTATAAGTGTCACAGAAAACAGTTGTTCTTTGAAAAAATTTCCTTCAAAAAGTTAATTCTCTCTTATTTGAATTATTTCTGATTCTAGGTACTTCTCGCCTATGCAATAATTAAAAAAGCTCATCCTTGCATACTTTTCCGCAACAGAACAACAAATACACCACGATCTGTCACAATTTAGCTCGAGAAAATTTGCCGACCCATTAAATGGGCGCGAATTAAAACACTTGTTTCTTACTTTTAAAATTAAACAATATTTATTTGGAACTATGTCCTTTATTATTGAAATACTTTTTACTAATTCTAAAAGGAGCTTAAGGCTACTATGTAGTTACAATAAGACTGTTGATAAATTCATCATACAGTCGTATTTATATACTTTTCTTATCTATCTACAAGGAGACCCAAGCGTACAATCGTCTTGCTTGATAATGAAGAAGAGATAATATTCCAACATTGTATACAAACGATATTATCTCTTTTACATATGTTATCATTGTAGCGTTGTGTGCAAGACTGTACTAGAGACTAAAGATATCATTGAATACAAATAATGTTATCTTTTTTCTCAATATGTTTTGCTATGGATACTTAACTCCCCCCCTTGTTAAACGAAATCGTCCCGATTTTTCGACGCTATTTTTAACATTTCTCTTTCATAAGTTTTGTTATATGCGTCAATCTTTTTTTGTTTTTGACGATCTGTTATACATTGTATAGTTTTTATCATTACGTACGTAAATGCTAGAATAACAATCAGTGTTACAATTGTGTATATAGTTGATAATATCGGTTTTTCTTCAAAAGGAATAATTAGTTTTTTTAAAGTATCTATGTTATCGAATTTGTACATTGTATCTTCTTTAATTATTTGGTCGATGTAAGACTCTGAATTATGATTTCTTAATATAACTTCTTTAATTTGCTTATGCATGTTTTTGTATATTTTATCGTCTAGATTTATAGTATTTTCATAAGTAACTAAGTTTATACCATTAATTGTTTGATTATTTAACTTATGCTTACCGCTTAATAACATAACACCGGATTCAATTTCTAAGTCGTAATCGTATTCTTGTTTAATGTTGCATTTTGAAGTTTGTTGAGAAGTATTACAAACAAAATTAAATGGCAAACAGTGCCAAAGGTAACCGCTGTATTTAACGACGAACCTGCATAAATGTCAAAAGATTCGAGAAGGAATTGACGTTACTAATAAAACGTGTTTCCAACAAGACGGACGTCGCCATTGGTTTTTTTCTTATATTGAATTCTAACATTGACTTCATCGTTTAGCGTAGAATCCTCTCAGTTCTCGGACGCTTCATAATAGTTTTAAACATTGGCATCCCTTGCGGGGAACCTGATTCCTCCGGTTTAAATAAAGATAGTAATTTTTAAAAAGTGTTCCTTTGAGAACAATGGCGCTGGCCAAAGAGGAATCTGTAGCGAAACTAATCTTTAACTTCTCAGCTAATTCGCAGAAAATCGCGAAGGCAAAGCAAACAAAAGGATACTTTGTGGGCAGGAGAAAGCTACTCGAAGATTACTGGATCAAGTTCAATGAGGCCCATGACGTTATTTCATCAATGGAGGCAAACGAAGACAACGAAAAGGAACTTCAAAGGCTTTGTGCTGATGAACGGTTGGCCAAAGTCGAATCTGCGTATTGCGAAGCCCTAGGAGAACTAAATGACATAATCGACGAGCTATCCATCACCGCACCTGAAACTCTGAATCACTCAACGCCGAACCACACAGCGGTAAGCGGTGCAGGTAACAGCAAATCCGTTCTGCCACCGGTTCAGTTGCCCATTTTCAGCGGTGCATTCGACGAGTGGTTGACCTTCAAAGATCTGTTCACCAGCTGCGTTATCAACGACACGTCGCTCTCCAATGTGCAGCGATTACACTTTCTTAATTGTAGTCTACGTGGTAGTGCTGCGAGTCTATTAAAAAACATTCGGATTTGCGGGAATAATTTTCAGACGGCATGGGATATCTTAAAGGGCCGCTTTGACAACAAACGGAAACTTGTTAAACAGTACCTTCGTGATATTCTGTGTCTACCGACTATGGCAAACGAATCTCCAGCGGGGTTACGTCAGATTCTTGATGGAATCACTGAAGCCGTTCGCGCTTTGCAGCAATTAGGGCGACCGACGGACAATTGGGATGACTGGCTAATTCTACTTGTGACGGAAAAATTGGATCCTGTCACCATTAAAGATTGGGAAATGTCGCTTGAAAGTCCAAATTCCATTCCCACGTACTTAGAACTGGAAAAGTTTTTGGAAAACCGGCTACAGGGACTTGAAGCCATGGCCGCCTGCTCTCTGTCGAAGCACAAGGACCCTAACCAAAAACCAACAAACGCACACCCGGTTCGCAGCCACCAAACAAATATCAGTCGATGTCCAAGTTGTTCTGGTAAGCATATTCTCATGTTTTGTGCTGATTTCAGAAATCAAACACCAGCGCAGAGGCTGACATTTGTGACGAAGGCGAAGCTGTGTAACAATTGTTTAAAAGCGGACCACGGACCACTGCAATGTCGATCGGATAACACTTGTTTAAGATGTCACCAAAAACATCACACAATGCTTCACGACAGCATGCAATCTCTAGAGCCACGCGTCAACATCAACCATACGCTGACAAAACGCACGGGTGACCCCTGTCCCCCTCGCAATCCATTACGTGAATCAATGGTACAACTACAACCGGTTCTACTGGCTACTGCTCAAATTGGAATACGATCTGCTACTGGACATTGTCTAAAGCTGCGAGCGCTTTTAGACAGCGGATCGCAGGCGTCGTTTATTAGTGAGTATGCTGTGCAACAACTACATCTGCGGCGAATGAGACTTCTGGTGCCGGTGACTGGAGTAGGAGGGGCAAGTGTTGGTAAGTCAACAGGACTGGTTGATATCTCTGTGAGCTCTCTTCGAGAACCAGATTTTACCATTAACTGCAGAGCATTAATTTTACCACGCTTGGGCCATCTAATGCCCACTCTTCGTATTGATCCCCAACCATTTTGTGAATTTTTGGATCTCGATCTGGCTGATCCAAATTTTCATGAACCTGGGTCTATAGACGTCATTTTGGGAGCCGACCTGTATGGCTCTCTTCTACATGGGGAAATCTTACAATCATCTGCTGGTGCTCCTGTGGCACAACGCACCCATTTAGGTTGGGTTATTTATGGGCGCTTGCCCGAATCTAAAGTTAGAGAGCTGGTCACAAATTTTTGTGCATTTTCCCAAACTGAGTTAACTAACTTGGTTCAGGACATGTGGAAGTTTAACGAGAACGAGGACGTGGATTCTTCCTGTAAGATGACACAAGATGAGCTCTTCTGCGAGGAATTCTTTAAACGCACTGTACAACGGACCAGTTCCGGACGTTACATCATCAAGTACCCGTTTAAAGAGTCCATAGACCGATCGACGCTTGTAGACTCTAAAGCAGACGCCTACAATCTTTTCGAACATCAAATACATCGTCTAGAAAAGGATCCAAAAATGAAGACAATGTATGAAGAATTTATGTCGGAGTACCTACACCTCGGACACATGGAACCTGTTCACGACGATGACCCACCGTCACAGGTTTGTTACATTCCACATCATGGCGTTTACAAAGAGTCAAGCTCGACAACTAAATTGAGAACTGTCTTCAACGCATCGAGGAAATACAAATCAGGTAAATCACTCAATGATTGTCTCCATGTAGGTCCGAAGCTTCAGAGTGAGCTGTCTGCGATTATTTTAAAATGGCGTACTCATCGAATTGGTTTTATGGCGGATATTGAGAAATGCTATAGACAAATACTAGTTCACCCAGACGATGCGGACATGCAGCGAATTATATGGAGAGACAGTGAGGGTAATCCAACTGTCTACAGATTACTTACTGTCACCTATGGCTTAAACTGCTCTCCGTATGTGACAATCAAGGTTCTGCATACATTGGCCAAAGACGAGGAGGCAGAGTTTCCACAAGCAGCTCAAATACTTCGGGAATCATTCTCCATGCCTTCATGGAGCCGATTCGGTTGATGCTGCTCAACAGCTTCAGGGGGAACTTCAGCAGCTACTGCAACGAGGAGGTTTTGTGTTGAGAAAGTGGAACTCAAATTCTATCGAGTTTCTGCGAGGAATCAGCATGACCGATAAATTGAACGACGCTTGTTGTGATCTCAATTTAGACCGAGAAACTAAAGCCCTAGGGATTTATTGGTTTTGTCAAACTGATTGCATTGGCTATAAGGTGAACGTAACGACAATGTCATCGGCAATCACAAAACGCCAACAACTATCCGATGTGGCAAAAATTTATGATCCAACCTGTCTACTAGCCCCGATCGTTATTACAGGCAAAATCATCTGTCAACAGCTTTGGGTGTCCGGCATATCTTGGGATGATCCGCTTCCGGAACCCTATCAGCAGAGCTGGATTCGGTTTCGAGAAGAGCTGCCATTGATCGAAGACATTAAGGTGCCGAGGTGGATATGCTCGTCCCCAGATGCCGACAGCTGTCAACTACATATCTTTTCGGATGCATCTACCTCTGCTTATGCGGCTGTCTGCTACCTGCGAGTCAAAACGTGCGATGGCGACTATAAAGTGTCGATACTCATGGCAAAAACTAAAGTGGCACCTCTGAAAAAAATTACTATTCCGTGTTTGGAACTCAACGGGGCACTTCTCGCGTCAAAGGTAGCTAGCAAAGTTCGCGACATTTTAGAGCTACCGTCTACAACGACTTACTGCTGGTCAGACTCAAAGACAACTCTAAGTTGGATTCGATCAAACCCTGGAAAACATAAGCAGTACGTGGCGAACAGGATCACAAAAATCCAGGAGCTCACATCCATTGACTGCTGGAGGTATGTACCAACTAAAAGCAACCCGGCTGACGTAGCATCTCGTGGCGTATACCCTTCCGAGCTAGGGGAGCTAGACATCTGGTGGTCTGGTCCAAGTTGGTTACAGAAAGATGAAAGTGAATGGCCGCAACAAAGTTTTGTTGTTAGTGAGGAACCTGAGGTCACAGTTTGTCTTGCTACTCAAGATTCTTCCAAATTAACCGAGGAGGTAGGGCCAATGGGACTGCTACACAAATACTCTAACATCAACATTCTAATTGAAGTAACATGCTGGTGTTTTCGGTTTATTGATGCAACCTTAAGACGACCACATTCTACTACTTCCTGGTGCACCGCATCTGAGCGACGGCTGGCCTTACAATTTTGGATAAGGTATGTCCAACAAATACATTTTTCTAACGAAATATTTTGTATCTTTCAAGGCAAACCTATCAGTTCAAAAAGCAAGCTATGTAAGCTAAATCCAATGATCGACGATAATGGCATTTTACGATTGAATGGTCGATTGAAAAATGCGCTGCTGACGGTGTCTGAACGATTTCCTATCATTTTGCCTAAAAAGAGTATGCTTTGTACGCTACTTATTGCTCAAGGACATGAATCTACTATGCATGGCGGCACGCAATCCACCCTTAACTTTCTCCGAAGACGTTATTGGATAATTGACTGTCGTTCTTCAATTCAAAAGTATATTCATAGATGCTTGAAATGTTTGCGACATAATCCACCACCCATAACCCAAATTATGGGAAGCCTCCCCGCTCCCCGTTGTACAGCTGCAATTGCGTTCAAGCACTCTGGGTTAGACTATGGTGGACCGTATGCAATTCGTACAACAAAAGGCCGAGGTCATCGTAGCTACAAGGGATGGGTCGCGCTCTTTGTCTGTTTCAGCACCAGAGCTATTCACCTGGAACTCGTAAGCGACATGACAACTGAGACATTCCTGGCAGCGTTACGACGTTTTTTTGCTCAACGAGGGTACAGCTCTGACATCTATAGCGACTGTGCAACGACGTTTGTTGGTGCTAATACCGTTCTAAAGGAGGATTTCGCAGCCTACCGGAAGCAGCTAGAGGAGGGCGCACGATCTGTGTCTTGCCATGGTGTGTCGTGGCATTTTATTCCCCCGGGCTCCCCAAATTTTGGGGGCATCTGGGAGGCCGGCATTAAAAGTATGAAGCACCACCTAAAGCGCACAATCGGGGAAGCAACCTTAACCTTCGAAGAGTTTTACACCGTCCTCAAACAAATTGAAGCTGTGCTTAATTCGAGACCTGTCTCCGCCTTGTCAGATGACCCCACAGACTTGGTTGCTCTAACCCCTGGGCACTTTTTGGTGGGCGGTCCCATCACGGCCGTTCCTGAACCGGATTTGCTTGACATCAAGATAGGTAGACTTACGAGGTGGAGGCAGCTCCAGCAGATGCAGCAGGATTTCTGGAAAAGGTGGAGCAGTGAGTACTTGCATGAGCTTCAGGTACGAGGCAAATGGCAACAAACAAAAACCAACATCAAAGTAGGCGACCTAGTCCTGTTGAGGGACGAGCGCGCACCACCAACCCAGTGGCCATTGGGGCGTGTCTTGGAAGTACATGTAGGGGACGACAACCAAGTACGAGTCGTTTCAATTCGTACACAGTCATCAATAGTGAAACGAGCTATTTCGAAGCTGGTCGTGCTTCCAATTGATAGTCCTTCGGCAGATGAACACGGTGAGCGGCCAAACGTTTCGTCCCAATAACTGGACGAGGTGGGCGGAATGTTGAGAAGTATTACAAACAAAATTAAATGGCAAACAGTGCCAAAGGTAACCGCTGTATTTAACGACGAACCTGCATAAATGTCAAAAGATTCGAGAAGGAATTGACGTTACTAATAAAACGTGTTTCCAACAAGACGGACGTCGCCATTGGTTTTTTTCTTATATTGAATTCTAACATTGACTTCATCGTTTAGCGTAGAATCCTCTCAGTTCTCGGACGCTTCATAATAGTTTTAAACAAGTTATATTCTTTAAAAGTGGAATAAGACAATTTTCTTCTTCAAAGTTAATTTCACAAATGTTTTTACTTAGATGATTTTGACAATTTCTTGTTCTTAAATAAGTTTGGTTACATAAGGCAATTGTTTTATCTGTAATGATTTTTCCATGTTTTGAATTTAAAGGTGTTACTTTATACAATTTACATGATTTAATTAGAACTGGATATTTATATATTGTGATGAAGAATTCATCAGTTCTAGCTAATAATATTTTAGAGTACTCAAGTATATTTATTATGGGTACTTGAATTATTTCATGTTGAATAATATTTTTAATGTCATCTAAGTCTAGGCTTTCTGATAAATATTCATTATTTTTTGCTGCATTAATTGTTCTGGTCAATAATAATAATTGTTCGTACACTTGTTCTATTACTAAATGTTCTTTAAGGCTCTGACCTTCGAATTGTTGCAAAATTTGTTCAAATCTAGAATTTATAGTTTTTTGTTTATTATTGTTTTCTATGAGATTATTTATACTCGTTTCTATGTTAACTAAGTCATAATGGTCAGGATTACCAAACACATATTTGAAAGCTGTTCCTAAAAAGTTAATTGATCTAGTATGCCTAGTATGTTCTTGTAATTGGTCTGCTAAATTCTTAATTTTACTTAACCAAATTTTTTCTTCTTGTGTAGGTTGATATTTACTAGTTACGATATTTACGTAAGGTTGAAATATCGAAGTCAGGTTGGTGGCATGTAACAAATAAGTTTGTTCTTTGAATAAATACACGTCATCTGTTTGCGTAAGTATAAACTTCTTGTTTAGTAACTCAGTTATTTGAACGTTTCCTTGCCCTTCTTGACTCTGTACAATTCCTAGTAATGTTAGGAATATTAATATTTTCGTCATCTGAAAAATGATAATTCTTTATGTTATCCTTGTGAATTTTTATTCCTTCTTTAGAGATTACAGTGTCTCCTTTATCTTCTTCTACTATTCTTGTTATGTATCTGGCGTTAGATTTCTTTCTAAGACCTGTGATTCTTACCATTATCTTATCTCCTTTTTTATACTCTCTGTGTCGAGTTCCTTTATTTAGACGTTCGATCACTTTTTTGGATGCTGAGTTTAGTTTATTTATTATAATTTCACTATTGCTATATTTATTTTGATTAAAGAAAATGTCTCTAGGTTTCAAACCGGTAACTGAGTGTATAGAATTATTTAATTCACGTACTGTTCTAAATATTTCTTCGATAAGTCTTGTTTTATTCTGAATTGTGAATATTCTAGACAGTTCAGTTATTGTACCGTTTACACGTTCTACCTGACCGTTCGCTGTCGATCTGTATACTGGAGTTTCTACTTTAGTTATGTTGTATTTCAAACACATTTGGTTCACCATTTCTGTTTTGAATCCCTTCTCGTTATCTGTCATGAGTCGTTCACATTTTGGGAAATAATTAGATAAGACCTCTTCCATAACGTCGTACAGTCTGTTTCGAGTTTCGATTTCCCGAAGGATTGTATATTTAGAATACTTATCTACTGTTACAAGGAAAGTATACTTGTCGTTGAAGTATATGTCCATATGAATGTGTGTTCCCGCATGTGTTGGTATTTCTGAATTATTCAGAGGTTCTCTGATAGGTTTTCTTTCATATTTTCCAAATAGACATGCTATGCATTTTTTGTTGAAACTCTTTGCTTGTTTATTTAGATCGGGCCAGTAATATTTCTCTGAGATTTCTTGTATATTGTTACGTAACCCTCGGTGTGCTCTTTCGTGAGTTACCCTTACAAGTTTTAGTTGTTCCTCCAAATTTGTCACGTCTTGAAGTTTTCTTGGTGTGAATATAAATCTTACTAGTGGGAATTCTTTTTTTATGTTTTCACCATATTTGTATATGTTTTCAAATTTCGTATGCAAAGCTACAATCTTTTGGGGTTGTATAACTTCTTTCATCTGCCTTAGTAAAGAGTCTTTGTCCTTAAACTTTATTATGAGTCTTATTTTGTTACTAAAATAGATTTGTGTTTCGATATTATTTGTTATATCTTCAATAAGTTCGAACTGTGCAGTGTATGCATTAAAAGGCTGATTCACAGTTTTTATTATATCATTAGAAGAACTTTCAGCTGAATGTGCTGTTTCTATGGTAGAAGTATTTATGCGTTGACGTGATAATGCGTCAGCTACAAGATTTAGGTTTCCTGGTTTATAAACTAATTTTGCTCCAAAGTCTTCAATGATTCCCTTCCAACGTTTCAGCTTTGTGTTGGGATTTTTTCCTGATACAGAATATATAAGGCTCTGGTGATCGGTATATATGGTTAAGTCTGCTATACCATATATGTAGTTTCTGAGTTTTTGTAAGGACCATATGATCGCTAATAGCTCTTTCTCGTTTGTGCTATAGTTCTCTTCTGTCTTACTCAGTGTTCTTGACAAGAAGTGTATAGGTTGCTTATTCTGACTTAGTACGGCTCCAATAGCTATGTTGGATGCATCAGTAGTAAGCTCGAATGGTTTACTATAATCCGGTTGAAAAAGTTCGACTTGTTCTTTCAAATAATTTTTTAAAATTCTAATCGCTTCTAATGCTGAATCATTCAGATTTAACTTAATATTTTTACTTTGTTTTTTGTTTACTTTACCGTTATCTCCTCGTAAATATAATGTCAGGGGCTTGGCTATGCTTGCGTATCCTTTTATAAACTTACGATAGTAACCTGTAAGACCTAAAAATCCTCTCAAATCCTTTACCGTTTGTGGGACTGGAAAATTTTCTATAGCTGCTATTTTCTCAGGGTTCGTAGTGATTCTACCATGTCTGATTATGTGACCTAAGTATTCTACTTCTTCTTGAAAAAACTTACTTTTCTCATCAGATATTTTTAATGTGGCTTTATTGAGTACGTCGAATACTTGACTTATGTGCTGTATATGTTCTTCCTCAGATGAAGAATATATCAATACGTCATCAATGTAAACGTGTACGAATTTACCTACAAAGTCTCTCAAAATGTCGTCCACGCATCTCTGAAATATGCTTGGTGCATTTTTGAGCCCGAAAGGCATTCGTTTAAAATGATATTTTGCGCCATTTATAGCAAAAGCTGTTTTTTCTTTGTCATCTGTTTTGATTTTAATTTGGTGGAAACCTGACTCCAAATCTAATGTTGTAAAGTACTTGGCTTTACCTAAATTTTGAATTGTCATGTTGACATCCGGAATGGGGTATCTGTCTGTTACAGTGTGAGCGTTAAGTTTTTGGAAATCAACAACCATGCGCCGTTTTGGTTTTCCTTTTTCGTCCAAACCTTTTTTAGGTACTGTCCATATGGGACTGTTATAAGGACTATGGCTTTTTTCTATTATATCGTCATGTAAGAGTTTCTGTATTTCTTTGTTTACGAATTCGTTATCTGCTATGGGATATGGATATTGTTTAACATAAACCGGATTATCATTGGTCGTCCTAATGCTTGCTTCTATAGTATCTGTAAAGGGTAACGGTCCTATGCTGTTATTAATCTTCATCAGTCTATCTATGTCTGCTTTATAAATATTATTTTCCCCAATTATGTAATTAATTTTCTGAATAGATTCGACACTGCTTATGGTAGTTAGAGTCATATTACTGAAATTTATTTCCGCGTTTAGAACTTTAAGTCCTTCATATCCTAATATCATATCAAAAGACTGAATATCCTCTAATTCAAAAAATGTTATATTTTTCTTTAATATCCTAACTACTTTCTTTGTATCTACCATAGAATAACCATGCATTGTTTTTATTTTTATAGGTTTAATTTTAATTTTTTTGCTAGAATCGCATTTTCTATTAATGTAATTATGGGTTGCACCAGTATCAATAAGAATTTTATAAATTTTCTTAGAAATAGTACTAGTTAAATTTAAGCAGGGCAACCCGTCTACTAGTTTAAATGATCTATTCTTATGTTATTATTTACCATACATTCCGTTTCATCTGCTTCTGCATATGTACTGCTGACATCGTCTCTGCGTTGTTGTCGGGAGTTATTTACTCTCTGCTGCTTGAAGTTCTGCTGATAAGATCGTTGCGGTCTGTTGTGTGTGTTGAAACTCCCGCTGTGTTCACGTTTCGCTGGTGGATTATATACATCGGGTTTGTATTGATTCCAATTTTGTCGCTGTGCATGTACAATTTGTCTCGAGTTTATCTCCATCGGCTGTGGTCCTTGATTGTGTTGCTGCATATTATCGTATTGCTTCTGGGGTTGATAATTCGTTGTTTGGCTCGAATAATTTGGTCTTCTTTCGTTTCTGCGTTCATGTGGCATATTTTTGTGGTGCTTATCCTGAGTGAGATGTAAATGCCTGTGCACATTATCATGTTCTATTCTGCGAGCAATTGCGAATGCGTGTTCTAGATCATTTATTGTAGCTGAATATAATGATCCTCTTGTAAAGTTGTCACTCATACCATCAATGAATATACGAACTGCGTCGTCGTTAGCATTTTTAATTAGTCTGTCGATTATATTCGGCGGATCACCTGACATAGTGATTTTTGATATTATTAAATTGAGATTTTTATTTATCTCGTCGTGGTATTCAGACAGTGTGCTTCTTTTTTGCGTGATGGCTTTCATCATGTCTTGTAGCACGTATAGAGGTTCTTGATTAGAGTACGTATAATCTAATCTGTTACGTATCGCCTCAAAATTAAAAATTGTGTTATAATTAGTTAACACATTCGCGGCTGCACCCTGTATTTTACTTTTCACTATAGTCAATGCTGCTGCGTACTTACTGTGTGTTTTGAAGTTTTTAATGCTGTCCATTAATCTGGATGCTTCTTCGCGCCACGACCGATAATTTGATTGATCGCCGTTGAAAATAGGTAGGCTTTTAAATGCGTCTAACTGTATTTCACTACCATCTGTATATGTGGTTCTTATTTCCTCTAGCACAGGTATGTTTGGTACTATGCCTAATCCAGATTTTACTTCATTTAGTTTTGTTTCTAAATTAGTGTTTATTTGATTTTGGTTAGTTATTATTGCTGCTAACCTTGCATTCTCTGTGCGTGTGTGCTCTAGGGTTTGTGTTACTGTGTTGCTCCTGGTTTCTAAAGCTTCTAATCTTGCCATTAATACTGCGAGTTGTTCCATTTTGAACTCGTGTCTGTTGTCGTCGAATTTGTGTGTTTTTTTCCTCCACATATACACTTTCACTGAATTGCTTTGCTGCTTCGTACGAAGAAGCTATATTTGTACCTGCTATGCTAGGTAATTCTTGTAACCGGTAACGCGAGTGTTCTGTTTATACTAGATTTCACTACTTGTTCCCGAGGTCCGCTCGATTGAAGTTAAAAAGTATATTTAACCTCCTGGCAGGATCGCCAATTAAAACACTTGTTTCTTACTTTTAAAATTAAACAATATTTATTTGGAACTATGTCCTTTATTATTGAAATACTTTTTACTAATTCTAAAAGGAGCTTAAGGCTACTATGTAGTTACAATAAGACTGTTGATAAATTCATCATACAGTCGTATTTATATACTTTTCTTATCTATCTACAAGGAGACCCAAGCGTACAATCGTCTTGCTTGATAATGAAGAAGAGATAATATTCCAACATTGTATACAAACGATATTATCTCTTTTACATATGTTATCATTGTAGCGTTGTGTGCAAGACTGTACTAGAGACTAAAGATATCATTGAATACAAATAATGTTATCTTTTTTCTCAATATGTTTTGCTATGGATACTTAACTCGCGCTTAATTTTGACAGACACATAAAGTACATTCTGAAACAAAAGTTTGATTATTTAGCTCGAGCTGCGTACCACTCAGCTAAATGGGTTCGCATAGATTTAGCTCAGCTAAATTTTGGAGAGAATTTTGTATGGGAGCGAAAATTTAGCTCGAGCAGCGAACTAAGCTTAAATCTCCGCAACGTAAGCGGCTTTGTCTTTGTCAATTGTCCGGTACATATTCTGATAGCTACAGGTGACAGATGTCAGTTGCTTGTTCACAAGTAAGTATATTGAAAAGGATGTGATGGCGTGTGAGTTCTGACTTTTAAAAAGTACAGAAACAGACAAGTGACAGATATGAGGTGCTTTTTCACAAAGAAGTATTGAAAAGGATGTGATGGCTTGTCGGTTCTGACTGTTAAAAAGTGAGGAAAAAAATTTAGCTACCATCAAGAAGGGACTTTCTTCAATAAAGTTCTGTCAGAATGAAGAGTTAAAGGGTTAAAAAGAGCTGGTCTTTCATTAAAAACTTGATCTAACTAAATTTGACTATGCAAAATGACGCAGAGTTCAAGCGAAGAATCTCTCTTGACAATCGCAGTTTTTGCGGACTAAACCACTAAAGTGTCATCGATGATTGAATTGTTTGAGCTTAAGCGAGTTTAAAATGCAAACAAAATCCCTTAAGTTCGGTCAAGCTTCCAAATGGGTCACTAGTCCTATTATGGTTACGAAATACGATTTCAATGTAGGTAACCGCACAGCAGCTTAAGTGGGATTATTCCGTTGAAGTCCTATTATATTTCCAGGCAGGCATCTCTGCCTTTGACTCGCATAATTGACATAGGTGCGAGTAGGTACTATAATATAGATTGTTGGTGAAATGTCAATTTCTTACAAGATCTGTCAAAAAATGACCCCAAGCGCATAAAAAGTGCAACAAAATGTCAACCATCTTGTATTTCTTCATAGAATCCTGGACTGGAGAGAGATGATATTGAGTGTTAGTGGATTTGCTAAGAAAAAGGGTTGAAATTCAAATTGTTTCAGAATGTTTTACAATAGATGTCGCATAGAAAATGTGGTAGTTCAACTTGTTAATAATAGATGGAACCCACAAAATCTGAATGAAAACCGAATTGTAATGCATTTACTGCCGCATAAATTGCACAATTGGGTTTTCCTCTTGTTTTACATTTGTTTTTTGAAAATATTTTGTATGTAATACCACTTTTACATAATATTACAATCAACAAAGTTTTCTGGACAGTTTTACAAATATTCAAGTGATATTTTGGATAAATTCATAACTCTGGAAGACGTACCGGAGGCTCCAAATCATCTGAACGATGGAAAGGCTGCAGGATCGGATGGAATTCTCTCCGAATTTGAGAAATATAGGACATGGGAGCTATTGAATAATTCTACTCCCTTGTTCAACTAATAAGACGAATTGTATTCTAACCTTTCTTGTCTTCAATGTAAAGGGTGTTTTTTCTAGAGGTTGGTTTTTCGAATAGAGATAAAACTGACATCTTGTGGACAAATCTGGCAACTCTAATGTCATTTATGTTCAGTGAGGTTTGCCATTTCATCATGAATAGGTTGACAAATGAAAATCGCTTGCAAATCGTGCAAATTTATTTCGAAAATAATGGTTCAGTTCGATAAGTTTACCGCAAGCTCCGTTCATTTTATGGTCGACATACTCGTCCATCAGAACAATTAATTCGGTTAACCATGGATCGCTTTCGCACTACGTTTACTCTATGTGATAATATGCATCCGCAGAGACGTCGAACAGTGCGCACCGAAGAAACAATTGCCGCTGTAGAGCGTCAAAGAGGACCCGAATAAATCGATTCGCCACCGTGCACAGCAATTTGAGCTTTGTCCATCAACTTTATGGAAGATTTTGCGCAAAGATCTTGGCTTACGACCTTACAAGATCCAGCTTGTGCAAGAATTAAAGCCGCGAGACCACGCAATGCGTCGTGATTTTAATGTATGGGCCGAAAATGAGATTGATATCAATGCTGATTTTCATCGCAAAATTTTGTTCAGCGATGAGGCTCGGTTTTGGTTGAATGGCTACGTCAACAAGCAAATTTGCCGCACTTAGAGTGAAGGGAATCTACATGAGACCCTTGAGACGCCATTACATCCACAAAAACGGACTGTTTGGTGTGCTCTAGGGGCTGGTAGAGTCATTGGGCCATACTTCTTCCGAAATGATGCTGGAGAGTCAGTTGCCATTAATGGAGACCGGTATAGAGCCATGATAACCAACTATTTTATTCCCGAATTGCATGGCATGAATGTGGATAAGATGTGGTTCCAACAAAACGGCGCTACGTGACACACAGCGCACGTCACAATCGATTTATTGAAGGAAACATTCGATGAGCGCACGGACCTGTCAATTGGCCACCAAGATCGTGTGATTTGACCCCATTGGTTTATTTTCTTTGGGGATATGTGAAGTCGCTCGCCTACGCCAACAAACCAGAAACGTTAGGGGACTTGGAAGCCAACATTCGTGGCGTTATTGCCGACATACAGCCCCAAATGCTCGAAAAAGTGGTTAAAAATTGGACCTCTAGACTTGGCTTTATTCGAACCAGCCGCGGCGGCCACGTGCCCGAAATCAAATTTAAACATTAATGGCATAAAATTATCCTTCAAATAAAGCCAAATCGATGGACATTAACACGATTTTCTTGTGTTTTATTTCAATTCGAAGTTCGATACCTCTAAAAAAAATACCCTTTATTTAAAAAAAATATTTTTAAATAAAACCTGTTTTTTGCTTCTTATAATTTATTTCCAGTTTATTCCGCTCTGAACTGAACCAAGAGCGCTAGCGGTTATCCTGGATCCAACACGAAAGTTCGCTACTAGCAGTCCATATATACAAAGTCTCGGTAACAGTATATCCGTTCTTATAAGAACGGCTGAATTGAAAGCTCTGTCAGGACATTTGTATAATGCTCGAATGATTGATTGATTTTCGGCATGAAGTGCGGAAGAATTTAACCTAGAACCTAGACCAAATATTCACAAAACAGCTACCGAAAAGCCTTTAACCCGTCGACATATTGGGCGATACTGAAAACTATTTCAACCTTCACCTTAAATATTTTTGTAGATCACAATATTCAAGTTTGTATGGAAAATTTCGCCATTGTGAGTTCGAAAAATGTTGCCTGGATACTAAAAACGGTTATTAGTAAGGCCCATTTACTTCCTTTAAACGCCATCAACCGATACTAATTTCTGACACTATATCCATTTGACGACGCCAGGACTTCTCGTCCCGAATATACCTTCCCGTTTCCCCACTCTAAAAGGGTCATGCACTCTGTGGCACCATCAAAACCACTAACAGACCCATTGACGCTGCTCTACGTTTGTGTATTCCCCACGAGTTTACTCAACTTCAAAGCAACTGGCCGTTCTGTATAGTTCCATTACCGCATCTATTTGAATTGGCTAACCAGTTGTTGTCGCTCTTCAAGCGTACGCGCTCCATCCACATTGTGGTGATAACACCACAACTCTGTGTATTTGCGCCTGGATTAGCGCGTGTAAACAGAGCCCTACGAGATTACGCGGTCAGACTATCGCCCTCCCTTAAGCCACCTTGACTTCTATACACACCTCCGACTCAATATGCCACACGAACTCGGTTCCTCCGTCATCCATCACCACATCAGTTGCCCATAACCGCAGCAAGTCAGTGTTCCCAACTTCAACCAAATACGCGCGTAACTTGTTCCCCATACATTTGTATATATTATATCGCTGTAAACGAGTACAATGTCCGTCTGTCTGTTGTGTCGTGAGCCTTCCACAAAAATGTTGTTGGCTTTAAATGCTGATTTCGTGAGATTTATGATCCCCGATTGGATTTAGTGGTGAATTTAAGTAGTTTGTGATTTGATTTCGTTATATGGACACAAACCTATCTATATTTATTTGTTTAGACGGTGGAAAAGGGAAAACCAAAACACACATTCAGAGCTCACCGTATAGTTGTAGTTTTTATTAAAATATTGCTGTCAACAATAATGATAAACCAAACACAATTAGGCATTTATTGTGAATGTAAAACGAAAATTAGAATACAATTCAATCGTTTTGTACATTTATGACTGCAATTCAAGTTGTTCAAGTTGGACAAAGTGCGCCATAAAATTTTGGTGTATTGAGAGCAGTTTGGCACTGGGCGTTTAGTCGTTACAATTAGTCGCAATCACAATAAACATTGAATGATGCTTCAATAAAATCGAGCGTTTAATTGCGGAATGAAAGTGTGCACATTGAATTATGGCATCAATTTCGATTTGTCAAACCAAATCGATTAAATTTGTCAATGCCGCCATGTTTATTATTACTGGCGTGGTTATGTTGGTACTTTTGATTTGAGCGGGACGGGAAGGTATCTGCACATCATATGGGTTGGGGTTCTGCTCCAAATAGTTTTTCTGTTACCTTCGAAGCAATTATTGTTTGTTGCGTTATACTGTGAAACATTGCGACACATTTTTGTCATTCTTTATATACTCGTAGGTAATTGTACACAAGTCCGGTTGTGAGTAGTACTCACTGAGTACATCTATTCAGGATTCCATGTCATTAAATGACAATTCATATTCACATATTGGTACTTTGTGACATTTTATTCACCTGAAAACTGTTTTTGGTCGCAAAAACCCGTGTATTTTATTTTAAATGGCCGCATTCAAGAATCTAGTTATCTGAAGTCGACTAGATTGGGGTGGATGAGATGTAACCTGAACGCAAAAACTAGATTGGCCGGGAACGTCACTTTTTCAGCGTCAGCTACATATGCGAGCTGTCAACTTAGTACTCAGTCACGAAATTCATGACTAAATTCATCGGCTACCCCTCCATAA
Organism: Cheilosia impressa; assembly: GCA_948293265.1. Classification (NCBI taxonomy): domain Eukaryota; kingdom Metazoa; phylum Arthropoda; class Insecta; order Diptera; family Syrphidae; genus Cheilosia; species Cheilosia impressa. The sequence continues at coordinate 23,325,041 of OX411884.1, forward strand.
ACGTCAACTGAAACAGCTGCTCATTTGACCGATTTCCCCCAATCAAAACCGAGATACACTTAGTGAGAGAGCTGTCAGACTTGCTAAACTAGATACTTGAACGTCCCCATTGTTTAGGTTGGTGGATCGCGACTGTACGTACGATTGTGATTTGTGAATAAAGTTTGACAGTTCGTTTTAAGAATCTTTTAGTCGCGGGGAAATTGCTTTTATCGTAAATTTTGCGACTTAAATAAACATGTTTTTTTAGATTAGATGTTAGATTATTTAAATATAATGCTTTTGTGGTGGAACAAAAAGCAATTTTCAATTCATAAATACAGTTGCATATATTGATTTGTTTGCAATTCGCCAATTCGCAATTTGCTCTCATGTGAATAGTCCTTAAGAGCACATTCAGAATGTCAGTCACTTTATATCCACTAGATTTTTGCAGGTTTTGCAGGTAACCTCACTTTTAGTACGTCAGCCATATATCTACCTATATAATTGAAATATTAACTTAGTACTCAGTGAAAAAATTCGTGACTATAGATTTGTCGGTTACCCTCTAATTGTCAACTAACAAAAACTGTCAAACTGCCCTCTGTCAAACTTAGTGAAACACAGTTTGAACATCCCCATTATTGTTGTGGGTGTTACCCGCAAAATGTTGCCCGCACTTCTTGGTGGTGATTGGTGGTACCCAACTTATCCTATCGTTCTTGTTTTGAAAAAAGTCCCCCACTTTACCTGTCAAATTTGGAATGTCGTCTGTTGGTTATGCAACAAAATGGTCATTCGGGGCTGAATTTCACAGCACGAGCGAGCTTCAGCTGCAGTTTAGATTGTTCGTCTGTTTAAAATCTTATGCATCACCAGTCCGCGTCTGACATTTCATTTATAAAGAATATGTAGGTATAGAAAAACGTATAAATTAATGTCTGAATGCAGATGTTCTGCAGACGGTAACGTCTTCCGTGTTTTTGTGTTCGCCATCATTGAATCCGTCTAAACCCACTTACTCAAGATTTGACAGCTCTTGCGGAGTCCATTCTGCTCAGGCAGTTCATCTGAACTTGAAACTTGAAACTCTGTGTGAAAAATACTCAGGAAACAAACGAGTTAGTGCAATACGACTGTTAAATTCAAACGTGGTCTCTGAGTAGACGCAATATTTAGGTATTCCTTTAATTGATGGCAACCTAAAATGCCAACTTTTCAAAACCAACAATTTGTCAGAGTTATCATATTTAATCTCAACTCTAAGATAGGTACCGAAAGGTGTAAAACATATAATAGTCATTGGCCGCGTTCCACTGCCCGCTAGATGAATAGCGGGCAGTGGAAAAATTGCGTTTTACAAAAAGTGCTAGACGTCTAGCGCAAATGGTGAAATGTCAACTTTTTTTATATGGAGTTTGACATGCCGCTAGTCATCTAGCGGGCAGAGGAACGCGGCCATTTTTATCAGCGTGTAAAAACCTTTTTTTTTACAAATTAGCGCGTTTAAGAAAAAAGTCGTTGCTCGCGTGAGCTACTTTGATTAGACCTAGGTATCGTTTTATATGTGTGATCGCATGGAGGCAATAAAATTAAGCAAACACTATTGTTTGATATATTTTTTTAATATGTAACAAAACTTTTATTAGCTTATCAGCAACTTTCAAGTTCATTCGAAATGACTAAGTTTCGGTTTCAGTTTTACATACATTTTTTGTTTTTGACAATTAGCACATTATGTTTGTTATACGCTCTCATTCGAACCATGTTTAGAGAAAATTTATTAATTTACTTTTATTTAAGTTTTAATTTTGAGCAGATCGTATGCGTAGCTAATTACTTATTCATGATTTGACGGTTATCGCAATTATGACTTGCGGTAGCAGTCCGCTAATGCAACATCATCATTATCGTTTGCATTCGACAAATGGAGTAGACGTTCGAATTGAATTGGTTAATTAGTATAAGCGAGCAGAAAGTGTTTTTGTAAACTTGCATTTATCAAGTGAAAGAAGAAACATGCAACAAATTTATATGACAGGTAACTAAATTGTGCAAACTATTCGGGGGGAAAACTCTAGATAATATATCGACTGACGTTTCGGAATGAGTATGGGTGAAATGACAATTTTCACAGCAATAGGTTCATTTGAATAGGTGCTTCAATCGATATAAAACGATCCCAAGTGCACAAAGTCTATACAGGGTTCCATCTAATGAGAAAGGGAATACAGTGATCAAAGTAACGAGTAACGAGTGATTGCATTTTTATTTGGCAAATACAAGAAAAAATCCAAAAACGTTATGTTTTTGGGCGAAAACAAATAGAATAAAGGAACGTTTAGCTAAGATACGACGGGCTTTCCCAAACTAGCGCGACAAACTTGTAGTGACGGTGACAGTTTGGATTTTAGGGCGTTTTTTTTTTATTATGCTCACACGATCTCTATAGATCATTGATTTCCACAGTTTACAACAAAAGTTGGATCTCTTATCTGTATAGATCACGTGAGCGTAATAAAAAAGACCTATTATGAATGCGTTTAATGCGAAAAAATATATTTACGAACGCACCCACAAGTAAGCGACATTATTATGAGCAAACAAATTTTGTATTATATTCAAAACAAAAGTCAAATACCAATGACGATCGACTCCTCATTACACAAAGACGAATACATTCTATTTCCGCCTTAGAAGACAAGCAAATATATAGTTTTAGATCAAGGCAATACCTAAACCTAATGAAACAGCTCTCTGGGGAACATTTTCGTATTCCATACGAAACCAAAAGTTGAGATCTTGCCAGCTACGAAATGGACTGTCACTTTAGTGGCCGACAAAAAAAAACTTAATCGAAATTACCAATAAATATTGTTAGTTTGGACTTTAAATTTTATAAGTTCACAGTGGCTATATTTTCCATACAAATTTCGCGATTGTGAGCTTCCATAAATTTACATCTCTAAACTTTGTTATTAGTACGACGAATTGTCAAAATCGCTGCATTGAATACTTCAAATATCTTGAAAAGCTTGAAGCGCTTAAATAAAGATTGAGCACAATTTTTCGCTGCATTTGGATCAGATTTGTTTTGGTAACGCATTCTTTTGATATTAAATTCTTGAAGTCGAAACATAATCTCAGCACCTACTTGGTCCGCAAAAGAACGAAAACGAATCGGACTACGAACAAAAGACTCTACGCGATACTCATATTTAGCGTATACGAACTAGATTTCACGAACTCACAATGGCGAAATTTTCCTTATAAAATTACCCATTGTGACCTACAAAATATTTAATATAGGTAAAGGTTAAAAAAATTATTAGTGATACCTTCTGAGAGTGGAGCACCGAGTAGCTCGTTACTTCTCTAAAATCAATGCTGGGGATTATATGAAAAATATGTCTTTCTTTGGGAACTTTAATTTCAAAGAAAACCCTTTAAATTTTTGGGAACATGTTTTATTTATTAAATTTAATACAACTGACGATAAAACAAACAAAAGTAACTTTAAAGTAACGAAAGAGAGCTCATTGCATTTGAGGTCTATAGGTTTCCTTACACCATTACTTTTAAGCGCAATGAACAAATAATGGCAGCTCAAAGCATAATAGACGAAATCCTCACATTTATTACATGAAAACTGTATAGTACAAATCTGAATTGGTGCTGTAATTTAATAACTGCTCTGCCACCGATGTCAAATCCAGAATTCCAATTGATGTTTGAAAGTCTTAATTATCTACCTGTGTCATGATAATGCATCACTTGTCATAAAGAATTTTGTGAAAGAAAGAATAAATTTTTAATTATAGGGTCCGAAAGGGAAAGGTTTCAAAAACCACCACCAACAAGCGCCGGCCGTCGGGCTCTCTAGACGGACATCCAACCATAAACATCAAGACCCAAAAACTGTCAAATTCCTTAAATTTGGCATCTGTATCTGCCTCAGATCGTTGCTTATCAACATATAGGTAACATATTCCCCGATTGGTTAATGTATTATTTACAACTACAAAAATATCCCAAACCGAATCTATAAATGCATAAATATTTGGTCAAAATCACTCGGCTTGTGTTGCCTTAATTTTCGTCTGGTAACTTTTGACTTTTATTGCCTGAAATTGACTTGCCTGGGTAGGTATACCTAATTGAATCTCGTTGCCATCGATCCATATGAGAGACATCCATCATCTCCGCTCTGTTTATGGCCCCATTCCCACACACCCTTAGCGCTGCTGCTTTTCATTATTTCTGTCTCAGTGATAATGCATTTTACGAAATGTGTCGTTTAAAAAAAAAACTGTCTATATCTCTATTAGTGACCAGTTTCAGAATTTCCTTCCAACAAAAAGCGAGAAATGTAAAAAAAAATGTTTATTAATTTATTGCCCCCAAAGTATAAGAGAACAAAAAAAGAAAACGAAATACTCGTTCAAAAGAAGTGGAAATCCTTTGGATTGTGAGATCAACCTGCTGCTGCCGCTGTCGATGGTGCCGGATGCGTCTGAGCCAGTTGTTGCTGCAGCGCGCTCTCTGCCTCAATGGAGCCTCACCTCAGGGGCACCGGGCACCGTTTATGGCACCATCATAAATGGCTGACTGTCCTCCGATCCAACGTCCTCGCTTCTCGTCCCATCGCAACCTAAACTTCTTTTAGATTCTTTTATTGCATGCTTTTGTGGAATATATGTATATATCTCTGGACAAAAGAGATAAAACGAAAATTGTATCTTTTTCACAGTTGTGGCCGACAATGCCTATAACATGGCTGATCGCCTCGTCGGTGCAGGCGAACCGATTGGATGCCGTCCAACCACCTTTTTCCAGCTATACTCATATGCGGTTCGTCCACCAATGGCCAATGGAGGCCTCAATGGAATTTGAAAATTTCTTTAATTGGCCGTCGCCTTTTGTTGCCTTCGTGCCTGCCTGCTGGCCATCGTTTTTTTCTTTCTATTTTGATGTCTGTCGTAAAAAAAAACACATCGTGAGTATGTGTGTTGTTGGTGTAGCCGTTAGCCGTACAGCAGACCATCTGCAAGAAAGATATATGACTATGCGAGTTAGATATACTGGTTGCTGCACGAATGCGTGGACGTTAAAAGTGAGCGTATTTCCTGCCGTTGGGCAGGTAAAGCCTTTGGAAAATGTGTGGCAAAAGGGGGAGACAATAATTCCTAATTAACAAATGCACAGTGGATGCGGGTAGCGGCAAAGGAAAATGGTGGCCATTTTCATCTTTATGCTGAATGCCTACCTTGTCTATGCTTTTATTAATATTTTTGAAAAAAAAACACTGCGAGGGGGAATAAAACTATAAAAGCTAATTTACGTTATTATAATCGGGTCTTATTTTACTCAAGTTAATCAGAAAGCCAGCTGTATAATTTATAATGTGTGTTCCTGCATATAAGTAGTGCAAAGATATATGCATAATATATTTACCGTGTCCTCTTTCACCAACAAAATCGATGAAAATAAACGTTTATGACCCGACTTTAATTTTACGGAAGCTTACAATTGCGAAATTTGTATGGAAAATATAGCCACTGTGAACTACCAAAATTTAGAGTCGAAACTAAATATATTTTGTGGTAAAGTCCCATTGTGCTAAGGGGAGCCGTCAACTTCTGACGTCTATGTGAACATTCCGTCAACAATTACCAATCTGCCTGTCATCACGCAGTCATTGATGTGACTTATACCTAGATTTTACTTTTTTCATATTGGAACTTGGGCTGAGGACAAATTGTTCAATACGTACTTATACCTTTTTTTGTCACTCTGACAGAAGTTCCATTTCTCTTAAAAATTCCCTGAGACAGAAAGCGCGATAGGTAAGTTCCAACAAAATAGTGGGTGGACTCAGCAATAAAAAGTTAGTAAGAATCACACCTATTTAGAGTTCAGCCTAATTTCACAAACTTAGCATTTGCTATCTTTAAAATTACCTATTGTGATCTACCTACCTAAATTTTAAGAAAAGGTGCAAGTTGATCATTTAGTGAGGCCCAAAGCCAGAGTGTGAGTCTAATAATCGTATTTAGGTCAGATTTTACTCAATCTCAATGGCGAAATTCTCTATTCAAAACTACCCATTGTGACCTACAAAATATGTATAGTGTGAAAATTAAAAATGATTATTTAGTAAGGCCCATTGAGCTCAGTCGCTACTCGTACAAAATCCAGTGTTACATTTACGACATCGCATTGATGAAATTTTGAATATAGCTAACATAATCTATTGTGACCTAAGAAGTATACGTTTTGAATGTGGAGGTTAAAAACGATTACTACCTAGTTAGGCTCATTTAGAATAGAAAACGATATAAGTTCTCACGGGTATTAAGAGGATATTCAACGAAAACATTTGCTGTGAAGATAGGCGCGTTTCTTAAGCCCTAGTCCGGGCTCATGCCAAATGCTCAATAACGTAAAGTATAGGGTTCGCGCTTAATATTATCTCCCATAGAAAATGTCTATAAAGAGATTAAATTTAGCAACGCAGTAAGAACCCATAGTTATTGGGCTTTTCAAATAATCATTTTTAGCCTTCACACAAAATATTTTTTAGGTCACAATATGCAAATTTTGCCATTGTGACTTTGAAAAATTTAGCCTGCACACTAAAAATATTTATTAGTATCGAGGATTGTGTGTTAAGTTCTTAACTTCATAGAAATGTGCAACAAGAAACTTCAGCGCAGGATAGCAATAGCCTATATACCTATATACACTGGGAAGGAGCCTACAGCTCCGAATGCTTACCAAAGTTTTGAGCGACGAGTGTTGCAAGTTGTCTGAGGATTCTCCTACCGCATGGCCACAAAATGATCAGTTGATAAAAGGGAGCTTATGCATTATGCCGAATTCACAATGTCGCGTTGAACGCGTGCGTGCGTCGGCGCGCTTTGACACGCTTTATCGAAACTTTACGATTTTAGATGCCAAAGCACGCGAGCAACAATTTTGTTAAACGAAATGCTGCTTTGAAGCGAATGCGCGTTGAGAGAGTAGAGTATGCCAGATTAAAAGTTCGGTTTGGTTTAAACTAATGTACACAAATAGAGAGCAGAATTCAAATTTCAATTCTACTCCCTTTTTTCTTGTAGCTGTAATTTTTGCGCTCCTTTTTGAAAAAAGGATTCTCCAAAATAAATAAAAAAATCATTCATAACAGAAATGCAAAAACAATCTTAACAAAGATACAAGAGCAATGATTAATATTTTTTTTATCAAAGAAAATCTAAAGAAATTAGTATTAGCTTAACAAACAAAAAGGTGTTCGTCATTTTCACACACTAAATTAATTAATTTGCATTAAAAAACATGATATTGCTTTTTAAAACATGTGTTTGATAAACATAATTGATTCTGTGCCACTCCAACTAAGAACGGCACATCCCACGACATCAAATCGAACAATTCAAAATTCTGAAATTGTCAAACGCGCGTGAGAGTAGAGAGTAGGTCTACTCAGGCGGCGCGTTGAACTTTACGATATTTACGATCTAAAGTCGATTCAACGCCTGGAGTTGTATTTTGTGTGGCAGCATATGAACGCTTTGTTTCTACATAATCTGTCAACGCACGCGCGCGTCAACGCGACATTGTGAATTGGGCATTAAGCTTAAGTTAAGAGCCTAAATTCAGGTTTAATGATCTTTTACATATATATACATGACGAACTTTTATGCAGCTTCATCTAGAAGTATGCCATAGATATCGGCTGAAAGCCCAACACTATCCACGACTCTAATAATCATTTTTAGTGTCCAGGCTAAATTTTTCGAACTTCCAATAGCGAAATTTCCCCTACAAAATAGTATATTGTGACCTACAAAATATTTATTGTGAAGTTTAAAAATGATTATTAGTAAGGCCCTATGTGTCTAATTATATAAAGACCTTTACCCGTCAATATACAAATATCACTCGCAGTCCTTGCTAAATATACCCCAATCCAATTGGACCCCTCTTCCAATCAATTAGAAAAATTTACCTTTAGTAGATTCGCTTGTGGCTTTAACGGTTCGACAAAGCTTTTTGCTATGTACGAGTTTGAGTTTATCAGGCATACGTACGACCCAAATTTGATAGGGCGCCCGGTTTATGTCCCCTGCTTATCTGCAATTAGCTACAGCATTAGGCACCTATAATACGGCACAATAAAACTGAGCTAAGCTAATATCGGGGTCTACTTGTGTCTAACTTTATTTTTAAACTTTTTCCTAGATTATCAGTTAATCTGTCGGTTACAATAAAACACTACAGTCCGTCAATGTAAGCGTTATGGTTTTCCGTGTAAAGGATAGAATTTTGTAATAGTTTTGAGCAGCGGAAAATGAATAAACCCAAATCGAATGTAACTGACGCTTTATCTTTCAAAATGTTATCCAAGTAAGTTCTATTGGAAAATGCTCGCAATTTTGATAAACTGAACAAAACCGCTTTAAAATTGCAAACTTGGTAAAATATTTGTTCAAATCGTCTCCATAATATACTTTTAAGTACTCTGTGGCCATTTTATTCACTCCAGACCGCATTTTTCAAACCCGACAATTTAAATGCTAATCCATAATATTCATTCAAAAACATGCATTAAAAGATGGATTGAAAAGATTGTAACCCGTTTTAAACCTATATACGTAATGTAAAATTGTATAAAAAACTACATACATTGGTTTTTTGTTGTTTGTCACCTGGAAATTGATTTTATGTATTTGTTTTGGGCCGAGTTATATTTTAAAGAGCTTTAATTGTGCCGACAGTTTTTGTTGAACCAGCGAAAATGTCTTTAGGCGGAAATATTTCCGAAAATATACCTAATCGTATGTGCATTCGATATATATATATATTCGACGACAAGGAAGGCTTTGATTCACCATTAGCTGCTGCTTCATAAGCTCTTCGACAAATTCGTTTTCTGACAACAAAGACGCATAAACATAATAGGTCTGTTCCAGTGTTGTTAGCACTCTTCCTTCATTTATCCCACGAAGCGTGGTCATTTTTCCCTTATTTCCCTCTTCACCATACTCAAATTCCCTTTTCAAATCCCACGATACTTCTTGAGTTAAAATCCAGTTTTTTAAAGTAAAATTTGCATTACACTGAAAAACAAAAAAAACTAATTTACCTTTAGTATAAAAACCGTAGTTTGTAACACTGCTATGATTGTTTTTTGGTACCAGAAAATTTTGATAAAAGAAGATTTACATGAGCTGTTTTTTATGGACAGTCAGTGTGTTAATGGTAAAATAGAGGTGTTTTGGTAGAATTTCACCAAATATTTATAGTTTGAATGATTTTTTGTTACATTTTAAAATTCCCACGATTTGGTGCATTATCCTTTTATCCCACGGAAGGCTTTTCGGACATCGAAATTCCCACAAAAAGGGATAAATCCCACGATATAACAACACTGGTCTGTTCCCTTACTTTTAAATCTCACGAATTTGTACCAGGGTTGACAAACGTGTTACGATCGTAACTTTTAAGTTACAATGGACTTTGAAAAAATACAAAATACAATCGCTCCGAAAAAGTTACACTCAAAGAGTATTTTTTTATTTTGAAAAATTGCAATAACGCATATTATTTAATACAATAAATTATTACAATTGTTTGTATTCGTTTATCCACAATTGCTATACTTACGAACACAACAAATTCCACTGTAAACATAATGTTAACATTCCCTTACAAACAAGTGAACTGCTTTGCAGTTGACAATTGACAAAACATTTATGACAGATGGAACAGCTTAGCTATACCTAAATTCTACGAAGGGATTCCCGATAAAATAAACCTTATTAAAATATACGAAATGTGTAAAGCTAACAATGTATTGAACGTTCTGCATATAATGATAACGATAAAAATATTTTAAACTTTTGCATCTTAGCTACAAGATTTTTGATCAAATTTTGTATTCCTGTCGGAAATGTTTTTATGCCTATTGCAATAGATTGGTGATTTTTATATCCTCCACAGGAAGGTATATTCATTTTGTCATTACATTTGTAACGCCAAGAAGCAGTCACCAGAGATCTCATAAAGTAGGTATTATATATATTCTGAATCAGGATCACATTCTGAATCGATTTAGCCGTGTCCGTCGGTCTGTCTGTCTGTCTGTTGAATTGACATAGGCGAATGAAATTTGGTAAAAGGACTTCTTTTTATCGTCGTCAGGTTGGTACTGAAAATGGGCTATGTCGGTTAAGTAGTTCCGGTACCTCCCATACAAAATACAATCGCTCCGCATGACTTGTATGCAGTGGAGGGTATCAAAGCACCGGCCAGGCCGATGATAACACTTTTACTTGCTAAAGTTAATTATGAAGATAAACAGGTATCTGTGACAAAAGCTAAAAGTCAACTTCAGGAGTTTCAGCGAACTTTCAATTTGTTTACTTTGAGATTTGGATATAGCAGTTTCAAATACACACATAAACGAAAATAGCTGTTTGATGAAATTAAGGAAAAGCAAGTTTATTTGAATTATACACTATTCCGAATAATAAGAAATATAGGAATGAAAGTGTGTGATCGCAAATAATGTGGGAGGTATTACTTGCATTCACACTTCTTGTTGAAATTTTAAGTAAAGAGTATTGTTGAAAATGCAAACATCAACTTCCAATTAATTTTTATCAAAATCGAAAATATGTTTTTCAAAATACGAGTCTGCTTAAAGTACGAAAAATGCAATCATTTAAAAAAAAAAATTTGGAAATCTTACATGCATTTTGGATAAAATTTGTGTTTTCATGTAGCCTATAGAAAACAAACAAAATAATTTAGATTATACGGTATACGATGCTTGAAAAAACGTTGATTGCCATTAAGTTAAAAATGACCATATTATATTTAAAACATAGTTTTGTTAATCAGCCTTATTGTGAGTTTCGCCCGACAAATATTCCACCCAAAAAAAATGATAATTATATATTTGATATATGTATACCGTTTTCGATAAAAATCCAAAGTTTAAAATTATCGTGCAAAAAAAAGGCTCCGAACTTTAAGCCCACAAAAGCTGACAGACAAAGAGACGAAAATGCGTGGCATTACATATAATTGCAAATCATTCGAAATTTTGTACGAAAACGATATCTTACTCCTACTCGTATACGAGAAAGTAAAAAATACAATTGAGCCAAAAAAAATACAATCGGAACTAAGATTTAGTTACAGTCCACACAGTTCATTTTTCATCCCTGATTTGTACTAATTCGTACGTATTTTACTCAAAAGAGAGCGTCATCGAGAGAGCAAGACATTACCCCTCCACTGAGAATCTTACGAATTTTTACTCAACAAATTTCTTGGTGTAGAATTGAAAAAGCTGTCAGTCACCTTTCAATTAACTGCTGATTTGAAATTTGTTGTCCTATTTGACGTATGAGTGCATTTGTTTTGATTTCTTGCGTTTTAAAATGGTATCAACAGGGGGGAAAATAAAATTGAATGTTCTCCTTAGATTCTTTTCGAAAGTGGTGACGAAATTCTTCCTCGCTGTGAGGATTAAGAAAGGACAATCTCCGCCACGTAATTTTTAATGCTGTGTCGCTTTTTCCCCTTCTCGAATGCTTGTTGTTCAATCAGTACAAACTCTTCCACATACTCGGATTCTTCAGAAAGAAGGTCGATTTATTACGAATCACTTTCATTTCTAGATGAATCAACTAATCTTGTTAGTTAATTGACAAAATTCTTCGTTTATCAGATATTTTAACGACTTTTTGTGCCACTTTTTGAATTTTTGAATTATATATCTGTCATTATTCGTAGTTTACTACAAAAGCGTTCCCTAACTTTTTCGTAAGTGTCTCTCTCCGTAAGAGAATTTTCTACAAAAGTAAAGGAACAGACCTAATAATTTCGTCCATTTCATGAATGAAGTCCAATTTTTTTTAGTCTCTTGTCATTTGTTTTTTCTATTCCCCTTTTCTACTCTTCTTATTTCCTGCATTATAAAATTGAGTTTTAATTTGAGTTAAAGTACTTAAGCTCGCCTCTGAAGTGCAGTTTGAATTCAATCGGTCAAGTTTGAAAAACTGGTTTTATGTTCGAATTTAACGACGGAATATTATGGCCTTGGTTTAAATATTGAACTCACTTAAAACCGGGTGTAACCTTTAACCCGGATTCAAGGGAGTGAATAACATGGCCGTAATAGTTTTGCTAAGAGATTAGGTATACGTGGTTGTTTCAGTTAAATTTCCCTTTCTTGAACTCAAATAGAACTGTCAGGTCAACGTTGTACTTCGTTTCATTACCAAAGTTGCAACTTCAAATCCCAGTGCTTGCTGCTTACAAGAGTCTTGATATGTCTGTATTCCAAATCCGAAAAGTGTAACCAAATTAACAACAGACTGTTAAAGAAACAAAGCTCGAATGTATTGATGGCTTCGCTATCAACGACTGTCAATGCAATGTCAATACAACCTTATACAGTCATTTATATTAAAGCTGTCAAAAACTCAAAAAAACCTTCTAACCATAATATATTGTTAGCAGTGAATAATTCAGTCAGGAAAAACTTCGTAGATTTTAGTTTAAAGTTGTACAGCGCCACTTTTATTTTGAGGTTAAGTTCGTCTCAAAACCTTTTAAATTCAATCGCAGTTTCCAGCTGTTTTAAATCCAGATTGATTTTGAGATTGACCGCAGTCTGTCCATATAAATGCGTAGTTTTGAGTGGCCTTTATTACGAAAAAGTTTTCCTCTGAAGAAAAAACAAGGTAAGGGTTGTTTTGCCAGATATCCATAGCTTTTTTCTTACCACAGATTAACTCGCATGATGTCATACATTTCCGAAGTCAACAACACACCTTGTTTTCTACAAATTATAACACATCTGCGTGCCCTAATAAAACAGTCTAATTAAATACACAAGCCCTTAGTTTTAATCAAACGATCACACTCATTAACAATCCATCTTGTGATATGGAATGCTAAATGATCACCAACGTCACACAGCAGATCTAATCTAGATCACCCATTAATCTGTTACGAAAAACCTTCAAATTTTATTACTCATCAGGAAAACAAAAAAAAAAAACACCTGAAAAGTTAACATCAATCAATTGGGAGATTTTTAAAATCAACATTCATCCCAACAATCGTGACAGCCATCAGTCTTCCAAGCGTGGGTTTGCATTATTTTTGTCATGATGTGTCAAAGTTACTGCCAAGGTGTTGGTTCAAAACAAAAATGCAAAAGTGAAATGAACTCAGACGATAATATAACAGTAGCAATCCGCTTAAATGTCATCAAATCGTCACCTGTCAGTTTGTCACCATACAAATCGAAATAAATCAATTATTTCATTCGTGTCATAAAGAAAACCGCAAACATTTACTTTCAATCGTAATAATAATTATCAATTTTTATTGAATTAAGTAGATATTAATAATACTATAAAACATAATATGTAAATGAACGTAAATTGAAATTCACAAACTGGTCGTGTTCCCACAATATACGAGTATTTGTTGTGCATTCGCCATTTTCGAAATGTTTTCCTTGCTGCGAAAATATTCAAATAACAATTTCACATAATGACAAATGAACAACAAAATACCCATCTATATGTAATTAAGATGTTGACGTCTACACATTGTAAGTTGCAATAATAAATTTTAAACTATCCACAAGTATGGGCAAATATTTTATTACATCGGGGTAATAATCGTTAAGACTTATAAACAAAACTGATATACACATATGAAGGCTAAAATTATTTACACTCGTTTCTACTTTTCATTTGCATACTATAAACACTAAAGTTTAAATAATGATAATTGGAAAATTGAAACAGAATACAATTTACATAAACATAAACATAAACATAGATTTATACATAAGAACAGTTTTGTTTTATTTTTCTAAGTATACATCGTTATAGATGTTTGTATACGTTCGGCGAACGTTGCACACTTACAATTCTAATTAGTTTCTTTTTGTTTTTGTTGAATTTGCTAAAAACGCTTCAGGATTGCACATAACATTCAGTTGTTTAAAGTTACATAAATATTTTTAAGTGTTTACTTGGGACGGCTGTATTTGAATAACAGTTTAGCTTAGTTGGTATATATTTAAATAAATAAACACAGTTTTTAAACGAGTGCTGCGCAAAAATCACGTTCATTTCTTTTCTCTATTCTAAGTGAAACTAAGAAAAAAACTAAAGACGGTTAAATAATTTAAGAATTACATTTATAATACACGTTGTGAAAGCATAAAATAAAAACTAAACGAAAGTGCTACCTACATCACACGGAATCTCATGTGAACTGTGCCTAAGACAGCTAAGGGTGAGTGCGTGCAGAGACTTTTGTCCGGAATCGGTGTTGATTACCGTTTTTTTTAAGCTTGTCACATTGGTAACGCAGCGGCAGCCGCAGCTGACATTTGTGACTGTAGGTGCTGTGGTGGTGGCAGATGGTGACCATGGTGCAGCACAGGGTGATGGTGGTGCAAGCTCATTGGCATGTTCATTGCCATCGAGCTCATGGGATGGTGCAGGGTGTGTTGCAAATGATGCAGACTGGGCTCGATTTTTGGCTTGGTGTCCATGTAACTGGAAAGATCAGAGTGGGCCACCGCCGACATCGGGTCGTCACGTTTCTTATTCTGTTTGCGCTCCTTGGCGCGGCGGTTTTGGAACCAGATCTTCACCTGTCGCTCGGACAGTTGCAGCGATTGGGCGAGTTCGGTTTTGCGGCGGATTGTGATGTAGCGGGAGGTACAGTACTCCTTTTCGAGTTCTAAGCGCTGATAATCGGTGTAGACTACGCGGTATTTATCTTTTGTGCGGGTCTTGCCTGAAAGTAAAGAAAAATAATTCGTTAGTTTCAAGTTGAGAAATTGCAAAGTAGAGAGGTTAAATGAGACAGTCAAAATGACAAGAAGTAAAAACAGGGAACACAAAACGGCCAATAAATGAAAGCTAACAAATTTAAGACAGTTGGGCTCGCAATGACAGCTAAAACGCGAAGTAACGAGTAATACTTTATAGCTTAGAGAATTTTTTCGCACATGCAAATATGACTATCCTAAGTAATTGAGGTTAGAGAAGTAATGGACCTTGATGTTTTTGTTTATATTCTTCTATTGAACAAGAGCGATGTAATGGTGCGACTGCATCTTCATTTGCAGAAGCCAATGGGTGCGTTGTTGGGAAGATTGACAGAGGATTGTGTATCAGTGTATGCCTGCAGTTAATATATTTCATTGAAAGACCTCTCAAACTACCCAACAGACAAATCCATATCGCTTCACGTTTGATGGACACGTTCGCACAGTACCTACACTCTTCCTACCTACGTTTTCGTTTTGCGATAAACTAACGAAGTCCATATACATATTTGTATAGTAGAATGAACAATTAACTCAAAATGGGTAAAAAAAAAACCCACGACTTGCGTCACTGAAGAATTTATAGCGCATTGGAGTACAGCACACCCCAAATATGTCAACTCATCTGTAGAAACTGACAGTTGACAACACCTCAACACGCGATGACGGAACAAATATCCTGCATACAATATATATTTTAGAGACAGCGCAACAATGATTAAGAATGTGCAAATATTTTGCGAAAATTACGATGCAAACGTCGCGTCGGCAAAGATCAAAATCTCCCACAACAAATGTTTTACTGCGCAATTTTTCATTTGCATGTCAACGGTCAAATCAATGCCATTGAAACGATACCCGCTCATCTCTTATTCTTATCAGTAGAAATAGAAATGTAACCGACAGATAACTTTTTCGCAATCCTTCTAATGGAGGTTGATCAAATAGAAAATAATACGCGCAGGTTGGTTACAAAACCCGAATGGAAATCTTTAGCTCTATATTTACCCTCCATTAGGCTGAGAGTTGTTGGCCTGTTCAAGCTAAGGCATGAGTGAATTAGATGACATGTGGATTTCTCGCCAAGCGTTATCACCTGAGAGATGGATTTCGGGAAGTAAATAAATACGTCAAACCATGATAAAACAGAAATATATACAACTTCTCACCCTCATCCTTTGGGTCTGGGTTTTATTTGTACTACGTGCGGTATTTGTGCGCGGCTACATCTCACCCAACAACTGCTACGAGTATAGGTTAAAACATCTCGGTTTCTTGTACGGTTGGAATAAGTCAAATACGATTAGTGTTTTACAACGTTTTTAACACTAAATAAATAATTTACAATGTACACAGATAGAACAACGAGAGCAGCTCCGCGACGACAGACGATTTCTTGATAAGACGTGTACGCGGCTTATAATTTTACAAAAAAAAAAAAACGAAATGAAATGGAGAACGTGCGGGTGAGAAATTAGGTGTTCTTCTTATACTTTGACTTCATAGAACGACGTAACCTCCTTAGAGGGTTTTATCTGCGTACATAAATTTTGTATGTCATATGGCAAATAATAGTGTTAAACAATTAAAAAAGCTTATCGTATACGGTGTTCTTTTATTACACCCCGTAAAGGGGTAAAATGGAGCAAGTTGAGGGTGTGAAATTGTGTTTTTTTATTTTTTTGTACTTTTTATTATTGTGTCAGTCAGTCAAAATCAGCGCATTGAAATTTGCAGCTATTTATTTGAAATATAGATTTTACGACAACAAGGCTGAGAGCTGTCAAAAAGAAACAATCTTTGGGGCGATAATCCTTGGTTTTGATCTTCAGATAAGGTTTTGGGACATTTTACTAATCGGTCTTATATATTTGTTACGTTTTCTTATGTAATACAGATTGAATGACATTTTTTGCATTAAATGACAGCTGATTTCATTTCCTAAATCACATCGTAATTTCGTAAACGAAACGACGTAAGACTAAGACGTCATAAATTTCTTGAGTAACAATTTCGCATGTTTTGTTTATGGAGCGGGATTTTGCAAATTGTTTAAAAGTCACATTATTAACAAACGCTGCAAATGCCACAAAGTATATAACCAGACTAACAATCAGTCTTCATTTAGTTGCAAAAGTTAATCTTGACACTCAAAAGCTAATATGCAATCAAATCAGTTTAAAGCGTATAAAAAATCGATCGCTGCGACTGCGATATGCAAGCGCGGTAATGTGAAGGTAACTGCTTCTTGAAATGTCAAGGCACGCGATGCGCTTGCTTTTTTCTCTACCATACATCCATCAACATCACCAGGTCAAACAAATTTCCAAAGTCGGCATCAGACGCAATGACGCTATCCCCAATACAGGAAACAAAATCCCATTAACCTGACACCCACTGACAGAACTGCACTCCATATACGATGATCGATTTCTTCACCATGCTCATTGACAATGATAAATCGAGTTGACTTGAAACAGATCAAAGCGCCGCCCCATAAACTAAACTCTAATCCCACTTGATATGAAAATCAACAAATGTGCAGCATTTTCAATATTAATAAAAGTGCAACGCCAGAGATAACACAATTCTACTGCACACTGGACGCCAATTGCAATCGGTAGGTACTTCAAAAATTGGGTTCATGTTTCTAGCAAAAAAGAGAAGTGTTTTTGTTTACGGAAATAACAGAAAAAAAACTGCGGTCCCGCCCCATTTTCTGTTTTAAAATCCCTTGAAAGAGGCTCGCTGAAATAATTCCAAGTGCACCGACAAAGGAACAGGGGGCTTATGCTCGCTTGCATTTATCGAGAATATTTTTGCAAGCAATAAAAATGTTGTCAATAAATCATTAAAATGGCAATAAATCGACTGCGATTACAGTTTGTGTTGCTGTCATTCGAAGTGTTTTTATTTGCAGTTTTTTTTTTTTTTTTTTTTTTTTTTTTTGGCAGTCTGACATCGTAAGTAGTGTGACGTTTGTTTTTTTTTTGAAGAACAATACAAAAGTGATTAAATGTAGGTAATTGTTATCGATTTAAGGTAAACGATTGAAGAGAATAGGCTGCATGCGCATGACAAAGGTGAAAGCTGCCGATTCGATTTCGTGAAATATTTTTTTTTGGTTTATAAATGTACATTGTTTGACACACTAAGCTGACATCTGTCAAATAAGTGATATAAGGCTTTAACAGGTTGACTGGATCTAGCTAAACATAAATAACATTAGGCCTGTTTTTCTGAGCTTCAATTGGCTAAGCAAAGTAAAGTAGGATTTTCAGCACACTTATTACAACAACAACTACTGCGAGTCTCGAAGTGTCAAGTAGAACGTAGTTGTTGTAATTGCATGCTGAAACTCCTACTTATTGTAATTTAAATCTAAAACTTTAATCTTTTTCCCGTTTATACTTCAGAAAAGCTCCAAAGGTTTCCATTGTTTCAACTAGATATGTTCGTTTGGGAACGTTCAACCAAATTATGATCCAAGTTTTCAAGTGTGCATTGGTAACTTATATACAATGTTTGCAATAAGGGGATTTTGCAAAACAGATTTTAAATCTCTTACGAAGTTTCCATTGGGCGGAAGAAGAGTAGCAAGGGCAAAAACCATTTTTAGTTTTCAGTTTAAATTAAACGAGTCCACAATTAAATACTTTGCGCAAAGTCGAGACTCGAATATCGTGATTATGCCGAGATTTAACTGAATCTTATTATACTACCTATAAGCTTAATCTCGTCAGTGGTAACAAAGTATAAGAACATGAAAATAAGTCACGACTTTTTATTTCAGAGTGTGGGGAAAAAACGACGTTTTGCCGACGGGAAAACTGTGCCGTTCAAAAGTCAGGCAGAAAGTAAACATTCTTCGAATAACCGCATCGAAAGCAATTACATTTAACGCCAGATGTAATAACAATAACGAAAAATATTACATCCTTATTTCCTGAAACAAGACAGCCACGACAGCAGCCCTCAAATTAAAAGAAATCATAACCGTTCAGCAGCAAAATTCCCCCGGGGAAACAAAGGAACGAAACCCGCTGTCACCATTTATTGTCATCTCTATATCTGCGTCGGTCGGTCGGTCGGTCGGTCGGGTGGTTGAAATGGTCTTGTTGACATAATGTTGCACTCAGTGAGTCAAAAAGAGAAATGCCACAAAAAAGGATAATTTGCCACTTAACGCTTTAAAGCGACATCCCGCTGACTTTGTGGTGTCACAGAATCCCTCAAATCCACTCCTCCGTGTAGCAACTTGTCTCTTCTGTCTTCTGTCATCCGGCGCAACGTTAAGTGTCCTGGGAAACATTTTTCACCATGAAAATGGTCGTGTTTTTCTCCTTCTCATACGCCATTCAAAACACGATACAGTTGTATAATTGAGACTTCATGGTTATGCTGATTTAAAGAGAGTCTTTGCTATTCGACTTTGTGCGCTTTAAGTGCGCACGTGAAATGTGAGGGCGAGTGGTGATCCTTTGGGAATGCAGACAGACAAGCCCGAAACCCATCCTTATATTCCACATCATGTGTATAACTACCCCTAAATCAGAAGTCGTAATTTCGAAAATTGCACTCCAGGGACGATTTTTCGCACTCAACAATTTGTTTCTGTTTGACTTTGGACTTCTTCTACTTGGCGTAAGGATAGTTTTTTTTTTTTTTTGGTTTTGAATCTTCTGATTCAGCTTCCAAGACGAGAAAAAAAAACTTTTCGACATGTGCTACGGTGGATGCTAGGTATAGGTAGGTAGGTGTCATAAAATCGCACGTATGTGGTGTTGTTATATCGTAAATATTAGGGACAAATGACGTCATAAATGTGATTTTTATTTGCGATTTAACGTTTATTTCTTTATTTTGCAGTGGTTAATTTTATTCTTTTATAGAAATTGTCCCACTGGGGCCAGAGTGCGCAGTTTACGCGTGCCAAATGAACCAAACTGACATTTGTCTGCTGGGTGTGTCAGATTATCTTGCCGATCTTTGAATGCAGTCATTCGTTCAAAAGTCGCCTCATTTTCGTGTCATTTACTAAATGGAATTTTATGTTTATATGCACATTTTCTACCAATTAAACATAAGGCTCATATTTCTAATATACATCAGAACCACTCATAAAACTAACCAACAAAAAATGGCCACTCCGCATACCTATCAAATAAGATACGAATCTAATCGCGTGCGGTTGAAAGAAAATTCAACTGAAAAAAAAACTCATGCATACCAACCGCCATTGGTTGGTTGATTTTTTCAGATTAAAGGCTAATAAAGCCCTGAACGAGGCAAGAGAACGCAACTAACAAAACATAACCTCAAAACAGACATGCAATGTCGGAAACTACAAAAAGTTTTTGCCTTAATTATTTTTGTTTTATCAAGTTGTGTGTGGGGGGGGGGGGGGGGAGAGGCAGTCTGAAAGAAATCATAAATAACCAACCAAACACGCAATGTCCCAGCGACCAAGAACGAAGCTGTAAGCTAATTTCATGCAAAAAGCCAGCTAGCGCAATAAAAATAAAAAAGAACAAAAATGGGGAAAAACGCCAAAGAAAATGGCTCCAAATAAAATGTTGTTCTCTTTGGCGATTTAATTGGAATATCGTGCAGAAGAAGCGAAAAAGTACAATAATAAAGAATAATAGCGAAAAAAGGAACATGCCAATTGTTTTCTTTCTCTTTGAAAGGGATGGAAAAAAGCTAAAGTAATCTTTACATTGTGCCTACCGCTTGCCTCCATAATTGTGGTGAAATCTTGTAAACATGGTGCTGAGGTGCAAATATCATCGTCTATCGGTCCTAAATTGTTTACGAAAAGAATATACAAATTGTTAGAAGTAAATTGTGTTATTGGTATTTTATAAATAAGATAAACCAAAAGAACCAAAGGGGGATAGGGCGACAGGGAAAATAATAACTGGAATGGTAAGAAACTGAAATATTCGAATATATTATGTTTTGACTTTGACAGTCTTTTGACAGGATAAAGTTGCATCCTCTGGTGAATAGGACTTTCATCAGTCCGTCTTAGAAAAATTTTACTGTTTAAATGTTTGAAACAAACGGAGCCAAATTGCATAGACTACGGACAAGAAACGTCAAACGTCAAACTTAAGGATTTGTATAATTTTTTATACACAATGCAGATGAGAAACTACCTCTTTCGGGGCGGAGCGTCATGTTGATTTTGATGCGAGATTTTCCGACTTGGTTAAATATATCGGCCTCATTTTGACGTTTGTGAAAAAGTTGCATCAATTCGCGAACTTCAGCTGTCAGATTTTAGTTGCAGTTTTTATTTAAAGGTTAAGTTAGGGCAAATTTTTCATTCGCAGGTATGACGAATACGACTTTTTGTAGTAGATTGCGAATAAAGCCCGACAGTTCGCAACAATTTTGCGAATCAACTCGTTTGCAGTCCGCAGTTGGCAATAAGCTGTCATATTGAAAGTGATTCGATTTTGCCACTTCACTGGCAGAAGCTAATAACTACGCCACGCCCACGTTTGATGAACATCAATTTACTATTAACTTCAGACTCGTAGAACTGTCAAGTTGGAAAATTGTCTTAAATTTACAATTGTTAAATAAAATTTACAAATTGTTTGAAAATTACAATTTTATTTGATAAGTATTTGGCAGCCATTTTTGGTTTTAAAAAACAATCAGTTTTGGGAGTTGCATAGTTGATGATCTATATTTATAATAGGCGTGTTTTTTTTAGCAAAGTAAAGTAGAATTTCCAGCGCGCAATTACAGTAACCACCTCCAAGCACGGGCTCTGCTCTAAGTGTCAAGCAGAGCGTAGTTGTTGTAATTGCCTGCTGAAAACCATACTTTGCTTTGCTTTGCTGAGATCGCAGCTCGAAAAAGTGATCTATAGTACAAGTGATTTCATAATCTATCTCTCGCAAACGTCTGGCGTATAATTGTCATGCGACAGCTTCTCAATTCAGCCGTCAGGGCACAGAATTGACATGCATAGATCCCATCCATTCGTCCTAAAAACAAAATTCAAATCATGCCTAAGCGAATGCTTTGGGCCAAAAATGACACCCATTATCATAATGTTTTAACTATTCTGCTAGCCGTACTCATGACGAATGCAACTTGACAGATCAGTCGATTTGAAAACTGTTATACTCAAAAAATGGCGAACCTCATTGTGTGTGGTATAAAGGACCAAATGCAGATTCTACGTTCAAGATTTGCCCTTGTCACAAATCATTGTTGAAAATCTTCAAAACGTCACGCGTCACTGCTTTCCGCATGTCTGGAACCCCCTACTTAGGTACTATACTGTGTCATAAACTAAAAACTTATCCTCGTTGATTACCCACTCAAGTTGAATAACAATAAAAATGTTTACCAAGCAAATACTAGAATTTCACCAAAATTAAACATTTTCAGCGATGCCATCTTAAGCCGCGTTATACTTGACAAAAGCAAAAAGAAAACATCGAGACCAAGAAAAAAAAAAGACGAACAGAATCCCTGCCTAGCATTAGTCTAAATCAAACAATTATCACCTAAGAGATCATGAGTTTGTCTGTTGGCGATGTTTAACCAGCGATTACACTAGTCTCATGAGAAAACACCCCTGGCGACACACAACCGCATATACCTCTAGTATGAAAATCTTTTCCAAAGCCTCTTCGTGTGGCATTTCTTATCTCCTTTTGCTGAATGGCTTCAAGTTGAGTCCAAACCAAAAATAATTAAGTCATATGCGCGCATCAAGTCGAAAAACTTGACAATACAAATAGAAGAACCCAAATCAAGAGCAAGAGCAAGAGCAAGAGCAAGAGCGAGATCAACTCACTTGAACGAAATAATCCCAATTAATTTAATGTCCATCAATAAAAAAGCACAAATCGTAGATTTTGACAGCTTAATAGTTGACATTAAATTTGTGAATTTATTACAAGCGCACAATATGGCTTAATTGTTTTATATTTATTATTTGCAATAATACGATGTGATGCAGACAAATCACAGCGCTGTATTGTATATCTCTTTTAACAGTTTAACAACGAAATTGTTATTGTTATTATTATTATTATTGCTACTTTGTTTTATATTACCAGCTACTTGAATTTTGTAAGTATTATGGGCTATGATTTGCTCCGGCCATTAAGTAATCTTTATATATGCGCACCTCTCTCTTTTTGCTGTCGGTTAACGGTTCTATTTCTGTGTTTATTTCACGTGCCAAATAAATGAATTTATTGATATGATGTAGGTATATTTCGACGAAAGATCGATTTGATTAATCATTTTACCATTATCAGCTGAATTTGTGCTGTATATGTGGAAATCCCATGTCCAAATGGTATCAAATATCACGTTATTCGGTTGACAGCTTTCGAACAGAAATCCGTTTAATACCTATGCCTACATCGTACTTCCGCGCACCGCGTCCCGCTGAGCTCAGCAATGGTTGATAGCATATAAATGTACACTGTACACTATATTCAACTGGTTGTTGGATATTTTCATTTCATTTTTATTTTGGAATGTGCGCACTAATCCAATGGCAGATCGAAATAAGGTGAAATCGATGATAAAGCTCCCTTCTGACTGCCTTGCGCGTTATCAGTAGGGGTATATATACCTATACCGAACCACATCGATCCTGAACAAATAAATAGTGTACAGCCAAACCTAGGACTGGGGCGAAATGATTTACGCTATAATTTTGTACATTTTCGATTGATGACATATTAAATCTTATAATGTCAAATCGCTTGACAGGTTTAATGTAAATGTGGGGCTTTTGAGCTGTCAAAAGGGTGTTTCAGTGTGCTTTTCCCAGCTTATTTCTGGGGCAATTTTGGCTTGCTTTTACATGCAGGCCGTATAAGTATATGTTTTTTTTTTTTGTTTCCTTTTTTAAATTATGATTTGTAATATTTGTTCTTGATGTCAGAGAAATAATCGAGCCGTATACGACGTGGATGGCCAAATGTTATTTTTAGTACGCCATTGTCGCTGATGATTGTTTTATTGGAGGCTTTTATTCGTTTATTACAGTTCCAATGGCTTTTTATTGATATCATTGTAATTAATGGCGAGATAATAGAACACATAGCCATTTTTCGTTATATCTATATGGGTGCTTATTAAATCGACTAATCTAATCTAAACCGATTCTAATTGCCACACCTTTGTACGAAAGGAATGTTTTTAACGCACCAACAACACGGGCGAAATGTCACAGATCTAATGACAAACGATACGAAATTTGTCGTTTATTTCATTTGATTTTTGGTTGGATGGAGTTATGGTTAAGTTGTGTGGTTGTATAGATGCGACGAGGGTTGTGAAAAGTAAATACGAGTATATGTCTGTTTGATAAGAGGATATATACATAAGCGATGTGCGGGACGTACTGGGGCTGTTTGATAGATATAGATTAAGGCGTTTACCAAAATGGCACTCGATTAATTACACCTACAAATAGGTAGAGCTGTTTCTTTCATATTGTGATTACGAAAGGCTGGGAATTTCCAAATTATTTCGTCAAGTAAAATCACCTACTACCTATATGAGCAACTGAGATCAGGAAAAATGTTAACTGAAGTCGTTTTCCTTCGTCTTAAGGCAGAACTATAATGGAAGACATTTGACTTACGGCCAAAGTGCCAAGGCGCTTAATTATTGTTCGATCATTATGGGTCGGTTATTAAAAGTTGTCCTGAATTTAAACTCGGAAAAGCTAATCCGTTCATAATTTAGATTTTGTGTGATCGATTTGAGCAAGCATCAATTTGAACGGCGATATAAAATTGTTAGTAAACAAAAATCTGGCCACTTTTAGTAATAAGTGGTCAGCATTTTTAACCGAAATGAAACAACAATAAGAACATAAAAGTATTGTAGGGATACATCTTCCAAGTGTAGTAGAAACGGCGCTGCAATGTGTAGAAAGTTGGTCTGACCATCTCCACCTGAACCCACATGAAGTTTTCAGAGTTTGGCATCACTTATTTCAGAGACCCCTCGAAGTGAAAACAAATGAACTGTTTGAACAAAATCTTGTGTTCTTCTTAGAAGGCGTCAAATTCCTCACTTTACCTTGTCTCGCCTGCCAAATTGAGTCGAATTACTAAGCACACACCTTAAGCTGATAATTTTCAATTTAATGCCACAATATTGACGCCCTTGTTATTGATTCAATAGAAATTCTAAACATTTAGATCGACTTCCTAATTAACAAAATATATACTAGGTGGCGCATCAATTTATCTATCTATCTAACGCACACAAACATCATGCGGAGAAAAAGGACACACAAAAGAACTCGTCTCTATAAAGAAACAGACTATAGCGTGCAATGTGAACTCAGCCTTATCGATGCTAATTGATGTGAGAAATCAGTTTGAATGCACAAACTTTTCCAATATGATGACATGAAATTCCCAACTGAATATTTTTTGCTTCTTCCATTATTTGAGTGACTTCTTCTTCTGATTGATTTATGAATCAAACTCATCTGTCACTGGAGATTGTACGTACGCTTTTTTGACATGTCTGGTGTGTCTCTTTCTTGTTTTATGTTTTGACTTATACTTGATTTATTAGCTGAATTGATTCCCCATTTTTGTTTTGCGTATACGTAGAGAGATAGAGAAATATAAAAAAAAACATTCCAACAACTTTGACACCTTTAATTGAGGTACTGTTTGATGGACACCATGGTCTGTGGGATGCCTGTCAGTGTGTAGATATTCCCTTTCTTTGTATCGAATCCATAAAAATACCTATAAGATCCTCAGTGATTTTTGGGTTGCTATAAAATATGCCATTGATGAAACTGGTTTTTTTTTCGAAACCCCAACGTGGAATTAAAAGCTTGCCAGACGTGTGCTGTAATAAAAGTGTTGAGACGATAACGTCTTATAAATAGCCAACGGAAATAACATTAAAGTCTGTCATACACCGTATAAGATGATGAAATGAATGCCATAGTTGGATGCGGTGAATCAAGGGCGAGGGAAAATGTGATGGAAACAATATAGGGTGTTTATGAAATGTTTAGAGTCTCGAAGTTATATAATGTGATGTTTTATTTTAACCAAAAACTGTTATAACAAATTATATTTTGCATTCGAAACTGTCAAATGTGCGATAACTTTTGACTCCACATGAATGGGTTTCCGTGAATCGAGAGCTAGACCACCAGCAGTTTTTGTTCACAAAAATGTCTGTCCACTTTCCAACGTATATTTGACACATAGCACATATTTAACAAGGAAAGCAAAAATAATGCCAAACGATATAGGTAAAACTGGTTTGAAAATGTACTACGAGAATAATGACAGTGTACTCTTTTTAAGGTTGACAAGAAAGGTAGACAATACTTTGTTAAAGTGTAAACAATGGAAAACAGTACCGTTCTTCGACTTTTGTCCATAAAACCATTTACATTCCGCTATACTAATAATCTCTTTTAATGTCGAACTCAAAAAGGGATAATTTTTCATACAAAATTGCATTTTGTGACCTACATAAATTGAAGGTTAAAAATGATTATTTTTATAGATGTTTGTGATAGGTGGCGCTGTATAACTTGTGATCAAGCTATCAGTCAAATTTGGCAATCTACTCAAGGGGCAATTGGCAAATGTCAAACTCCATATCGAGCTTAGTAATTCTGACATTTGACTGACTTGACGTGTCCCAGTTTTGGTTGGCCTAGATTGGTCTCATCATGACGTTTATGTATAGGGGTAGTCAATATTTTCATGACTGATGAGTACTAAATTGACAGTTCGTCAACGTGTCTTACATAGGAGAACTGACGTTTTCGATCAATATATTATTTTCAGGATCAGGGTCCAGACCAATCTAGTCGTCTTAAGGTAGCAAGAATTTGGAATGTACCCAATTTACCACTCGAATGAGAAAGAACGAAACGAAACCCAACTGTCAAAATATGCTTAACTCGATTTAAAAATAAGCAAAAAGGTGGAGTTCGTCGATAGAATTTAGAATAAAGTGAATTAGAGGGTGAGATTTCGTTGGAGCTAAGAACTCTAACGGGCGTTTCTCTATCTGGTGTTTCATGTGCAAACGAAAGTAAAACGTCAAGTTTAAAATGGGTACCAATAATTTCACAGAAGTCGCAAAAAATAAATGCGTCGGCCGTGTTCGACAATATAACAGAAGAGCTTGTATCTTTCTAAAAATCATTTTTAACCATTTTTAATGAAAGTATATGTATTATATGTTTTATAGGTCACAATATGCAATTCTGTATGAAAAACTTCGCCATTGTGAGTTGGAAAAATTTAACTTTGACATTAAAACTGATTATTAGTACCTAGGTATCGCGGATTGAAAACTAAAAGCTTTGCTGATGGAATTGCTAAAATGTCAAACAAAAAATCCCGTAAAAGTTAAATAAGGACGGATATATAGGACGGTAAATAAAAATAGGAATGACTGTGACAGTTCCTGGTACTGTCACATTGGGGATCATAATTAAAGAAGCAAATGAATTTAAAGAGTTTGTTTTTACTAACCTGGTGTGGGTTGCGCTGAGTAGGTCTGCTTTTTCATCCAATCATAGTAGGGGCTCTTAATTGGCGACGATCGGTTTGTGTTGTTGTTCACGGTTGTGTTGTTGCTGCTAGTATTATTGTTGGTCGTGGTACTGTTGTTATTGTTGCTGCTTGTACTCAAATTCGGATGGGGCGACGATGACGATGCCGGTGCTCCGGGACTAGATATTTCACTGCCACAAGAAACTGTAATCGGCGGCGAAGGCAATCCGTCGACAGTTTGGGGCTCTCCAGCACTACTGGCAGAGTCATTAAGCTGCGTTGCACCGGTCTGATGTTGGTGCTGCTGTTGTTGATGCTGTTGCTGCTGCTGCTGCTGGTGGTGATGCTGTTGCTGCAGTAGGTGTGATTGTGTAGCGTTTTGGAAATTTTCCGTTGAATGCCAATCCGCGGGCGGGTGATTGCCAAACATATGATTATAGTACTGCATTGTATGATGGGGAACTGCGTGTGGAGAGTCTACATCGCCCAAGAATTGATGATTGGGCGGTGGGTGATAGTTCGCCTGCCATGCCCATGGCTGGCCGGCGGGATATGGCAGATTCGCGGCACTATGCTTTTGCGAATATGACAGTGAGTTGTAGTAGGAAACCATGCTGGATTTTAGATCAATTTTGCCGTGTATTAACTATAACTTAATGTTTTGCAAACAAACAAATACTATGCACCCACTGATGGAGACAGGAGAAAAATCTACACTTGCACTGTGCGATTAAAACGATTCACTTGGATTAATTAAAAGCACAAATCGGTTGGTTGAAAAAGTGCACAAGAACTATGTGGGAATTTCTTTCGTTAAATTTGTTTGTTATGACACATGTCACTGTCAAAACAATTTGCGCGACAGCCTGCAGCATGGGAATACTTTAAATGTTGTAAATTGTATTCCACCCGTAAAAACCTTTCACTCACTGATTTGATAAATGTGTTGTAAATTTTTGTATTGTTCTTCAACTTATAAAACACAAAAAAATCAAAACGCGTAAAAAATAATAAAAGTTTTCTCTATCGCCGTGAGAGTTTGCTTTTTTGTTTTTTTTTTAAACCGATAACCGTCCGCTGAACTTGTTTGTCAGTAACTGATTAACGTCAGCCGCTCAACTACCGCTGTTCCACCTTCCACTTTGCTGTTGTTCGTTAAATTGCTGCTCATGTGTTTTTCTTTCAAGCAGTGCCACTACTCCGCTAAGGCAACAAAAAAAATATGATAACAGGTAGCCAGCAGCGAGAAAGAGACAGATCAACAGCAACAACGAGGCAAATGAAAACCAAAATGGCCTTTTCGTTTCGTTTGTTTATCCATTCGCTTGGTTGGCTGAGCGAGAATGCACGTTTATTGCTTGACGAGGGTGTGTTGGCAACGCCCTCTGCATAGGGGTTGGTTGAGTTATTTTGTATTTTTTTATATTTGCTTGGTGGTGGGAAGGAGATGTAGAGATGTCCTTACAGGTAATAAAGGTATGCGTTCAAGGGAATTCGTTTATTTAATTATAATTTACCATTCTGACTTGGCTGTTTTTTATGGGCTGTACCTAACTTTTCCCACTATAGAGATTTCCCCCTTTATTTCCAGTATTTTGATGGATGGCTATTTGACATCTCTGTCATACAATAGTGATTTTGCTGTTGTAAATAATGGCTGCTTGGGTCGACTTTTGTCAGCCCCCATTTCTTGGAAATTGATAATTAATATATACCTAGGCAATCGATTAGGTGACGTCTACCATTTTTTTCGGGGACTTTTCTTTTGTGCGTGTGTTGAAAGAAGTTGAATAGAAGATGGGCTGTTTGATTAATAACTTAAATACGAAACAATTGGTCGTTCTTGGTAGTTTTGTTATAAAACTATGCAAATGTAGGTACGTTTATTATGAAATTTGTAGGGCTGGGGAAGGAGATCGATAAAAGAACCTATCACTGACTTTGATCCTATATGGGGCATATCCTTCTAGAGCCAGCGCCAGCAAAAAACAGTAATTGAAGTGTTTAGAAGATGAAGGGCTTAAGCGACATAATGAACTAAAGGGCTTTAGCGTGTTTAACACCTTCTTCCACAAAGTTTTTGGACAAAGTTTTAATTTACGTCGCTTTAGCTTCATTCACAGTAGGTAGGTACCTAAGTAATATAGTATTTCATTTCCACTGTTTGATTGCGCCGTACTAATAACAAATTTTAGTCTCGAATTTAAATTTGCGGATGGGGAGGCTCACAACTGCAAAATTTGTAGGGAAAATAAATCTATTACTTAGGTATAAATTTCTAATATTTAAAGGCAAAACTAAAAATGGCGCAATAATAATTTTTAACCTTCGTCTTACATATTTTGTAGGTATGCAATTTTGTATGGAAATCTTCGACATTGTGAGTTCGAAAAATGTAGCCTGGGACACTAAAAATGACTATGAGTAGGTACCTACCTATCGCTTTTTTTTAAATTCCGTTTGCGACTCGTTTTTTGTATCCTCTGTGAGAGTTTTCTTTTTGGCTTGCAACTTTAAGCCTTATCATCTGTAGACAACTAAATCTAATATCAGACTATTTTCAAAATTACCAATTCATCAATAGATGAAATAAAGTCGGCAACACTATTCCGAAAAGGGAAATTACTCGCTGCTCGTTCCTTTATTTTATAGTAACGATTAGTTAATAGCGTTCCCAAGCCATAAATCCCAAAAAAAATGGAAACCCCCTCTCTGAATCTAAGTTAATGGTTTTTAAAAAAGTAAGTACTTACCTTATCCTATACTATACTTACGTGTTTTATGTTTAACATTTTAAATGCTTGTCAGTTGACAGATGAGACATTAAACATTGAGCAGACATTTCGAAGAAACAATAGGCGTGTTTTTTGAGCTTCGGATTCAGCAAAGCAAAGTAAAGTAGGATTTTCAGCACACTTATTGCAACAACTACTGCGAGTCTCGAAGTGTCAAGTAGAGCGTAGTTGTTGTAATTGCGTGCTAAAAAAACCTACTTTACTTCGCTTTGTTGAAATCGAAGCTCAAAAAAACAGGGCTAATATTTACGACTGTACTAATAACGTATAATGAATGAAAAACTTTAAGAAGAATTTACCTCCACCCACTTTGATAGTTTTTTTTAACTCTTAGGTAGGTACCTTCCATAAAAGCTCATTTCTCATTTTCAACTCACTTTTTTACAAAAACGTTTAAGCTTTCTGGGATTGCAATCGATTTAGGTGGTTGTTTATTCGATCTGATCCAGAAACCAAAATGGAGGAGTAATGTAGAAATACACGATTAAACCATGCAGCATATCCATCTGACCAACTTCCGAGAATATCTATATTCTTGAACAGAATATAGGTACAGGACTAAGTAACAATGGGCGATATATTATAAGGCGTGTTTTTTTGAGCTTCGATCTCAGCAAAGCAAAGTAAAGTAGGATTTTCAGCACACATTTTACAACAACTACTGCGAGTCTCGAAGTGTCAAGTAGAGCGTAGTTGTTGTAATTGTGTGCTGAAAATCCTACTTTACTTCGCTTTGCTGAAATCGAAGCTCAAAAAAACAGGGCTAATATTTACGACTGTACTAATAGCGTAATGAATGAAATAACTTTAAGTAGATTTTTCCTCCACCCACTTTGATAGTTTTTTTAACTCTTAGGTAGGTATATCTTCCATTAAAGCTCATTCCTCATTTTCCACTCACTTTTTTATGAAAGCGTTTAAGCTTTCTGGGATTGCAATCGATTTGGGTGGTTGTTTATTCGATCTGATCCAGAAACCAAAATGGAGGAGTAATGTAGCCGTCATAATTGAAATACACGATTAAACCATGCAGCATATTCAGCTGACCAACTTACGAGAATGTCTTGAATGTCTATTCTTGAACAGAATATAGGTACAGGACTAAGTAACAATGGGCGATATATTATAGTCACATTTAGTTTCCAGGATAGATTTTACAGATTCACAATGGCGAAATTTTCCATTGTAACCTACAAAATATTATAAAGTTGAAAATGATTATTAGTAAGGCCCAATGCGTTCTGATCAAAAAATGAACAAAGACGAGGTGAACATTTCTGATTGGAAGTGCTTTCGTTTTAGTATTTTGTGTGCACAATTTTCATTAATAATACAATTTTATATACAAACCATTAAAGCAATCTTCTCAAAATCTTTATGTAGAATCAAAAAGAAATTTTCTAGCTTAAGGTATATATATAAGAAAATGTTCGTCAAATGTTAAATAAATATTGATTTAATGTGGTCAAACAGTTTGACAAGCAGTTATAGGCCGCGCGTACAGTGGCGAGAGAAAGCGATGCGATGCGACATGCGAGGTATAAAGCGATACGACATAAGGTGCGCACAGTAAAAGCTTTTTGGTTCTGTAATTTTCCTTAACGGCACAAGATGGACTCGCCTCTTCGAAAGAAGAACTTTTACCGAAAAACTGATTAGAAGCAGAAATTGGCGAAAGTTCACGAAATGTATTTAAAAATGAAAAAAGGAGTTTCATCACTTGTATTCCCAATTAAAGCTTAGAATCCTGCTCGCGCTAAATTTTAGCGTCCCTAGTCTCCACTTCGTTTCTCCACAGCAAAGATAAATGCTCGCTAAATTATTATTACACACCATATAGATGGGACAAAAACTATTTCTTCATGACAGTGATCAGTAAATATAATTTTTACAATTTTCGAATTTCAAACTTCAAAGACATCGCAGTATTTGAATCATTCCAAAACAATGGGTATGAGAAAAATTGAAGAAGATATTATTATTGCAGCAGCTGCTCAAAATATTTTTGTAATATCAAGCAGAAGAAGACACTGTTCTTCGTGTCCCATAAATTCCTTTTTGCAAAAAAGGCAAAAAGGCTGATTTGCACAAGACCTAAGATTATTTGAAGCTAAAAAAACTAAGTTTCCATTAACATTGCAAAAGTTTTTTTTTTGGCTTTGCGTTTTCTTTTCTTTCTCTATCAAATTTTTCTCTGCGGTTTCCTTCAAACAAATATCCATAGAAAACGCAACACAAACTTCTTCCTCCGTTTTTTATGTCAAAATTTATCTTCGATTTAATGTACCGGACATTTATTTCGCGAGCTAAATGAGTGGAGACTTTTCATCGGCCCATCTACATGAAGTTAAGAATTTAGCGTGCGAGCAGGATACTGCTTTGCTAAACTGCCTCGCTAAATTTTATCTTTGTAGACATTTTTGTATGGGAGATAAAATTTAGCGCGAGCAGGATACTAAGCTTAAGAAAGGTCAAATAAAATTGTTGAGTAGGTATAGAAAAATGTCGTTCAAAACGTTCATCTTCACATTATAGAAAAAAATTTAGCATCTGATTTAAGGAACCTGGACCAATTTTGTGAAGGTTCCTATAACTCCACAGCGTTTCACTCCATTTTCTTTTCAACAACAATTTTTATTTTTTTTTATCCCAAAGTGGATAAAAATTTGCCGATATCAGATGTTCCGTATCCATTTTATTTTATTTTGCTGAAAACGTGCTGCACAAGTGCAATAATTGTTTTATTTTATTCTCTTTGTTTTTATTTTATTTCAAAAAAATCAACAGAAAAAATTAATCTTCCAGCTTGTTTCTCGCACTCACTCGCTTGAAAAAGTGGTCAGAAGAGTTCGGTGCGAGAAGGATGCGAGAGGTTTGCAAGTTGCATCAAAAATCATAAGAATACATGCGAACAGTTTTCTCGCAATCAAACGCTTCTCGCATCGCATCGCTTTCTCGCGCCACTGTCCGCGCGGCCTAAGACGTACACGTTAGTCGGTCCAATAGCTGACAGCTAATAAAAGTCAGTTTTTTATGAAACGGCCTATTAACTCTTAAATAGATTTGAATTGAATCGAATTCCCAATGGTAAAGTGACGCAATCGACATCGTTCAGGGAATCGTATAAAAAGGAATATACAAAATTGACTGTCGAAATTAAACTGATCAATAAAACCGACTTATTATTCGAAATAGATTTAATATTCCCAACGAAGAGTTTGTAAGCGAGCTGTTTCAAAACTCAGCTACATTTACCCATAGAGATTTTCATCCTCCCCAATTTTATTCCATTGCTAAAAAGAGCTTACTGCTTTTAAAAACAAAAGCCTCTCAACTAAATTACTAAGGAAATGCAACAAATTCAAATACATAGAGCCCTATACTTATATTCATTTTTAACCTCCACTTTATATATTTTGTAGGTCACAATATGCAATTTTTTATGGAAAATCTAGCCCTTGTGAGTTCGAAAAACACTAAAAATAGCTATTGGTATCGCGGATAGTGTTTTTCATACAAAGCTAAAGCTCATATGTATTCCATAAATAAATTAGATCGCTCTGATCACGCTCGGGTCAGAGCATCAGCATGCTCTACATTATCTAGCTCTGTTCAGAGCTCTCTACTCTTGCGTGTCCCTCTTTGCTGATCGATGTACGTTCTACGTTTGTACGTATGTTTCCTGTATGTAGATATATTTAAAAAAAAAATCTCAACATTTTAATGAGCCCTTAAATAAACATTCGTTATAAAAATTGATAAGTAGCGTCAAACATTTTCATTCTCATCTCATCATTCATCTTCCAACTCAAGCTAGGTATGTATAACTTTCATTATATTCTGCAATGACATCTTTAGTGCCAATTCATGTTCTAATACTTGCGCAAATAAACAATTATGGCCGCAATCCAATTTGAATGACTTTTATATGACTTTCAAAAATTCCTACCCAATAGGAACAAAAAGTAAACAAGTCAACACAAGTACAGCAAACAAAAAATGCGAAACTACAATAAACGTTTGCGAGACAATAAACAAAATCTCTCGTGTTATGTTTAAACAATTTTCATTTTTTTAGCCTGTATGTCATATACATTTACAATTAAACGAAAGAGCGAGGTACAAGCGAACGAAAATTGTTTCGCGACACCTCCATATGGTTATAGGCCCCAAGGCATCTGTGCCTGTCAATAATGCAAATTATTCGAGTATTTTGTTTCCATTTATGTAGGTATTTTAACACTATTCACCACCACAACTCAACTTTTTTATCCATGCTAGGCTTAGGCATTAGGAAAGAGCTTCACCTGCCCAAAGTTATTCTTTTAAAAAACACTTTCATACCGGTCTGCTACCAAATAGAAACCATCTTTGTGTAGTGGCGGAGAAGCTTAAACTACGGTTTTTTGGGTCAATAGCCGCCAGTAACATAGCCACTATCTAAGCTTAGACAGCAAGTGTATAGAAAAGCAGCTATCTAATAAGTTAGGCAAACTTAATAGAACTAGAATGAAAAATAAGTCACTGGAGCATAGGCAAAAACAAAGTAACCTTAAGTCCACTGAAATGGTCTGGACTAGACAGAGACACACCTTGAACGGGAAAACTAGATTGGCCGGCAACGCCACCTTTCCTATACGTTAGCCACAGCCAAATATGTAAACGAATGTCAACTTAGTAGGTACTCAGTCAAAAAATTCTGGACTAGATTTGCCTGCCTCCCCTCCACAGATGTTAAATGAAAAAATTGCTTATATGTCAATCAAAAATGAGACATTTCAGGTTAGCCAGCTGTCAGACTTACTAAACTAGGTACGAGTACCGTCCCCACCTATTAAGCTATCCACTAAACCACATACAACTTTTGAGAATTTAACAAAAATGACAATAGGCCTGTTTTTTTGAGCTTCGATCTCAGCAAAGCAAAGTAAAGTAGGATTTTTACAACAACTACGCACGCTCTACTTGACAATTCGAGACTCGCAGTAGTTGTTGTAATAAGTGTGCTAAAAATCCTACTTTACTTTGCTTTGCTGAGATCGAAGCTCAAAAAATCACGCTTAATGTGTGTTGAGCAAAGCTTAGGTGGGTACTAGAAGGGGGTAGAGAAAGACGGCCATAATAATAACAAACTTAAGTCTCGACTCTAAATTTACGGATGCTTACAATTGCGAAATTTTATTGGAAAATATAGCCACTGTAAACTACTAAAATTTAAAGTCGAAACTAAACATGTTTATTGCTAAGGCCGAGAGTGCGTTTCTAACAGTCATTTTTACCTTTACCTTTATGTATTTTTTAGGTCACAATACGCATTTTTGTATGGAAAATTTCGCCATTGTGAGGTCGAAAAATTTAGCCTGATGGACTGAGTGTCTTTGATTATAAGTGATTATTAGTGTCGCTGTGTTTTTACGTTTTCTGGCGCTTTTTGCAAATCTGTACAATCTGTTTGAAAGTTCAGATATATGGTTAGGTACACATTAGTTATGTGATTCAAACACTGTCTTGGAAAGCTCAGATTATCCTGTTTATACTGGATAACTCATCAATAGGGTTGTTTCTTTACTTTTGTATAGTAAGAATGGAAAAGACTGTCAAAATGACACAAAATGACACTTACGAAAAAGTTAGGGAACGCTTATGTAGTAGTCTATGAAAAATGACAGATAGGTACATAAGTCACTGGGGGCGTTCAAGTATCTAGTTTAGTAAGTCTGACAGATCTGTCACTAAGTGTATCTCGGTTTTGATTGGGGGAAATCGGTCAAAAGAGCAGCTGTTTGACGTTTATGGAGGGGTAGCCGACAAATCTAGTAAAGAAATTCGTGGCTGAGTACTAAGTTGACAGTTCTCAAATGTAGCTAACGCAGAGTGTTTTTATGTCAATAAAATGTTAAAGTGTCATATTTGCGCTCTAAGTTATTTACTTTTCCATTTTCGATGGTTTTGTGTTAACATGCAGGGGCAACTTATATTGCATTATTTGTATTTCAAATGTTTGTTGTTTTTGGACATTTCAGCCCTTAGCCGCAATTCGTGACAGGTTAATTCAACGCTTAACGAAATCAAAAAGCACCATATTAGTTATGTGTTTCAAATACTTTTTCGGTTCGCTTAGTTCCAACTGTTTTCTAAAAAAACGCGTACTTATTCACATACCCTATGGAACAGCCATAACCGTGAAAAACCTCGATTCGACTCGCTGGTTGACGAAAGCCTCCTAGCCATGGTTTATAGCCCATTTTACTATAGACAAATAATAAATTTATTGCATCTCATATAAACCACGGCAAGATAACAAACACAGAGTTGCGAGTCCCATGTCGCGTCCTCACTTCCAGCCGCATAATTGTAGAGCAATAGCGAGTATTATTTGTTTTTTTTTTTTATCAAGAGCGCTGCGATTATACGCGCTGATGACAAATGCACGCACCACTTTGACAGATGCCGCTTGACACAATTTTTCCATTGCGTGTATTGTATAATAATGGATACTGTGTGAACGAGGTCTCGCAGCGAAGGTATGGATAAAGAGAACATATTCAATTCACTGAGCTTACTTTTCGAATTTGCCCTTTTGACAGTGGCCACCTTCAAAAGTCTGTCGCCATCTTAGGTTGGTGACTAGATTCGATTGAAGTCGACTGACTACATTGTCATTGAAGAACGAACATCAAATTATTCACGATATTGTTTCTTAAATAAACTAAAACGAGTTCATTGATTAAAATTTAGCAAACAGTTTTTTCAATAGTTGACGAGTGGATAGTAAATGTGTCAACGAAACAAAACTGTGTAACTTTGCAACACTGAAATGTTGGCAAAAATGTCAGATTTATGAAACACATCTAATTGTTGGACATCTAAAGGTTTGTTGGACGTGGACCTTGGTCCCTAGGGTTCAATAGTGCGCAATCTTGAGAAGCCCTATACAGCTGTCAATATACATTACACTCAGTCTGAACTGTCAAAAAACAATTCTGCGAGCCGTGAGCAGAGCACTGAGCTTACCCCTTGCTGGTATGACGAGATGACGCTTCATTCGAATACTTATACTTACGCTCATTAACATCAAGGTTGCCTTTTGGCAATGATTATTTTGACAGCTTGTGCAATTCCGCTATACGTCATACGGAGAATAGGCGTTGCCAGCACGAATTTCGGTGGTTGACTTGACCTTCACCTTAAAAATGTTGTCGGTCACAATGAGTAGGTAACTTTACATTGAAAATTTCGCCATTTCGAGTCAGTAACACTACTCGATTCTCTGGGCCTTACCAGTTAACATTTTCAATTTCGAAATCAAGGGGAGGTTAAAAACGATAATTAGTAAGGCCCACTGTGAACTACTTACATTTAAAGTCAAAACTAAAAATGTGTATTGGTAAGACCCGAACACGAACAACCACTTTCAACCTTTACCTATAGGTACCTTCAATTTATTGTAGATCACAATAGATGCATTTATGCAAAACTTCGCAATTCACAATTGAAGGAAAATGTTTTTTTTTTCGGGAATTTTTTTGCAGTTCTATTACCGCTACATCCTTTAATATCAAGAGCGCCATTAAACAGATTACAAGCTTTCATTTGTAGGGTTTCATGCTACTCGTATCTGGATTTGTAACTGCAAAGATCTGTCGAATGTATTCGAAAGAACATGTGAAAATGAAAGTGCCTACCTAGCAATCTCATAACGATTTGCAAGACAACTCTCGGATATTGTTATTTGCTATAGTTATGATCATAAAAGAGTATGCGCCTCTTCCGTAATAAAGTATGAAACTAAAACTGTGTCAAATAAAAAGATAAAATAAATCCCTTTTCGCGTTTCGGGTTTTTGCAAAACATCGCCCGAGACATAGGTAAAAATTTGAAAAATTTGCATTTGTCCCTTCATTAATCCGACTCACTGGGTATATATTCCTTTTATTTGGGTTCAGGGCACTTTACAACACTGCCTTATTTAAGTTGCAATTTTAAATTAAAAAGATAAAATAAAAAAAACACAGGTATCGATCCTTGGGCCGCTCTCTTTGATTATGTCGCCTGACCTTGCAGCAGAACCTATCTTCGCTGCAACCGAGGGTTTCTTTTTACCTGTCGCGTAAAAATTGGCCGCTAAACTAATTTTAGTCGGGTAAGCCGTAAGCCCTTTCTGCCAGACGCGATCTGACACAGAAATAGTGATCTAATGCGAACAAAGCCGAAGTTTATAGCGTCTTCGGGTTTTTCTTTTTGTCGTAATGATTTCTGCGAAACCGGGACTGGAAATAGTTACAGTTGTGTGTATTCAAAAATAATCCCTAATCTTAACCTTGCGCTGGGAAAGAGTGTAAAACGAGGTGTAATTATATTGTCCCTTTGGACTTTATGGCGGTCTTTGCTTACCAATGCTGTGCGTAATTACAAAGATGGTGGCTCGGGATGCGTCCTTCGGTCTTGTTGCCGAGCGTTATTGTATTGATAAACAGAACATATTGTGTCCCTTTGTTTGTCAGTTTTGTTCTCACCTACTCACTGTTGATGGATTTAATTATTTGAAAATAATAAAACATTTATTGGGCACTTTTATTTGAGATCTGTGTCGTTTTTGTCCGATTCGTATTATGGCAGCCACTGTTTGTTGTTGTCGAATTTATTAAAGGACATTGTGGTGGTTTTGCACTGTTTGGTTCGGTTTTCGCTTCAGAATTTGTTGTTATTCATAACAGTAAAGTGATTCTGATAAATTACCCACCTAAAGCAAAAAAGGGAATTTTAATTTAAATGCTAAGGAGATGGAATAACAACACTCATGATAATGGGGACGTTCAATTATCTAGTTTAGTAAGTCTGACAGCTCTCTCACTAAGTGTGTCTGATCGGTTTTTATTGGGGGAAATCGGTCAAATGAGCAGCTGTTTCAGTTGACGTTTATGAAGGTGTAGCAGACGAATGTAGTCAAGAAATTCGTGACTGAGTACTAAGCTGACAGTTCTCATATGTAGCTGACGCAGAAAAAGTGACGTTCCCGACCAATCTAGTTTTTGCGTTCAGGTTACATCTCATCCAGACCAATCTAGTCGACTTAAGATAACAAGATTCTCGAATGCGGCCAATTATTGCCACTTTTATTTGCTCATTTTGACGTGAGTTTAACATGTCACTTGTCATTTAGCTGTCACTGGAACAAGGGCTCATCGGTCCTTACTAATAATCATTTTTAACCGAATTCGGCGAAAACCATAACCAATCAAAATGATCTCTCAGAGCCTTCTTCAAATGAAACTCTGAACGTCCATTGTGCCTATCTCCGAATATGTCCAGTATTGCTCTCATTTATTTGACCTTGCATAGTCATATACGCGATTATTCCACTCAAAATTCGCGGCGACATAAAGCTCACACGAAACCTGAACAGAAACTGCATGGGCAGTGTCCCAAGTTAAGTACATACTGCATTTAAATCATAGATAACTGCTTCAAGGATATGGTATGCAAATGGACGAACTCTGATAAATTGAACCTCATATCTGTGACGGCAAAACTTACTTGGGTATATATTTAAGGGGCTCCCGGCCCGTGAAGAGTGTCTGCCTGAGACACAGGTGCTCATACAGTTCGCGGTTGTATCGTCTCGTCCTCGCATAGAGGACCGAAAACCAAAAATTCATCGAAGAATTATTCTTCTTTCGAAGCAACAAAGTTATAGCTCCCCTTTCTGCTTATCGTCCAGCACCCAGTGCTATAAGGCAGAACTGACAGGATAAGGGTTTTGTAAAGCAGTACTAATACTAGTTATAACAGCAGGGCCGTCGCCAGGGGGGATCCTCCGGGCCCGGCTTTTATAAGGAACGATTCAAAACAAAAAAACTTATTTTGGGCTCAGTTTTTAATTTTTTTAAAAATATTAAAAGCGGTAAAGTCACTATTGCCATTGAAATTCAATATATACGGAGTTTGATCTCCGAAAATTGTATACGAAAATTCCAAACAGTTGCGACTGCATTAGGAGAGATTCCATTGCAACGAAAAGGACAATTGAAGAGGCATATCTCAGAATTAGACAAAGAAATAAATTTGAAGAGAAACACGTTTTTCGTGATCGTTGATTCGATTATCGCAGGGTTTTCTCGCCGCTCTTAGATTAAGAGAGAACAAAACTTGGAAGCCTGGTTACTGCGGACACTCATGATATGAACCCAGATATGACATCGAGAACAATTTCAGAATCACTATACCCAAAAGAAAGACAGGACTGGAACTTACCCAGTACCATCATTAGAGGTATATCCGTCTATACGGATGGTTCAAAAACGGAAAATGGTACAGGAGCGGGCGTATTCTCAGAAAGACTTGCTATTAACCAGTCGTTTCGACTGACTGATCACTGTAGCGTCTTCCAAGCTGAGATCTATGCGGCACAGACTATCTTATCGATGGGACTAACAGCAATGGAAATAACCATCTGTGTGGACAGTCAAGCAGCACTCAAGGCAATCGGAACCAACCTTGTTAATGCGAAATGTGCTACAGATTGCCTCTTGGCACTTAGGGCTATACGTCATCACTCAGTTCTACTCTGTTGGGTTCCTGGGCACGTTGGGGTGAAAGGGAACGAAAAAGCGGACGAATTGGCCAGATACGGCTCTGATATGAACCCTCAACTTGCGGACGGAGAGGTGCTACCGCCTTTCAACACTGCTAAGACTTTTATTGATGGCGTCACCACACAACTCGCTAAGGAACAATGGAGCAACACCATCGGTTGCGTCATAACCCGTAGTCTATGGCCTGTGGTTGACACCAAAAGATCAGAGCTCCTGGTCTCTTTTAATAGAAGTCAAATCCGGATGCTCGTCGGGGTTCTAACCGGAGACTGCACCATAGGAAACAACGCTAAAAGGCTAGGACTTTTTGCAAATGACTTCTGCAGAAGCTGCAGAGACGAAGAGGAAATAGAGTCCGTGGAACATCTTCTATGCCACTGCCCAGCTTTACAAGAACGCCGCTCATCCTGTATGGTTGCAAGGTTCTTCGAAAGTTTGGACGACCTCTATCAGACATAAAACTATTCCTCAACAGATCGAAGTGGTTTTGTTAGCCACAAGTCCTCACATGTACAAACAGGGTACTCACCTTCACGGCTTCCGGGTGAAAATTTGCATCTGATGAAAAACTGCCCTCCCAACCTAACCTAACCTTACCTAACCTTCTCGTCAGTTCGATGCAATGAGAAATTCGGATATAACTTTTTCTTTTGGTGTCAATTTTAAAAGATGTATCCAATACCAAGTTGAGTCGAAAAATACAAATCAGACGTATCTAGAGACTTGAAAGATGAGTCAATCCATCTGAACCATATCTAGGAAGCCAACTTTAAGGCAGACCTTTCACTATTTCACTTTTCTGAATGCAATTTTCTTCTCAGAACTGGAATACGACTTCGCCAAATGTTTGTATTGCTTTGCGTTTATTTTGCACCATAACCTCCTGTCACTTTAGCGTGTGCTCAATGTTCCTTTAGCATCCTTGCAACAATCCAAATTTGCACAACATCGTATTTCAGGACTCAGGACTCAGGCGTCCAACAGACGGGTCCTTTTCTCAAAATAACACGCGTCTACCGAACTGAGACTTTAACGACATAATTATTGCACCCGCTGTGTGGCTTATGGCACCGTCTTGTTGGAACCACATATCACATCACATCATGTCCAATTCATGCAATTGCTCAAAGAAATAACGTTCCAACATGTCTCTGTAGCGAATACCATACACCGCAACGTGACGGTCATTTTCGTCGACGGCCCAATGACGCCACCTGCAT
Source organism: Cheilosia impressa (assembly GCA_948293265.1). Classification (NCBI taxonomy): domain Eukaryota; kingdom Metazoa; phylum Arthropoda; class Insecta; order Diptera; family Syrphidae; genus Cheilosia; species Cheilosia impressa. The sequence goes on from OX411884.1 coordinate 23,367,065, forward strand.
GAAAACCAGACAAAAAAGTTTTTTTGCGGATGAAGTGCTGTTCTATGAAGCACATGAGGGTTCCCACCTGTCCAGTAACGCATATTTTGCTACTGACAAAGCCGTTTAAACAAAAATGCGCATCATCCCTGCAGAAAATTGAAAATTAAAAATTGGCGTTAACGGAATTTCGGTAGTAGATTTTAATTATTTTTAAACATTGTTCTTTCGTGTATACTTCACCATGTTAATGTTAATTTTACTGAATATGTTGACATTTGACAGTTCGGTAATCGGTGTAAGGGTACGTTCACACTGAAAGTTTGAAGTAGTCAAGTCGCTAATGGCGTTTTTCATTGAAGATCCGAGAGAATTGCCCCGAAGTTCAGAATTGCTCTTTTCAGTGAAATATGTGAGATTAGATTTTCTGTTGTAACTTGTTTTATTTTATTTCCTACAGCAAATATGAATGTTTTAATAGGCCGAATCAATATATTTCAATTTCAGTTTACATTTTGCACGCGTAATTGGATCACAAGCGAAAAATTTGTTTCTATTAAAACAACAAACATTTCAATCTGACATTTTACTAGTGTGTGTTGGTGGGTTCAGTGCAATTCTCTCAAAATATTCCGCACGCTTCTGACGTGTTAGGAATTGACCGGAAGTGCACTTTTTTCTTCAATGAAACATAGAATACTTCTAGATTTGATCTTTTCATAGAAAGGGCAATTCTTTTCATCAATCGAAAACGCCATAAGTCAAGTTAAAACTCTTTCTTCAATATAAAAAAAATCTAAATCCTAATTATCTAATGATATTCATTATGACGTTTTTGAATTCCTTTACTTTACGTTTGTACATGGGCCCGACGTGTTTTCCGCAACGGGCCCGAGTTTTCTCTCGAAGGCCCCGGTTAGGAGTTTTGAATCCGATTGCCAAACAGAAGTAGCATAGGATATCCACTAGGGTGTCATTCGTGGAATTCACGTTTACTCCAAGGTAGATGAACTCTTTAACTATTCAGCCTTATTGTGAGTTTCGCCCGAACAATATTCCACCCGAAAAAAATGACATTTCAGAACAATATTCCACATATTTTCGGGTGGAATGTTGTTTGGGCGAAACTCACAATAAGGCTGATTGTTATATTGTTGCTATCAACAACATTGACATTGACTTTTTGTCGTAGGCGGTTGACAGATGATTGTTTGTTTGTTGATAGCATGCTATGTCTTCGTTTACTTCACTTACTTACTTAACGGGCTCCCGACCCGTGGAGAGTCTCTGCCTGAGACATTGCAGCCTTCCATCCTCTGCGATCCCGGGCACGCTGCTTCCAGTTATCCAGACCAAGCGCTCTGGCATCCGCGATGGCTTGGTCTTTGAAACGGAGGTTCGGTCTTCCTTGTCGTCTCGAACCTGGCGGCTGGGATTCGAAGATCCTCTTAGCTGGAGCATTATTGTCCATTCGCTCGATGTGGCCGAGCCAATGTAGTCGACGTATTTTGGCCTTTTGGACTACATCCACATCTTGGTACAGCTCATAGAGTTCGCGGTTGTATCTTCTCCTCAAAAATCCGCCGAAGAATTTTTCTTTCGAAGGAGCCCAGTATCAGCTCTCCCTTCCTGCTTATCGTCCAGCACGCGGCGCCATAAAGCAGAACTGGCAGGATAAGGGTTCTGTAAAGCATACATTTTGTCCTTCGAGTTAGGAGTTTTGAACCCAATTGTTTTGCCAAACCGAAGTAGCAGCGGTTTCCTAGGGTAATTCTTCGCCGGATCTCCACTAGGATGTCATTTGTGGAGTTCATGTTTACTCCGAGGTAGATAAACTCCTTAACTACCTCGAAATTGTTGCTATCAATAGTGACGTTCTGTCCTAGGCGGTGGACAGATGCTTGTTTGGTTGATAGCTTGTACTTAGTCTTGTCCTCATTTACTACAAGACCAACGAAATTCGCCTGTTCTTCAATCGCCGTAAAAGCCTCAATCACGGCACGCTGGGAGCGACCGATGATGTCAATGTCGTCTGCATACCCCAGCAGCTGAACGGACCTGTTGAAGATAGTGCCTTCCGTGTTGACACCTGCCCTGCGCACTATCTGCTCTAACACGAGTTCGGAGGAACTACTTCCAAATTGCACGTTGCAGCGTGTGTCAGTTTTGCCGGGATTCCAAATTCGGCCATCGCCACATAAAGCTCCTGACGATGAATGCTCATATTCGGCTTTGAAGTCGATGAATAGGTGGTGAGTCTCGACTTGAAATTCATTGGTCTTTTCCAGAATTTGCCTCAGTGTGAAAATTTGGTCTTCGTTTACTTCAAGGGTAACAGATTTCGCCTGTTCTTCAGTCGCCGTGAAGGCTTCTATCACGGAACGGCCGATGATGTCAATATCGTCTGCATACCCCAATGGCTGGACGAATTTGTTGAAGATAAATGCCTTCCGTGTTGACACCTGCCCTGCGCACCATCTGCATCAGAACGAGATGGAAAAAGTCACAAAGTTCACCTGAAGTGACTCGATCCTCTGTTTAGAAAGAAAGGTCAACTTCCACAGAGCTGCTAAGCCAAAAACCCTCAACTTCTGTTCTTGTTCCTGTGCTGTTCGGAACGGAAACCAAATGTACAAATAAAAGACGTTTTGAATGTTTCATCATTCGATTGGAATTTTATTCCTTCGCTTAATTCAAACTTATAAACGATATAAAAAATATTTTCTTTTACAGGATTCTTACATTTTTTTTTTCTTGTTATTTAAACGGATTATTTTAGTTTTAGTTTTAGTTAAGTATTTACACACAAAAATATAATAATTTTGCATGGGCAGTTGACAAAGCAAAGTTGACGCCAACGCGCCCGTGACCCGTTCGATAGATTATGTAAATCCAACCGGTTGCTTTTCGGAAAGTATGGGCACACTAAACTGCTTCCATCGTCAGTGGACAGTTATAATAATGATAATAATAACAGTTAATTGCGGGATATGGTTTGCGGGGAGCTACTACTGGATCGGTGTAACACTGATGTACACCATGTGCGTTCTGTCTCTCTCTCTTCTCTCCCATCGTTTGTTGTTTTGTTTTCGATTTATAGTTCGTATAAAAAATAGTATCGTATGTATATATGTGTAAAAATATACATGATATCATTGTATGTACATAGTTTTGAACATTGGGGACGATTTAGGCCGACCCAAGCAACGCTTCGTTGGATATCATCTCGCGCGTGACCAAAGCGCCGGGAATCCTCGTTCGTGACCGACTTCTGCTCAATTGTGCTCTTCGTTCCGCCCCGGCTGCCGGGCGCTGTCTTCGCTTTTGTCGCTGGTCACGATTTCCGAAGGCCGAGCCGGTTTGCAGGGCTTCCAGCAAGCTGTCCATCACACCTTCTTGAGCGTTGGCCGCATCCATATCGACCAGGGCGAGTTTACGCTGCTGCCGTTCGAGCAGATCACGCTGCGATTGCTCGCGGGCCTCTTGCATGCGTTGCTTCTTCTCCTCCTCTTCTCGTAATCGGACATTTTCTTTGTGTGCTTGTATGAAGGCGTCCTTGAAAGTTTTGATGTCGGTGAAGAACTCCTCCATGGTGTACTTGTTCGGATCGAATGCGTAAAATTCGCCCAGCTCCTTGTAAAGCTTCTCCATTTGCACTTGCATTTTGCCCAACACGTCGACTTGTTGACGACAATCGGCGGCGAATTTTCCCATCACCTCGGCGAACTTATCATCGTCGCATTGGGGAACCTTGTTGTTGTTGAGGTCGGACTCGAGATTTTTGACAGCCGAATTCATTTGGCGCATCGCCTTTTGGATGTTGTCGAGATTTACGCGTGAAGCTTTGTCAACGTGCGAGAGGTCGTTGTAAAAGTTAAGAGCATCCGGGAATTTAGTCTCCACCAGTGAGGCGAGGTAGTGAAGAAGGGTTTGCTTGTTATCCGCATCTTTGGTGTTGGACAACTTGGTCAGATAGGAGAATTCAAAGCCGAATGCTTGTTCGTTCTTGGTGCCGGAGTTCATGTAGTTACCCAGCAGAAGGATGAGTTCGAGAATTTTGGCGAATTTCTTGCTTGTCCGCACTTCATCGCAGGCGGCAGTGCCTGCAACTATCTCTGGCTTGATGTCCTGGATCATGTCGGCGTAGGTGAGCTTGAAGTTTAAACTATGTAGGCGGGGACCGAGACGTTTGACTTCTCCAATTGTGGCTGCGAACTGCTCGACACCGGACAGCGGTTCTCCGTTTGCCTTTATTTCTTGCAGTCGCTTGAGCTGCTCCGGTGGCGGCATGTACTGAATCAGCTGCTGCAGAATGTTGGAAGACAATATGGCGGTATCACAGCGAAGTAGGCAGATTTTAATTTGCTCATAGGACAGATGCTTGAGTGAACCACCGAGGAGAATCAAGATGTTCTGGGCAGACTTGCCATCCAAGACCTTCAGATCGATGTTCTTCTTGCCGAGGGTGGTGGGTTTGTCCACTGCGTCCTTATTGTCTTTCTTGACCGGTTTCGAGGAGAACTTTACGGACAGTTCCGTGAGGAAGTCATCGGAAGCCAACGAATCCTCGTGGCACTTTATCCAGAACGCCTTTTCGGACATCTTCTGCGGGACGATGGGCTTCCAGTTGGCACGCTTCATGGGGTTTTTGACTTCCCACTTCTTTTTGGGCTTCAGGCCATATGGCAGAACGTTCACTGCAGCCGCCATCATGAAGGGCGGTGGTGGCGGACCTCCCATCATACCTGGCATAGGAGGTGGTGGCGGACCACCCATTCCTGGCATTGGTGGCGGTGGTGGAGGTCTTGGCCCACCACCCATTCCCGGCATCGGTGGCGGTGGCGGTGGTGGCGGACCGCCGCCTGCTGCACCCGGCATTGGTGGCGGTGGAGGTGGCCCGCCGCCCGGCATAGGCGGTGGCATTGGGATGTTCACTTTAGGCAGCTTTCCCGGCGAAGGCACAGCCACCCCTGTGGCTTCCATTACCTTAATCTTCTCCTCCAAGTGCGCTGCTTTCGCCTCCGCCTCCTGCTTGGCACTCTCGAGTTCCTCGATCTTTTTCTCGTATACCTCCGTCTGTTTCGCCTCCTTCGCCTTGGTCTTCTCCACTATATCGTCCAACAGAAGCGACGTGTCAATGTTGAAGTTGCGGTTGTCAAAGTTCGGGTCACAATAGCCCTTGTGGAAGACAATTTGTGATGTACACTCCTCTATCAGCTGGTAGTAAGCCGGACGGAAGTAGAAGTCATCGCGAATGAACAGCAAATGCTGTAATATCGATAAAAAGTACTGTTCGGATGAAGTGTCCACTACCAAATTCTTAAGTACATCGAAACAGTCGTTCACATCGTCCATATCGAAGCGAACATTGTCGAATCGCTGGATGAACTCCTCAAAGTCATCCTCGCGGATTTCGTTGAAGATCTTGTAGTGTTTCTTCAGATCGTCGTTGTTGCTGGTGTTTACGATTTCCGTGAACTCGTTCAACCTCTCGAACAGTCCCATTCGCATGATCTCACAACGCAAGTGCAGGCGGAAATTCATGTCGCTCGGCGTGTTCGTCAGAGTGTTGATGAAGATCAAACTGTGACACGCCAGGTCTCGTTTTGTGTCGTTCTTCTCTTGGACAAACAGACCGTCAACGATAGGTCTAAAGCGCTCGCTGCTCTTGTATATTGTCGATGCGACTGTTGTTATGGCACGGAGGACTTTTTCGTAGCCATTTCGTTCGGAGACGAGACAGAAACTGGCCAACAGTTTGATTGCTTCGCACATAGTGTTTGGCTTTCGGGGATCGAGACTTTGTGCAAGCAGAAGCACGACAGTATGCTGTTCGGGAGTGAGGACGAGATTTAAGCCCCATGTGTTGTTCATGAAGGCCTTCAGGCAGCGAATACATTCAAATTCGATGTGATCAAAGTTGCGTTCATTTTTGCAGCGGCGCAGAATGTTTACTATGACATCGATGCCTTTCTCGCCGAATTCCTTCATCCAACTGATGGGGTTACTGGTGAGAGCGACTCGCAGGCTTTCGAGGCATTGGTGGATCTTGTGTTCGGCGTGTTCTCCATTCTGGAGGTATTCGATGTAATCGTAGGGTTTCTCGAAACGTGAATTAGAACGGTGCTCCAGTGAGTTTTTGCCTGCAAATATAGAAAGTCCACTGTGAGTGAGGTATACAAGAAAATGCGTTAAGTTTTCCAGTAAGGTGGGGCTAAACACACTTAAATCAAATGTGGCAGGACATTGAAAATGAGTTAACGGGCGCATAGTGGGCTACTTTTAAAGCGCTCATCTTGCTTTACATCCGATCGACAATGCCAGATGAGCATTTCAATAGACGCTGCGGCTACAGTTTCAGCAAGTGTTTATTATGTGAGAATCTTGCTGATAAGACAACTCCATTAAAAGAGGAGAATCGGAAAAAACTCACTTCATAGCTGAGCATTTTATGGAAAAAACTTGCTTTTGGTGAGACATGCAATCACGTTTTGTGAATCAATGGCTGCAGCTAAATTCCCCACATTAATCGAAATACTGAAGCGAACGATCCCCAAAACCGACAAAGCTACACACAACCAGGTGAAACAACAAGTGCATCGTTTGTCATTAATTCAAAAAATGTCATCATCTCCAAAAATATTCCACCAATGGTTTGTTTTGTTTTGTTTTAAAATTTGTCACGACAAGGAGGCGGACAGAAATAAAATACTTTCCAAGTTAAATTCGGCACCGAATTCATGCGCTGAACAAAATTACGCACTTTCTGCCGTACAGGGCTTTATCGAAAAACCATGATAACTGAACAAAGCCACAAATTATCAGTACAAAACTACATGTTTCCTAATGTTTGCAGTGTAATGAGCAGAAGTAGAAAACTTCAAGATAGTCCCCATCTGGAAGGCAGTGCACACATCAAAACCGTTCTTCGGCAACCGTGGGTGTTAATGTCACACTTTCAATGGTTCTAAAAATAAAATCGACCGAAACACTTGTACACAGCACAAGTCATATCGCGCTAAGACTATAAGAGCCAAAGAAAAATGTTCGCAGGCACATGATTCATAGCTTTGCCGTTTTGACACAATTTATCTATTAACTTATCATTGATGGCAACGCAAAAGTTAATTATAATGCAAGAGCTCACCAATAACAAATACAAATGACCTCACCTTTCAAATGCATGTAAATCATTTTTCTGCGATCGGGCATAGACTTGGAGAGCAGAGGTTGTCGTTTGTCCTTGGGTATGTTCATGTCCTCCAAGATCTCCATGAACTTTGTCTCCACCTCGGAGTCGGTGAGGGCGCGAATCATGTTCTCCAGGTCCTGCATTTCGGGCGCGTCTCCATCGGTGGATGTTGGACGGCCAGACGGTGTACTGTAGCCACTGCCTTTTGTTTTCGGTCGGCCAAACCAACTTTCCAGGATCCCGCCAGACTTGTTCTTTTCATGCTTGGACATTCTAAAATTAAAATTCTTCATTATTTACATCGAATTATAAACAAAGAGGACGTTAAAAATTTGTTTTTCTATCGGAAAAAAAAAGGAACTATTAGTTTCAACAGACAGAGAGAATACACGCCGCTGATGAAGATGAGGAAGACGGACGCAGCATATTGGGGGTATTATAGTATTCACCCAAACTCTTCAGACGATTGACTAGTAGTTCTGCGCATTGCATTCCACCCCCGCTGCCGACACTAAATCGGGATGAAGGTAGGAAAACTCAAGTACAAAATGGGGAAACGGGTTTTTGTTTACATTTTGTAAATCACCCCACGCCCATTCTTTTGTACGAGAATCAATTGCATTTGCAACGCTTGGCTCACAATTTTAGTGTATGCCACCAGGCTAGGTGATTTAATCATTTGTTAATTTGTGGAATTTGGCGATAAGTCACACCGCAACTCCATTTTATGGAAATATATGAAAACAATGATGTTACCTTGCCCGGTTTACGTCATAGACGATTATAACACACAAGGTAAAACGCTCACAGCGCAGCAAAATTTTTTTCAATAAACCACTTGTTGATAGTTCGATTCACTTTTCCAATAGTATTGACGCGTTTTTTGGGATTTCTTGTTTTCACACTGTTATATTGAGACTGTGCAATTTATTTGTGCGCAAAGTTTAGCAAAATGTTTGAGGAATATTTATTCATTTATAGAGATCTCAAAAAACATTGAAAAACACTCAGCGTATATCGCTTTCCGTTTTCGTTCGTTTAATTTTTTGTCTCTTCTTTTCGTTTCTTCTACTCTTTTTGGGGATAGTGTCATTTTAATGTCACTGTCAAAATTGCAGGCACATTATTCACAATAATCAATGAGTGCATTCAAGCAATTTTAACTGTTGTGGTAAAATCACAGCTTATTTTACATTTTACGTGATTTTAAAAGTGGCGCTGCAATTTAAAGATAGATAGCATTCGTATTTCTGTCCTCTGAAAACCCAAAAAAATGAATTCTTTTATTAAAGTTCAGTTCATGAACTCCCATAGCATAAAAAGAAAAGAGCGAGTTCATGAATTTTATGGGAAAAACAGCTTTCCGCCTTTCTCTTTATGTATCTCTGTTAATTCTATTACCTATTGTTGACAGGCATTAACCAAGCGAATAAGGTGTCCGTCACAAATCCAACAAATGATTTCCAATGGTAACAAGCTGTGCTGAATATACCGCCAAAGATAATGGAATAACTTTAAAGTGGAAAGGCAGCTGCCTACAAGCTGTTTTCCCGAAAAATTCATGAAGTCACGCACATTTGCTCATTTCTTTTCAAGTGTTTGTGAGTTCATGAATTGGACTCTAATGCAAGAATTCGCTATTCCGAAATGTGTTTTTCACTATTTTCTTTATTTTAATCGAAGTCTTAACAAAAACCAAAAAAGTTCAATACGAAACACAAAGCAATTGAACAGCGCAATGCCTAGAAAAGCAAAAGGAATGGTGGCCGGCCATTAGCAACATGTTTTTTTTCTGTCACATGTATTCACAGACGGGGGTTGAAATTACAAAAACAACAATGTAAACAAATGGGTTTGGGGGGGATAGACGTACGAAAGATATCCATCTCTTTTATTCATTCATCTCTGTACACAATTTCTGTAGTTGAAGTTTAGTTTATCGAAAGCTAATGAATTTACAGCAGACTTTTGTGAACAGAACGCGTCAATTGATCTTTGTCACCACTGAATGGAGCCATTCAAGCGCACATGGATTATTTGTTCTTCCCTTTTCTTTCTTTATAACAGCAAAACACATTTCAATTTAAAACCTTCAACATCATAAATCCCACTTTGTAAATATTTTAATTAAATATGTAATAAAAAAATTATAGGTAACTTTCGCGTTCTAGAACACATGATGTCAGGCCTAAATCGAAGTCTCCCGTTATCACCGAACAGCCGGATCTTTGAGTGCGATCAACACTCAAAAAATATATCTGAAAAGCTGCAGTCATTTTACCAGAAACAGGAATTTTGTGACATCGTCCTTGTCGCTGAAATTGACAACTTTGAAATACACGCGCATAAGATAATTTTATCAGCCGCAAGTGAATACTTCCTGGCAATGTTTCGAAGCACCCTAATAGAAACAAATGCGGATAAGATCGAACTCAAGGAAGTCGATGGGATGATTTTAAAATTGATAGCCGACTATATGTATACGGCTACAATCGAGCTCCGCAGTGAAACAGTTGAAAGTATACTAAAAGCAGCAGACTTCTTCCAAATGAAGACCCTAATAACTGCTTGCTGTGATTTTATGGCGGAACGGCTTGATGTCGGCAACTGCTTGGGTATAACATTATTCGCCGAACAATATGAGTACGCTGCCCTGCATAGAGTGTCATTATCATTTGCATTAAAAAACTTTCAGCAGCTGCACACGGAGCAGGAGTTTCTGCTGACACACAGCTGAGCAAAATAATTTCGGATGACGATCTTTGCGCAGATTCAGAAGAAATAGTTTTTCTTAGCATTGTTGCATGGGTTGCACATGATAAAGCAAACCGTGAGCATTTGATGTCCAATTTAATGCGCAATGTTCGCTTTTTGTTACTTAAGCCTGAGTTCATTGCCGAAAATAGACATTCGTTATCCCTATCCATTGAAAGCTATGAGTTGATGAGCAGTTGGCTGGAATCAAGCTCATCTCTACCAATAGAGCACTCCAAGTCAAGGCAGAAATCTGAGAAACTTGTCCTTGTTTCTATTACTAAAAGGACAGACTTCCAATTTATTGTTCAATCTTTTAATCCCAAAATAAAAAAATGGGTCGAAGAAGAAGAACTGCTGTACTTACCTTTGCAACATGCAATTTACAATATGGCTGTTGTAGGTGATAAGCTTATCGCCGCTGTAGAATCTAACCCATTTTCCGGAATCCATTATTTGGCATGCCTAGATACGAAAAAACACAGTTGGATTAACTTGCCCCCGATGTTTACACCGCGCGTTGCTCCTGAAATGGTTGATTTAAATGGCTATTTGTACGCTGTTGGCGGATCAACTATAGACTCAGGACGTACTTTATTGAAAACTTTATCAAATGCAGTAGAAAGATATGATTTTAACCTAGGTGAGTGGCAGAAAGTTGCTTCTTGGCCCTTATATCCTGAAAGACTAAAGCTAGCTGTTGTTGGTAAATTGCTGTACGCTATGGGTGAAAACCACATGTATTGCTACAATCCATACTCTGATAAATGGACTTTAAAAGAATTTAGATCCGTAAAATTAAAGGACTTTAGCATTGCTGGGCTTAACGGTTACTTGTACGCAGTTGGAGGCATGTGCAACTTGTTGAACGTTGAACGTTATGATCCAACGCAAGATACGTGGACAATCGTCTGTTCGTTGCGAGTCGGACTCGCAAATCTAAAGTGTACTGACTTTAATAACCGTCTCATAGCTTGCTGTGGCGATGATGGTCAGAGAATTGTAAATTTAGTTCAAGAATATGATCCAGAAACTGACGAATGGACGACTTTGGCACCACTGTTAAATCAATTTAGCGATGATATTTCCTCATATTTATTAGTGTTAAAAAGTCAGTTGTAATCTTATTTATTTCAAAATGAAAAGCTTTGTTTTCATTTACCCAAAATACCCTTGATCTTCAAAAGTTTTTTGGTTTTTGTATGCGGTAACAACAAAGGTTCGGTGATAGGAAAATTGGACGGTCTGACATTAGACAGAACTAGTTCTTACTATATGTAGTGGTTATGCATTTTATAGATCAGTTGGAAAAAATGAAATACCTGCAACTAGAAGGACACCGATGGCAGGTTAAACAACTACAAATATCTCCTTCGGTTCTAAATAAAACTTAACTGCGTTCGCCATGCTTTCTTTTTTAAAATAGACCAACGCACAATAAAACTGTTTACGTTCCACAACAAAGTATGAGTTGGAAGTTGGATCACATCACAGTGATCTGTTTATGTTGTACAACTTTTAGTCTTGACGTTGCAGCCAGAGACAAATCATACTATTGTCATAGTATTGTCTCTGGTTGCAGCTGGGGCGTTCATTTTTCTAGTTCCCTCTGGCTAAAAGTGAATGGCGCTGAAAGCAATTTATAAGAAATTTCATGAACATAAAACCGGAAAGGTTTTAACATGAACTGCTGCTGTCTTGCGTATGAAAATGGTATCAACAGGCGGAAAAATGAAATTGAATGTTCTTAGACTCTTTTCCAAAGTCGGGACGAAATTCTTCCTTGCTGTAATAAGTAAGAAAGGACACAAAAGTAGCAATGCCGTATCGCTTCCTCTTCTCGAATGCTTGTAGTTCAATCAGTACAAACTCTTCCAGATACATGAGGAGGAAGTTCGTTTAATTCCGAAGCACTTTCATCGGTAGGTAGATGAATCAACTAATTTTGTTAGTAAATTAGAAAATTATTCGAGTTTATACGGTATTTTAACGACTTTTCGTACAACTTTTTTGAATTTTTTAATTATATATGTAACGAGGGAGAAAGAGACAGCTATTGGACAGAGTCGCTGAGGCGAAAGGTTGTCTACCAGAGACAATACTGAGACCACCAACTTCGGCCGATTTCCCGTTACTTAGCCTACAAGCTATATTTCTATGGGGTGGCAAATGCTAAGTGCACTTGTATTGTTACATAGAAATTCGTATTGACAAATGTCACGTAACTTCAGAAACAAATACACTCGCACCTTGCATATGCCACTTCCGCTTTGGGCAAAGTGCCTTGCAGCGTTCATAGAATTTTATCCGTTGAATTTGAAATTGTTCGTTACGTGTGAATAATAATTTGTTTTAGGAATAAGTGTACATTTACTTAAAATATTTACGAAAAATTAAGAATGTATGTTGGTTGAGGGAAAATAAAAACATTTTGACCAAATTTTCTTTATTATTTAAAAAAAAAATTACACACGAAATCGAAGTTAATTATATCCAAAAGCGGGAAATACACAACCATATTTGTCCTAATATATTTCTGGTATGTAAAACATTTCCTTTAGATAGTTATATTAACCACACAAATCAAATTATTCACCTTCAAAAAATTTATAATACCAATGGCATTCAGTTATGCTAAAATGTGGTATTCCCGAACTCTTTCACATTTCCCCGCTGTTGCCGAGGTTGGCAGCATTTATTTTTGTATTTTTTGTATGTTTTTGCATGTCACACGGATTCCCAATTGACATAACACCGATAGGAATACAAAATGGCGAATTTGAAAAAAACTGAGGGGGCCAGCGGCAAGAGGATTGTGAGTTGGGGGTCTCAGTATGATTTGTCTATGTTGTCTACAACGAGACTGTACTTTTAATTTAATCGCTTATTCTTTTAAAATATTACTTTACATGCATCAGTCATTTTTAGATTAGTGCAAAATCGTTTCCTAAATTTTTCGTAAATGCCCAACACTGCCATTTTCACAGTCTTTTCCGTTTTCCATTCTTACTACAAAAGTAAAGGAACAGACCTTTAGTGAGCGAGAGCTGGAAGAACCTTAAATCAAATATGGATCGTGTATAGTATAATATAAGGATTGTATTCAAATTCTTCAATTTGTGACCTCGTGGGCTGCAAAATATCCGCTGGGGGCGTTCGGGGATTCTGGGATTTTTTTTTCCAATAATTAATGTAACTTTCACTAATCAGTTTCGGTAAGAAAGGCAGCTGCCAGCCCAAACCATAAACAAGGCATACAGATTTTTGCTGTCCAAATAGCAATTTCTGTTTGATTTTAAAAAATGTCCGATCTCTACTCCGATTCCCGAACCCGATATCCGGGAAAAAGTCATGTTCAATAAAACTGCATTTACACCATCACGCACGAGCATTTTTGCACGAGACGTGAGAGAGAAATCCGTTTTACAGCAGTCAATGCTAGTAAAGGAGTAAGAATGAGATCACAAATCAGACGCCTAAAGTGTCATGGATGTGCTGCCCATAATTATAGATACGAAAAACGGAAATAAAAACAAGTTCCGGGGAAAATAATTTCTGTAATCACTTGAAAATATTTCTATTTCTGATTTAAAAAAATGTGAAATGAGAGCGATTTTAAGTTTCAGTAAATTAAACCAAAAATGCATCAATCAGTTATACGAAATTAATAAATAATTGTCCGCTCATCACTTCCGGGAGGCATTTTGTTTTATAGGAAAGCAAATTTCGTGAGCCGTCGCTATAAAAATATCAACATGCATAGCTTTCCCATAATTCCTACCACGTAAACTAGATGGGCGACGAAAAAACGTGTCACGTTTTTTTGCGTGTTAGGTAATGCCGTCCCTTTCATTCACACGGCTATTTAGTATTTAGCATCCCTTTAATCTTCCGTGATAGGAATGTGTGACTGTGTAAATGCGGCATAATGCAGAGGGAATTCCAAGTCGTTGTTAGCTATAAACAAAAATAAATGCTGGTATTTGACAGATAAAGAAAGAGCAAATTTCAAAAACAAAGCAACTTGGAACTCGCCCCCAAATCCGGCATATTTTGACATTTCAATAATAACAATTGATGTATACAGCCAAAAAATTTGAGTTGATTTTCTGTAGTTGCAATAAAATTATTTATTGAATATAAAAAATATCAAACTACGTATTTCATTAAAACATGCATTCAAACAGAGGTCGTCCCCGTCATCCGCCTGGGCTTAAGGGCCGTGAAATCGGGTTATTTTATAGAAATATACGCAAAAACAACTCGGTAGAAAAACAAGTTGACCATGTAAGGATTTCTTGAATTTTTTTTATAAATAAAAGCAGACTTTTAACAAATTACTTTCTTAGGGCCCGACGATTTCCTTAACAGAGCGCACACTTTCGGAGGTGAACAAATTGTTGGACAAATACCGCACCGAGTCCGATGACACCGAGGTTTCAACGGAGTTTGAAAACCGCTTTCACGATTTGCTGCAAACGAATTTTGACGACTTTGTCAAAAGTAAAGACTGTATGGAGTTAAAGGCACAAAGCAATCCTTCTTTCAATCAGAAAGTGCTAGACGAGTTTAAAGAACAAAGGTGTTCAGAGGAGTACATACGGCGCTTGGAATCAAGGCAATCTCTCCCAGCTACACAGCAAAAAGAGATCATTCTCGATGCCATACATAGGAATCAAATTGTACTTGTGGTTGGGAGTACTGGCTGCGGCAAAACGACACAAATTCCTCAATTCATCTTGGACCATTGTATAGAATCGAGTAGGGGCTCAATGTGTCAAATTGTTTGCTCTCAGCCACGGCGAATATCAGCAATCACAGTGGCGGAGAGGGTTGCATACGAGAGAAACGAAAAGCTGGGCAAGTCAGTGGGATATCAAATCAGATTGCAAGGGTGAGACAATAGCATTCCAAACAAAGTAGGTGCGAAATTTGTTCCTCTTTTACAGAGTGAGCCCACGTCCAATTTACTGCGCAATGTTCGCTTTTTGTTACTTAAGCCTGAGTTCATTGCCGAAAACAGACATTCCCTGTCCATTGAAAGCTATGAGTTGATGAGCAGTTGGCTTGAATCAAGCTCATCTCTACCAATAGAGCACTCCAAGTCAAGGCAGAAATCTGAGAAACTTATCCTTGTTTCTATTACTAAAAGGACAGACTTTCAATTTATTGTTCAATCTTTTAATCCCAAAATAAAAAAATGGGTCGAAGAAGAAGAACTGCTGTACTTACCTTTGCAACATGCAATTTACAATATGGCTGTTGTAGGTGATAAGCTTATCGCCGCTGTAGAATCTTACCAAATTTCCAGAATCCATTATTTGGCATGCCTAGATACGAAAAAACACAGTTGGATTAACTTGCCCCCGATGTTTACACCGCGCGTTGCTCCTGAAATGGTTGATTTAAGTGGCTATTTGTACGCTGTTGGCGGATCAACTATAGACTCAGAACGTACTTCAACGAAAACTTTATCAAATGCAGTAGAAAGATATGATTTTAACCTAGGTGAGTGGCAGAAAGTTGCTTCTTGGCCCTTATATCCTGAAAGACTAAAGCTAGCTGTTGTTGGTAAATTGCTGTACGCTATGGGTGAAAACCAAATGTATTGCTACAATCCATACAGTGATAAATGGACTTTAAAAGAATTTAGATCCGTAAAATTAAAGGACTTTAGCATTGCTGGGCTTAACGGTTACTTGTACGCAGTTGGAGGCATGTGCAGTCGAACGGCAAGCCAACTTGTTGAACGTTATGATCGTTATGATGAGTCGGACTCGCAAATCTAAAGTGTACTGACTTTAATAACCGTCTCATAGCTTGCTGTGGCGATGATGGTCAGAGAATTGTAAATTTAGTTCAAGAATATGATCCAGAAACTGACGAATGGACGACTTTGGCACCACTGTTAAATCAATTTAGCCATGATATTTCCTCATATTTATTAGTGTTAAAATGTCAGTTGTAATCTTATTTATTTCAAAATGAAAAGCTTTGTTTTCATTTACCCAAAATACCCTTGATCTTCAAAAGTTTTTTGGTTTTTGTATGCGGTAACAACAAAGGTTCGGTGATAGGAAAATTGGACGGTCTGACATTAGACAGAACTAGTTCTTACTATATGTAGTGGTTATGCATTTTATAGATCAGTTGGAAAAAATGAAATACCTGCAACTAGAAGGACACCGATGGCAGGTTAAACAACTACAAATATCTCCTTCGGTTCTAAATAAAACTTAACTGCGTTCGCCATGCTTTCTTTTTTAAAATAGACCAACGCACAATAAAACTGTTTACGTTCCACAACAAAGTATGAGTTGGAAGTTGGATCACATCACAGTGATCTGTTTATGTTGTACAACTTTTAGTCTTGACGTTGCAGCCAGAGACAAATCATACTATTGTCATAGTATTGTCTCTGGTTGCAGCTGGGGCGTTCATTTTTCTAGTTCCCTCTGGCTAAAAGTGAATGGCGCTGAAAGCAATTTATAAGAAATTTCATGAACATAAAACCGGAAAGGTTTTAACATGAACTGCTGCTGTCTTGCGTATGAAAATGGTATCAACAGGCGGAAAAATGAAATTGAATGTTCTTAGACTCTTTTCCAAAGTCGGGACGAAATTCTTCCTTGCTGTAATAAGTAAGAAAGGACACAAAAGTAGCAATGCCGTATCGCTTCCTCTTCTCGAATGCTTGTAGTTCAATCAGTACAAACTCTTCCAGATACATGAGGAGGAAGTTCGTTTAATTCCGAAGCACTTTCATCGGTAGGTAGATGAATCAACTAATTTTGTTAGTAAATTAGAAAATTATTCGAGTTTATACGGTATTTTAACGACTTTTCGTACAACTTTTTTGAATTTTTTAATTATATATGTAACGAGGGAGAAAGAGACAGCTATTGGACAGAGTCGCTGAGGCGAAAGGTTGTCTACCAGAGACAATACTGAGACCACCAACTTCGGCCGATTTCCCGTTACTTAGCCTACAAGCTATATTTCTATGGGGTGGCAAATGCTAAGTGCACTTGTATTGTTACATAGAAATTCGTATTGACAAATGTCACGTAACTTCAGAAACAAATACACTCGCACCTTGCATATGCCACTTCCGCTTTGGGCAAAGTGCCTTGCAGCGTTCATAGAATTTTATCCGTTGAATTTGAAATTGTTCGTTACGTGTGAATAATAATTTGTTTTAGGAATAAGTGTACATTTACTTAAAATATTTACGAAAAATTAAGAATGTATGTTGGTTGAGGGAAAATAAAAACATTTTGACCAAATTTTCTTTATTATTTAAAAAAAAAATTACACACGAAATCGAAGTTAATTATATCCAAAAGCGGGAAATACACAACCATATTTGTCCTAATATATTTCTGGTATGTAAAACATTTCCTTTAGATAGTTATATTAACCACACAAATCAAATTATTCACCTTCAAAAAATTTATAATACCAATGGCATTCAGTTATGCTAAAATGTGGTATTCCCGAACTCTTTCACATTTCCCCGCTGTTGCCGAGGTTGGCAGCATTTATTTTTGTATTTTTTGTATGTTTTTGCATGTCACACGGATTCCCAATTGACATAACACCGATAGGAATACAAAATGGCGAATTTGAAAAAAACTGAGGGGGCCAGCGGCAAGAGGATTGTGAGTTGGGGGTCTCAGTATGATTTGTCTATGTTGTCTACAACGAGACTGTACTTTTAATTTAATCGCTTATTCTTTTAAAATATTACTTTACATGCATCAGTCATTTTTAGATTAGTGCAAAATCGTTTCCTAAATTTTTCGTAAATGCCCAACACTGCCATTTTCACAGTCTTTTCCGTTTTCCATTCTTACTACAAAAGTAAAGGAACAGACCTTTAGTGAGCGAGAGCTGGAAGAACCTTAAATCAAATATGGATCGTGTATAGTATAATATAAGGATTGTATTCAAATTCTTCAATTTGTGACCTCGTGGGCTGCAAAATATCCGCTGGGGGCGTTCGGGGATTCTGGGATTTTTTTTTCCAATAATTAATGTAACTTTCACTAATCAGTTTCGGTAAGAAAGGCAGCTGCCAGCCCAAACCATAAACAAGGCATACAGATTTTTGCTGTCCAAATAGCAATTTCTGTTTGATTTTAAAAAATGTCCGATCTCTACTCCGATTCCCGAACCCGATATCCGGGAAAAAGTCATGTTCAATAAAACTGCATTTACACCATCACGCACGAGCATTTTTGCACGAGACGTGAGAGAGAAATCCGTTTTACAGCAGTCAATGCTAGTAAAGGAGTAAGAATGAGATCACAAATCAGACGCCTAAAGTGTCATGGATGTGCTGCCCATAATTATAGATACGAAAAACGGAAATAAAAACAAGTTCCGGGGAAAATAATTTCTGTAATCACTTGAAAATATTTCTATTTCTGATTTAAAAAAATGTGAAATGAGAGCGATTTTAAGTTTCAGTAAATTAAACCAAAAATGCATCAATCAGTTATACGAAATTAATAAATAATTGTCCGCTCATCACTTCCGGGAGGCATTTTGTTTTATAGGAAAGCAAATTTCGTGAGCCGTCGCTATAAAAATATCAACATGCATAGCTTTCCCATAATTCCTACCACGTAAACTAGATGGGCGACGAAAAAACGTGTCACGTTTTTTTGCGTGTTAGGTAATGCCGTCCCTTTCATTCACACGGCTATTTAGTATTTAGCATCCCTTTAATCTTCCGTGATAGGAATGTGTGACTGTGTAAATGCGGCATAATGCAGAGGGAATTCCAAGTCGTTGTTAGCTATAAACAAAAATAAATGCTGGTATTTGACAGATAAAGAAAGAGCAAATTTCAAAAACAAAGCAACTTGGAACTCGCCCCCAAATCCGGCATATTTTGACATTTCAATAATAACAATTGATGTATACAGCCAAAAAATTTGAGTTGATTTTCTGTAGTTGCAATAAAATTATTTATTGAATATAAAAAATATCAAACTACGTATTTCATTAAAACATGCATTCAAACAGAGGTCGTCCCCGTCATCCGCCTGGGCTTAAGGGCCGTGAAATCGGGTTATTTTATAGAAATATACGCAAAAACAACTCGGTAGAAAAACAAGTTGACCATGTAAGGATTTCTTGAATTTTTTTTATAAATAAAAGCAGACTTTTAACAAATTACTTTCTTAGGGCCCGACGATTTCCTTAACAGAGCGCACACTTTCGGAGGTGAACAAATTGTTGGACAAATACCGCACCGAGTCCGATGACACCGAGGTTTCAACGGAGTTTGAAAACCGCTTTCACGATTTGCTGCAAACGAATTTTGACGACTTTGTCAAAAGTAAAGACTGTATGGAGTTAAAGGCACAAAGCAATCCTTCTTTCAATCAGAAAGTGCTAGACGAGTTTAAAGAACAAAGGTGTTCAGAGGAGTACATACGGCGCTTGGAATCAAGGCAATCTCTCCCAGCTACACAGCAAAAAGAGTTCATTCTCGATGCCATACATAGGAATCAAATTGTACTTGTCGTTGGGAGTACTGGCTGCGGCAAAACGACACAAATTCCTCAATTCATCTTGGACCATTGTATAGAATCGAGTAGGGGCTCAATGTGTCAAATTGTTTGCTCTCAGCCACGGCGAATATCAGCAATCACAGTGGCGGAGAGGGTTGCATACGAGAGAAACGAAAAGCTGGGCAAGTCAGTGGGATATCAAATCAGATTGCAAGGGTGAGACAATAGCCTTCCAAACAAAGTAGGTGCGAAATTTGTTCCTCTTTTACAGAGTGAGTCCACGTCCTAATGCTTCCATACTGTACTGCACAACTGGTACACTGTTGCGGCGAATGGAATCAGATCCTCTGCTATATGGACTAACGCATATCATTCTCGACGAGATTCATGAAAGAAGTGTTGAAACGGATCTGCTCATGGGCCTTCTAAAAATGGTTAGCTAGAACGAGTTGCATACATGCCTTCGCTTTTAAAACATTTTTTTGCAAAGATTCTCCCATACAGAGACGACCTGAAAATCATTCTAATGAGTGCCACAGTATCACAGCAGCACTTTCAACAGTACTTTGACCAGTGTTTCACAATTGAGATTAAGGGCACACTGTTCGATGTGCAAGCTCAATATCTGGAAGATGTTCTTCAGGAAATTGGTTTTCGAAAATTCGACAACCAAAGAAAACTCACCCGTCACGGCAGACAGACAGTGAGTTTTTTTTTTTAACATGCGCCACAACGTCAATGACTCGGTTTCTTCTTTAGAAAATGGACTACAAAATAATGGAATTCCAATCAATGATTGAACCTTACATCCGCCACATAAGAAACCAATACGACTCGCATGTCATTGAGTCCATTCGCAACCCCAGCTCAGAAGATGTCAACATCGACCTGATTGAGAACTTGATTTTCTATATTTGTGAACGAAAACCTGCGGGGGCTATTTTGGTGTTCCTTTCAGGCTACGACAAAATCTCCAGGCTGAATACCGCTTTGTTGGACTCGAAACACTTTCGTAAAAACAGCTATAACATCTATACTCTGCATTCGTCAATGCCAACAATGGATCAGAAAAGTGTATTTATGCCGCCGCCTCACGGAATGCGCAAGATTATCCTGTCAACAAACATTGCGGAGAGTTCGGTCACTATAGACGATGTTGTCTACGTCATCAATTCGGGAAAAATGAAATGCACTGACTACGATGTGGAACAGAACATGCAAACGTTGCAGGAAAGGTGGATCACCATAGCGAATGCACATCAACGCCGTGGTCGAGCGGGAAGAGTGCAGCCAGGAATTTGCTACAATTTATACACCAGGTACCTTTTCAATTGCATTTTAAAGTTGAACACCAAACTTTGTGCCAACTTAACCTCCAAATTTTGAGAACTTACATCTATTTTATATAAAAATTGAATTTAGAGCCCGTGAAAATCGAATGGACGCTGTTCCTACACCGGAGATCATTCGATCAAAACTGGAAGGTGTGCTGCTCAATCTCAAGCTACTGCATATCAACGATGTCGCCGGCTTCATGCGAACTCTTTTGGATTGCCCCAACGAGAAGGCAATTGGGAACGGAATCCATCTGCTCAAAAGGTAGACCATATCAATAAACTTGTCGGCCAAGGTTTTATTTGTCGTCTCTTCTCTAGAATCAACGCTTTGGATGAGAATGAAGTCATTACCCCACTTGGTATGCATCTGGCCCGCTTGCCAATCGATCCACAAATGGGAAAAATGATACTCATGGGAGCCCTGTTTCGATGTTTGGATCCAATCACCTCTGTTGCTTCGGCTATTGCATTCAAGGATCCATTCTACAGACCCTTGGGTTTGTAATTACCGCAAAGCCTTATGTTTGTGTGAACTAACCGTCGTTTGCAGGCAAAGAACACCTGGTAGATGCGGCAAAAAGACGTCTCTCCAACGACACAAAGAGCGACCACCTGATGATAACGAACGTTATAAACCAGTTTCGCAACGCAAAAGAGTACAATGAGGAGAGGGATTTCTGTTATCAGAATTTTCTCTCCCATTCCACAGTGACGCAGTTGGAGAGAATGAAGCAACAGTTCTCGGATTTGCTAAAAGGCGCCAGGTGTGTGAAACGGATTTGTCGTTTTTTCAAAATGCCTTTCTTTAGAGTAGTCTTTGCAGTTTTACAGAGTCCGAAGATCCACGTGCAGAGTTGTCGAATGTGAACTCGAAGAACACAACATTGCTGCGAGCGGTTATAGGTGCGGGATTGTACCCAAATATGGCGCATTTAAAGTGATGTTCCCTCCGCAATACCAAATTCATTTTAGTTATATTCTAAACAATGTTTCAGGAATGTGAGACAGATAAGGAACCGGGTGCAACCGATCCACAGTATGTGGACGCCCACAGATCGCAAAGTTAAATTCCATCCGTCGTCAGTGAACTCGTCGGAACGGTCATTTGATTCACAGTGAGTTTTATTTTCCTTAAATGGATGGGACTTCATTGTGGATATTGTTTTGTTTCAGCTACTTTGCGTACTTCCTAAAGCAAAAGTCCAACGAAGTTTATCTGATGGACACGACGATGATCTTTCCGATGGCATTGATAATATTCGGCGATGGGATCAAGTGTGGCGTGGATCGAAACGGATGCAATTTTCTGTCAGTTGCCGATTTCTTTTTGTAAGTGAATTCATGTGAAATGGGTTTGTCTTTTCATAGATGGGTTTGTCATTGCCACCTGTTGATTAAGCTGTTCAGAGTCTTATATCGCACAACAAGTGGGGATATCCTGCTGTTTTCTGTCCCAAGTTTAGTCCGACAGATACGACAGTTAAACTGAAGGATGTGTGCTGTAGACAACAATCCAGGCTCCCAGGAGAAGTCGACGAAGGATAAGCTGTTCCTGGCAATGCAAACGCTCGACACACACTATGGGGTAGTACTGAACTCAACAAGCGAGGTGAATTTTAATTTTGTTCTCTCATAACCTCTAAACATATTTTGTGACATCGACGGATAACATCCGAGTTTCTAATCCAGCTAAAAGCATATCTTGATCCTTTCTTAGTAAGGAAACCAACAATCTGTAGCCATTTCCGATAATGCGGCTGTTTCTCTCTCTTTGCTATTTCTTGTCCCGATTTAAAGGGCACAGAAAATTCACCTCCGATCGCACTTTTGCTTTCCCTTTTCAGTTTCCAAAGTAACGTACAAACAAATGAACTTATAATCGAGCTCCGCCATTTCCTCCGACAACTACTGCAAAAGAAGGCTCTCTATCCGTCGCCCATTGACTTCAATAGCAAGGATGAGATACTGATCAAGTGAGTGCACCGCCACAACTTTGGTATTCTGTGCCATAATTTTTTACTTGTTCCAGTGCCATCAAGATATTACTCTCCCACGATGAGGCTATAGAATTCGATGACGAATTCAACGATGACGAGTTTGATGATGACTAAGCCCAGGCTACGAACAAATGAGAGGCCGATCAGCTGCGTATTCGTTCCTTTAATGTTTACATTTACTTATAGAAAAACAAGAAAAAATAAATTATTTGGAATGAAGAGAGTCAGCATTGTTTTGTTCGCGCCCTGTCTATAAAATGTTAGTCGTCTTCCAGCAAGGCAAAGGCGTTGCTGGGCTGTTTGGAGGCCGCGCCCGAACCTGATTCTTCATCCGCATTTGCACCATCTTCGGAGCTGCTCTCGTTATCACTGTCTTCACCTGCTAATGAGCAGCTTAGAAGTGTACACTTGGAAATGGTGTGACTTACCATCACTGCACTTATCCGAAGAGTGGACACTTAAAGTTTCTTCGTTTAGGTCCTTGTCGCCTTGGTACTTCTTGATTTCTTCAATATCCGGATGATGTTGCCAGTTTTCTGTACGAGAAATATGAAAACATTTATGTAGGTTCACCAGTGTGGGCGAAACATACCTCTTTCCGAAATAAAATTTGGCGGGTAAAACTCCAAAATGATCTGGCCGCCCAAACACATCCGCAGCAATTCATTGCCGGCACGATAGCTGTCTGGTCGAGCTGCCTTGGCCGTGAAATAGCCTCGCTTTTGAGCCCACGCTTCGCAAATTGCCATTGACGACCACTCGTCGTATTCATCGGGGAGTGTCAGCTTAAGCAGTTCCGGCAGATTGATATGCTGAGCGAGGAACTTTACGGGGTAGATCTGCTTGAGCTGAGCAATGGGATAGCTGCCGAGTAGGACTTGTAGGTATTTTGGTGTGGAGGACGGAAATACTAGGCCAGGACAGTCGCACAAGCGCACTTTGCTTGTGAGAAAAATCGTTTGAAAATGTTTCGTGTGACCCGGAGTTCGACTTACACTAACCACTTTCTTGCCCTTCATCGCATTGATGAATGACGATTTGCCCACATTGGGGAACCCAACACAACCGATGGTTAGAATGCCGTCCTTGAACATGACGTGCTTTTCGAAGTCAAAGTCACTGGTTGTAGCGTCCGGGTCAATTGTGTCGTGTGGGCCGAAGCGTTCGTCTTCGTAGCAAAAGTCTTCGCGCATATCTTCGAGGATTTTCTGCTCCCAACTTGAGAGATCGACATTGGACTCGGCTATTCGGTGGCATTCCTTGTAGATGTTGTGAACCCCTTCAATACTGCGCTTGTGGGCCATTCTGCCTTTTGTCGAACCTGCAGAAGTACGAGATTGTCAACAGAGGCGCAGAACATTAAAAAAAAACAAAAAACTGAACACAGGACAGTCAGATGTTGAAGCAACTGGATACATATTGTACTCTGTCTAAACAGTAGACGCGACTGCAAGTTACTAGTACACATGAGCACAACAGATCCATTTGACTGCTAAAACTTGGATCGGAACATCTTGTCCTAACGAATCTCGCATACCATCTATGGATGGTGGACTACACTCACCTTTTAGTGTTTTAGCTGGATAGGAGGCAAACAGTACCACCGTAATCCCTGGATACTTTTCCTGAAAATAGCTCCTCCAAGCGACAATAACTTCGGGCGACACCAAGTCCACCTTGTTAAGCACAAGAATAGCGTGCTTCTTTAAAGTCTTTACAATGTAATTGTACAAAAACGGAGGAAACATGAGCGTCTGTAAAAACCGATGCAATTAAATTTTCGTCCAACTGCGGTCCCAGCGAATACATACCGCATACCGAATGTCAACAATGATGAGCAACACGTCAGACATCTCTAGGACGCGCCATAATTGACGCCAAGTTTCTAAATTCAATTCGAACAAACTTAATCGGTCCTTCTCTTCGGTGTGGGTTTTCCGCAGACCCTCAACGTATTTCTAAAATAGAAGTTTTCTTTGTTTTGGTAAAACAATTATCTGATCAGACATTTGCAACCGCACGCACCCGAAAGTAGCTGTTCTCGTTCATATCCAAAATGTCCTTCGACATCTGATATGTCCATTCGGGTCGAATTGGAAAATCATAGCTTTTGAAATAACTATCACTGACTTCCCGGTCCTCGGGACGGGCATATTCGAGGGGTTTAAACAGCTCCGCCATCAATTCTTTCAATTCCTTCTCAGTTTCGTGATAGAACTTCAAGTTGTAGCGATTTACATTTTTGTTCCGGCTACGAGAAGGTTGGGCGTTTAGCTCCTGTACTCTCTCGGTATCCTCGGTAGTTTCGTCATCGTCGTACGAATCATAGGCGGTTTTAAGAAGTTTGTGCTGTGTACCTTTTATATAGAACAATGAAAATGGATTTTTTTTTTTTATGCAGGTGGAAATGTGATTTTGTTTGCAAACCTTTTATCTGCCGCTTCATCTGTATTTGATCACGCTTCTTTTTACCGCTAAATGGGACTTTTCGGCGATTTTGTGGCATATTTTCGAGAGTATACTTGGGCAGTATATCCTGCAATTTTAATAAAACAAATTTTTCAAAATAAACTTTGCAGAATTACAAAATGTAATTGTGCCAATCAGCTGGAATTTTGCGATTTTTGACACATCATTGGAATGTCGATTATGCAGTTCGTATTGGGCAGAGATGAGGGAGCTTAAAGAGATGCATACCTAACTGTAGTGTCAACACCCATTTTCAGATATGAATAGGTCTGTTCCCTTACTTTTAAATCTTACGAATTTGTACGAGTTCTTACGAATTTTACTCAATGCCGTTCCTTAAATCAAAAAATTTCGTAAAAGAGGGCGTCATCGAGAGAGCTGAAAAAGCTGTCAGTCACCTTTCAATTAACAGCTGGTTTGAAATTTGTTGTCCTATTTGACATATTAGCATCTGTCATTATTCGTAGTTTACTACAAAAGCGTTCCCTAACTTTTTCGTAATGTGGTATTCGATTGGGCTTCTTCAGATTTGCTCTCAGATTTCAGATTTCGTGTGGCTAATCGAACACAAAAACGTCACTTGCTCTTTTTTTTGTTGATATTTGTGCGACTGCAATATGTGTAACCTTCGACACTTTTCTAAGCGTTTTCTATTCACTGGTTAAATTTTATTTAAAATCATTCAAAATGCTCGCCCGGATTGATTTCTAAACATTTGTACATAAATAATTAACAAAAATAGATCCTCCCGATGCAATGCGTTTCTTTGCAGTTGAAAAATTTCACTAAAATATAAACAAACTCCACTAGTTGTCAAACTCAAACGCACGTGTATTGGTAAATCTGAAGCTTTAAGATACTTTTTTCATTATTAGTATTGTAACTATCTACGTTTCAAGATAATTTAACTTAAGAAGTAGGTATTTACTTTCATACCAATATTTATACCCTCTTAGGGGTCTGCACCCTTAAACAAGTTATTGGGCTAAGCCCGAAGTCTATTGAAATATGGCTTTTTTATGTGGTGTTCGATTGGACTTCTTCAGATTTGCTCTTAGATTTCAGATTAAGCGTATCTAATCGAACATAAAAACTTCACTTGGACTCTTTTTTTTTATATTCGTGAGATTGGAATATGATGGATTTCTAAATATTTGTAGGTACATAAATAATTAACAAAAATAGATCCGACCTGATGGATGCAATGCTTTTGTTTGCAGTTCATAAGTTTCACTAAAATGTAAACAAACTTCAGTAGCTATCTAACTCAAACGCACTTGTATTGGTAAATCTAAAGCAACTCTGAGAAAAAATCCAGACTCCCAAAAGTGCTCTGAAATCGGAAAAAAAAATTTTTTTTCGTACTAATGGAACATTATTGAACGAATGAATACCACATTATATAGGAATTCTATTACCATGTAAAACTGCACATCCCTATGGTAAACGACTAAGAACTCATATCCCTTAAGAACAATATATGTTTTGAAATTTTACCCATTTTAACCATTTTTATTTATTAACCAAAATGCAATGCTTAAAATTAATGCAACCTAAGGTACCGTGTTTTTAAGAATCATAAACAAATAATACAAAACAAAAAAACATGATTATTTATTTCATATAAGTATTTCAGCTCTATTTGATAAGCAATTAAATAACATAAGGCATGTTTTTTTGAGCTTCGATCTCAGCAAAGCAAAGTAAAGTAGAGTTTTCAGCACACTAATTACAACAACTACTGCGAGTCTCGAAGTGTCAAGTAGAGCGTAGTTGTTGTAATTGCGTGCTGAAAATCCTACTTTACTTTGCTTTGCTGAGATCGAAGCTCAAAAAAACAGGGCTATAGTTAGCATATTAATACAATAACGCAAAAAACAAAAGAGTATGTTCGGTAATCGATGCCGGCTAATTGCAATGGGATGTGTTGGTAAGGTAAAGTCATATTAAATGCATTCCTTCACTTTTTAAGATTCTGTTTTATCAAGTCATATTTCGGTTTACGCATCGTATCTATGTTTGTATAATATCGGAAAAAATCGGAAAAATATTTACGAAATCGTAGAAATAGGGTTGAAAAGAGCAAAAATCGGAGCGTCGGATAAACCTTCGGAAATCGTAAGATTTACGATAAATACGATCACATAACAACGCTGGCGCCCAATCGAATACCACATAAGTGTCTCTCTCCCCACCAATGCCATTTTGACAGTCTTTTCCATTTTAGTACAAAAGTAAAGGAATAGACCTGTAATAATTATCAAAAGATATGGATATCTTTCGTACGTCTATCCCCTGTTTGCATTTGGCTTTTCAGATTTTGATCTTGGATTTCAGATTTCTGCTGCCAAATCGAACATAAAATCCGAATTTTATAGGTTTTTGTGTGTATTGAGTTGGCCGTAAGAAAATACTTTTTTCGCTTGCACTGGAAATCCATTTCAATTGGTTTTTACACATTTATAAGAACTCATTTCGAAATTATTTAATATAAAAAATGGTTTCCATACTCTGAAAATTAATAATTTCGTTGAAAAAAGCAGTCCTTCCAACAATAAACCGTTCGTATTCGTGTGTCGCTTTTCCACTGTAAAGTTATATATCTCTGTACTTCATTATCTTCGCTTTAGTGTCAACACTAATTGTTCTTGTCCAATGATTTTGATTAAGTGACCATCCTGCTGTCCATTGTGCAATTATCATTATTCATTTCATGGCAAAAGGCAATTAATACAGAAACATAGGCCTCCAATGGAAAGGCTTACGGCAACATGCTGCTGTCACACGGATTTATGAACTCACCAGCACAATAATAGGTTCGTTCGTGTACTTTCACCACAGAAAAATGAAAAACGTCAAATATCAAAAATCGAGAGAGAAATCTCTCAATTTAAGGAGAAGTACCTGATCGGTTTTCTTACAAAAAGTTTAAGAAATGTCATTTTGACATAATCGTAAAATGCAGCATCTACAAACTAAGTTGGAATTGAATTTTTTTTTTGCCAGAGAAAACAGCTGAAAAAAAAAATCCTTCAAAAATTTATTTCTCTCTTATTTTAACTATTTCCGATTCTAGGTACTTCTCCATGTAATAATTAAAAAAGCTCATTCATGCATACTTTTCTGCAACAGAACAACAAATACACAACGATCTGTCTCAATTTAGCTGGAGAAAATGTGCCGGCCCATTTAATGGGCACGCTAAATTTTGACAGACACATGAAGTACATTCTGAAACAAAAGTTTGATTATTTAGCTCGAGCTGCGTACCACTCAGCTAAATGAGTTCGCTTAGATTTAGCTCAGCTAAATTTTGGAGAGAGTTTGTATGGGAGCGAAAATTTAGCTCGAGCAGCGTACTAAGCTAAGTCGAAATTCGGCTAGTATAAAATTACGAGAAAATGAAAAGTTTGGAAATGGATTTCTCTCTCTCTTTTTTCAATTTTCTCAGTACGTGGTCGCATTCGCACAGTTTCTTAGCAAATTTTTAATTATTTTACGTTTGCAAAAAAAGTAAACGAACGAACGTAATGTTTATATACAAGTCGTGATAAGGCAGTTACCTACTACGAAGGCTGTGAAACAACCCAATTCGCCAGATGTCCATTTTTAAACAGAGAACTGGCATCACTGCCTACTATTTAATTCACAATGAAAAACGTCACTTCAGAAATTTCACATGTGTTCTTTTTCAAAATCAAATAAACTTATTTATACTTCATTGTTGCTTTGAAATACCATCCGAAAATGAAAATAAACAGGTTTAAAAAGTCTCAAAAGATTTTGACATTTTTCACAACGAATTTTGATTATCACGAACCATACCAATTGCTGATTGACGCAACATTCTGCCAGGCGGCTCTACAAGTACGCTCGCACTGCATTCATTTGGTTTTTTTTTTGGGACCAATTTTGTTGTGTTTTCCACTTTCAGAATAAAGTGATAATCGAAGAACAGCTGAAAAAGTACTTTCAATCCGAATTGAAACTTGTCACCACGCAATGTATTATTCTGGAGGCAGAAAGCCTTGGCGGGCCACTTACCGGAGCCACTACAATAGTAAAACGATTCTATGTTCACAAGTGTGGCCACGAAGGTAGTCCAATTTCAGCTGCTAGCTGCATTAAGTCTATGGTAGGTTAGTGGCCTTCTTAGCTGAATATTTTTTCACAGTGAAATTCCTCTCTAGACAAAATCCAGTCGGTACATTGTGGCCTCACAAGACAGAAATCTACAAGCGAGTCTTCGTAAGGTACCAGGTCGTGCGATACTATACTTGCACAAGGCAACGCCAGTGTTGGAGGCGCCTTCAGATGCGTCCAAGAAGTTTGTGCGTAAAAAAAGCAATGATCTGTTGCCACAGAAAATTGAAAAGCAAATTGTTAACCTTAAAAGGACTCATGGAATCGTATTGCCCGATGAGGAAGCAAGTAAAGTCAAAAAGAGAAAAGGCCCAAAGAACCCGAATCCGTTGTCGTGCAAAAAGAAGAAGATTCGCCAAGCAACTGCAACTGTGGATCCTACGAGAAAAGTCCAGAACAGTGGGATAAAACAAAAGCGCAAGAGAGTTAAAATTCCTAACCATGTAAAGGAAGTAATAAAGAAAACCCTTAACTAGCAACAAAAGATTCGTTGTTCTGATAAACGTGTCATGCTTTTTCTAAAGTTTCGAAGAACTGCAGTTTTTTCCTAGCACATGATAGTCGCTGTGGCAATGATGTTCTCCTTTTATATCTTCCTGTTGAAAAAGTACTTTCAACTGAATGCCAGTTACTGCTACGCTAGAAAGATGATTGTTACAGCTATATGTGGGATAAATGGGCAAACAACACTCGTGGAGAAAAATAGTTTCATATATTTGTTAATAGAAAACAGCATAAGTTAAAAAAAATCAAAGTTGCAACAACTTTTAATCCAAATGATCCAACAACAAAAAAGTTTCTTTAAGGCAATAACATCCACAGCCTGAGGCACAAACATCGTGTTTCTGCAAACGAAGCCAAAACCATAATTACAAGCCCACCTGGGACGTCTTAAACTCACCTCAAACCACTGCTGCATGTGTTCAACGTGTCCTCCATGACCGCATGCCAAGCATGCATTTGCTGCCCCCTTCACCGGCAGTCTGCAAAGCGTACAAAACAGCACCACCCGTTGACATGGCTCACATGCAGCGGTTCGCTTCGGTTTGTTGCAACCGGAGCACTCTGTTGCAAAGTCAACATCGTGCGTCGCAGGCTTCTGGTACATCGTATGCTTCAAAATCTGAAAGCACATCACATGAGCACCGAAAACGTGTGAACGTGTTAACTTACCAAAGCTCTTTCAGTGATAAGCTGCCAACCGAAGAGCACATCACCATAGACCCTCTTTAGGCTGTCGAACAACGGCATCTTGGACTTCCTCAGCAGTGAGCACGAGTAGTTGTCTGAATTTATAACATTCGAGTCGACACATGCCATAGGATCCGACCAAGAGTTGCTACGCATATGCTTGGGAAGTGTGCAAATTCTGTTCAAAGACGAGTGTTTGTCTACTGGCAAAACTGTGTGATATGGCGACCCGGTAGGAGTAAGATTGATTTTGGTACCAAAAAGGAGCGGCTCCGTCTCTGGATGGCACTTGTGGAATACACAGCAAAGCATTACGGCAGTCTGGAGGTCTCCCTTGGTCGCGTAATGTGTGATTAAGGACTCCAAGAGGGATTTCTTGAATGGATCCTGCAGAAAGAGCATTTCACAGTTCGCTTCGTTTGGTATATTTGGGGTGGCAATCATTTCGGCGAGTTTCCAAATCGGTGCGAGGTCAGCTCGACCGTGATTTTCCGCTACCTGCCTGTTGTGTTGACACGCTCCTATGGCGTCTGTCTTGCTTAGCTTGTACTCTTGCGCCATTTCTTTGCTGATGTTTAGCAGCTTATGCGCATCGTATATGTGCACGACGGCGTTGGTTGTCGCCTTCTGAAGACTG
Source organism: Cheilosia impressa (assembly GCA_948293265.1). Lineage (NCBI taxonomy): Eukaryota > Metazoa > Arthropoda > Insecta > Diptera > Syrphidae > Cheilosia > Cheilosia impressa. Next base: position 23,398,288 of record OX411884.1, read on the forward strand.
CGGTTCTTTGATGATTTCGCCAGACGCTCCTGAAGATAAAAGGATGCGTTGCTTTCGCGGTGTGCATAAAGCACAGGCTGTGGGCCCATGACATTGCCCAGAAGGCAGCCACCGCTAATGGCGGACAGAGTGCGTGGAGTAACGTTCTGGTTGCGCAAAGTTAGTCTTTTTGTGTTGAAAGTTTGTGCGAACACCACCAGCATTCCGGTGGCGTTAAACTTTGCACCTGATGTGCGTGGGAAGGGAATACAAGCGTCGTGCAGTGCACCGCTAAGAGCACCCTCAAGACGTGGTGACTGCAAGCGCATCTGTGATTTGTCACTTCCTCCGATCGACTGTAAAGGAAAAAGTTTCATGTTATTACTTCAGGTACCTCTACTTGCAGTCCCACCTTTTTCAAAGCCGTGATTAAGGCACGAATACACTGTTCCAGGCAAGTTCGGGACTTCTTTACTCTTTGCGTTGCATAGGTCTTCAATACTTTAAGTAAGTACAACGACAGCTGTTCGGTAACTGTGGTGCCTTGACAAAACTGAAACTCTGGTCCGTTGTTCGGACTTGGATACTCCATCGGAAAGTTGACCTATTCAAACTGGCGAATGAAGGCAAAAATTATCACAAGATATTCGGTTATTTACCCGTAAAACCACTGCATGTCCTGCTGCTGATATTTTGAAGATTGCGTAACGTTTGATTGCGTCCAGAATGTCCACCTCCACATGAGGAATGTTTGTATTGAACAACGAGAACTCATGATGTAGCGAACATGTTGGCTGATCTGTTAACGATCTGGCAATGGATTCGCTCTTTACAGGCGACCGTGCTATTTGAAGTGCCTCCATAGCCTCGACTTCTTCCTCAACATCTGATGAAACAGGTTCGCACAGCTTCAGCAATGTGTCGTCTATCTTCCAGACGCGGAGCGTTCTGTCGCGTGACCACGTAACCAGTTCCTTATAAAGAAAGCCCGTTACTGTGAAAAATTGCATATATATAATAACGGCTTACGATTTCCGAAGAATTGTTGTGGTTGGGCCTCCAATCAAAGTCTAAGATAACATCGGTGTGACCAACAAATGAGCATACCGGGTCGGTTTGTTTGCTGTTACTCCAGAGAAGTAAACTGTTCTCTCCCCGACCGAGGTGCGGTACGACAATACTGACCAGTCCATTCCCAACTGGCTGAAATAGAAAATGCACATTCAGTAAGTATATTCCCAGGACTAGGCTATCATACCGTGTATCTAGCCCTCCAGACGGGCGAAGATGTAGTTATGATTTTTTCCGCTCGCCTCGGATTGTTAACATCAAAGTATTTCACTGTCCCATCCTGACTAGCAGTGGCCAGGCAGGTTTCCCTCATATGGCTCCAGTTGATTCCGTGGACCCTAAACAAAATACTGTCTTTGTGTTCTTGCATCTATTCGATGAACTACGAACCTGTTTAAGTGCGCTGTTATGTAGTGAGTGGGACAAGTTCCCTTTCGAATGTCCCATATTCTCAAGTCTCCGTCATGTGCTGCTGCAAGTAGATGGCCTGAAACCCTATTGAACCCAACTTGTGTGGCTCCAGCTACAAAGACGAAACCATCAACAAGATAACGTAAACGACTGCCTTCAACTGTAAAGCTTACACATGCAGACAGCACTCAGTGATAGAAATGGCTTTCGAGATTCTCGAAGATCCCAAATGTGAGAAAAAGTGTCAATTGAACAGCTTACAAGAAGGTTTGGATTTTTCGAATGCCAATCGATATCGGTGACCAAACGCGTGTGGCCGCGCAAAGAGTGGACAAGCTGCGGTTCAGCAGAACCCCAAGTAACCACTTCGATGAGTTGGCTTGTCTGTGAGACGCAAAGGCACAAGCTCGTAAACAAATTCAAGACGATTTCCTCAGACTTACCGCAATGGCACAATACTCCTGCCAATGTGGACATATGGCAAATTCAGCCGATGAGACTTCATATTTAGAGTTCCTGTGGTATTTTCTCAAAGTGCTGTCGTCTTGACCCAAACGCTGTAGCGCTAGATATCGTCTGCACAGATTTGTGAAATGATTGGAGGGATTTAAGGAAGAAAATGCAAATCAATTGACAGACCTTCCAGCCAGCAGTACCCATTGTCCTGAATAGTCCACTGACATGGCAGTGGCCAGAGAGTCCCGGTGCTCGTAAGCCTTACAACTCTGACGAAGAATGAAGGATTGTTCATGCATCGCGTCTGATGGAGACATTTTCTTATTCACACTTGAAAATTATAAAAAAAACAAAAAGTGGAGGTAAATTAGATACACCAAACTTTCATAAATGCTTATCAAATGGGAAAACAAAAAACAAATTTCATTTGTTGATAACAGAACAGCATATTGCTCGTTCTCCGTTGTCCAAACAAAATAAACAGCTGTGCTTGTCACAACCTGTCAAAAAAGCGTGTTTTGTATGTGACTGTTGTGAGCCTTGAATTATGCAGCATGTTCAAGGGAAGAGTGACCGTTATTGTTTGAGTTTGCAATTCAGATGAACACGCGTGAATCAGAAACATGCCAGAGCAAACAAACTCGAAAAGTTGGCCACATTCAAACTTGAACTCTTATGGCGTTTTCCATTGGTTTCAATCAAGGATCCTCTCATTGTAAAATCCAATGGAACAGCAAAACTGCTTCTGACAGAATCCACCAAAGTATTGGTGAAATGCCAAAAAATAATCTATGGCTGCTGTCAACTGACTTGTAATAAATACATAAAATTGCACTAGTGTGAGTGCTTCTTGAGTGGATTGACTTGAAATCGAGAAGCGAAATTCTCTTCTCAGAATCACCAGAAGAGTATTTTTGTGCCAATGGAACAGCATTTTTTCGATTCCGGACTCTCCCGGACGCTTCTTTTTGTAAAATGGAAAACGACATTATTGAAAGGGTTTTCCAATGAGAGGTGTTATTGTGAATGACCCGCTATTTCGGTAGCTGTCACTTTTGAAGCTTTTATTCTTTGACATTTGACAAGTAGAAGCTACGCCATTACTAAAAATGGAACAACACACGCTTCAACAACGCATTGAAATTAATAAAATTCACTACAAAAATGGTGAAAATCTTGCAGCCACAATTTGCAAAACTAAAGCATTTTTTGGCCGTCGTGAAGCACCTTGTCGAGCTGTTGGGACAAGTTAGTGATGTGAAGAATAAAACCCGTGCACGTCGCTCAAGAACAACTGAGAATATTGCTGCTGTAGCCCAAAGTGTTGAAGAAAACCCAGGTTTGTCCATTCCTTGGAATTGGGCATTCCACAAACGTCATTACACCGTATTTTGCATAAAGACATGGATCTTAAGGCTTATAGAGTTCAGTTAACACAAGACGGCGCTACGTGCCACACAAGCAACGAAACCATTGATCTTTTACGGGAAAAGTTTCCGGACCGTGTTATCTCTCGAAGAGGTGATCACAATTGGCCACCGAGATACTGTGATTTAACACCTCGCGACTTCTTCCTTTAGGGCCACGGGAAAGATAAGGTCTACGCCAATAGCCCAGCGTCGATTCAAGACCTCAAAGATAAAATTCGTGAGGCTATCGAGGACATAGGGCAGCCACCTTTTGATTTGGTTATGGAAAATTTCATTATGGTCCTGTGCGTGCTCGTGGTGGCCATTTGGCTGATGTCATTATTAACGGCATACCTTCCTCTTTGTTATGAAATAAACATCCGATCATTTATCTCAAAAAATTAAATTTTTCTTTGAATACCAAAACAACACCTCTTATTGGAAAACCCTTTATGTTTCCTTAGATAAAGGGACTTGATGTAAAAAAAATATTTATTGTGCAGTTCAAAATTATTTAACGTGTTAAAAATGTTGGTAGTTGACAGTTTACTTATCCATTTCATACAGAGACAAACGATTGCTCGAAGCTGTAAGCATGGTGAGTTCACATGGATGGAATGCCACATCCTTGATACTGCTTTCGTGTCCAGGCAGTTCGAACAGCTTTACTCCACTCAAAGCGTCCCAAATACCGATAACACTGTCTGAAGATCCAGCCGTAATCTAAAGAGAGAGATTAACAACAAAAATGAATTAGAAAAAAAATATGTAAATCAATTTCCCATTGTAATCTCACCATTCCGCCATCGGCTGACCAAGCACATCGCACCAGGCCGTCATTATAGGAATGATTTGAAGGAAAACAGCCAATTAATCGATCTGATTGAGCATAAGCACGAACATCCCAAATACGGAGAGTGCTATCTGCCCCCTTAGACAACAAATACGAGCCCGAGGGGGACAAAGCTAGCCCCGTTATTGTCTGTGAATGGCCCCGAAGCGTGCCAATAACTTCAGTCGTGCGTAGATCCCAAACTTTGATATCATTGTCGACTCCAGCTGAAAACGCATATTCTCCATTGTTGCTGAAACACACCGCATTACATTGGGCTAGATGATTTAACGACATGGCACAGCCGTATTCGCGAGCATCCCAAATACGCACAGTGCCATCGTTTGACCCAGAACAGAGGACTGGGTATCCTATCCGCGCTCCTTGGACGCAGTTTACCTCACTCGTATGACCTTTTAAGGTTCCGATTCGAATGCCCTTGAACGCGTCCCATATTCCTAGGTTTTTATCGGCAGAGCCGGAATACACCTTCAAGCCATCTCGGGAAAAGTGGGCCTCCTTCACTGCGCCATTATGTCCTTTCATCAGTATCATATTCTTGGACTTCCTATCAGTACTGCAGACATCTTTGCATGTGAAAAAAAAAAAAATTGATTTCAGTGCAAGGAATATGAAAGCATTTGAGTTTTTGACTTACAAATTTCTCCGCCTGCATTAGCTGAGAGTAGAAAACGCCCGGAAGGATGGAATTCGCATGATAGGACTTCGCTTTGTTGATCTTGAATGCGCGCTATCGTAGACAAGGAGGAAATTGCGGGAGATCCCGATAAATGTATTTCCGTACAGTTGTAATAGTCCAGGATTGAGAAATATGAACATATTGGATTCCCGTTTATGTCCATTTTTTTTTAAATATCTGAATTTCAGTTTTAAGTACACTTAAAAGATATTGACGAAACAATTGTTGTCGATAGACTGATGATGGTGCATCTTTTGAAAGGTATTTATTAAACCTGTAGGTGCGGGAAAGACTACGTCATCCTTTTCTGTATTATACAACCCGCTGTTCTTTACGGGTTTTGTGGTTAATTATCTACCTGTGTTTAAGGTCAACGTCAGGTGTAATAAATGTGCATATATGCAGTTTAATTTTTAAGGGAAAATAAGTTAGGGATCATTTACCTGCCTGCTTACCTCTACCTACTTATTTGAAATTATATTTCCAATTTTAAAAAAAAATTTACAGGAATTTTGTTTCACTACCCATATTTATGACAGATATAATTATGTATACTAATTACTTGGTTGTGAGTAAAATTATAACCAAATGAGCATTTGAAATACCTAGTCGTGTTGTTGATGTTAATCCTTTTTAAGGATTATAAAATGACTTTGAAAAATATGAAAAAACAACAAGGATTCGCAGAGTTACGGATTTATAATTAAACCATTGGGACAGAATCCAGATTCAGAGCAGTTTTTCTGATCTCGAAATCAGCTGGCTGTCAGATTTCATGTTCCATTGACCGCAAAGAAATCAATTTTTTTTAGATTCAGATCAATTTTGCGAATCTCGATTTTTGCGCGAGATTTACACCTACTTTCATCAACAGCAAAACTTTGTCAAATGTAAAATGGTGTTGTTATTAACCGCTGCAATGGACATCGACAAAAATGAATGGATTTTCAGAAGCACAAATTTGAATTTAAGAACAGCTGACTTTTATGTGGTGTTCGACTGGGCGCTCTCCGAGCACTTCTTTTCGCTCTAGGTCACTTTTTATGTTCGTTTGGTAGGGAAAAATGCAAACTTTTTCCGATTCCAGAACCCTTTTGCGAATCTGATTTTTTTCCACAGAGTTGCTTCAAATTTACCAATACAAGTACGTTTGAGTTTGACAACTATTGGCGTTTGTTTATGTTTTCGTGAAATTTTTAACTGCAAAGAAGCGCAACGCATCGGATAGATCAATTTTTGTTAATTATTTATGTGCAATGGAATGGAATGGAGTGGAATGGAAAACGCATAGAAAAGTGTCAAAGGTTACACATATACCAATCAGAATCACACGAATATAATTATATAAACAAAAGAGTAAGTGACGTTTTTCTGTTCGATTTGACACACGAAATCTAAAATCTGAAAGCGAATCTAAAGAAGCTCATAATCGGATACCAAATAAGTTAACTTTTAAGTATATTTGATACAATTGTGTCATTCAGTAGGTGTGCTTAAACTTAAAAAGTGACCCCCTTTTTAATAAACGCTGCGCAAAAGTTATCAACTCGTTATTCATCCGCCAAGCAAATTACAACAACTACACTCTACTTGACGCTTCCGATGCTGATATCGGTATTTATCACAAGTAAATGTGACAGAAAAAGTTCATTCTGACACCTTTTTGGTGAGACGATTATGAAACTGCTAGTAAACTGCTTCCAAAGCTAATCATCGAGGAGATATAGCAGTTTATACCACTTTAACAGTTGTATTTGTCACTCTGAACAGTTGTATTTGTCAAAGCAAAGTAACGTAGGATTTTCAGCACGCAATTACAACAACTACGCTCTACTTGACACTTCGAGACTCACAGTAGAGTTGGTGTTATAGCGTGCTGAAAATCGTACTTTACTTTGCTTTGCTGAGGCCGAAGCTCAATAAAACACGCATTATATTGCTTTTTTTTTTTTTTTTTTAAAACTTCTGTCTCGCCAAAGCGAAGAATAGGCACGTCGACCAAGAAGGTCTATTGTGCCGAGAATGACAGAAAATGATATCTAGGTTAGCAGTGTCTCTACCTCCCTAATGTAGCTGGTAATGTTTTCAGCAGAGGACTTCTTCAATTCTTCTGGACTTGATATTTCCCGAAAGAAGAATTTCCTTCTGATTCTAGATAGAGCCGGACATTCACACATAATGTGCTCAGCTGTTTCGTCTTCTTCAAGACATAGCCGGCACTCCGGCGAGTCGGCTATATGAAGTTTATGTAGGTGGTATCGCAAACCGTGGTGACCCGTTAGGTAGCCTACATGGTTTTTGATATCGTGCCTTCGTAGATTTAGGATCTTTTTGGCATTTTTCTTGAATGGCAGGATTAATCTTTTGGCTTGCCTGAGGCCTGGGATTTCTTGCCACTGTCTGATACACGTGTTGTGTTCCCAACTATTGATAGTGGAACTAATTGCTGATTTAGTGACGGCGCAGAAAGGTTCTGGTCCTATGAAAGGGGTTCCTGACCCTTTCCTGGCCAGTTCATCAGCTTTTTCGTTTCCTTCAATACCCTCGTGCCCGGGAACCCACCATAATTTGGTTTTGTTTCTGGAGCACAGAGTTTGGAGAGCATTGAAGCAGTGCATGACTGATTTTGAGACAATTATTGGTGAGCTAAGGGCTTTTATAGCTGCTTGTCTGTCTGTGAAAATATGGATGTTTGCGCCTTTGATCCCTAAAGAGTAGTTAAGGTTCGCGCATTCCTTGATGGCGTGGAGCTCTGCCTGAAATACACTGGGGCTTTTCCCCATATTGCTTTTAAATACTATGCTGGAACAGTTGTTCAATAAGACAGACCTTTTAAACTTCAGACTGAGAGTTTAAGGGTTCGGTCTTTAAAAAACCAAACATTGATTCTATGAAAACAATCCAAAACTTCCAGTAAAACTAGGATTACTAGGATTACGATCATATCATCAATGTAGCTGCTAAGAGGTTTCTTGCACACAAGTTGTTGTTTGTGAGCGATACCTGTGTACATTTTAGTGTGCTTTTCGGTAAATATTTGTCGAGTTATCCCCCGTCTAAACAGAATCACAACACCGCCATCATTTTCATGGTGCATACAATCACGTTCATGCTGCTAACCTTAACCCCTTTATTGGTTCCGTGTGGCACGACGACGATTCGCAAACTCTCCAACTGCCTCACAAGTCACAAGCTTTCAAAAAAAAAAAAAAAACCTTATCCGATGCAACTATACAAAGTCTTTCCATCATCACACATCTCTCAGCATCCTTGCTGGGGCGCAAACGCAGGATGTGCTAAGGGAAATTCGAGAGTTTCTTTTTGTTCTGACTTTCTATACATGTCAAAACAAAATTCCGAAACTCCCTGGGTGGAGGATGTTAGTGCTAAAGTGCGTTTTTGTTATTAATTTACTGAAACTGGTTGGTTAAAAATTCCTGTTAAACAAATAACCAACTCAAACTCTAAGCAATTGTAAATATGTCGGGGTGATTTTTTATACGAAATTGTGAGTTTTAAGTCGAAAGTGGTCAAGTTGAAAATTTGCGGAAAAGCTAAGGAAAAGAATCCCCAGTTCCGGAGATGAATTATGAGTAAGTCACATATAGTGTACCTACACATAATATTTTACACTCTCGAGGCCGTGTAATTTATGCAAATCCAATTCGTCTGGGGCTGGCAGAGTGGGCTTACTCGCCTTTTTATCTCAGTTTTTCTTAATTGCATTTTAAGGGGCGTTCATCTCATCTCGTGACGCGTGACTGCACACAATGGACGTGTCGAAAGTCAATATGTTATACAAGTTCAATACATTTTGCAACGTGATAGTGTTGGTTTAAAAAATTTAATGGGAGGGGTTGGGTTAACATTTTCCCATAAGCTGCGTAAGCAAAATTCCTTAAATGTTTGGATGAAGGACGAACATATTGTGAGCTACTGACGTACTCAACCGCAAAAAGTGAGGCGTCTAATCGATTAAATTGGTACATACATTGAATACTTTTACTTGGGAATTGATAGATTTGCCCAATGTCCACATAGTCATGGTTGCTTTTGAATGTTTTGAGCAGACTTTATAACAAGTCCCAAAGACCACTGAAAAACAATTTAGTGTTTTCAGTCAACGATGAATGAAGTTTAAAAAATAATTCCAAAAAAGTCGTATTGAGGTTTATACAGGCTCAGACATCGAGCTCTAGATATACGACTAGCTAAATATTAATTTGTAGATATTTAAATTTTTGTTATACTTACTTATGTCCTATATCCCCTTGTGGGTGCTAGGGCCTGTACAACGCCTACGCGCCATCGTGTGCGGTTTCTGGCAATGTGCCTCAGCTCTCCCCAACTCTTTCCCAGTTGCCGTGCTTCCTTCTCGACTGTTCTACGCCATGTACTTCTAGAACCGCCGGGTATCCTGCCATCCTGAGTAAGCAGATTTCATTGCTTCGCATGGTTAACTATGAACCTGTCACCTCTTCGGAAAGTGTGACCAATCCACTGCCACTTTCGTCGTTGTATGGTTGTGCCAGTAGGTTCATGGCCGGTTCTCTCATAAAGTTGTTCGTTCGAGATTCGGTTTGGCCGAGTTATGGAACGCGGCGATTTATTTGATTTACGATCGCGTGCAGCGCTTCATATACTTAAAAAGTGAACGCAATGACAACAGTAGACAGTGGCACATTCAAAAATTGAACTATTTCAAATCGACTTAACTCGATGTATACTAGGTGTAAACTAGATTGATCGGTAACCTCACTTCTCCTATATAAGCCACATAGTTATACGAACTGTAAACTCAGTAGGTACTCAGTAACGAAATCGGCTACCCCTCCATAAACGTCAACTGAAAAAATTGTTTATGTGACCGATCTATGCAAATAAAAACAGAGACACATAAAAGGTTTGTTGCTTTACTTTTGTTGTAGGAAAGGGAAAGACTGCAAAAGTAGTTGGCGCAACAGGTCCGTAGGGACCCTAGGCCTAGCTTCTCACAACCATTCGTTTCATTTTCGGCGCGAATAAAAGGGATCTGCAATTTTATACCAAGTCCAAACAGATAATTGAGAAGCTCTTTCATGACAGTTATACTCTCGGAAGTTTGTCAGACATTCGCGAGAGGTGGCGCTGTGAAAAAAACCATGAGTTGGAATTTGTTTTTTTTTGGGATTCGAACCTTAGACCCCTCACTAAGCCACTATGTCAAAATGACAGTGGTGGGGATAGATTCTAGACACCTAAAAAGTTAGAAAACGCTTTTGTCGCAATCTATGAAAAATGTCATAATTCAAATATTCAAAAAAGTGCTACGAAAAGTCGTTAAAATTTCTGATAAACTCGAAGAGTTTGCTAATTTGTTAACAATATTAGTTGATTCATCTAGCGATGAAAGTGATTTGGAATTAGTCGGAATTATTTTTGATGAACCCGAGAATGTAGAAGAGTTTCAACTGATTGAACTACAAGTATTCAAAAAAGAGGAGAAAGCGACATAAAATTGTCTCTTCTTGCAGCAAAGAAGAATTGTGTCGCCACCTTCGAAAAGAATCTTGAGGAGAATTGAATTCAATTTTATTTTGCCGCCTGTTGATACGCAGAAAATCAAAGCAAATGCATTTATATGTCAAACAGTACAACAAATTATCTGTCAATAATCAGGTGACTGACAGCTAAAAATTCTCTTGCTGACTCGAAGACGCTCTCTTTTACAAACTTTTCGAGTTAAAGAACGGCGCATGGAGTAAATATTGATGAAATTTTATAAGAGTTGGTAAAAATGCGTAAAATTTAAAACTAAAGGAACGGATCTAAAGTCAGCCAGCTGTCAGACTTGTGGTATTCGATTGGACTTCTTCAGATTCGCTCTCAGATTTCGGATTTCGTGTGTCTAATCGGACACAGAAACGTCACTTTTTCTTGTTTTCGTTGATATTTGTGGGATTGGAATATGTGTAGCCTTGAACACTTTGCTTTCCATTCAATTCACTGGTTAAATTTTTTTTAAAAACATTCAAAATTCTCGCCCAGATTGATTTCTAAACAATTGTACATAAATTATTAACGAAAAATAGATCAACCCGATGCAACTCGTTTCTTTTCAGTTGAAAAATTTCACGAAAACTTAAACAAACTCCACTAGTTGTCAAACTCAAACGCACGCGTATTGTTAAATCTGAAGCAAATCTGAGAAAAAAATATAGATTCGCAAAAGTGCTCTGAAATCGAAAGAAGTTTGCATTTTTTGTACAAAGCGAACATCAAAAGCAGGGTTGATACGGAGCTTCGACTCCGAATCCGATATGTCGGAACCTCCGGTTTAAATTACACCTCCGAATCCGGCTTCGGTTCCGATATAATCACATCGGAGGTTTTTCGTTCGGAATCGGTGACGACCGATAAACATGAACGACAAAGAATTATCGAGTTGCGACATGTTACACTTACAATACAATTTTGTTTTGTATTTTTTTTTTGTTAATTTTTTTTCTAATAAAAATTGATTTTTAAAATTTTATATTTTAATAATTAATTTGTGTCTGCGTGCGACCTCCGCCTCCGACTCCGATTCAACTCCGACTCCGCGGAGGTCGGTATGAGGCTTCCGACTCCGACTCCGGTAAAACCACCTCCGTAACATCCCTAATCAAAAGTCTCTCCAATCGATTACCACATTACTTAACCAGATACCTGACCGTTCCCCCGTAAAATACTTTCAAATATGGCCACAGTTGGCTGTCAAAATTCTTATGAAATCGCATCTACTTTTTTACCTAAATGTTCGCATTTTGGATTGCCGCGCATGCTTTGGCAAATTGCTGAAGAATCCTATTTCGACAATAACTAATTCACACGAAACCTATTGCCCGAGACTCACAGGTTTGATGTATATAAATGAATGCAATTTTAAGGTTAGGTTGCATGTTTGTACTTGTTGCTTAGATAACAACATACTTGTCTCAAATTCATACAGCACATCATTAAATTTGAATGAAATTTTACATTACAGGCGAAAGTACCTACTTGACACACATTATGTAACCAGCAAACGTGACTACTACCACTATCACCATCACAATGCACCAAAGAATCGGGCACAACTTAAGAAACTCATCGCGATATTTGCGTTCATATGCTTCTTTTCGTATGTGTTTATCGACTTCAATCTCAAGACGAAAATCAATCGACTCAAGGATCGCTTCGACTTTTCCCCGAAGGTTGAGGCGCAGCCGGAGAACATCAGCCAGGCATATTTCGTCGATACGCCCGGCTGTCGAATGCCGAGCTTCAGCATCGTTGACGATTCCATTCTTCAGTACATGTTTCGAATTCCGAAGTTCACTTGCAACAAGGCACTCACTCGAACGGTAGGAAACGAAGGCATAACTCTTAACATCCAAAAGAGTGAGTTTCTAGAGCTATTTAACATAACAGATCCGGATAAGGTATCCTGCTACTATCAGGAGTTCAAACGCTGGACTGATACCAAAAACGAATACGCCCAGCACCGGTACGAGTTGAACCTGAAGTCGAATGACGTGACAAAAGTGGTAAAGGCGGAGTTTGTCAAAGTGGTTTGTCAATACAACGACGCTAAGCCGTTCTATAAGGATTTTCATTTCTTTGCTCTTCCGAAAGGTGGCGCGGAAGAACGACTTGCAACGACGACTGCGGTTAACGTGAATAGTAACGAGCGCGACGAGGATGTGAAAAGTCATCGGACAAGCTCCAATCCTGGGTCGGATCGAAGTCGGAAAATCTCCGTAATGGTGATTGGAATTGACAGCGTTTCCAGGTTAAATTTCCTGCGACAAATGAACCGAACTGCAGGAATGGTGAGGGAAAATCTGAACTCTGTTGAGTTTATAGGCTACAACAAGGTTGGAGACAACACTTATCCGAACCTTGTGCCGGCCTTGAGTGGATTGGATGAAAGTGAGCTGAATTTGGCGTGCCTCTCTCCGATCCACGGCAGAAATGTCACCTACGACAAATGTCCATTCGTTTGGAAGCGGTACAAGGAGGCGGGCTACAAGACTGTCTTTGCCGAGGATGTGGCGAATTTGGGACTCTTCAATTACTTCCGAACCGGGTTCACAGATCAACCAACCGATTACTACCTCAGGCCGGTGCTAATTGAGATGGAAAAGTACATCGCGTACAAGAAGAAAGCCAACATGCGACTGTGTTTGGGTGGAAGGCGTGCTGTCGACGTCGTGCTTGAGTTTATAAGGAAGCTTATTCCCTTTTTCAAGCGGGACATGTTCTTCTCGTTCTTTTGGATGGCATCGCTGACGCACGACTTCTTTAACATGCCGTACCTATTGGACGAGGACATCGCTGAGCTCTTTGACTCGCTGCGACTGTCAGGAGTGCTAGACCGCACAATCGTCTTTCTAATGAGTGACCATGGCCTGCGCTGGGGATCTTTCCGAAAAACCTACCAAGGCATGATGGAGGAACGTCAACCCCTGCTGGTGAGTATCTTTCCGGATTGGTTTGCGCAGCGATATCCCGAAGCGGTAGCAAATCTTCGTGACAACGCCAAAAAGTTAACGACTCATTACGACCTCCACGCGACTTTTCTCGATCTTCTCGATTTGTCGACATTGGAGTCGAATCGACTACAAGTACGAGCATCCGAACTTCAAGAAGCTGATACGATACCACGGGGAATAAGTCTCTTCCTCCCAGTGCCAATCACAAGGACTTGTGAGAATGCAGGCGTCGCTTCGCATTGGTGTACATGTCACCAGAAACAGATTTTGCAGACAAACGACGCTCGAGTGCAGAGGGCAGCACGTTACATTGTGAAACTGATCAACGACAAACTACGAGCACACCCCCAGTGCCGGATGCTGTATCTCAATTCAATCGCCGAGGCAATCATCGGGACGTCAAATCAGAAAATTTTAAAGGAGATAACTACCGATTATCTGATTGACATTACGGTGAGGGTGCAAACGAAACCGGGTCTGGGTGAGTTTGAGTCGACCGTCCGAATGTCTTCGTACACAACACACTTGACGGGAACCATTAGTCGCATCAACATGTACGGCAGTCAGAGTTATTGCATAGACGACTACACCTTGAAGATGTTCTGCTACTGTCACAGATAAAGCAGAAAAAGCTGCGATCCAGTAGCGTAAGTTAGATTCTAGAATTATTGTGCCAATCGTAGGTAGATGTGTGCCAATTTTAGTGAATCGAATGTTTTGAGCCATCTGAACCTAGCAATAATTGACGATTGCGAACTTATTGGATTTCTTTTTATTTCAACACTTTCATTCTGAATCGTCGTTTCTTGCAAATACTGGCCCATATAAATGTTTGTTTATATTGCGGAAACCCGAACGCAAGTGAATAACTTTCAACCTGACATTTCAGAAACTGTTGGTCATCCCATAATATTTTTCTAGGTTAAGCAAAGTAAAATGCAATCATCAATTAGGTACCTACCACAGCTACTCTCTACTTGACACTTTCGGGATTCACAATAGCTTTGTGTGTGTGTACAGATATAGTTCATGTTTACGGACCGATAAATTGGGAACATTCAAAAATCTAGTTTAGTCGACTGCTTGGTCATGACTAAACGCAATTTGAACGAAAATAAATAGATTCGTCAGTAACGACACTGTTTTCATACGTCAGCCACATAATTATGCGAACTGTCAACTTAGCACTCAGTCACTAATTTCTTGACTAGAATCGTCGGCGACACCTCCATAAACATCCACGGAAGAAGCTGTTTGTGTCACCGATCTGGGTCAATCAGAACTGAGACACATCAATTCGGCCAGCTGTCAGATTTACTAAGCTCGATACTTGAACGACCTCATTAGGTTCCTCGCTTTGTTTTGCTGAAATAATGTCGTTTTCCATTGGTTTCACTCGGGGATCCACTCATTCTGAAATCCAATGGAACAGCAAAACTGCTTCTGACAGAATCCACCAAAGTATTGGTGAAATGCCAAAAAATAATCTATGGCTGCTGTCAACTGACTTGTAATAAATACATAAAATTGCACTTGTGTGAGTGCTTCTTGAGTGGATTCTGACTTGAAATCGAGAAGCGAAATTCTCTTCTCAGAATCACCAGAAGAGTATTTTTGTGCCAATGGAACAGCATTTTTTCGATTCCGGACTCTCCCGGACGCTTCTTTTTGTCCAATGGAAAACGACATAAGTGTTCAATAAAGCAAACCTATTGAAATTCGTAATGAGCCTTCAATTTGGAAACTGTTCATAGTTCCAATTAAGTGTTCTATTAGTACGAGCTCGCTAAAAGTTAATGGCGCTGAATGTAGTTTACCGGTTCCTAATAGTTTCGTCAACATTTCGTCAACTCACATGTGGATAATGTATAAAATGACAGGTTATAGACAGTTAACATGGGCCCCTTTAGGAGAAAATAATAATTGTTATCTGAACTTTCTGAACTCTATTCTGCTTATAGGTATATGTTGGCAGTAATATTGACAGAACATTTTTTTTGTTCAAAACATTAACTATGTCATATTCCTATTATTATGGGATGGCTTTAGTTTTCGTTCAATTTATTTTTGGTTGATATATAAGTACATAAACTATGAATCTAATAATTAAATTGGTTCGGCTTAAGCCCTGTGACATTCTTAAGGAATTGTTACACTTTAATCTTGCTAAACAAAAAAAAAAATATTTTACAATGACCAAATCTAAATACCAATGAAATATTTTCTATCAGCTTCATTAAGTTAAATTGGAAAACATGTTATTTACAATTAAACATAAAAATTAGGTATGTGTAAATATAGTAGATTTAGTGAATAGACTGTATTGTGATGCGTGTTCTTTGTTATATCTTTTCTTGATCTTAAATTCATTTTAGAAATGTGATATTATTTAAGAAAATCATTTAACCAACAAAACTATATATTTACTTAGCGTATTTTAGGTTCAGTTGAATTTAGTAGTATAATTTTATTACGGTTCTGTGTTTCTATGAAAAACAAAACATGTAAGTGAATAGCCAGCAAACTAGAAGCAAAAACTAGAGAGTATGTATTTAAATGAATATAAAAATAGATGTATAAACAACAAAACGTTAGATAAAATATACAAATTACGAAGTAACCGAAGTTAACCGCAGAAATGTCTTTGTTAATTTTTTTTTAGTTTATTTAATAGAACATACTAATGATATAGGTAATAGTTATGTTTGAGGTTTGCTCCAATTATTGTATAGAGAAGAAAATAATTGTAATTTTTGTTAAGCCAGTATTACCAGGAAACCAAACAAATTATACAATAATTACCATGTAATCAAAATTAATCAGTAAGGATATTTATAAAATTTCAATAAAAATAAACATTTAATAAATGAGGTCGAATATTAAGTAATTCACTGTTTTATTTTTAATCTTCCCACTAAATATCTTGTAGGTCACAATGGGTAATTTTATAAGAAAAGTTTCGCCATTGTAAATACATATTTACTATTATTAGTAGATATTGCGCATTCTGTGTAAGAGTTTCCTACTTGTCCACAAAGAAATATGATGACTGAAACAAAGCCAATGGCAAATGGCTGCATTTACTCATTGCAACTGTTGTGAATTATTTAAACCAATGCAACGCTCACTTTATGTAGGACAGTTTACCGGAAATTATGTGAAACTTCAGGAGAAGTTGCAAAGTTGTTACATCTTAATATTTGTGTTGATAAAAAAAAATCTGTTTTCTTACTCACAAGGTGGACTTGCTCTTATAAGCGCTTTTTTCTCTACGGGCAGGTTTATTGTCGGGCGCCATTATAAGTAGTATCTAAGGCTGCGATTGCAAGTGCCATTTTTCGTGGCAAATTTTGACACGCTGATGTCACCATATTTCGGCCATTCGGTAGTCACTTGTGGAACTATGAAATGAAACGCAGTTGCATAATGGTTATAAGTATAAAATAAGTTGATTTTATTGAAACGTAAGACTAGTAACAAGGAAAAAGTTAAAACAAAGCTTGTTCGCATAGAGAATGTTCGGGAAGAAGTAAGTAATGGCTGCGTTCAACAAGTAAGCATTGCAATACTCAGTGTTGCCAGCAAGATGTATATTCCAACATCACTCGTGTGTCTTTCGTGAGAGTTAGCTGCGACAGTCCGCGTGGCCAGACACTTGTGACAAATTTAGGAGAAATGTCGACGTGTCAAAACTTGACATGAATCGTGTAATCGTAGCTGCAAGTAAAACAGATGTGCAGAAAATTGATTGACATGCTTTGTACCGGCTAATATGGCTACTCTCATTCGCCGACTAAGCAGCTGATTTGTTTACAACTAAAGCAAAAACAAAAACGACCACCAAATGTCAAAAGTCGATGATGCCAAATACTTGAAATTCCAATTTATTTTCTTTTGCGTTGTGGTACGCTTGAATTATGCAGCAAATTTAGAAATAGAGACATGTTGCAGTGCTGCGGTGAGTGCAGAATTTACGTGTGTTTATATCCATATAAACATGAGTATTCTAATCTTGCGGCGCAGTGAATTCTGCACATGTGTTTTGGGCATAACACTTTCCTTGACTAAAAAATCATACAAATGGAGCCCATTTGCTCTGAAAATCCCAGACAACTGCTTCAGACTTTATACTTACCAGTTCAATTGTGCTGACTGCTGATGTACAGCTCGTAGAGTTCGCTGTCAAAATCTCCTTTTTCTAACTCGTCAATGCAAACACGACCGCAAATCACTCTCGAGAAAAGACCGCCACGATTGTTTCGTGTGATACCCAAGAATCTTTGCCTTCCCAACTAAGGGCTAGGATTATAGCGTCACGCTGAGGATATTCTAGATATTTTTTATCGAGTTACATCTCCTTTTCCTGAAATGCGCTCTCGGTCCATATCAAGCCGACTTTAGCGAATTAATCCTTGAGGCATATTATCAGGGAGTTCACTTCGAATGGTAAAAACCATAGACAAACCATACTGAGACCCCCAACTCACAATCCTCTTGCCGCTGGCACCCTCAGTGTTTTTTTTTTCAAATTCGCCATTTTGTATTCCTATCGGTGTTATGTCAATTGGGAATCCGTGTAACATGCGAAAACATACAAAAATAAATGCTGCCAACCTCGGCAACCGTGGGGAAATGTGAAAGAGTTCGGGAATACCACATTTTAGCATAACTGAATGCCATTGGTTAGTAATTAGACATTTTTTGAAGGTGAATAATTGAGTATTCAGCCTTATTGTGAGTTTCGCCCGAACAATATTCCACCCGAAAAAAACAGTTTACTGTTCTGAAATGTCATTTTTTTCGGGTGGAATATTGTTCGGGCGAAACTCACAATAATAATGTGGTATTCGATTGGGCTTCTTCAGATTTGCTCTCAGATTTCAGATTTCATGTGGCTGATCGAACACAAAAACGTCACTTGCTCTTTTTTGTGTTGATATTTGTGCGATTGGAATATGTGTAGCCTTCGACACTTTTGTAAGCGTTTTCCATTCACTAGTTAAATTTTATATGAAAACATTCAAAATGCTCGCCCGGATTGATTTCTAAACATTTGTACATAAATAATTAACAAAAATAGATCCACCCGATGCAATGCGTTTCTTTGCAGTTGAAAAATTTCACTAAAATGTAAACAAACTCCACTAGTTGTCAAACTCAAACGCACGTGTATTGGTAAATCTGAAGCAAATCTGAGAAAATATCCAGATTCGCAAAAGTGCTCTGAAATCTGAAAAAGATTGCTTTTTTTGTACCAAACGAATAACGAACATAAAAATTGCTCTGAGAGCAGAAAAAGTGCTCTGAGAGCGCCCAATCGAATACCACATAAGGCTGATTGTCTCTGGTCAAAACGGCTTGCCTCGGTCTGCCGCTTATAACAAACTGATAGTAAATGTCATTTTTCATCCATTTCTGCCCCTCCCACGGCTGTGATTAGTGATTACTACATTCCAGCAGTCATTAACGTTGTGCAAAAAAAGAATAAACATCTTCGGTTTTTTTTGTTTTGAAATTTCTATTTATGTCGTCTTCTTTCTTACATTTTACAAAGTTTAACTTTTTTGTTTTCCTGTCGCTTAAATTAGCTTAAATATAAAAAGAAACTTTTTTGAAACTTCTCCTTCTTGTTGATTTTGCACACGACATAGGTACGTTAAAAAATGTTTCGCTTCGATAAAAAAAAAGTCTATAATATATGTGGAAACAAAATTTCAATTCGACATTTAAACAGGGAACGAGGATCAATTGATTGGGTCACGTGTGGGTGTAAAAAAAAGTAAAAAAAAAAAAAAATCATAACTCAAAACGCGGTACAAATAAAATGGAAACTGAACTGCTCGTCGATCTTATCAACACAAACAAATAAAATAAATTCTTTATGCAAAGTTCTCATTTTGTTTACAGTTATTTAATTGGAATACATCCGCTATCAGTATAATTTGTCTGCACTTAGTCCCTGAATAGCTTTCATCAGCATGCGAACGTTGCTGCATTGTGGATTCTTGGTTTGGGTGATCAGGAATGCCTGGCAGTTGCGGAAGAGTTCTTGCATCACTTTGGGCGCGTGCTCTCGCGTGATTGGATCATTTGGATTTATACTGAGGATTGCATCGGCTAAATAGCTGTAAGCAGAGGACGAATGTGAATGTGATGTGAAAATTCACGCAACAGCGACGAACTTACTTTTGTTTGACTTCATTGTGATTGCTCATGTCGGCGGAAATTTGTTGTATGAGGGAGAGCAAAACCTTTTGTTCGAGACAACACGGATGAAATACTGCATTGTGATCGGCCCTTTGCAGTGTGAACTCGACCAGTGTCAAATCATTGGCTAGTAGGGCCTGATGGAAAGCTTTGTTTATCTGCCCTGTAGTGAGGAGCAGTTTTATTTGATCTTTGATGTCGTATATCGATGGGGCGGGTGTGGTGGTCTGAGAACGTAGCGCTACCGTTTGCGATTCGAAACTTTTTCGCACCTGTCCAGTGAAAAGAAAAATAAACAGAAGCATTGTAGTGAAACCGTAGCAAATTAGCTATAGAGACGAGCACAAAATTGGATGCCATAGAGGGGCTTTACCAATGAAGGCAGTCTTTTGTTTCTTTGTTGTGCGCACCAATTCGGATGTATGAACACTTACTTCACTCCGGACGACATCGGCTATCTGTCTCGACAGCGCTATCTCCATGAGTTTGATGTCCTTCTTCGTGTCCACCATGGATTCCTGTACAGTGTTTCGATGTTTTATCAGAATCGAATCCAAATGTTGCCTGAAACCAGAAAACTTATTCAGAATCTCTTCCGTGGAGTCCTGCATTGGCTGAAGATGTGACAGATAATTATCGAATTGTTCCATAACTGCAAGAAAGAAAACCGCATAAGGGCAATTGCAAACACGACTCAGCTCACTGAAGACTCACACTCCTTGATGCCCACCGAGAACGCTTCGTGCAATTGCTTGAACATGTTTTGCGATGACTTCTCGTAGGCTGGTATCAGTGTACTCGACATCGATTCAATAAAGGCCGCCTGCAAACTTCCCTGGACACCAACTAGCACTGATTTGCCGAACGCA
This sequence comes from Cheilosia impressa, assembly GCA_948293265.1. Classification (NCBI taxonomy): domain Eukaryota; kingdom Metazoa; phylum Arthropoda; class Insecta; order Diptera; family Syrphidae; genus Cheilosia; species Cheilosia impressa. The sequence goes on from OX411884.1 coordinate 23,418,717, forward strand.
TCGATTATGTTCTGCAAATGCAATTGTCATCTTGATAATGGGCGCACAAATTGACGCAATTTACAAGAAGAAACCCACCTTACTCTTGCACACGTGTGCTATGTTGTCCTTTAGCATCATATCGAGGGCGGACAACTTATTGCCCACATCCATTTGAACCTGCTGCTGTAGTCCATCGATTTTGGCCACCAACATTGGCATTATCTGGCGCTGAATTTCAATGGCGATTACCTTCGAAATGACCTCAGTCAGGCGTGTAAGGGTGAATTGATTTATCAGCTGCACAAATGTATCGTGCAGCTCACGATTTTGTGCTTCCCTACAGAGAGATGGTCAATCCACAACTTGTTGTGAAAGCAGGCAACTTTATCTTACCTGCCGGCTAGGAAAGCAGCGAGCTTCTTTTTGTGCTCGTTCTCGTAGCGCTTCAAATACTGCTCCATCAGCTTCGACAGCTGCATTTCGACTTTGAACGAGAAGTTCTTGATGTCTTTGTAGGTGCCGGCCTTCAGTTCGTGAATTTCGCTTTGCAGTGTATTGATTTGGAGCGACTGCTTCTGAACCAAGTCTGTGAATAGGGGATGGGTTACACGAGCTATTGCCGAAGAAGAAACGACTTACCTAACAGCTGAGTCATCTTCATATTTATATCACTCAAATCGTTGCTGGGCTGGGTAATGAGGTTTTCGGAATTTTGCAGTTCTGTAGAATGTTTGGTAACTGTGCGCACGTCGGGCACCTTTGGCCAGGTGGTTGTAGTCGTAGGCGGCGCCTTCTTCTCGGCCTCTGCAATTGTACTTTGAGTATTTGGCTGCCTTGCGATTGGAGGGGCTTACCTATTTGTTGCTCGGGTAGTTTGTTGAGGACTTTTGTTGTAGGACCATTTTCTGGTTTGCCCTGGTCGGTCTCGTCGCCACTGAATGAACTCTTGCGACAATCGTACTCTTGCAGAGACATGATTTCTTGGACTTCGCGACTGGGGCTGGAATTTCCGCTCGTTAGATTCTCCAAGTTATTGCGGTTGCCGCTGTTTTCAATAGCTGCTGAAAAACGAAAGAAAATCACTGCTGAGTAATTGAGGAACCTACTTCGATGTGGAATTTTACACACTTTTCTCTCGCAAAGCTCTCTCGTGGGAGAAGAGCTTTACATAAGGAGCAAATCGAAAATTGTCTTGGCGGAACGTGCGCCCTAGCATATCCACGCGATGAACTAATGTTTGGCCAGGTGACAGAAATTTTAAGAAAAAGCTTTGCTGACTAGAAAAACCTTACAATGGATAGAGAAAGGTTACACCACTCCCGCTTTCATCACATAATTCCCGTCACTTTTGCAAGGGAAAACTTTTCCTAAGCAGGTCTAATGCAAGTTGAACTGTTGTTTCGAACAACAGAGCAGAACGGAAACCGGTATCCGGCGAATAATTTGAGGGAATGCAAAAGAGAGTGACAAATCGACTTTTACTAGGTTGCAGCTACTTTCACGACACTTTTTGTATGTGTGACTGTCTGATGCAAGACGACTCACCCATAAACTTCTTTTGCGTCTCCATGGACTGCTTGATTTTCTGCTGTTCCTGGTCTTCGATAATTTTATTGTTCACCAAGTTCAACAAATTCATGTTGTCCGGCTTGTTCGCCGATGTAGTTGATCCGGTAACACTTGCCAGCATGAGGATCGTATTCAAAACTTCCGAGCTCACGATTTCAGGACTTTTCTTGCCTGGAATTCAAGAAAACGCAAATTTCCCCGATGCAGGATAAAAACGGATCAAATGTAATCGACTTACCAGAGGAAGAACTGAACGCATCCGGTGTCATCAGGTTAACCTGTGTAAAGCTCTTGTGACTACTGCTGGTGGACATTTGCGGTGAAGGAGAGTCAGTCTTGTCAGCAACATTTGCCTGGACATTCGATGCAGCCCGCTCGAAGAGCGCCTCCAGCGGGCCCTTTTCTGACGTCGGAATCGCCTGAATAGCCACATTGTCTACATCCTTGTCGTTCGAGTGTTCGCTTATAGTGTCGATAAATTCCTTTGTGCTGTTGCTGTCATTGGAAATGGTACTCTTCACATCGGTATTCTCGTCAACAGTTGGCTGGTATAGTATGTGACACTCTTGGACACTCTTCGGTTGGACAATAAACATCCGCAGGACCACACAGTATATAGAATTAGTCTCCTCGTCGTAGTCGTCCATTTCGTCCACCAAATAATTGTCGTTAGCACATTTGTATCGGCGGACGGCAGCGTCCACAATCGAGAAACTTAGTATCGGCGACGACAATGGAAACTCAGAAACACTCTTCACGTGCACTCCGAGAGTTTTCTTCTTGACTGTCTGATCGACGTCCGAGGTGGTCACGGAATTAATGGAATTATGAGCAGGTGCATCGATTGTTGCAACGTGAATTGGATCTGCCAACGATGGAGCACCATCTGGGGCTGTTATTATTTGCAGGACGTACATGACACGAGTCTCTAAATTCGAAATGACTAAATACGACGATGTTCGATCGATTTCGGCGAGAAATCTCAGCTTTTTGTCTTCACTGGTCTTGAGAGTGATCGTTTGGAGGCACTCCCATGAGCCGCAGTCCCAAATTTTGAATTCTGTGTTGTCTTCGGCACCGGTGAGGGCATATTTCCAATACGAGCTGCAAGAAAGAGTAATTTTTTACAAATTGCGGACAGATTGGCAACAATTTACTCACTCTGCTGACGTCTTGGTTAAGTTGTCTAAAAAGAAAAACGAGGACACTGGCTTACCGCCGTGGGGCTTCCACTGATGCAGGCACCTCCGCTCCTTTTCATGGAAATACACCTGAGAATAGATCTGAATATGTAAACCAGTGCTAGCCGAGGCAATAGTGCGATTTACCTGATAAAACCTAATGATTCCGTCCTCGCCACCAACTCCAAGCGTAGTGCCATCAGGGGATAGAGCAACCCATGTGATATTTAGAGTTGGTTCGTAGAACTTTAGATAGCCCGTGGCAATGTCGGGCGGACAGAATTTTCCAATCTGGTGGGTGTAAATAAATAAAGCAAAGTGAGAATGTGGGTAAGGTTTGTGAAATCGATAGCTGGGTGAATGGGAACGGTTCACTTTATTTTTATTTATGTAGCCTATTTCCATGAAGGAATACGTGGCTTCGTATTTACCAGAACCCAGTCGGAGAACTCATTAATAACAACCACCGAGTACGGCGGATTGTGAGAACTTTTACGAATTATAGGTTAAGGTAACAAACAAGGAGCACACCGCACACAGCAGCTTGCTGTCTATTCAAAGCAGTGCGCAAATTGAAGCCACGTCAGGCATTTCTTGTAATTACTGCCCGAAATGGAGAATGAGAACGAATACTCGGGTTCGGAGGGTTCCCCAACTATCCAGCTGGCCATCCATACCCCGGCGACAAACACACAAGCCATGTTAGCACAATCCTTGAAGCAGTAGAGTGATACTCACCCCGTAATTCATAGTAATTGTGTTCACATTGAAACACTGGTAAATACTGCCTCTTGCCCATACGATCAGCTGATTGCTCTCCTCGTCGTCGTCGCTCGAACAATCCACATAGGGACACCAGGATATCTTGTCATATTTCGGAGTGTAGTTTGTCAACGGATCTTCGATCTTGATCAGCAGGTTACAGGCCAAAGTTTCCCCAATCATATCAATTTTATGCACAAACAATGAGCTGGCATCAATTGAAGCCAGTATCCGTTCGTTTTCGATGTGTGCAAACTGTAGGTCCAACACTTCGCCGGACATTCCTTTGATCAGTGCTCGCAGACCGCTATTGGCATTTACCACCCTTACCATTCCTTCCGTTCGGGAGATTTTGTTATTCACTAGAATAAAGAAAACTCAATAATTTTCATGCAAGGCCTAATCTCAGACCCTTTGCATACCGTTTATAACATAGGCTATGTGCTTCCCATCAATGTGAACGGCAATCAAGTGTCCGGGATAATTCTTCGTCTCCCACTTGTAATCCACGATATTTTTTAGTTTTACTTTGGAGCTGCCATGGTCGTGACTGCCGGCACTTCCAACAATTGTTACATTTTGTTCGTTGATTTCGTAGCAGTGCTGTTTGTCGCCAGACTTGAAAACACTGTGAAACGTGTATATATAGAAATCAAGACGATATTCCAATTCTATATACACCCGGTCTTTTGTACTCACATAACATTTGACGACGTCTGGCTTTGCATGTCGCTGGGTTTAGTCAAAAGGTTGCTCATTTTGTTGTTTCGCGTGTTGTTTGGATCTGGGGGTGAAATTTTTTCCGATCGATCTCGTTGGTTGTAATAAAAACTAAAAGTATTTTTTAATAAGAGTAGAACAGATAGAAACGCTATTAACATAACACATTTGGCAGAGATCGAAACGTATTTGCAAATCGAATGGAATCTCGCGGAGAGATTCTTGTGGGTGGTTGGAAAGCTTTTGAATTTCCAGCAGTGGATAGTGTGAATAGTGAATTAGTTGGGGCAAAACTACTGGTATAAAATAATTTTTTAAATTTTTTTCTCTTTTTTATTGAGTAGAATTTATTTCACCGCATAGGCAAGCGCCCCGTTTTGATTCTTTTTTGTCTTTTTGATTTTTTTTTTGTCTTATTTGTCTGAAGTGATTTTGACAGCAGCGAAATTTCCCTTTTTGAATGACAAAAAGGCCACAAATGCCAAGGGGCTGACTGCACTAGCGAAGTATTTATCAGTGTTCAAGATGGTGAAAGTGTTTTTATTTAATTTCCTATTTGATTAGGTACCATATCAATATGGGCCAATGTAGGTAGTTAATATGATGTCCTTTGAAACCGAGTTCCTAGCAAACCATGGAGCGAACGTTTTTAAAATAAACTATACAAATACATTCCCCATCTTATTCAAACATTTGATATTTTTCTAAAGAAAAGACTGTCTTGTGCAGGAAGATGACGGAAGGTATTAAACAATAAGTTTAATTTTATTGTTAAGTGGGTTATTTCAATATAAATAAAAAGCTTCCGACACAAATGTTTCCAATACCTATTCTTCTTTGCCACAAAATTGTTTAGCAGACAAGAAAAAAAACTCCAAATAATTGATTTGAGGTGGAAGATGTATGATTTCATATGACTCGCCATTACAACAAATACTGTGAGTTTCGAAATGTCAAGTAGAGCTCTAGGTAGTTACTGAAAATCCTACTTAGTTGCTCAGATCGAAGTTAAAAATGCCTCTAGTACTCATTTACGAATGCACTTAATAATATTTCTTTCAATAATTCCTTATCATGTGCAAGGGTGAATATTAAGAGAACCCAGCTGTCGTGTCTACCTCTGCATTTGGCAAATGAATCGTGTCAGTTTTGACAGTTGCTTGGGCCAATCACCGCCGACCACGCATAATAAAAAATTCGATCCAAGTTTCCTTTGAAAATGAACCAAAACTGATAGCGTAAACATTTTTCTGTAGATAAATTCTCTTCGTAATAAGTCAAATTAAATTAGTTAATTACATAAACTAACCATAATGCGTGCGTTATTTCTCTGCATCGCGATACAAATAGCGTTCTGCGTTCTCTGCACAGCGGCCGGTCGAGATTTCTATCGGATTCTCAATGTGAAAAAATCGGCATCCACAAATGAAATTAAAAAAGCGTATAGAAAATTAGCCAAAGAACTACATCCCGACAAGAACAAAGACGACCCGGACGCTTCGACGAAATTTCAAGACCTTGGCGCTGCCTATGAAGTCTTATCGGATGCTGATAAGCGAAAAACTTACGATCGATGTGGCGAAGATTGCCTGAAGAAGGACGGCATGATGGACAGCTCAGACCCATTTGCTAGTTTCTTTGGTGATTTTGGCTTTCATTTTGGCAATGGTGATTCGCAGCACCACGATACCCCTCGCGGAGCGAATATCGTCATGAACATGTTTGTCACACTAGAGGAGTTGTACTCGGGTAACTTTGTGGAAATCGTTCGTAACAAACCTGTACTAAAGCCAGCATCGGGCACGAGAAAGTGTAACTGTCGTCAGGAGATGGTCACACGGAATATGGGACCCGGGCGATTCCAAATGATCCAGCAAACTGTTTGCGATGAGTGCCCCAATGTCAAGCTAGTCAACGAAGAGCGGACCTTGGAAATTGAGATCGAGCCAGGAATGGTTAATGGCCAGGAAACACGTTTCGTTGCAGAAGGCGAACCACATTTAGACGGAGAGCCTGGCGATTTGGTTATTGTTGTGCAGCAAATGCCACATGCCAGATTCGAGCGCAAGGGTGATGATTTGTACACAAACGTCACCGTTAGCTTGCAGGTAAGAATACAATTGAATGTTGATTGGAAGTGTGTTTTTCATAATTTCGTTCGTTGTAGGATGCTCTGATTGGATTCAATTTTGATATTGCGCACTTGGATGGCCACAAAGTGTCTGTGTCTCGTGAGAAGATCACCTGGCCGGGTGCTCGCATCCGCAAGAAGGGCGAGGGTATGCCCAATTATGAGAACAATAACCTGCACGGAAACCTGTACATTACATTTGATGTTGAATTCCCAAAGAAGGACTTGGAAGAAAGTGATAAAGAGGGTAAGTTTAATGCTTTTTGTGGGCGTATTGCGGGAGATAACTTTTGTATTTATTTGCTTTATCTTTGCAGCGCTAAAGAAAATTCTGGAACAATCCTCAAATAACAAAATTTACAATGGACTCTAGATGGCAGAGATTTTATAGCTTAAGTCTTAGACATTAATAAATTGAATGAAAGGTTATTTATACGCACCTGCGTTGTGATTGAATTTCTTTGCATCTATTCACAACAACGTGGAAAATAGTAGGGGGAGGTTTGACTTTAGCATGTGGCACTAAAGACGCAGCTGCAATGTGCTTAAAAGTAAATAGAACGCCTATATCCCTGTCCAAAATTATGTTCGAATAGGGCTGAATATTTACCTATGGTAATTTCATTCTGATGATAAAAAGAATCCGCATTACCTTGGGAAATCCGTAGTTTTACGACGAAGCTGTGTAATTATTAAGTTCGCATACGTATATGCGCATCGAAGTGGCAACATCAATCAGGTGCTAGATAGAAGGCATAAATCTACGATTACACATGCCACTTCTCATGTAAAGTTTTGACATTTCGATGTCATTACGACTTCAACATTTGTCCTAAGTTTGTCATTCCGTGTGATCGCCTGTCCAGCGTCTGGTCACGCGCTGTTGCAGCACACTCTCACGAAAGACACGAGTGACCACCGAATATTTGTTGCATCAGCTTGTCAAAATGTAATCACGTGTAATCATATCTTAAGACCTTAACGGTTAGATATTCCTTGCTACAGCTAAGAAGATAATGGAAAGGATGAATCGATAGATGTACACATCTTTTCCACTTCTCGTTATGATTTCTTCTTCTTCCTAGGCTTCCACTCAGTTCCGAAAGGTTGTAAATCATCGATGACAATATTAATTTGTTTATTTGTCACTCCTTTGAAGATTTCTATCGTAGACAGCTTAAGCCATTCTCTCAAGTTTGCGAGATGTCAGCCTCTGCCTTCCGGTGCTTCTCCCTACGAACCTTCCCTGCAGCATTAGTTGGGGGAGTTGATATTTGCTGTTCCTCATTATATGTCTTAGATATTGCAATATTCTTCTTTCTTTGATTATAATAAGTATTTCCCACACAATGTACCTAACCTACATTTTGCAACTGCAGCATTTAATGATGGCGAACGCAAAAAAACGGAACTTCATTGCGAAGAGTTATATTTCAACAGTTCGGTTTGCAGTGCCTCTCTGTTCAGGCAGTCATTTGGGTTTTTAGATTCGCAGACCGTTCGGATATGTCCCCCTTCGTCTTTCCCTTTGTACTTGTTCTTATGCCAAAATCAATGACGTCAGCTCGGCAAATATCTTTACAAATTAAGCATTTCGAATGCTTTACTTATTTTGTAGGACACGTACTCAATTCCATCGAAGTTGACGTGTCTCAACTGTGTGAATTCTTTCATCAATAATAGCTCGATCTCGTAATCGAATGCACAATCATTCCCGTCAATTTGTTTAGCATTCTTAAATTAAAACACAACTTTAATGTTATTCCGCAACATTTAGTTTGCCTGATCAGTTGAAGATACATACATATATCTTTTTCTTCTTTTTTCCTTTTTAACTCGCTAGACATTGCACAAAGTGAACCCCTTTAGTTCATACTTTTAAAATTCTCTTGTAAAACTTTATTTCAGTTCAGTTTTTTTTTTCAAACTCACCACACTACTTCCTGTTACAGTAAACATCCGGCAAATGGTAACTCAAAATGTTATCCAATACCACAGCCAAAAAGGAATGTGTCCTGACTAGATTTCCCCGACTATATCCGATAAGGAGATACAAAATATTTACAACTCTCAAGGATAAAGAGGACATTCTCTAGCTTTCTCTCTTTTTCACCCACTTTCCCGTCATTCCTAAGAACGACCCATAAAAATCCTTTCATTCTGACAAATCTTCGCGTGCATTTCCAACCCCGGTGTGTTGAGTGTGAAAAAGTTTTCATCGCTCCCAATTGTTCTTACTGTGTTTTAATCAGAACACAAATAATTAAACAAAAGAAAGAAAAAAACTATAGAACAGGATATCCTTCAAATTAAATAAAACATTTTCGAGTGCACGTTTTCTGTTTGGGATATTCTGCATCGTTCTTGGAAAAACGCAAATAAAAATATATAACTCTACGGCACGCGAACCATTTCAAAAAGCAAGTGTACTCCAGTTATATTATGAATGTCGCCCAAATTTCTAAATTTTGAGGTAAGTTCTGTGAATGCTAAGCCTCGCAAGGAGCAAAGCAAGGACGGAAAATTCCTCGAGAGTCTCATGTATTGATTTTTCAATTCATTAAACGACCCCAAAAATATTCGGTTTTCTTGTTGCCTCCCTCTTTTTATGATTTTGAAAAAAACTGGAATTTGTAATTTCGATTGATGTTGGAAAACTCTTTATTTATGGTGGAACATTGCAGGGTGGAAGTGCAGTGCATTATTAATATGTAGTTTGTCCTAAATAATAATGCATGCGAGTGTTATTCAAAGGATAACCTACAAGTCGATGGAGGGGAGGGGACATCGCATGTTTTCAATGGGTCGACCGTTGAATACACATGACATTTTATTCGTCTTCTTTCAGATAACCCTAATTTACGTTTTATTGCTTATACCATGGCCTCATTCGAATGTGATAAAGTTACTTTGCTCCAAAGATAACAGTCGGCTTGTGCGTAAGATTATACGCTCCAAATGGTCCCCAATCCTGGATAAATATCAGGTAAGCACCAGTTGAGTAATATACTCGTAAAAGTAATTTATTTATTAAATTGTTCCTTCTCATCAGGTTAAGTTGCCTTTAGAGTGTCCTTTGCATCCATTTCGAGATGTGTTTGGACCGCGACAGGATGCGAAGAAGCGTGACCGACCGACACAGTGGACGTGTCGGTTGTGTGGCAAAAGTTTCTATCAAGAACGATATGTGGATATACACTTTGAAACACGGCATAAATCCGTCCTTAATGAGGTAGGAGGATATTTTTCACTCTAAGGTAGCCACTAGAAATACGTAAAACAAACAGACTTAAGTAACATTAGCCCTGTTTTTTTGAGCTTCAATCTCAGCAAAGCAAAGTAAAGTAGGATTTTCAGCACGCAGAAACAATTTCGCTTTTAATTGAGTTAGGTTTGTTTGTTTAAAAATCTCTATAGAACAAAACACTTATTAAGCGTTTTTCTTTTTCAGTTCAGAGCACAACCTGAACTGTTATACAAAAAGTTTGTGTTTCTTTTTTAGCTCAGATACAGTATTGTTGAAATGGTTGACGAACCTTGTTGTTTTGGAACTGAAAGTTAACCAATTTAAGAAATAACAATTTATGCATTTATGACAAATGTGCTCAAATGTGTTTCATGAATACCTCAGAACAATCTGAGCACGCTCGCTTCAGAGCGTGCTCATAATGCTCGAGCTCAGTTCAGTGCTCTGCTCTGAACTAAAAAAGAAAAACTCCTATAACCGCAAATTGAATTTTAGACGAGTGGGAGGAATTTTGTACAAACACTTTACGAAAACAAAATGGCGACATTTTTAATATAAAATTATTTATGGAAGCTACTTAAGGGAACGCTATTACAGGCTGGTTCAGTTGCAATTTATATAGCAATAGGGACGTTCAAGTATCTAGTTTAGTAAGTCTGTCTGACTAGATGTTTCTCGGTTTTGATTGGGTGAAATCGGTCACGTGAGCAGTTGTTTGAGTTGACGTTTATGGAGGGGTAGCCGACGAATCTAGTCAAGAAATTCGTGACTGAGTTTTTAGTTGACAGTTCTCATATGTGGCTGACGTAGAAAAAGTGAAGTTACCGACCAATCTAGTTTTTGCGTTCAGGTTACATCTCATCCAGACCAATCTAGTCGACTTAAGATAAAGATTCTTGAATGTGCCCAATGTAGTAGTAGTTCATTTTGACACATTTTCTGTGGCGCGTTAGTGGGCACATTCAACAATCTAGTTATCTTAACTGGATTGGTCGGACTTGATGCAGCTACACCCTGACTGAACGCAAACCTACATTGGCCGGTAACGTCACTTTTCCTACGTCACCACATATACGAACTGTCAACCTATGTAGTACTCATCAGTCACGAAATACTTCGCTGGATTCTTCGGCTATCAAGCCATAAACGTCAACTGAAAAAGCAGTTAATGTGCCCGATCTAGGTCAATTAAAACTGATACACATCTAGTCAGCTCGATTTCTTTTAGTAAACTAAATTCTTGAACGTCCCCTTTGACCAAGCTATAGTAAAATTGCTTTCAGCTACATTCAGTTGCAGCCATCGGGAACAAGGGGAACGCACAAAATCAAACTTTTTCAGAAATGTCACTCTTATCTCAACTGTTTTATTGAGAGTTAGTCTACTTCCTTTGCTAAGATAGACGTTCAATAAAACACGTCATATAAGAACAGGACTTCTGTACTTGTACGTTCACATCAAAACGAACAAATGAACAGTTGTGCCAAGGCCCTACATGGGGTTTGCTGGCCAACTTCATATAATTTTTTTTATTTAATACCCAGACGTTTTCTTGATTTTAGGCCGAAGATGCTGTCTGTTTCGCAGATTTCTGTGACATAATGCGCTGTGAAGTGTTCCAATCGGAGGAGGCCAGTCTAACAGGCGGTGATACTCACATTGTCACTGACATAGAAGTTTGGGGTAATTCCTTGGGACAAAGTTCAGCTTTAGCTAAGGCCAATGCTGCTTACCTTAGTTTAATTCCATTAAGGTAATATTTAAAAAATTCGCTAGCATCCGATGAAATAGATATGTTTTTAACTTTTTCACAGATCATCAGCACTGGGGGCATCTAGAGCTTCGAAAGTTCAAAATCGCCAATTGTGTCAGGATAAGAGTAGCCAAACTAAATTTAAAGATATAAGTAAGAAGTCTTCTAAAAGTAAGACTGGCTGTCATCATTTTATTGAAATAATTTGAATCTTAAATATCTTCCGTTGCAGCAAAAATTCCCAATGAAAATTCAGATAAATCAAAAAAGTCGTCATCATCATCGTCGTCGTCATCCGCCAATCATTCGTCAATGAAAATTGATACTGTAGTACAATCGAATGTATCCGAAGAGACCAACAATAAAACTAGCAATGGCAGCTCACTAAATATTCAGAAAGTGAGGGCCAACTGCCGCACGGAGGAGCTGAATAAATTAAAGTCCAAATGTGAATATCTTGTGAGGAGTTGCATAGCTGGCCTATTGCTACAAATGACTGATCATGCGTTCAAAGAAATGGAAGGTAAGACAAATTGGGGATGTGCGGATACGTAGTTTAACTAGATTTACCTGGTTTACGATAGCGTTGACTAGTCAATTTGAATTATTGTATTGTCGCATTCTATTTTGAGCTTTGACACTGGGACATGTCAACTGAGTACGGAGTTAGGATTTTCTGTACTAGATTTGTCGGCTACCCTTACATAAACTTCAGTTGGAAAAGATATTCAAGTGACCAATCCAGGACAATTAATACTGAAATACATCAGGCCAGCTGTCAGAATTAACTAAAAAACCGATCATCCCCATTCTGTCCCGTATTGTTTACAATTTTAAATATTGCTTTATCGCTTAAAACAAACTGCTTCACCTTTGTAGATTCGTCTCTTATGTCATTTTCCATTGGTTTCACTCGGGGATCCACTCATTCTGAAATCCAATGGAACAGCAAAACTGCTTCTGACAGAATCCACCAAAGTATTGGTGAAATGCCAAAAAATAATCTACGGCTGATGTCAGCTGACTTGTAATAAATACATAAAATTGCACTTGTATGAGTGCTTCTTGAGTGGATTCTGACTTGAAATCGAGAAGCGAAATTCTCTTCTCAGAATCACCAGAAGAGTATTTTTGTGCCAATGGAACGGCATTTTTTCGATTCCGGACTCTCCCGGACGCTTCTTTTTGTCCAATGGAAAACGACATTAATGTAAAGAGCTCACAATATTTAAATTTTCTTATAAACATTTCGTAATTGTGAACTTATGTAAGTTTAAAGTCGGAACTAGAATTTGATATCGATAAGGCGCATTGTCTTTCTCTTCTCGCATGTACTACGAACAAATCCCACTCTGACAGTTTTGCGGTCACCAAAGCAGCGAATCATATTTTTGCTACGCGTAACTTAACAAAATCCTATGCAAACATCGTAACAACATTTTTGACAATTGCTTTTTGCTACTTTTGCGCCACCTATTTTTTGCATTACTTGCGTTGGACGTGAAATAGAAATTAAATTGTAGAAGAGAGACAAGAATTGACATTCAATTTGGCATATTGAAAAGTTGTTGCCTAGTGAAGTTCCTAGATTGAGTTTATCTGTTCCCCCCCTCCTCCATGTCAATTGAAAAACAGCTGCACATCGTCAATCGCCTTAGCCTTCTGTCAGGTTTATGAGACAACTGTTTCGAACGAACGTGAATTTTTATGGCATTGATTTCACAGTTCGATGCAAACAGAGCGTTGGTAGCAAAAGCGCAAATCATAATGCAATTGTCTGCCCTAATGGTTTTTTTAATTAATATCGAACAACTTCCCTCGCAAACATAAACAATCCCAAATACTACAAATAATTACAGATGAAATGAATAAAGCTGTTTGCTGGTACTTGTCCTGCGATCGATACTGGGAAGATGGGCCACTCGAACCCAGGGCATTCCCCTGGGGACTAATCCTTATACTTGTAATGGTACTCTCGCTGGGTATTTGTTTTTGTTATTACATCATATGGATACTTTTCGAGTAAGTTCACCAAGCTGCTATATTCTCGCTACAACTTCCAGCTTATTTTTTGTTTTTCAGTTCTGAAGAAGCGACAATCAGCAACAATGTACATCGCTACGACTACCATCACTATCCGCCCCAACATCATAGCAGTCCGCGGTATATTACGGGTCCACCACCAGTAGTCGCACATCATTTGACACATCATCCGCAGCAGGAGATCTACGAGCGTCGAGAGGTCACAACTCGGCTTCCGTCGACCGCTGTTACAATGGTCGACTGTGATACGACAATTGGCGGCAAGTACTCCTCGGCGGGGACAGCAATGGACGCATCGACTACAATGCGACCGCCCTCCTCAACAGACATACAAAACGATTTGCCACACAATGAGCACTACATATATGTAACCTATCCGCCGGACTTAAAGAAGAGATTATTCGAGAAATACGAATAAACCGGATAGGAACTGCCCAATGGAGGAGAACTCAATAACAACATTTTTGAAGAATATCTTTGGAATTTAGTACTTTTCGTTTTTCGTATTAATAAATCAATTGCAAAAAAAAACGCAAAAGTTTTTTCGTTTCCACTTCGATCCGTAGATCGACTAAAGCTAAGATTAGACTGTATGCCAATTGTGCATATGAATGCCAACAGGCAAATGACCAGATTAGCTGTCAAATAACCAAATGTCAGGACTATCAAAACTGTATATTATGTCGTTTTCCATTGGGACCACTAAAAATCTTTTTCAGATCTCAGATTTATCGCGGTTCATGGAACGTGCAACGAAATTGATCTGCTTTTGTGAATGGATTAGTGCGTATTTGACAGCAAAATCAGCTGTTCAAATTGCATTCGCTTTTGCAAAAATCTGCTGTAGATATCGACTTGAAATATGTTTGCCCTGTTGTAGACACAAATGGAGTAGTTTCGGTGAATCGTAGTTTCCACATGATGAGGAAGATAATAAAGATAATAATTCCTCCAACATTAGATCAATTGCTTTTTATGTATTTCTTTATTTTGCTTTTCACGAAACTTTGCGCATTTGTTTTCAAAGCAAACTTCTTGCAATGACGTAAAACAGCCGTGGGTATTTGTGGCAGTATGTGTAAATCTGAAAAATTATCGAGATCTGCAAAAGTGATCCGAATCGAAAAAAGATTGATTTTTTTGCCCAATGGAACGCGAAAAGTGATTTAGATCAAAAAAAAGATTGATTTTTTGTCCCAATGGAAAACCACATTAGACTACCAATATGCGGTCATATTTGCCTTGATGGTAATTTACGGCATTTGTTATTATTTATTACCAAATGTAAAAGTAGACTAATGCTGTAATGAAAAACAAAGCAAAAAGTTGAAGTTGGAACACCGATACAAGAAAATAGTTCTTGTTCCATTAAAAATGCCAGCAATGCCATAACGAAATTTCAATAAAGTGCATATGGGCATACGCATATACGGCTTTATGCTGGCACTCGTGCTTATTGTCCGATTACACTATATGCTATTTGGGCATTTTTATCTGTCAAAATCAGCCTGGTCATATGTGGCATTTAGGTCTTTAGAGCATTATGAGATATGCTCATTACATTGTGGGCGAGTTCATAATTGCAACATTGTGCACATGCCTTGCAAAAAATATTGATTCAATGCAATTATGAACAGAAACACTGCTGCAAGTTTGTAGTAGTTTTGCGTTTCCAAAAAAAGAGTTCATATGTACAGTAGACAATTTTGAATCATTTTTTTTAGTCTTCTTTTTTGGAATCTCATCTTCTTTACCACTTTCGTCGCTTTGTCAAAAAGTCTCTGCCACAAGCTCATGACGAAGTTCAACATTATGTCGGCATCCGTACACCTCGTTAAATTGCTTTAAATAGTCCCACGAAGAGACATCTCTCCCGCTTTGTTTGTTACTTTCTTATCCTTACCTTTAAAATTTGATATTTTCTTGCAATATCTTCTCTATTGTAAGGCGTCAAGGGCGAACGAGTTTTCATTTCCGTAAAAACTTTTCCCTAAAGAACAGATTTTTTTTTCGGCCTGCTATAAATTCGGACTCGATGCTTAAACGGATCGAAATCAGCAGTTTGGTGTCAGCATCCGACCACAATTTTTGTTCACTTTCATTCCTATAAAACACAAATAATATATTTTAACTTTTTAATAAAAAAAACTAAACTGCAACTCGGCAACAAAATAAAATTCAATGCAGAGTTGATCGCAATTTGACTGTCATTTTACTTATATGAACGCAAATAAAACTGCCGTCATGCAAAAATAATGCAGGTTTTTTACATTAATGAACGCAAAATGTATGACAATATTTTGACAGGAGAACTGTCAGAAATTGTCATTTTATGACCACTTGGCATACCGTCTAATCCAACCATAAGTCTTAAAAGTAAGGAGGGTACATCTTCCAAATGTTAAGTAGGCACACTTGCACTGGGGACGTTCAACGTTCAAGTATCTAAGTTCAGTCACTCTGACAGCTGTCTGACTTGATGTGTCTCAGTTTTGATTGGCTTGTCCGACTTGGCATACGAGTTTATATGTTTTCATTTCCTGCGTACATTGAAATAGTGTCAACAGGCAGAGTAAAACTGAATGCTCTCCTTAGATTCTTTTCAAAAGTGGCGACGAAATTCTTCCTCGCTGTAAGAAGTAAGAAATGACAATCTCCTCCACGTAATTTTTAATGCAGTGTCCGTTTTTCCTCTTATCGAATGCTTGTGATTTCATCAGTACAAACTATCGACCACAACAACTACTGTCTTAAAGATTATGTGATTGGGCGCCATCATCTCGATGGTTTCACATTTGTCATTTGACAGCTCCATTTCAACCTCGGCTGCATCCTTTGCAAGCTCACACTCAGGCTGCAACTAGAAAATGACTTCGCCTGAATGACGAAAACAGTGTAAGTATGTATAAACCCAGATTAGCGAATATCGATCCAGTCTACAACAAACGAAAATATGATTCGCTCAAATGGAAAACCAACACTTACCCTTTAATTTGTTTCATAACTTTCAAGAAGAAAAAATGCATTTATATTATTATTTTCATAACATCGACAAAACATTTATTTAGAGAAAAAAATAAACAGGAATCACTAAAATAAATTAGATTTACTATGCACAACAACGATAAAATTTATTTTCTTAGAGATTTAGGTGAAAACGAACATATTACATGTATACTATAAATTAATACAAAATAAAAACATTCAACTAAAATAAAAACGTAAACTTGGAACAAATGCAAAGCATTCCTCTATTTCCCTTTTGTATTTAAGGTAATCTTTCTCCTTTCCACCACATCCGTTTACACTAACAGCAAAAGTATTCACATACAGTCTATATTGAAATTTGCATAATAACAATTAGGCTAAAACAATTAATAAACAAAACGAACTTTAAATAAAACAATAACACATTTCCAACATTCAGGACAATTTGATAGGTATATAGTATATAGTAGGTATGTATATGTATATATAGATTTTCACAAAATCATTTAGATTCGACATTATTACACAATAATAAAAGTTAATAACAGATTTGGTCCATTTCTACTCTTGGAATGTATACAATAAAATTTGTCTTTTTTTATTTTCTTTTTATATAAATGCTCAGACAGTTGATTTATTTTTCTTTTATGTATATTTTGTATGCGATTTAAAACATTCCCATAATGTATATAATATATATAAATATTTTGTAAAATATGTTTTGTTTTTTTGTTTTTTTTGTATCATATCTATCTTTTGTAATAACAAATATCCACATTAAGTTTTGATGTTAAAAAATATCATTTTTTATTACTTCTTAAATATCAAGTGTTTTATTTTGTATACATAAATATTTTTTTATTTATTTTTGGTTTTCTTTTGTTGAGTGAAATATTTTTAGAAAAGATGTATTTATTTGAATATTATGCTTTTACGAGTAAAACAATTCAGCCCAAGCAATACAACTATATCAACTGCACTCGGTGCAATTATTACAAAAAAAAACTCTCACACACACACATTTCTTTTAGACAGTTTATTATTTGATATTTGCTATGAAATATATGTGAAAGGGGTATATCGTATATGTGTTCAGTTTGAATTTATCTATAAATATATTTTATTTATCTTAACTACAAAGTGTATGCCCATGGAAAAAACAATTGGAACATAGACATATAACTACACCACAAAAGGATAAACATTTAGTTCTTCTTTTTATTTTTTGGTTTACAACTTTTTTGGTAGCATTTTCTAAAAACAAACAACAAACAAGTACGTATATGTATGTTTAATAAAATTACTTAAAAATAAATAAATTTACTTGAAACGGTTTAAATTAAGTCGATTGTATATATTTCTTTGTATTTTTCAACACTTTGGTACTCTGTAGAAACTTGAAGTCGAAGTTGAAGTTGAAGGCCTTACAATGTAATGCGGTAGAAATATTAAATGAACGCAGGAGATTCTTCTGAAAATGTCAAACTTAAAAGCTTGACTATTATTTTAGCAGCAATCCGATTGAGCAATTTATTTTTCGACTTTTTCGACTTTTATGAATTACTGCTGTCGATAATATCCAAATTCACTTCTTAAAAAAGTTAACAAAGTTCGAGTAAAATGTGGATAAAGGGGTATAGCCTCAACCGATTTGGTTCAAGTGAAACAACATTTTTTGGAGCATGTTCATCAGGTAAAAACACAAGGTAGCCAAACAAATTCGGTGGCATATCCAAAAGATCCAAGTGAAATTGGCCGTGTTCAGTGGGCCCTACCAATAAACATTTTTAGTTTGTACTCTAAAATTTACAAGTTCACAGTGGCTATATTTTGCAAGCAAATTTCGCTTCCAAAGTAGAGACTAAAATTTGTTATTGGAATCACGCAGTATGTTTAGGGTGTAACCTACCAGGTGAATCATTTTCACTGGAAAATTGATTAACGTTGAAAACATTTTCAAATGTGTCAAAATTGAAGATTTACTTCTTGTTATAACATCGATTGCATGTAACGATGATAATTACTTAGCATTTCAAAGTCCGATTTGAATAATAAATTTCTTAAAGTCACATTTTTTGAGGTTATTTAAATAATATTTCAAAATATATTCTATTAGTGAATGTGAGGCTGGACGATTATTTAACTCTACGCAAAATTGAGCAGGTACACAGTTTGTCCAATCGGCTAAATCGCAGGCAGAATTTGGGTTCGTTCAAATATCTAGTTCGACAGCTGGCTGATTTCATTTGTCTCTGTTCTGATTGGCTTAGATCGAACATTGTTTTAAGTTGACGTTTATGGAGCGGAAGCCGACGAATCTAGTCAAGAAATTCGTGTCTGAGTACTACGTTGACAGTTCGCATATGTGGCTGACGTAGAAAAAGTGACGTTCCCGACCAATCTAGTTTTTGCGTTCAGGTTACATCTCATCCAGACCAATCTAGTCGACTTAAGATAACTAGATTCAAGATTTAAGTCAAGAATATCGTGAATAAAGCTACGATAACACGTTTTATTTTTCGTGGCAAATTTTGACAATTTGACGTCACAAAATTTCGACCATTCGGTGGTCTTTCGTGAGAGTGCGCTGCGACAGCCCGCGTGACCAGACGCTCGACAGGCGGTCACACGTAGGTACTGACAAATTTAGGACAAATTTTTACGTCATAATGACGTCGGCATGCCAAAATTTGACATAAAAATTGGCATGTGTAATTGTAGCTTAAGTACTTAGTTGACAGCTCGCATAAGTGACTGACGGAGGAAATGTGGCGTTACCACTCTTGCGTTCAATGTACACCTAGTCCAGACAATTCAAGTCGACTTTAAATGCCCATCTCACATTCTCGACAACATTTTCAGTGATTCCAACACACCAGACATTCTTATCACCAACGTCTATTTGAAAGAAACAACTCAAATTGATTTCACAATATAATTACAAATGTCTCAGTTGCAATTATTTCGTGAACAACAAATTCATTCACATCCACTGAATGTTGTCAATTTTAATTTAAAAGTTGGTGACCTAGCACCTAGGTTCGCCTCATAAAAATGGAAAAAAAAATGTACTCGTGCATGTGAAATGCATTTCCTTTACATAAATTTGATGAGTCTTTGAAAGAAAAAATAAATATGAAATGACATGTAAAGATATAACCCACTCGATCGTGACATTCGAATAATGTTATATTTAACCAAGCTATAGACTTAATAAAAGAATCACCTCACCAAGATGATAATTGAACACCAAATATGATCTAATTTCCAAAAAAAATATGGTAACGAATAATGTTTCATGTTGCAGATACCTACGTGCCCACCGAATGCACTTCCACAGAAAATGTGTTAATGAAGGTTCAATTACGGAAATTACACAACAGATAACGGTGCATTTTCCAGAGAAAAAAGAACAACCAAAACAAACAAACAAGTCTTCGTGTTTTATTAATCATAAATCATGGCGTTTGGTATTATTTTTGGTTCTTTCATAGTGCTGGTTATACAATCTAAATTTGCCCAACTAATTTCAACTGTTTGTTGAAACAGCACATAGTGTGACATTTTTTGACAACAACATCAAGTGTGTATGGTTTTCTTCTTACGTGGTTGACACATTTTGAGAAAAAGTAAAGCAATATGGACCGATTTAAATTTTAAATTGTATACTGCATATTTCAGGTATGTTTTCTTACTTTTTCAGCGTTTGCCTTTTTAAGTCACTGAAATTTACTCAAAGCTACCAAAATCAGCTGGTAGTTGTTTAAGTTGAGTTAAAGACAACAAAATGGTTGAAGAGAGCGGCATTGAGAGAGCAAACTGATTCTACACATCTGACTAGTTGATTGTTATAAGTTATATTATAACTCTTGGTATGACAGCTGTCATAAATATCAGTCTGTTACTCCCCGAGATCACTAACAAATATTTAATTTACATAATTCATAATTACTCGTACTCTCTTCTAAATGACACAAAATGCAATGGGCGATACTAATAATCAGTTTAAGTGTCGAGGCTAAATTTTTCGAGCTCACAATGGCGAAATTTTTCATACAAAATCGCGTATTTTGAATTACAAAATATTTAGTGTGAAGGTTATAAATGATTTTTAGTAAGGCCCAATATTTTTCCATTCTTCATTTTGGAGGTAATGATGTCGATTTGACAATTGTTTTGGTTTCACTTTTGGCGCTTTTTTAACTCATCTTGTCGAAAGCGTTCCTTTACTTTTTTGATAAGTTCTGCATTTGCAGGGTTAATTATTCATCTCCATTCTTCTTGCATTTCGATAAGTTTATTAAAAAGTGTTGCGTTCAAAGTTTCCACTGGCGGAATTCAGCAACAAATTTAAAATTCGGCTACTTCTTGATTCATCAAACATTCGTCGTGACTTATTTGAGGGGTATTTGTCATCGCAACCGAAAAGAAAAAAAATCATCAGAACAGACCAACAAATTGCTCTCATCAGTGAATTTTCTTTGTATAATTAAAAACAGTTTTATTATTATCAAACAATGGGGACTCAAAATTCTAGTTTACCAAGTCTAAACGCTGGCTTATGTTGCTTTTACGTTTAACCAAGTCCAACGTCCGTGTTTTTGTTTTTACTTCGTGAACAGAATTTTCCAGTTGACATTTCTCGATTGGAAATCAACAAGCCGTTTGCCTGATGTAGTAAAAGTATGACGATAACGAACAATCTATAGTGTTTGCGATCAGGAGAAATCCAGTCCACACAAATCGAATCAACTTAAGACATCTAGATTTGGGGACGTTATAAAAGAAACACCACCAAAGTATGGAGAGTAGGAGTCCTCACGGAGATTTTCGTGCAAATGTTTGACAGGTTATGTCGTTATAAATGGCCGACTTTGCAAAAGAGAAAAGAAGTGGAGAGCTGTCAAATTTGACAGATTAGAAAAAATGGTAAACATTTTTTTCTTAGATCGGTAAATGAAACATTTTTTAAGATTTGTCAGTCGCTTTAACGGACACAAGAAGGAGGCGACAGGTTCCACAGTGTGGATGCACACTTAAAGATATAGCGTCGTACTAATAACGGATTTTAATTTCGACTTTTAATTTGCGGAAGCTCACAATGGCAAAATTTGTATGGAAAATAAAGCCACTGTGAACTACAAGAGTTGAAACTAAAAATGTTTATTGGTGCGTCCCATACAAAACATTGCCGCAGAGCGGTTTGTGCGAAGAGATGGTGATACACTAGTCGGCATAATTATTTTGACAAACGCCACTGTGATGTTTTCGTGTCGTCTTTGTTTAATTACATGAAGTAACGGTACACACGTTATGTTCAAAATAAAGTGCGTATTTACAGCTGCACTCATGCAAATGATTTTGTCTATTACCTTTTCCATTTTCTTTCTGCTGATAAAAATGTTAGCAGCAACGGAATTTGCGGTGGCATAAGTATTTTGACATCTCGTGATTTGGTCGTGTGTTCTCATATTTTATTAGAGTTCGATTCCCAATTGTCGATTTTGTTAATATTTCATAGTTATTAATTGCAAAAATTATATTTTAAATTGCAAACATGGTGAAAAAATCAGAATTAAGCTCATCGATTAGAAATGAAATTGTGACGAAGTATAACTTGGGTATTTCAGTAATAAATATCGCTAAGGAATATAATTTGTCGCGTCAAACTATCTATTACCAAATAAATAAACATAAAAATACAAAACAGGTTACAAATTTGCGTCGAACAGGTAGAAAACGTAAGACAACACGTCATGAGGACCCAAAACTGCGGCTTTGGAGTGGAATATGTCCGCAAACATTCCCATTAGCGAAAGAACAATTCGCAGGCGTTTAGATGAAGCCAATATGAAGTCATATATAGCAAAGTCAATTCCTTTCATAACTCCAAAAAATAAAATTAAGCGCTTGGAATTCGCCAAAAAGTATTTAAACAAACCTCTTTCATTTTGGCGTAATATTTTATGGACTGATGAGAGTACTTTCGAATACCACTCATCAAAAAAAAAAAGTTTTTGTAAGGTTAAATAAAAATATTCGTAAAAAAATTGCGCCTGTATGCCAAAAAGTTAGCCACGGAGGCGGAAGTGTTATGTTCTGGGGATCCGTTTCATATAATGGGGTTGGAGACTTGGTTCCCATCGACGGTTCCATGAACCAACATCAATATTTAAGGACATTAAATAATTTTGCATTCCCCTCTGGCGACAGATTGATCGGAGAAGCGTTCCTTTTTCAGCAGGATAACGCTCCTTGTCATAAGAGCAAAATGATAACAAAGTTTTTAACGGATGTTGGGGTTGAAACACTAGATTGGCCACCCCAGAGTTCTGATTTGAACATCATAGAAAACGTGTGGTCATACATGAAGCGAAATAGATCCACCGATTTGTCAAGGACGAGGGATGAAACAATCACTGAGATAACTAACGCGTGGAAGGATATTCCAACGGAGTTTCTCCAATCCTTGGTGGATTCCGTTCCAAACCGCCTGCAAAAGGTCTTAAATGCGAAGGGAGGATGTATTTTTTATTAAGTTTAAAGTTAATATTGAGTTTAAAACAACCAATTCTTATTTATATGAAAAACAAAGACATGTCAAAATACTTATGCCACATACGGAATTGTCATATTTTTAGATTTAATTAAAAAAAAAACAAACGAAACACATTTGAAATATTTAAGGTTCTCATTTTTGAATAAAATATAATATACCTTACTATAATAATTTGTTTCAATTCGTTTCCTTGCATAGAATCGGAAATAAATAAAAAACAAAATAAGCGAATGGTGTGTAAAAATAATTATGCCGACTAGGGTACATGGTGATGGAGCTTCGCTTCGAAATTGTAATTAGAAATGATTTAAAAAATCAAAGTTTCACTACACTAATCCCAACTGATATTTCTAAACATCAGACAGATTTCAAGGCAATTTTCACATAAAGTTCTTGAACTCTTTTACACACTTGAGGCCATCTCACGTCAGTGTTAATTGTCACAAATAATTTGCCCGTAAAGAAAATATCGTGCTTCACTTCTTCCGACAGATCAGAAAATAACCGTTGCCCTAAAAGACACGTATATCGATTGTGTATTCTTCGTGTACGGCATGCGGGTCACAAATCACATCACACGAGCTGAGGCTTACTGTCGCGTTGAAGATACACTCTTCGGGTCCATAGTCTCTAACGGAAAATAGCGCATTCTTCGAGGTGTTAACTAGCATCAAGCTGTTATTTGTTTTATATTTAAATATTTCCACCCGACACGGCGCAAACACGTAATTAGGCCGATGACTTTGTTCAAACTTAACGCTCAACTACATTTCGTAATGTAGAGCATTCGAAAATGTCTCCCTGTCAGCTAGAAGCTATGCACACAGGAAACGACTGAATGTCACAGACGAATACTTGTTTAATGTTATAATGTTTACGACCTACTAATTTGTTAGTTTTTAACGGCAATAAAACAAACGTCAGCGCGATATGAATGCTAAATGTGTTGGAAGCAAAGTGTCAACAGCAACAAAAAAACGGGAATATGCTGTTCGACTTATTAAACGTTCTAATAGGTGTGTATTAAAATCAGACTGGCGTAGTTCTTGGGGAAACACATGTTTTTCTGTTTTTCCAATTACAACCAGTCGAATGGAACGAAAAATGTCTTTTAAACGAGGTCATCGATTCTTTTCAGTTGTACACACGCATGGGAACTGTCGAAGGACACTCTTTGCTACTGTATAATTAATCAGGCAAAAGGTAAGAAAGGTCTAAAGCGAAACTCGACTCGCGTATGCTAATCAAACGAACCGAAAGAAACCGATATCGCACTTGCATACGAGTCAAAGACCGACTACATCAAGTAGATACGGTGTGACGGCTCTGAAATGCCCATGGCAGTGTCTATGCAAAGCAATGCAAATGATTCCACTGGGCCAGTGTTAACGAATGACTGCTGTGCTATACAGAAGCTCATTTAAAAGTCCAAGCGAGCCGACTGGAATTGTTAAGTGCTAATTATTAAGTTTTAAGTGAATTTATTTCATTTCGATTGTCTAAAATGACGAGGTGACACTTTTACTGATGTTGCAGTACAGCGAAATGAACTTGGTAAACATTTTGGACAAAATGCGGTCTTTTACAAAAGCGGGATCTTTTCCAAAGAGAAGTTCCACCTCCTTAAAAAGGTCCGGGTCTGCCCTTTCTTTCAATCCGCAGAGGATGGAATCTCTTGTAAAATTACTTCTCCTAACCAAGGTAGTGGCGGGTATTTTAGAAGAATATATTCCGCCTTTGGACACACATCTAAGTAGCTAGTTTAATGCGGCTTTATCCGACTCCCAAATTTTGCAATACCTTTCTCATCTTACACAGGGGTTTACTTGGTGTGCCTACAAGGCTTGATAAAAGTATGTTTAAAGCCTTGGCATGTTTCCATCTGCAGAAAAAAAATTGGTGTTCCCACTTGTTAATCAACCCTAGAGCAGTAGTAGTTCTGTTTGGCTAGAGATTGTAGTAGATTGTACCAACACTTGACACTCATAGAGTTGAAATAAAGAGCTTGAACTACTTGAAAAGACATATGTTTTGGCGGCCGAAAAGCCTTTTACAATGTTTAACTCATGACATAAACCTCTGCTGTTATATACATCAGAGAGGCATATACCCACTAGTATCAGGGTTTCGATGTTAGGGCCAGAATCTCCAGCCGTCACTGCAAATCCGTGGTTGAACCAGTCGAGACTCCTAGGCCTCCGATATGTCTACCTCAAATGCAGAAATTTCACAGATCAGTTAAATAATTAAAAAATAAATATATCCCACAAGCTTGATAGTTTTTCACAATACAGTACGCCCCGGATAAAAGCAACCCCCTTAATAGCAAAACCCTTTTCATAGAAACAAATTATTCAGTGCTTGGATCCACAAACGCCATCCTATGTATTACAAGGGTCCCCGCTTAGTAGGAATTTAATTGAAAACTCGGATATAGCACTTTAATTTTTAACCCATGCAGATGTGCTATTATTCGGGGAGTACTGTAGCTGAAAGTGAAAGAGCTTGTTGGGTGAAACCCTAGGTTTCATCATTCCGAACTGCAGTAAAATTTAAGAAGAAAAACGCACCTCTCTCCCTCGTTGCATCGATAATAATGATCGCACTGTTCTGTTCTACGTATACAGTGGACTCCGCTTATCTGAAGCCCGCTCTACTAAAAAAAAATCGGTTAGCAGAAGCACAAAATGTGTCACTAAATTTGTTTGTGCAATTATCCCAAGTTCGGTTAAGAGAAAATATACCGCTTAACGGAAAAGCAATTATGCCAAATTGGTGTTTCAATTAAGCGGAGTCGACTGTACTTGCATTCGGGACAGGACTACGTATAGCTCTATACGAAAGTGAGAAAGAGAAGATTTGGAACTGGGTTTTGTTTGTCGTTGTATATCCAAACTACATAAAATTGAATAACCTTCCATTCGAATATTTGAATAGGCGTGGATATTACAAAACATAGATTAATTCGAGTGCCAGCAAGTTGTCAAAGTCAAATAGAAAAACGAAAACGATTTCATTCACAAGTTGATTTATCATCTAGCGCACGTATATGGCGCACTTTGTTTTAATACTAAATCAACAGAAAAATGACAAAACACCTGAAATTTGGAAACAATACGACACCAAACAGCGACGAACCGACCCTCGACGACACGCAGTCGAACAAATTGCCATTCTAATTGAATTACACCAGAGTGGAAAATATTTTCACTGTGATAATTTTCTTAATCCAATTCCATATAGAAGCAACGTGGTAATACCGGGCAATATATTTGAAAAGATAAACACCCGTTAAGGCATTTTAGGTGTCAAAAATGCGACAAGATACGTGTGAACATTCTACACGAACATGACAGAGCGAGTGTGGGGTTCTAATCTTTTGAGATATACTTGGCGACTGTTTGTAGTGCCGGAGCAGTGTAGTACAAGGTCAAAAAACGATGGCCCAATTGGATGTGAATTTTAATTAACTGGTTTAATTTTTATATAAGTTAGAGTTGAACATAAAGCGCGATTTGCATGTCTTTTCTTTTGCAGGGCTTTGACCAGGGGAAATGGGCCTCCAACATTTTTATGTTCGACTCTAGATTTTGGCAGTTCACTGTGACTTCCATACGAATTTCGTAAATGAGCTTCCGTAAATTTAAAGTAGAGTCTATAATGTGTTATTAGTACGACGCAATGGGAATGCGTCAACCAGATAGCGATGGAGAAACATGTGATACAGACAGCATAATTAAAAAAATGTTAGTTGTTACAAAATAAAATAACACTTGTTACGAGAAGTTGTCATTGACAGTGAATCGATTGTCATATTCTCTTAGATCGCCGACGCTGTGCCTGTGACTCGATCTATTCCGTTCTTTCAAAAAACTGTCTGTTTTCATGGCTGGCTTTTTTTGGCTCCAGTCGGTTAAAAATCTTCCACATACTCAGATAAATTAAAATTAACTAATTTCGAATCACTTTCCTCGCTAGATGAATCGACAAATATTGCGCCGCATTAATAAAAAATTTTGGCCTCGACTTTAAATTTACGGAAGCTCACAATTGCGAAATTTGTATTAGAAATATAGCCACTGTGAACTAAACTTAGAATCGAAACTAAAAATGTTTATTGGTTGCTAATGGATAAGAAAATTCGCCGTGTTTATCCGGCATTTTGAATTCTTTTGTAAAAATTGTAATTTATGAATCAGCTGTCATTTCTCATAGATTAGACAACAAAAGCGTTTCCCAACTTCTTCGAGAATTTATCCCCAGAGCCCAACTTTTTAACTTTTTGCCATTTTAAAAGTCTTCTCCATTCTCACTGTCACTACAAAAGTAAAGGAACACGCCCATTAGTGTATGAGTTACTGTTCAGTCATCGACAGCCATTAACAATAGCTTTGTTCCTTTACTTTTGTACTAAGAATGAAAGTTGAAGGCTGTCAAAATGGCAGTGGTTCTGGTTTTTTGTCAATTGCTGAGTTTGACACATAAAAATGTCAATTGAATTTGTCGACCCTTCATTAATCAGTGCATTGCCCAAATGGAACTATAGGTATAACTGGTCTTTCTTTTTCAATTGCCAACTGCTAACTCCAGACTTTGAGCTGTCAAAATGACAAAGGCTTAAATGCAAATATTGGTAACGTCATGCTATTCGCACATTCATAAATTGGAGACGTTCAAGTATCTAGTTTCGTAAGTCTAAGTCAGTAGTAAGTCAGCTGTCTTACTTGATGTGTGTCAGTTTTGATCGGCTTAGACCGGCCACATGAACAGCTTTTTCAGTTGGCGTTTATGGAGGGATAGTCAAGAAATTCGTTAGTGATTGGCCGCATTCAAGAATCTAGCTATCTTAAGTCGACTAGATTGGTCTGGATGAGATGTAACCTGAACGCAAAAACTATATTGGTCGGGAACGTCACTTTTTCTACGTCAGCCACATATGAGAACTGTCAACTTAGTACTCAGACTCAGGCACGAATTTCTACACTTAGAGAGAGAGCTGTCAGACTTGCTAAAGTAGATACTTGAACGTCCCCATTATGATTACTAATGGCATTTTTCATTGAAGGTCCGAAAGAATTGCTCCCAAAATTCAGAGTTCATTGAAGCACTTTTGCAATGGTGGTAGTGGCAAATTATATGAGACATTTGGTTTTTTGTTGCTACTTTTTGTGTTTGTTTTCTACATTGAATGTGAATGGACATTTCAATTTATGTTTACATTTGCACGCATAATTGTATATGTTCGGATCACTTAGCGCAAAGTTTTTTTCTAACATCAACACAACAAATATTTCAGTCTGACATTTTCCAAGTGTCTGGATACTTCTGACCGGGAAGTGCACTTCTTCTTCATGAAATATAGAAAAAGCACTAGATTCGCTCTTTTGAAAGAAATGAAAATTCCTTTCTTCAGCCGAAAACGCCATAAATTGACAGTTCGTATATGTGGCTGACTTAAGAAATGTGAAGTTACCTCGAAATCGAGTTTTTGCGTTCAAAATAAATCTAGTCCAGACCAATCTAGTCGACTTAAAATAACTAGGTTTTTTAATTGTTTGCTTTGGCTGACATTTGATCGGTATTTATGGTGCCAAGTGGCAAATGCTATCGGTTCAAAGTTGAATGTAAATGTGCATAGTTCTCGACTAGAATTTTCCGCTTTATATTTTCGTGAGAATTCTGATAGGCAATCAGCTACATCCACGGCGCTTTTCATCTTTTGATTTTAAAACTGTTAAGTGAATGTGGTTTATCTAGCTGCAAATTTATCGTTCGACAAACCAGCCACTAGACCATTCACGCCATAAGAACTCAAAGTTTGGTATTAGGATTTTTCGCGCACTCGTCATCAATCCGAATGAATTTGAATCGGTAGCAGTCGCACAAAGTCCGCAAAATAACTATCGAGTAACGAGTAATGAAACTCGGTATACATCAGTGGGAATTTTAAACAACAGTCAGGCCACAATATCACTGAACCTAAAAATAGCCATCGCCTTCGAATTATTATTATTTTATTATCTACTGTCAATCAGAAAACAATACATCCGATTTAGAACTGTCCAAATCTGGAAAATCCACCAAACGCTTATCTTTTCCATGAAATTCAGCCACCGTTCGCGCCGGATGATATAATCAAACTCGTCAAAATTATTAAGCGGCGTGCACGCGCGCATGTTCCGAATGCAACATCGTAAAAACAAACGTGTCAAATTGCATTGTGCACGCGAAGCGCTGTTCAATTCACGTATAAATTCATCATTGCAATTATTGTTGCAATTGAGTACGGGCAAGTCAGTTCCATGTTTTATGTCACTCTGTGGGGAGGATCAATAAAATTGAAAGAAAAAATACAAATTCGTTTGTTTGGTTGTCACTGAGACCACATGAATGCAACTGAATGCGCTCCTATATACATCTGAGACATTGACCCTGCAAAATAATTATTTCATCGGTGCAATCGCTTGACCATACGCCAATTTGCTACTTAGAAAGGCTTAGCCACAGATAAAAACCTTATATATACCGATGCGATAAAAAAAAAGTGTTATCGTGTGCATGTGCATTATGCGTTTCACTGTCACATATAATTTGAGCACATGAGCTCTTGAATTACCCACATAATGAAGTTTGGAAACATTAACGTCGCGTGCATGTGCAATGTGCATTTAACAGTGGACGTAGTTGTCCTTTGCCAAGGTTCTGTTTTCAATCATTTCGCGTTGACATATACCAGCGGAAAACACTTGCAAATTACCTACTTTAACGATCGACAACTCCGCATTTATACGTCTTGTTGGCATTAGCATTTTATGTACTTTTCTTGAAAATGACAGGTTTTACTCTTGTTTATTGAGATTTGACTTTGCTTTTGACTTCTTTTTGGATGAGTTTAGAACGCCTTACGAAACCAGCCGTGGTCTAAGTTCAGGCGGTCTAAATCTCAACGGACGGCTGACTGCCTTACCGATTTTAACATTCGCATACCTTCAGTGACATATACAGTAGAAGGTGAAATGTCGAAAATTTATCCAGATGAAAATAACTGAGTTTCAGATTGAACATGGGGGAAGAATCTATGGATAGGAAGCGGGGTAGCATTTGTGAGTGCATCAAAATGGGCTGTCAGTCTTAGCAAACTAGAGATCAAAACGTACCCATTTCTTTTGGTAAAAGCACGACTGGCTATTTTGTTGCAAAATTTCTCAAAGCGAAACAGTTTTTGAAGTTTTGGGAGATTGCGAAAAATGTCTATCGGTCCCAATTGCCCTTTCCATGAAAGAGCAAATCTAGAAATGCTCGTTCGATGTATTCTATGTTTCTTTGAAAAAAAGTGCACTTCCAGGTCAATTCTTAACACGGCAGAAGCGTTCGGAATATTTTTAGAGACTTGCCCTGAACTCACCAACACACACTAGCAAAACGTCAGATTGAAATATTTGTTGTGTTGTTAAAGCCCGTATGACACTAAATTTTGTTTGCATTTTTTCACACTTTTTAAACGAAACTAGTTCAGTACGAAACATTAGAACCAAAATTCCCGATAGGAGTGAGTGCGTACACACCAGGGGGTCGATTCCCGTTCCGTGATACTGTAAAATGATAAATAATTTATCATTTCAGTTTTCACAGCAGCTTTTAATTTTTTCACTTCACGAATACACCTAATGCGATTCTCGAACTCATCATGATAAACAGTTGTCTAAATGTGTACTAAAATGTACTAAATGATAAATGCTGTCACCTATCCGTCATTTCTGCGCTTGTTGTTTTCATTCAGTTTGTTGAGTTTCTATTTATATATTTTATAATTATAATGTCGGGAATAATCATACAAGTAATTATTAACAATAGGCGTCGTATTGAACAAAGGTGATTTATCAATTTGTTTTCAACAAAAATAATGTGTTCTTTTTTCCTAGAAATAAAGTGGCAATTTTGCGACATTCCCTTTGGGATAATCATAACCCGTTCGAGGTGACTACTGAGGAGCACTTTATTCAACTTTATAGATTTACAAAACATCTTTGCATGGATCTAATAAATGAATTGAAGTCATTCATGGATGCAGCTCAACGGAGGAACGCTGTAAATCTGTTAATTTATTTTTTTTTTTTTGAGTTTAAATATTTTCAACGCAGAATAAAAACATTTATGTTAATTAAAGGTTATGTACTTTTCATTGGCCAAATCGGGCCTGTTCTCAAGAAAATCGATTAAATATTGTTTTTGGGTTTCTGAAGCCCTTTGTCCCCGTTTATTTTTTATATTTATCACGTTTTCACACTTCTTTACAAATCAAATTGCTGTGATAAAAAAACTTATCATATGAAAAAATTCTGACATTTGTTTCCATTTTTTCATAGATCGAGAATCGAATTCAGTGTGAACTTGTGAAAACTCTTTTCATTTCACAGTATCACGGAACGGGAATCGAGCTTCATTAATGTAGATACGTCAAAAAAATGTATTCAAATCACATTTTTCAGCTGCTGGCAGTTTTTTTTTGACATTTCAAGATTATTTGAAAATAAATCCGTTTGAAAATCTGCGGTTGCTTTGCAAACAATTGCTACCCCTTTCGTATTACACGTTTGGTCTCTTTTACACGCCGCTGACTTTTCAGCATTAAGAAAATGAGGAAAAAATTTAGTGTCATACGGGCTTAAGGCTGGTACGCAGAAGCAGATCGCGTGAAATCCAATTTTTCGTAAAAAATTTTCACTGCGAAATGTCAAAATGAACTTTCCACATGAAAATACCACTGGGCAGTACGCAGTTCGAGTGAAAAATACCGCTTCAAAAACTGAGCTGTAGGTGGCGGTACTTAAATCTCTCTACAGCTCTTTGACTTTGGTTTTTATTGTCCGTCGCATTAATTTTTTGACATTTCAGCGTGAAAAATGATTTGACGCAAAGCGGTTTAGAAATTTATTGGAATTTAAGATGTTTCTATAACGGCCATATTATTCACTCCGGGTGTAACACAGGCTTAAGTTTATTTTACACCCGATCATAAATCCGCATTTTTTAAACCCGATAATTTAAACCTGCGTCCATATTATTCACTGAAAAACACGCATTAAACCCGCTGGATTTAAATGCGGATTTAAAACACTTTAACCCGTTTTTAATCCATTTTAAACCCACGTAATGTCAAAATTCACAAATAATGGCATGTTTGTTTTGTTGTTCGTCACTTGGAAATTGATTTGATTTGTAGTGTGCCGATTTTAGTTTTTAGTGCATTAGTCGAATCATTGAATGTATGTAGCCTTCAGAAATGGGCATTCTTCAGTCGGATATATTACCGAAAATCCACCACATCGTAATCGAGGACGACGTTGATTTACTATCAACTCTCCATTTCATGAATGAAATACAATTTTTTTACCTCTTTGCTCCTTTTTGTTATCTATTTCACTTTTCTTCTTTTCTAATTTCTCACGTCCTGCGAGAAATAAAATGTCATAAATTATGAAATTGAGCTTTAACCCGAGTTAAAGAACTTAAACTGGTTTCCGGAGCGCGTTTAAATCCAATCGGATTAAACGCTGTCAAGTTTAAAAAAATGGGTTTATGTTCGGGTTAAACGACTGAAAATTATGGACTTGGGTTTAAGTTTTGGGTTAAACTCACTTAAACCCGGGTGTAACGTTTAACCCGCATTAAAGGTAGTGAATAATATGGCCGTAAGAGAATATCAAGTTTTTCGCACTTTATAAATAGCTTTTCCATTGAATACAATGCGATAATGTTAGGTGTTCAAACATTTAATGGCATGGATGACATATTTCATAAGCAGGGTGCCTCAGTCAAAGATGAATTCACGGATCTTCGAAAACTATGTACAATTTCCATGCACAGTTAATTGTTTAAATTTGACGGCTGTCCTTACTATATTACATATCAGATATTATTTGTTAAATCGAAAACTATTAAAATTGTTATGAACAATAGGGCAAACATCTTGTTTCTGTGTTCGGAGGTTCGCTGAAAGGGAAAATCATCGAGAGAGATGCTTCTGCAAAAGGGGGGAACTTTAACCCGATCTAAAATACCTTCCGTTAAAATTTTTAAACGAAAAAGCCCTCGTTTTTGGGATTTTTTTAACTTTTCTGTTAGAAAATATTACGGAATTTCTTTGACTTAGGTAAGTGTCATATAGATCAAGTGGTTTTATCTCCTGATTATATTGTCTGTATTCAATTATGCGGTTGTTTCTACCGTGGTTGAGATTGCGAAGCTTATTTCTGTGCATTTAAGCAACTAGTTTAACTTCTTGTTTAGCCATTTTGATATTGAGATCTCCATGTAGATCAGCGTTATGTGTATGCCAAGGTACATTGACTATAGGTCTGTT
This sequence comes from Cheilosia impressa, assembly GCA_948293265.1. Lineage (NCBI taxonomy): Eukaryota > Metazoa > Arthropoda > Insecta > Diptera > Syrphidae > Cheilosia > Cheilosia impressa. The sequence goes on from OX411884.1 coordinate 23,452,015, forward strand.
CCCTTACTTTTAAATCTTACGAATTTGTACTAACTCTTACGAATTTTACTCAATGCCGTTCCTTAACTCAAAAAATTCGTAAAAGAGAGCGTCAACGAGAGAGCAAGCTACTACTACCCCTCCTCTGAGTATCTAACGAATTTTTACTCAACAAATTGCTTGGTGTAGAATTGAAAAAGCTGTCAGTCACCTTTCAATTAACAGCTGATTTGAAATTTGTTGTCCTATTTGGCATATGAGTGCATTTGTTTTGATTTCTTACGTATTAAAATGGTATCAACCGGAGGCAAAATAAATTTTAATGTTATCCTTAGATTCTTTTCGAAAATAGCGACGAAATTCTTCCTTGCTGTAAAAAGTAAGAAAGGACAATCGCCTCCAAGAAATTTGTAAATGCCCTGTCGCTTTTTCCTCTTCTCTAATGCTTGTAGTTCAATCAGTACAAACTTATCCAGAAAAGTATACATGAAGAAGAAGTTCGAATAATTTCGAATCACTTTCATCGCTAGGGAGAAGAATCAACTAATTTTCTCAGTAAATTAGCAGTTTCTTCGAGTTTTTACGAAATTTTAACGACTTTTCTGTCATTAATCGCAGTTTTGTACAAAAGCGTTCCCTAACTTTTCCGTAAGTGTCTCTCTCCGTGAGAGAATTTATCCCCAACACTGTTATTTTGACAGTCTTTTCCATTTTACTACAAAAGTAAAGGAACAGACCTTATGTTCCTTTGTAATACATTTTGAAAGGCCTTAAATTTTTTTTTAATTCATTTGGTGGTCACTCTGGTTTCAGAATTTGGTTGTGTAGCACTAACTTATTGTAGTTGGAAATGGATGAATATCTTCCAATAAACCAATACTACTGTATTGCAGGATTCACAAAAAGTGAAGTTCTCAATTTGTTTCCTCCAGCGGTTTTCTTTTTTTAGTAGAAAAAAAGTGCGAAAGTTGAATATTGAAGCATTTTTTATTTTATAGTTCCTAGGATCTTAGATCTTCTTGAACTCCCACAAACACCAAAAAATCTTTTGAGCTCGGTCACCCTGCATAAATTTCCACACAAACAATCTCAAAAAAAAAATATTTCACTTTCGAGTTCACAGCACTTTTTGGAGAGGAGTGAAAAATTCGCTTAACTAGGACAGCGTACCAGCCCTTAGAAACAAATTTCATTGGAAAGAGCAATTCTGAACTTCGGGGCAATTCTCTCGGATGTTCAATGCAAAGCGCCATTAGTGTTGAAGCACAACTACCCCTCCTCGTTTGTTGTCTTCGACTTCACCCGATTTTCAGATTTTGTTTAAACATTAACGGCGTGCATCTGCGACATGTTTACGAAAAACGCCCGCGGGTTTAGAAGTCTCATGGTTTGGAATGCAACGATTTAAAAAACAAAGAACGTCAGAAACTATTTGCTAGTTACTCACATTCCAACACAAACATAACAAACGTCGCACAGTCCCGATTAAAAATTAAATTCAAAGGCACTTGCAACCATTACCCCAAAAGTGTCACATCACCCTACAATTAGGCGCACAATTCAAAGTCGATTCTAACCAAACACGAGCGACACAAGAAAATAAATAAATAACTAAAAGCCTCCGTTAGGTAACCTTTAACCAATCCAATTTGAATTAACAAACAATAATCGAAAAAGAGATTACAACATTTCAACAAAAACCTGCAGAGAAATCAATTCGCACACAATAGGTCGGTGCGCCACCACACCATCTCGTCGTCTATCTGCCGTCCCATCATCGTACAACAATATTTAACAATTTTTTAATTATGCGCTTTTTATATTTCTTTATGATTCGATTCGCATGATAGAATTCCGATAAGTTGCCCTGCACGTATTTGGCATGCAGGTACTTTAAAAACTTTTCGTTTTGAAACTTTTTCAAGTTATCAGGTACAATCTCTTCATGGTGGATTGATGGTGTGCTGTTGGTGTCCAGCATTAGCAAGTCACTATCGTTCGATAAATGATGATGATGATGATGATGATGATGATGATCTTGACTAATATCGTCGTGTACTATTCCGGCGGCGGACAACATTAACATTTCGTGCAATTGTTCGTGTCCACCGCCAGCAGCAGTGTTTCGTTTTGTTGGGCAATTTTGCTCAATCGACGGCGGCGCAGAAGAGGAACGATAACACAACACTGCCGGGCACGAGCTGGAGCTAGGCGATGATGGTGCGGCAGGCGGCGGCGACAACGACGACGAGGTATTTACGCTGGGATTAGTAGGCAAATTTGAATCGTTATGCTCGACTGGATTGTCAAGCGGCAAATTACTCACCTCGGTGACGGAGCAGCAACGTTTCGGGGCTACTGCTGCTGTGGTTGTCGTCGTTGGAATGTAATTACGGCTACTAGTGCTGTTGTTATTGTTGTTGTTATCATTTAATATTTCTACCAGATCAGCATTATTGGTGGCGGATTGTTGCGGTCTTTCGGGTTGCTGTTGTAGCTGGTCTACGTCGACGTAGTTTTCTAATATGTTCTCATTGATATCACATTGAACAACAAATAAATTATCACTATCTAAGATTTCATCTAAATTAATAACTAATACATCGCGATCAAAGGAACTATTTAAGGCATTCTTACAAAGGTCACTTAGCTTTGGTATGACTGAGGAGGATGTGTTGCCGCAGGCGGCTGCTGCTTCATCAATGATAGCCTCGTTGTCGGCGGCGGCGGTTGTGAGGTGGCTGATTAGACTATCGACGATTTCACTAGGTCCGAGGATACGATTTCGAAATTTCTCCGAGTTTATCAGCGAAACACAAAGACACTTGAGAGACTGTGGATTTTTGGGATGCAATGGCGGGTTGTTGGTCGAGTTGCTGGATCGAATCTTTACGCGACGGATTCGGAGCTGCTTGCGGGGAGCTTTCTTCCATTTCCTTTGGTTGCGTTTGGTCTGTTGCATCTTTTGCTGCAGGGAGAGGCGGGAGAATTTTCTTTTCTTCTTTGGTGGTGGCGCAATGGGCTTGTCTTCTTGTTTCTCTTCCTTGATGGTGATCTCCTCCTTGGGGATGGTTGCCAAGGGGACGTTATCGGACAGGCTGACCACCTCTTTGCTGGACTTTTCTATGTCGATTATGATGTCCGGCAAATTGATATACTGATCCGACTCGACACTGCTATCCACCGTGATGCCGACGTGAATCTTTGGTCTGGACGAGAATGATCCCTTGAACTGCAGGTGGTTCTCCATTATGGGGTTTTCCTGGCTCTGGCTGAAATGCTCAGCGGTCAGGTGTAGCTGCTCGATGAAGGGCGCGTCTGCAGAACTCATCGCTCGGTCGGCGCATTCATCCTCATCTTCGTTCCATGAGGTAAGGAAGTCCCTTAAACTCTGACTCTTGGTGGTGATGCCGATTTTTGTGTCAACTTGCTGCTGGGCGTACATTGGCTCCTGTGGCCCCGGTGCCGAGTACGTCTGATGACCGTACGGATGGTAGTAGTGGTGACTGTATGAGGAGGTCGACGATGCGGAGGATCCGGATGGCGAGTCGGTTTGTTGCGGCTGCAGATACCTGCCGCTGTAGTCGAGCGCTGAAGACACACTGCAGTCGCCTGGCTGATGATATGACACCGTCGAGGCGGCCGATTGGTAGGCATTCGCTTGCGGTTGAGCGTTGAGATCGGTGTAGACTTTGGATGTAGCATTTGGGATGGCCGCAGGCAGAGGCGCATTCACTTGAGGGTTACTGTATAGATCATTGCCGAAGTTCACGGAATATTTGGCATACTGCTGTGAGGGATAATAGGTGGACGCACTTTGGGTCGGCGGGCAGCAGCTCTGATTTGCAACAGCAGCAGCTGCAGGATAACCTGTGGACATTGTGTTTTGGTATTGCATATGCGACGAAGGCGGCCACATAGAGTTTTGCTTCGCTAAGGGATACGCACCGCGACAGCTGTTCGGGTACTCACCGCCATTAGTGGTGTTGCTGCTATTGCTGGTGTTCCACAGCCAGCGGCTGTCATCGCAGACACTTTGGCTTTGATATGTGTGGTGGTGGTGTCCTGCTGCGACCGCTGATGCGGGGTATGAGTGGTAGGAGGGATATGGGGGCGCCCGTCCACCACCCATTGCGGGCGAATGTAGCACTTTGCTGTTAACATATGGCACGGCGCTGGCATCTGGTAATGATTTCACAACACCGACACCGCCCTTTTGCGGATGATGGTAGTGAGGATGGTAATAGGGATGGTGGTACGGCGCATAACCATAATCGGGCGGGGACATTTTCATTGCCGCATTTAATGCACTCTGCTGCTGCTGCTGCTGTTGGTGTAATAGTTGCTGTTGCTGTTGCCCAGCCACTTTGTACTTGTACTGCTGCTGGAGCTGGCTCTGATGGTATTGCTGCTGCTGCGGATAGTGATGATGCTGATCGTAGGCGTATGCGTAATAATTTTCAGGTGTCAATGCGGTAGCGTTGGTTTGGTTGTAATTCCCGTAACAGCTGTTCAGATTGTACTGCTTTGCACTGTTGCTTGCGACACTTCCCGCCATTTGCTGATGACTCGTCTTTGCCTTGCCCATGCCTGTGCGCTCTTTGAACTCCGCCTCAGCGTCATATGGATACACACTAGAAGCCCTGCCGCCCGTCGAGCATCCACCATATGGGTCGTACGCATTGTAGGTTGTGCTCCTTTGGCAACTTGCCTGCTCCTTGTAATAAATTGGATTATATCTGTCCGCTGCACTTGCTCCAATTCCTGCTGCAGCTACCGATCCAACACTGCCGCCGCCTGGATTTCCATAGTTGGGGTCCATTATCGTTTCGATTCGGACATCTGACAACAATTTCTTCGCTTCGAACTGTGAATCTAAACGCAGCAAAAGAAATAGAAAACCAACACTAAATAAGATTTAGGCCAAAACACCAACTAAATACACAACACTACTGATACGACGATAATTATTATGAGCGAACATGGAACACGCTTGTTCTAATTTTAGAGGATTTGTTTTGGTTGCGATAGCTCTAGCTATCTATACGCGATTATTTTATTATTATTATTGCTAGCGCCTCCACCTTTCTGTGTGCCCGTGCCCGTGCCCGCTGCTATGTGTGACCATAGCAACTTGTGTGTGTGACACACAATCGAAGAAAAATATAAATTTCTGTTTTTCAAGCAGTGGTGCTCCCCTTTTTCAGTGACCACCACAATGGTAAACAGAAACATATTTTCCCATAAAAACCCATCAAGCACAGCAGTTCGGGAAACATTTTTGCAGGTAATTGCAAGTAAATTAAATGTGTAATATGAATATTTACTTACCGATTACGAATTGAGTTCGGTTCACGGGGAGATTTAAAGGGGGAGCAGAACAAAAAATTCTAGACGTGTCAGCAAAAACACACGACAAGGTGTACGACGTTTTGTTGGGAATAGCACTACTGTGTGTGGTGGATAAGTTGTATCTGCGCTGGGTATGTTATGTTGTCGCCGTCGTTGTCCCGCTGTCGTTGCTTCTTGTCGTCGAAGTTTTGATGTGCGAGTTTCTCTGTTTTTTGTTTTTTTTTTGTAATTTGAAAACTGCTAGAAAATTGGGTGAGGGTGAGTTTTTATATGACAGCCAATGAGAAGTGCTACCAAATTTCCAATGAAAGTAAGAATTACCTTTAAGAATTTTGTAAGGAAAATTTTACGAACATTGGTTCTTTATTCTAACTGGGAATCTATTCTATTAGGCGTTTTTCTCTTTTAGTTCAGAGCACAACCTGAACTGTTATACAAAAAGTTCGTGATTCTTATTTATTTCAGACACATCAGAGCTCAGAATTTGTGTTTCTCTTTTCTTTCAGAGGATGATCAGAGCGCGGTCTGTGAGCTAAGAACAAATGAACTGAGCAGGCTGAGTAAATAGCTGATTACACACTTCCAGTCACATTTAACAGGAAAAAAAGAACAGGATAAGCAAAATAGTTGAAATGGTGGGCGAACCTTAATGTTTTGGATCCGAAAATTAACCAATTTAACAATCGATCGCTTCAGAGCGCGCTCATAATGCTCGAGCTCAGTTCAGAGCTCAGCTCTGGACTAAAAAAGAAAAACGCCAATTATTAATACATTTTACTTCGGCGCGGTCTCGAAGTGTCAAGTAGAGCGTAGTTGTTGTAATTGCGTTCTGAAAATCCTGCTTTACTTTGCTTTGCTAAGATCGAACCTCAAAAAAAATAGTTCTAATATTGGGATCAGGATATGCACAAGATGTAAAACAGGTCTCTTAAGATTAACGAATGGCTGTGACATAAGGTCCTATTTGAAATTGCTCCCCCAACCATTTTTATTTGTTTTCTATTTGTAATGATGAAAGCAACAAGTCTAATAGAATAGAACTTCCTTTTCAGCCATATGTAAGAAAATAGTCGGAAGTAGGATACGGTTTGAGTTTGGGAGTTGGCTCAACTTAAACCTGTGCTATTTATGTATGTTTTTTAAGAATTGCTTTGAAAGTTAAAATAGCGCTGGCATACAACAATCGCGTTGTCTACACATAGTTCGACTTCGACAAACATAAGTTTGTTTTGTTTGAATGGATTTCCTCACACTTATATCGTATTTCGAGTTACTGAAAACTGTTTACGATGTTAAGGAAATCTAAACTTTTCAAGACTTGGCAGCACTAATGGGCAGTTCCATCGGTGTTTTTTTTTTGACATTCGTTTTTGATAAAAAGTGGAAAACAATTGCAGATTCGATTTTCTAGTGCGAACATTTTTTTTTAATTTACAAAAGCAAATACGTTTACGTTTTATATAGAAAAAATGGGAGACGATTGGCAAGGTCCTAAATTTCGGCAGAGTGTTGTGTCAAAAATGTAAAGCAAAACATAATCCCCACAATCGGAACGTACAATTAACGTTTGTTTCTTCAATTGCAGCAACGATATGCTGCAGAATTCTGGGTCAGATCCATCGAAGAACGCCAGTGTAATGGAAAATCACATATACAAGAAGGCTCGCACCAAAGAAGAATACCTCGGCCTTGTGGCGAAACTATTTATGCACTTCAAAGAGATGGTTAGCCGTAAGTTTAAAAATCTAGTCTTTAGTAAGAGTAGCTGGAGAATATCTATAATCTAGGTGGTCCTGCAGGCAAACAACAGCCGCCTCCAAACGCAGACATGGGCAACTCCAACGTAATGCAAGATCCTCTCAATGCACTACAAACACTGGCAACTCAGGGCAACCGTAACGCCCAAATGATGCCCATGGGTGGCGGTCAACCAAATCAAATGGCTCCCGGTGCTGTGGTAGGCGTAAATGTAGCTGCCTCAAATCTACTGCAAACTCTTAACCAGGTGAGTGAAGAAATTTCGTCCCGAAAGTTATACATTGTTTTTCTGGCAACAGCAACGTCCGGGTCAACAAATGCAAAATATGCAAGGAATTCGAGGCCAGATGAATGTTCCAATGGGCGCAAATGTGCCCCAGGGTAATGTCGGTCCAGGCAACATGGTGCCGCAGATGGGTGCCAACATGGGCAATGTAAATGCCAATCTCAATATGAATGTAATGGGCAATCAGGCTCAGCAAATGGGCAACCAAATGGGTATCCCCGGACAGATGAACCAAATGGGCGGCAACCAAATGCAGATTAATGCAAATATGCAAGGCCAACCGATGAGCTCAATGAATGTCCCACAGATGCCGATTAATTCTATGAATCAGAATCAGCTGAATGTGAGTATCGGCGTTAGCGCGCCACGGTAAAATCTCGAAAGAATAAATCTACATTTGCAGCTTGGTCTCAACCATCCCCAAATGAATCAGATGATGACTCGCATGAACAACAACGCTCCGATGAGTGTTGGACCACAGGCCGTCAACCAGGGAATGCACAACCAAATGAGTGCCGGACAGAATATGCCGCAGCAGGGCCAGATGCATCCGAATAGCGTGAATCCGGGGGCGCAGGTTGGAATGCCACAGAATGCCGGCCAGGGAGGTAAGTTGCAAAATCGTGCACGTACGTATTATGGCTGGTGTGACTATGCCTTTTGTATTTCTCGTAGGGAATCTTAATCAGATCATTAATATGCCCAATATGCAGCAGAAGCAGAACATGCCCATCAATCAGGGTGGGGCTATGTTTCCCGTCAATCGGAATGTGGGGCAAACGCAGTTTTTGCGACAGAGTCCGAGTCCGACGGTTGCATCACCGGCTGGCATGGGTCAGCAGACTCCCCAGCAACAACAGCAGCAGCAACAGCTACAGCAACTGCAACAGCAGCAGGCTGCTGCGCAACAGCAAGCTCAACAACAGCAGGCACAACAACAGCAGCAGCAGGCACAGCAGCAAGCCCAGCAACAGGCTCAATTGCCCAATCCCCAAATGATTCCCAGTCCTGCGTTGGTGCCCTCGTCAAGCCCACAAATGTCCAATCTTATGAGCAACAATCAGAGAGGTAAGCTAACTCAGCTGTGTGTCTGAGAACAGGCACTTCTCGGCTTTCGCGTCTGTCAGGTGGAACACATTCAGTACGTGAGTTTATAGGAAACTCTCACGGCTTTCTATTTGTGTATGCTTCTAAGCTTGGAACTAGCTTGCCGACGACTCATTCGCACCTCTACGCATGGGCTTTCCGTACCCACTCGAAAGGCTGGAACTCTTGTCCAAGAGTGGAACCCCAAATCACTGCTTCTTCTTTAGACAGATCACATAATGACAGACCCATTTATACCAAAACTAAATTCTTTCAGCTCTTCGTCAATCGCCGAACGCCCCACTAAACACCCCCGGACAGGTGGCTGCAACCAGCCCCTACAACTCACAAGAAGACGTACTCTACCGCGAGAAATACAAACAGCTGACGAAATACATCGAACCGCTCAAGCGCATGGTAGCGAAGATAGGAAACGATGGTAAGAATGCGTGCAATAGCACCCAACATAAGAGCGTCTTTCTTAACCCTTATCTTCCGCCATTCACCAGATGTTGAAAAGATAACTAAAATGAGCAAACTACTGGAAATTCTTTCCAACCCATCGCAAAGAGTACCTCTAGAAACTCTAATGAAGTGCGAAATAGCCCTGGAGAAAATGGACATTGTCTCCTACTGTGGCACCCAATTTGGGGTAAGTACAACATAAACCTGCGCCAACAGCCTCACTCCAATTCAATCGTTTTGCCGCCTCAGAAATCGTCCAATCCCCTGGTGGACGTCATCAATACAACACTCCAAAGTCCTATTGCCAATCACACGATGCAAAGAACATTCAAGCCCAGCCTGGAGCTTCTCTTCGGCACCGACATCAGTGCTCCCACACCAGCGAAGCAAGCGCGTCACCATTACGACGAACCGCCACTGGAAATACCGCACGTACTGCAAGGCGAAATTGCACGATTGGATCAGAAGTTCAAAGTCTCACTGGACACGTCGGCGCAGAACAATAACAAGACGATCAAGTTGATCTGTTGTTTGGACGACAAGCGGCTGCCATGCGTGCCACCTGTTAGCGTGAATATCCCTGGTAAGACGTGTGCGAAGCGCGCCATTAACAGTTCTCTAAAGTTGTGCCTTCTTATGTTTCAGAGGAATATCCCTTCACATCCCCAAATTGCTCACTCACCGAACAGGAGTACTCGGCAACTCCGTTCTTGCTGTCTGTTCAAAATGCGCTAACCGCTAGAATTGCCAAACTGCCAAAGTGCTACTCGTTGTCGCATCTGTTGGACACCTGGGAGATGTCAGTGCGGCAGGCATGCTCCCCCAATGCGGTCGCCGTTAACGATTTGACGGCCATTTTTGGAATGTAAAAGGACGAAAGAATTAAAAATCATACTGAAGGTTTTCTCTAAGTTTTTTTTTTACATTATTTTAGGTTGCAATAAAATGTGTTTAACTGATTGCGCATGGGATATGCTTTGGTGTACGTTGTTTGGGGAAAAATGAGTGAGATAGGTGGCCCTTCGATGTTCATCGAGGTATTCGCCATTCGGCAAAGCAACTGATATTATAGCCATCATTATACGACCGCTTGAATAAGGCAGCTTTCTCAACTTGGAAAATAGAAAAAGCTCTCAGATAGATGCAGTGTTGCAGACAGAGATGAATGAATTCCATTATCTTTGGTTGCAGACCTATTACAATATTTATGCTTAGTTTTGCCTGACTGCTCGGCGCAGATTTTTCGCCAGTCTTCTAAATTGTGCGTTTTACAAATTTTACTGAAAAAGTACGAGTTTGCATGTGCCTCTGACTAAAGATTTCCGAAGGCTACAGAAATAGGAGGCAACAACACTGACAGTTCACAAAACGTGCACTACAAATCTCTCCATGCGGCCTTCATTCACAAATCAGAAATATTTATACTAGCCGGGAAAATTGTGAGCGCACGTGAGTGTGAGTGGATTTTCTTTCCAAAATTTGTAGGAAAAATCGTGAAGTGCACGCAGCCACGGTCTGTTTCATATAGTTTCAAGTCCGGGTCCGCAGTGGTTGTAGACTGTAGAGTTGACGGATAGAACCCTCTCGTCCAGTTACCGGAGAGGTTTACGTTTGTGTGAACGATACAGTTTAATTTATACATTTCATTATTTGAATATCAATTTTCAATTTTTATAAAAACTGCTTTACTTATAGTAAAATAAATCGAACAATTCTATGAGCACTGATTTCCGCCGATATTTACCAATGATGAACAACTATGAATGAACACTTCTGTTCAGGGTGACCCAAATAATAATTATAGACCAAGGTTTATCTTAATTTCAAAGCATTTCTAAAGCACTTTAAAAAAAACTGTTTTTCCACTGCACCCACTCTCGCGGATTGTGCTGGGAAGGATTCCTAATTTAGCAGCTTGGTTTAAGAGTTGAACCATCGCAAGTAAAGTTAGGTAAACAATCAGCTTGCCTCTTCTGGAATTCCAAAATAAATCATCAGCAGTCGCAGGAATGGCCTGTTCGTTTACTTTTAAATCTTATGAATTTTTACTTATTCAACAAAATTCTTGGTGTAAGAATTGGAAAAGCTGTCAGTCACCAGACAATTACCTAAGAGATGATTTGAAATGTTTGGTCCTATTTGGTATACGAGTGCATACGTTTTCATTTCCTGTGCATTCAAATAGTATCAAAAGGTGGCAAGGTTAAATTGAATGTCTGTAGATACTCCCCAAGATGCTTTTCGAAAGTGGCGACGACACTCTCCTCGCTGTAAGAAGGGACAATTTCCTCCACGTAATTTTATATGCAGTGTCGCTTTTTACTCTTCGCAAATGCTTGTAGTTCAATCGGCGCAAATTCTTGCACATACTGGGATTCATCAAAAAGAAGTTCGATCAACTCGAAATCATATGAATCCACTACAAATTATCAGACAATTTAACGACTTTTCGTATAAGATTTTTGAATTATGTATCAGTGCGCTCTCCGAGCACTTTTTTGCTTCAGGTCACTTTTTATGTTCGTTTTTTTTCCGATTTCAGAGCACTTTTGCGAATCTGAATTTTTTTTCCCACAAAGTTGCTTCAGATTGACCGATGCAAGGCGTTTGAGTTTGACAACTAGTGGAGTTTATGTTTACGTTTTCGTGAAATTGTTCAAATCCAAAGAAAGGTATTAGACAGGAAACTAAATTGGAAACTTAACGTCCAGGAAAGATTCCAAAGGCTCACAATGCTCTCTTTATTTGCAAGAGGACAGCAGGAAAGAAATGGGGTATTAAGCCGTCAATGTTATATTGGTAATATATTTATAATGGTAGTTAGGCATCACTTATTGGGCTCTTGTCTGGTGGAAAGGCACGAACAAGAGGAATGTATGGGATATGCTGACCAGGGTACAGAGAACAGCCTGCCGTTACGGGTGCTTTACGTACCACACTATCGGCTGCACTGAAAGCGTTTTTGCATCTCTTACCTCTAGACTTACAAATACAATCAAATGCAGGTAATAGTGCGCTACGGCTCACTAATGCAGGGCTTTTGAAAATCAATAGGATAGGACATAGTACTATCTTAAGGGAATCTTTCTCCGAAATCCCGGATAAAGCGGATGAAGGTCTTGGTACACACGACTTTGACACTCCATACGTTGTGTCGTACCCTGACAGACAGGAATGGCATAGGAACTTAGTCTCGAGAGAAGATGAGACCTGAGGATACACTGACGGTTCCAAAATCAGTGAGGGTACGGGGTCAGCTATATACTCCAGTGAGCTGGTCCTACATATGGCCCTGAGACTTCCGGACACATGCAGTGTGTTTCAGGCAGAGATTCTGGCCGTATTCGAAGCTGCGGAGGAACTTGAGATGAGATCGATATTCAATAAGAACATCGCCATCTACATTGATAGCCAGGCTGCGCTCAAAGCGCTAGAATCACATACCACTAAATCTGAACTAGTGCAGGAATTGCCGCACAATGCTTAAGGCATTATGTTTGCAGAACCGTGTTAGATTGTGTTGGGTACCTGGGCATTGCGACATTGAAGGAAATGAAAAAGCCGACGTTCTGGCTAAGGAAGGAGCGGAGCTCCCACTAAACGCAATGATCAAGGGTATCAGACCACCGATGGCCGTCGCAAAAAGGGTTATCTTTGTGAAAACCTCCAATATAGCAGCCACAAGATGGTCACAGTTGGAAGGACACAGGGTCTCAAAGGCACTCTGGCCCGTCTTAAATATGAAAAAGTCTGAAGAAGTTAAGATTAACGGTAGGAATACTCTCTGGACACTGCCTAATACGGATATATATGCAGGTACTGCGAGGACCTACAAGTCACGGAAGATATCTCTCACCTTCGATGCGAGTGTCAAGCAATTGCTCGGAGTAGAAGGAAGCACCTAGGCAGGTACTTCTTAAACAACTTGGAGGAGGTTGGTTCCTCAAACAATACAGGGACAATAATTAAATTCTGTAGGGAAATTGACTGTATGGGCGATTTGGTTTAGGTTTTTAACCGTAATGGTTCCCGGGCGATGGCGATGGGCCCGTCTTGGTGGCTTGTCTTTTGTGACGATCTCACAACCCCAATCAACCTAACCTAACCTAACCTTTATGTACAAATGTTAAGAAATAAATCTGGGCTCAAATTTCGAATGCTGCAATAAAAAATCTAAGACAGGACAGGGTCAATGTTAATAAAGGCATTAGAAATCAGACGCCTAATGGGTCATGGATGCTCTGACCATAACTATAGATAGAGATACCTACTTAAAACGGAAATAAACACAAGTTCCGCCGACAAACATTTTTGCAAACACTTGAAAGCATTTCTTTTTCCGATTTAAAGCATTTGAAATGAGAAAATGGTCATTAGTGTCAGTAAAGGCCCCAAGTGACAAAGAACAGAAACAGAAATAGAAACTGAAACAGAACCATAAAAACATGGCCGCCTATTCTGTCAAATTGTGTTTCGTTTGATTACCTACATTTTAGCTTTCGGCCTTACCAATAATCAACTTTAGTCTGGCAGTTTATGCAAAGACCCAACACTTTCCAAAATCCCTTTACCAATAAACAAAAATAGTTGCCAGAATATCGCTAACTGTAGGGTTAAATGTTAATGTTCAGAAACCCATGTTTATCTCGGGCATTAGCTAAATAAATCCTCCCGAAATGTCATTTTGCAGAGGAGTGTTGCCCAACCCTCCTAAATGATGGTATGGAATTTCGTAATAGGAGCAAATATACATACGATGTTGTTCAGCCTGAACGTTTATAATTATTAACTAATTTTAGTAAATTGTAAATGTTTTCTGATTTTATTCGTTGGAATACAACAATGCAAGTGGTTTTTAAGTCTAGCAAACACAAATTTGTACAAATGTATGGACAGAATTAAAAAAATAATGCATTTTTGTTTTATTTCTAAACACCCCGTATTACAATATTAAGCATACAAAAATTTGACGTAACTGCTGAATAACGAGTTGATAACTTTTACGCAGCGTTTATTAATATGTGGATTAAAATATGTACTTCGAATATTTTGACTAAAAGAAATGGTTAGTGCTTCATCTTGTTTAACCGCTAGTGCTTGCTTTATGATTGATTTTCATTTTAGTTTGTAACGAATGCATGCTTAGTAAAAAATAAATTTGATATATAAGTTTGGGATCTTTCCAAGAATTTCCAAGTCGTTAAGAGAATAAAATATCTGTTCATTTAATATTGGACAGCTCATACCTGAATACCTTTTTTTTTTACAATTCTCAGTACCTTAGGCAACAGGTAAGTTTTGAATGAAGATCTCAAATATTGGTGTGGAAATGGTTGTTGTGAAAAGGTTGACTTCGCGGAAAATATAGATAGAAGAATTGTCAGCATTCAGCAAAATCCACGCGGAATAATAAATTTAGGAACTGCTGGAAGAATATCAGGTAGTAGGTATATGCGAATTTAAGATACTTATACAAAGTTCTGTATTACTTGGTGCGAATTCATCTAGGAGAAAACATGACAGTTTATGTATATGTAGAAGAATGTCCAAGGCTTTATATTTTTTCCGGAATTAAGTAATATAAGCTATGCAATTTTTAAAAGACCAAATTGTATTTATTTTCACACCTCCATATACTTTTGCAAGTACTGTTTTGCAAACGGAAATGAATAAGCAGGTTAATATTTCTTTCGAAAATATTCACTTGCTAACGATCTAAATGTGATCTTTAGACTACCAATAAGTTTTGATTTACATTATCAGCCAATGAATAAATCAAAGCATTCTAATAAACTGTGTTCCGTTTCTTGTATAATTTAAAAGAGACCTTATTACGACACAAATTCACTCATAATTAGAAAACAAAAGAAAGCGTACTATAAAAAGTACCGAAAATTGTGTCCGATCGAATAATAGGGCATTACTGATTTGCATACGATATTTGACAGATCAGCGGATATTTTGTGCATTTCCTATTTTCTGTTTTGTTTTTTGCTTATAATAAGCTTCAAAAAGCCTCTAAAAGAAATCTGTTGGGCAAATTAATTTGCAATTTAAATATTCCTTTTTTTAGAATAAAATTCTCGTTGTGAAATAAACCATTGACCTTGTTTTTCACGAAAACGAATTATGAAACTTGAATTCTGCGATGGCAAAAAATGTAATAGTTTCTAAGAAAGTTGTCGCACTAGTAAATGTGGAGGTCTAATTGTTTATTGGTACCGTTTCACTAATGCTGTACATTTTTACTAAATCTGGCAACCAGCTAATCGTCGACATTAGTGTTTGATTATTAGTAAGGCCGTTTGACTTCAACGAAAAAATGGAACAGATTTTGAAAATGTGTTGTGAATACGATTTACATAAAGCTAATTGTCGAATTGCGGCCTATAAACAAGCAGAGCGGCAGTTTACAGACGATCTGTTTGTTTGTTAGATGACAAATGCAGAAAAATCCAAGCAAAAAAAACACCCCCCCATGATAAATTAGCATTTCTGTTGCAGAAACAATCAATATAGACTTGTTTACGTTCTGTCGTCAAACAGTAATTTTTCTGTCGCTAAATTCTGTTGCTGAAAATTGTTTTTTCTGTTTCTAATTCTGTTTCTGTTGCAAATGTATGGGATTCTGTTTCTGTTCCATTTTCTGTTCTTTGTCACATGGTGCCTTAAATAAACCAACATTATTACCAATCAGTTATAGGGTATAAAGAAATAATTATTGTTCGTTCGTCACTTCCGGAAGCCATTTTGTTTTATAGGAAAGAGAAATTTCGTAAGCCATCGCTATAAATATATCAACATGGTAAACTTTCCCATAATTCCTATCACGCAAACAAGATGGCCGACCAAAATATGTGTCACGTATATTTGCCGGTTAGATAATGCTGTCCCTTTCCGCCACACGGCTATTTACTACTGGACATCCCTTTAATCTTCCGTGTTAGGAATCTGTGATCTTGTAAATAATACTATTCCAATCGCGCGAATATCAACAAAAAAGGAACAAGTGATTTGGTTATGTTCAATTTGACACACGAGATCTGAGAGCGAATCTGAAGAAGCCCAATCGAATATACCGCCATATATGACTTCAAACTTTTTCGTTAGTGACTCTCTTTGAAAGAGTCTTCTTGTTTTGACAGTCTTCTCCATCTCAATTCTTACTACAAAAGTAAAGGAACAAATCTATTTTATGAAGAGCCACCGTATTGTTAAAGAAAACGCTTTGGGGTTAAGACATTTTGAAAATATAGCATGTATTTTTTCTTTTGTATTTTCTTCATATATGTTTTTGTTTTGATTTAATTCATATACAGTTAAAATTGTTTTCTTATATTCATACATTCTTATGTTTTGTTTTGTATTTTTCTCATACATTTTACATATTATATACATAGTTAAATAAATTAATTTGTTTTGTTTTTACGGAAAGAAAAACTTAAATATCACAGATATACAAAGATCTTAAGATTTTGTTTCGCTTGATGCTTAGTCCCGCAGTACACTAAATTGTTTTCAGATAGATACGCCAGAGAAATTCAAATAAAATGAGAAAGAGAGAAAATCCATTTCTTCTGCGCCGTGATTGGCGATTTCAGGAGACGCCATCATCACGTTTGATCAACAAAATCCCAATACCAATTGGAATGAAATGATAGAGAGAAACACGCTGCGTCTTAGTGTATCAACTGAAATTCTGTTCGGAAATCACTGACGCTACTGCTGCATGTCGTGCTGCTGCTGCTACTGCTGCTGATGCTACTGTTGCTGTTTGTGCAGATTTGTACATGAACTGGTGCTGGAATGATTGGTCGAAGGTGAATAATTTGACTGTTGGCTCCTGCTGGAGCACCGGCAGTTGCTGATGCATTGCTGTGCTGAGACTTGTCCTTGCCATGGCGTTTCACGTGCTTTGACAAGTGATCGCTGCGCATGAACTTCTTTTGGCAGACGCCACAGACGAATTTCTTTTCACCGGTGTGGGTGCGCTTGTGACGCGAGAGCTCGTCGGAGCGTGAAAAACGCTTGTCGCAGTTCTCCCACTTGCAAATGAAAGGCCGTTCGCCGGTATGCACACGCTGGTGGGCCTTTAGGTGGCTCGACTTGAAGTAGTTTTTGCCACAGTTGGGGTGCTGGCACTCGTAGACGCGTCTTCGCTCGGGGGCTGCGGATGGTGCGGGTAGTGAAGTATGCTGGGCTTTTGGCGGCTGAGGAGCAGGCTGAAGGTTTTGCAGGAGCCCACTGGCTGGGTTAAAAAGCAGCAGGTGTGTTGGGATCAACGTTGGCTGAGGGCTTTGATGGTGAGTCGCAGATGAACCAGCTGTGGCAATGTAGATACTTTTGGGCGCGATCACTTGATATTGTGATCGTGGTTGGTGTTGCTGTTGTTGATGTTGTTGTTTCGGCTGCGGCGTTGTCGTCGGTGCCGGCAGTTGAACGTTGTACTGTTGGTGTTGGGTTTGCTGTTGCTGTTCTGGTATCGATTGGACAGGGACACGCTCGGACTCTTCAGATTTAGCCGCAACAGGTGCCGCTCCTTCATTAGCCGTTTGACTGCGCCCCATTTTGAACTTCAACCTCCGTACAATGTTCACCGAATCATATTCTGGTTCAATCTTGCTTTCGCCTGATTCTGCTGGTGATGTGCCTTCCATAGATGAGCATACCCCTGATCGGCTTACGTGCATGATGACACTAGCGCGCGTCTGCAGAGCATTCAAATCGAAATTCGCCTCTGGTGGTGGTGTAAGTGCCAAAGTAGGGGGCGCGATCTCATGGAATTCCTTTGTCTGGAATTGCTCTGAGTCCAGACGCTGTTTCTTGCATGGTGGCATGTCAGAGTCAGAGTCTTCATTATCCGATGGCTGAGGGGTAACAAAGCCTGATCGCTGTTGCTGTTGCTGAGATGGCATTTGAGACTCGAGCTTCATCTTCAGATATGCATCATCAAGTTTCTGTTCAGTCTGAAAGGGAAAAAAAGAAAAATCAAAAATTAGTCTCAAGACAACAGTCAAAGGGTTATATATTTATACGATCCTAAACCTATGCAACTGTTTGGCTATTTTCAAGAATATACTACCGCCGCCGCCAGTTTGTCTACCGTGGAATCTAATTGTGGATCGTATTATCTATTTTAAGCAAGATCCTACAGAAGTGCAACTGCGCTTTAGTATTGCATCACACAAGTAATGCCAATCGATAAATTAAACTGCTTACGAACCTTGTAAAATGGCTTATTAAAAACAGAAATCCCGAAAAATACCTGCCTTTTCGAGACAACAAATTTGAATATTGACTCCAAACAAAATCTGATGCAATCCCTTGGAACTATTGAGCATATTTCCGATCCGCCGAAACCAGATTTTCGCATATATTTAGTGCCATTAAACACAAGTGGCTTTGTTTCTTTCTATATATACACAGAGTGGGGTGTTTCAGAAAATTGGAAAGTTCTCTCAAGGAGTGGCCGAGTTGATAGTATAGGTGTATTCTACAACATTTCGAACACAATTTATTTACTGGGCGGTTTGCAACAATCTTTTGGTTTTTTGCTACGTGCCTTATGAATTGCGACATATTTTCTAATCTATTGTGCACTTTGATGAAAGTTGTTACATTCACCTTTCGGTTAGGGGCAAAACAAATGATGAATCACTCGACTTTACCTCGACTGAGGAAATTCGAAATCCATATTCATCTACATCCTTTGTTTTGCTTTTTTCTTATCTCTCTACTAGCTGAATCATTTATAATTTGCCTTTGAATTTCCATTCCCGGATTTGGTTACATACACTCACTTCTCTTGAATAAGAATTTCTTCTAAGAATGTTTTTTTTTTATTTACCTATTATTGAAACAAACCCTTTTTTTAAATACGTGCCAGTTTCAAATTGAACGAAAAATCGAACAACGCCCATGCGCGTATGCAATTGTGAACACACCCAGTCATACCAACAAGATCGAACGAGATACGATCTACGATTTCATCAGATTGCCACACATGGCGAAGATTTCGCTTCCGCTGCAATCGGTCGCCATTATTTTGAGTCATTTGAAAACCGTCCGTTCCTCGGAACCTTCCTTGATAACAGGAATATTTTTCCGAACAAAAACAAGTACACAACGTGAAGAAATGTCTAAGCATTTAGCGTGATAAGGCACAGTTCACCGAGTTGACGGAAGAGCCAACATTTTCTCAGCGAAATTGGTGTTAAAAAAGCAGTTGTAACAAGAAATAAGGCAATTTAATAACAAATATTTATTTCGTCTGCTATCGTCTCGCATATTTTGTTTCTTTCAGGCAATTTTGGCACTTTATCAGTCATGGACACCGAAGCGCAGACTGTGTATACCCACACAGAGTGGGAAGTGATTTTTTATGGGGCGAAAACAAAACAAGAGAAACAAAATGGAAACGATTAGAACAACAAATCAAATTTATGAGTAATACATTTGGCTTATTCTTTTAGGAGTGTTTTCTCGCCGCTTTTTATCAGCATTAATAGTAGATAGGAATAGTACTAATTACTAATAGTAATTGAGTGAAGTATACTTATCTTAAATGAAAATGCGTATAGGAAGCACTTAAACATTTTGACGTTTTATTAATACTAGATATACCTTACTAAAATAAAACCCTACTCTTCTTTATGTCAAACAAAGGAACTTCTTGTCAAGTTTTCGTTAAACTAAAGTCAGCTGCAGGTTTTCTTTTTTAAATGTAGACGGTGCTGCCAAGTTACTGTCAGTAGTAAGTCTTGCTTGAACAAAATTCAAATGATCAGATTTATGAATCAGTGTCAATTCTAAAAGCTGTGAGAAATACAAACAACCACCCATTATGGATTTATTGGTAGGTACCTACATTAAACCTCACCCATTACATTGACGTCACGCAATCTGCGTCGTAAAGTTCAATCGAATGATAAAAGAAAACATTGACATTTCTGCAACGTCATGACGTCTACCTGTGACTCTGTACTTTATGTACCATAGCACTCAGGTATCTACCAGAAGAAGCGGAACAGAAATAATTTTCAACTTATCTATATGTCATGCTCCCTTTCTCAAACGGCAATGCGATAACCTACAAAAATACCGTCAAACACTTGAAGTACGTCATAGCAGTGCGCTGCACAGGTCTTGGAAATTTCCAAAAATATCTTTCTCACCGTTCCCCCACCGCCTCAAGGTTGCGAAAGAAAGAAAAAAAAAAGAAGGCGATAAAAGGGAGAATGATGTTCCTTCCACCAGGACCAGCTATCACCATCACGCACCCAAAATATGTCACTTCGCTCTCGAGTACTGAGAGCAGGTCGAGTTTTCCAATCAAACAAATACGACGGTGAGTGGGTTTTTCCCCGCGCGCCAATTTCACACCGAATGTGAATTTGGACGAAAGGAAAAAACCAAAAAAGGGGTGGGTGCGCGCGTTGACTCTTCATCATCCGCTCGCAAGTCCCCCCAATCTATACACGCGACCTCAAAGCTACAACACAAACCATGAATACACAGTGACAGTGCCCACTCGCATGCTCGAGCTGAAATGTATAGTTGTTTGTGTACATATTGTGTGTGCTATCGCTCATCACTAGCCGAGTACGTGAGACGCGTCAAACGTAATACCCCAGGCCGGATGAATGCCATCGAGTCAGCGTCAGCAGCCACAATCCATGCCGTGTTCACGTGAACACCAGCTGATACATGAACGGGCACTGCGTGATCGTTCAGTGAACTGCGAGTGTAAGCGAAAGGTTGAAGTTTGTTTTTAGAAATCCAACCGGAGCAAATGAGATAGTGAATGGTCGTGCTGGTGCTGCTGCTTTGCGTAAAGGGGGAGTGCGATGTGGGTTAGAGGCTGATTTTTTTTTTTTGGCTGTTTATTTTTAGATTTTACACCCATTTTTAGCAGTAGTTCGGTTTATTTAGTATTTTGACAGTAGTTGACACTTGAAACAGTTTTTTTTTTCTCATAAAAATATCTGAACAGGTAGTGTAAAATTGAAATCTAATTGGAACATTTTGGGGAGTTTCCTTGCTGACCTATCAAACTTTCACTTGAAAATTCCGTTGACATTTTTTGACAGAATGTCAGTCAGTTTAATCCTTAAAAAATGTCGAACAGGTACGAGTGCATGCATAATACATTTAAAACATTTTGGAAGTAGGTTCCAACATATTTGCACTGGAAAATTCTATTTACAAAACAGTTAAAATGTGTTTGTTAACTTACATTTTTAAATTCACATAACGGCGGTGTTGCTGGCGGTGATGGTAAAATTGTGATATCCATTTCGTGAATCCTTTTTATAACAGTTTTTTTTTCACTTGAAATTTTTACAAATTTCCTTTCACTTTTATTGGTATTTTTTTTTAATTAAAAATTTTATAAATGGTTTCTTTTTTTTTTATATATAACTTTGTATTTTTTTTTCTTAAGAAACACTTTGTTTTTCAGCGACTTGAAGAAAATCTTTTTTCACTTGATTTGTATAAGCTACAGAGCTTGCGAGAGCGTATTGAAAATAACGAACCTTCCCGTTTGGAATTCAACTAACGAATGAAACTCTTTGCAGATTCACATTCCGTGTTGTTAGCTTGTTGAGTCAGTCAGCCATTCGGGGAGTGCTGTTTAGGAAGCAGAAGGAAAACAAAAAAAAAAAACAAAAAAGGAACAACAACACAACATAGAAATAACGAAATGTATCCAAATGTTTACAGTATGGGCGTGTGTGTGTGTTAAATGTTGTCGTCATCCTCATCGTCAGCATTGAGCTGGTGCGGTGCCATGCCCCTTGATATTTGTGAGTTTGGTTGCGTTGGTTTAGAAATAAAAGAGGGATAAAAAAGCGGACAAGGGGCAAGTAAACACAACTGTATAGGGTGTGTCTTACACTTGATGAATTGAAGGTTGTTTGTAGCAAGTTTATCGTTCAGAATTATATATAATTATTTTTTACAAGGACGTTTAGTTGGATATTGGACTTTTCATGATTGCTTTACGTTTAATGTTCAAAGTTGGAAATGGGCGCCCGAAAATATAATAAAGAAGAGATTTAAAAATTATTTCTAGGCTTGCGTTCCATTTTGACTTTTTGGGGAAATGGCGCCCAACGAAAGCCGCTTGGTATGTACCTACTCCTTCGCCAGCACGAAATTCCCCTTTTGGAGGTCTATAAGTCCCAGGTGGTCAAGTGGTTTTTAGATTTTCTTTCAAACAGGTTAAAATAAAATAAACAAAAGCGCGAATAGGTAGGTGTTCTATTATTTGCCTTTGAAGTCAAGTTAAGTTTCGTTGAGTTTTTCATCACCAGGTACATTTACATGTAATAATAGAAGTGACTGGCAAAACCATTAAATAGAAACAGTCACTTTCGTCCACACAAGTGCTCCTATTATGAAATATTACTAGCACCACTGAAGAACAATCAATGTAGAGCAGGGGTGTCAAACTCAAACTCCATAAGTGCCATGTTTTTGTCTCAAGCATGACAGCGGGCCATATTTAAAATTAAATACGATATTAGGTGTGTTTTTTTTAGCTCCGATCTCAGCAAAGCAAAGTAAAGTAGGATTTCCAGCACGCAATGACAACAACTACTTACTCTGAGTTCTCGAAGTGTCAAGTAGAACGTAGTTTTTGGAATTGCGTGCTGAAAACCCTACTTTACTTTGCTGTGCTGAGATCGAAGCTCAAAAAAACAGGGCTATTGTAATACTATATTTAAGTAAGAAGTTTATAAAAAATATTTTATTTCAGAAAAAGTTATATATTTTTTCTATGCAGAGACGTTATAAGCTGAGTATTTTGAATATCCAGAAACTTGACATAGCAACATACAGCATGGGTGCATTGCGAATGCCATTGAAATGCACATAAAATTAGAAAATTATTATATTGATGTCGCTGGCCGTAGGTAATTCTCCCGAGGGTCGTATCTTTGACATATCTTATGTAGAGTGATGACAGTTCTGCCTTAACTTGGTTACTTTTACTGCATAGATCACAGTTTCATCTTGTTCTCATGCCAGAAACTTTTATTCAATGAGCAGCTCTTATTGTGGCCAGAACTAAATTTAAGTTGAGCATCAAAATGTTTACTAGAAAGGACGTGTTTCTCACATTCCTGAAGTGGTTAAAATTAAAAATGACAAACATTTCATTCCTAAAACACCGATTTATTGAGTGTTTAGGCTTGAATCACTTGAAATTCAGTTTTCTATTTGCCGCATACCTTCCAGCGAATACCAGACACAAAAAAACGTCAAAAATTGGCCAACAGCTGTATTTTAGAACAATAATAATGTTTTGACAGTATACTCACCACAAAAGGGCATCTGACACATGAGTGCTAATTCACTTGATAAGCAGAAGTCACGATAAAGGTAAGTGACAGTCAATTTTGAGTTGAAATAGATTTGAAATAGGGTTGCCAAATAGAAAAACAAGAAAAGGGCGACTTTATACATACATTTAAATTTTTCAATTGGGGGGATCAAAGTTAGTTTAAGGTTAAAAAAAAAAATTATATTTTCAAATGGGTGTACATATTTAGTTGTAAAAGTTCGAATGCAGATGCACTCATCATGTCTTCGCAAATCCAAATATTAAAAAACAAGGCAAAGTTGAAGCTGCTTCTTTGTTTAGTGACAAGACGTGTGAAAAAGAAAAGCTTTTCTGTCAACTTTTTGAATTTTGGGGGACAAAGTAATTTTTAAGACGAAAAAGGGGTACTGTCACCTGTCACCCCTAAAGGTGTACGTATGGTAACCCTAAATGGAAATGATACTAAAAATATATTTACACTCCCGATGCCGTGCCGATATCGTTCAGTTGCAAAGGTTCGTCAAGAATCCGATACTAAAGGGTGATTTTTTAAGAGGTTTAGAACTTTTTTAAAAAAAAAAACACAAAAAATTCGAAAAAATGAATGAAATATTTATTTGAATCGATAGTTTGAACCTTGCAATTTAATGTTTAAAGATAATTTCATGCAAATGTTGACCGCGGCTGCGTCTCAGGTAGCCCATCCGCTGAGTCCAATTTTGGCATACTCTTTCACACATATCGGCCGGTATCTCACGAATGAATGCATGGATGTTGGCTTCCAGTGCGTCAATCGAAGCGGGCTTGTCCCTATACACATTAGCCTTGGCATACCCCCACAAAAACTAATCTAATGGTGTCAAATCGCACGATCTAGGCGGCCAATTGACCGGCCCGAAACGTGAAATTAACTGTTCACCAAACTCGCCTCGCAATTGCGCCATTGTTTCGCGTGCTGTGCGGCATGTGGCACCGTCTTGTTGAAACCACATATCATGCAAGTCAAGAACTTCCATTTCGGGCAAAAAAAAGTTTGTTATCATCGCTCGGTAGCGTTCACCATTGACAGTAACGCTGCGATTCGCATCATCTTTGAAGAAATATGGCCCAATAATGCCGCCGGCCCATAAACCGCACCAAACAGTGGCTTTTTCGGGATGCATTGGTAGCTGTTGCAATGCTTCTGGCTGATCTTCACTCCAAATGCGGCAATTTTGCTTATTTACGTACCCATTCAACCAAAAATGAGCCTCATCGCTGAACACAATTTTTCGATAAAAAAGCGGATCCTCGGCTCGGATGAACATTTCGAAATGAGCACGAATTTTGATAGTAAAATTCAATAATTTGCAAGCGTTGTTCATTTGTAAGACGATCCATGGTTAAATTGCAAACCAAGCTGAAGCTGTTTGACAGTGACACAAGGTACTAAACACACGTCAGCTGTCAAAACCAGTGTTGCCAAAACCAAACCAGCTAAAAAATCACCCTTTATGTGTATGGGTACAGTTGTTGGGTTGTACTGGTAGATTTTACGCATTAAGTCAAATAAAACTGTTATACACTGAAACTTCAAATTGCAAATATGTACGTTGTTTAAAAAAGCGTGACATATATTCGAATTTGGAATCTTGATGGACCCAATTGCGTATTGCCGCACTTATCCACCACCGAAGTAGGGTTACTCTGAGTTACTTCTGTCTGATCACCCTGTAGCCTGTAGTTTGCACTTGCCCACCTATCTTAGAGCTCGCGCCAAGAAAACCCCCCATTGTAAATATACATACCACTGGCTCTCTTCCTCTGTACATTCCATCGACCGAAACTGCTAGCAGAGCTCCGATAACATACACACAAACTGATGCCGAGATGGGAATGGGAACCTTTAGCTTTAGCACACTTTATCATGGGAATTGGGTTGCTGTTCATGCGCTCACCAGTTGATCAGAATCCAGACGAGTCTTCGATTGCCGCAGTACATTTGTGTACGGGCTTATTCTTTGATAGTGTTTCCTTATTACGTTGCACGCGGTTGCTGCTGGTCACGAAACGCAATCATGCCCACCATTTCCCTGCCCCTGTCACTTCCATGTTCCTTCAGCCTTCAGGCAGAGCCAGTCAGGAATGTTGATGTTGAAATGAAACCACACTCTGATTCATAACGTGTTGTTGGGTGTTGTACTCTTTGTACTCTTGTTTGCTTATTTTTCTTCTCTCTCTCATTCTGAGAAGTCAGAATCAGAAAACACAAACTCAGCCAACGAAAAAAAAAAAACTGGGGGCTCGTTCACTGCGACCAATCAGAAGTCAAGGCGCCGTTTGCTGTTCACGCGTTGACCTCATGTTTGCCGCCGAGTGTTCACGTGAACAGCGAGCTGATTCGAGCCAACTGTTCAAAGGTCAATTTGCGGCTTGTTGTTGGACAGAGCATGAAGATTGCGGGGGATTGTTCGGTGTGCGGTACGTCGTATACGTGCCGTCGAATGGCGCGGTGTGGTTTTTGTTGTTTTTGGCGCATTTTCTCATTTCTACTCGCAGCGCAGCACCACACTAGCAACAAAGTGGAATAATTAGTGTAAAAGCGAAGCGAAAGATGGGAAAATATTCCACAAGGCTGACTTGACTGTGGGATTTGTGGGTGTGTATGGTGTTGGGGTGGTGGCCTGGCCGGTGCTCGTTTTTACGTTTAGCTGGGTTGGAGTAGAGTACGTGAGTTCGGAACAGGATTGACGACGACGAAGGCGAAGATGGAGATGCGATGACGATGAGTGTTCTTGTTCTGTGTTGCGAAATGAGAAGGAAAAGAAAAAGACGTAAATTGTTGGCATGGACTATAGTGGGTGTTGGGATATTGGAATGAGAAGTGAAGAAAGGCGGTGAGGAAATGAAAAATTTTCCTAAGGAAACTCGAGATAGCAGCGGGGGAGTTTTTCGCGTGGTACCGTTTTAAGCATCTTTGTGGCGTAGGAGTAGATTTACCTATGCTCTTTTTTTTATATAGAAATATGTAGGTAGGTACGTACTTATCAGCATTAATTCGCGGGGTTCCTAATCTGTGCACGTGGTATCATGGTGCGCCTCTTGAGCGTATTCCTAGAACTGCCTAGGTGCATTGCCAACGCAATAAAGTCCAATGGTTTATTGGAAATTGATTAAAAGTTGATAGTGTGACCACAGACAGATTTGCACCGTCATCGTCATGCCAGTTGAGTAGGTATAGTAGCACGATTGATCTGATATTTAAATACATATAGGATACAACTTGTTTAATTAATGTATGGGTTCCTATTGATCGCATTTGCATACTGCAATAATGTTCTATTTATAACATTGTTGATATTTATACCTATGCAAAAAAAATATGCTATTTTTATGCATTATTTTGAGCTCAGTGTGTTAATGAATGTAAATAATGTAGGTATACAAACACAAAGTTTTCAAGATTTTTGACACAAGTAGGTACTTGGCCACTGATCGGCTTATCTATGACGCCCACTCACATTTTTCACTGCTCAGTGCCATAATTTCACCAGCTTGTGACGTTAAAATCACAACGTGAATGAGTCATAATTTTATGAAACAGGTAGGTATACCTAGTCGCAATGAGCATTTTTGAACATTGACCACCGATCAGATTTGATACAATAATGTATTTCCATAGCACGTAACGCTAGCGTGATATCAGCTTAACTTTAAATCACTTAATAGCGCACAGTACCTATACCATTATAGATTATAGGCACCTTTACTAATTCGGGAGCGAAATTCGGTGTCGCATGACAGTTGATAGTCGTACTTTTGACAGTCATATGCGATAATCACAAATTGTTAGCACAAAAATAAAAATGCAACTTGGCAGCACTAGTTATTTAGAATAAATGTGAACAAAAATTGGAACACTTGTATTTGGTATCAGAAAAGAAATACAAATATCATATGGCAAAGATGACGATTGTGACTGTCAGTTGGTGTTTTTAAATGGAATGTCTAAAAAAAGGTTGACCACATAACCTATAATATTTATATAACTCTATTACGAATTAGGTATCTCCAAAGCCATTTCTGTTGGTAGGTTCATTTTCGACCTGTCAAATGTAAAATATTTAATGACTACGTACCTTTTATGCGTTCTTGCTTTCGTGAAATTGTAATATACTTATTCCTGTACATTTGTATGTATTCTAGTCTACAATCAGGGAAAATATTTCCCACTTTTCCGATGTCTAGGAAGTGTACTAAAAAGTGAAGGAACATAACAAATAAGAACGAATTTATGACGTTTCCTGGGACTTGTCTGAATACAAAGTTCCATGTCACAGGGTAAATGTCCCGATACCTGTCATAATAAAAAAAAATGGCGGCAACTTTAGCTTGAAGGCAAATAAATGTCATTCAATAATGGGTGTGGTTTGTCCCCGATTTTTGTCCAAATTGTGCATTAAAAAATTGCTAAGGTAGCATACAAAATTGAAAACAAACCGAAACTAAGTACACCATATAAGATCTACGAAACCGTATGACATCGACTTTGTGTAGGTACATCATTCAGATGTAACATCTCCATCCTTATGCCCGTCAAAACTGAAAGCGCGGCTAAAAGAGAAAAAAAATCAGACGAAGCAATCTTAAATGTTTGCATCATCAAAAACGTTCCGCGTCAAACATGTTCGCTTGGTCAAATGTATATTTATATTACGTACACCGTACCTACTTCAATCGATTGGAACTATTTCTGTCGACAATAATTAATGAATGGCGGGTGGTTCTACACCTTCAATATACGAAACTGGTCTAACTCAATGACGCTAATTGTTGGCACTCAACGAGCATGTGTTCTGCGAGTGACCATTGAGGAAACTATTTATAACCGTGGGCATTTGACTGCCAGTATGCGATGGCGATCCACTCATAAGCCACCCACTTGGCAAAATATTTACAAAGAAGCGTCATGTGAGCGCAAATAAGTTCAGAACCAGACGATAAAGATTTATCGCAATCTCGCCGACAGTGCGCATAATCTATAGGTACCTACCTACGTAAGTGCGAAATTTTATGACAAGAGTTTATCTAATACCAATTGTCTTACCAGACTGGTAGAGGGTAAAACCCGCCAACGAGTTCCTTGAATTTCCAGCGATCGACACCGAATCACATGAGTACGACATAAGTACGTGCGTAACAGCGATGTCGACTTGTAGTCGTACACCTGTACGTACCTACGCCTGATGCTGATAGTACGCGAAAGAACAAACTCTGAAGTTGGCTACGCGCACTCCTCGTCCTCATTATCATTACCCCCGCGACAAAAGTCACACTCGCACACTCGCCGAAGAAGATGAATTTCTCCATAATGGAACACGTTTTGTTTTCGCTGAATGCCGTGATTTTTTTTATAGCTGGCACGCCCCTATCACGTTCGGCAAACGTGATCGACACGAATGGAAGTGTGCGTGAATGTGGAAATGTATGCGGGACGCTTATTCGCACAAGCCCACTATTTCATTTGCTGTTATGTCGACGTCGCGTCGTCATTGTCGTCGTCGCTGGTTGTTTGTTTAATTAAATTATTTTTTTTTATTATTATTTGAACAAATGTGTAGAGAGATTATCTTTTGGGGTGGTGCTCTGGGAGAAGTTGTCAAGACGGTATTGCGCTTCGGGTATCGTATTCAGTTTTTAAATAAATACTTATACCAGACTTTTCTGAATTTCAAATAAACGATCATGGAACATGCCTGTGCACTAACATTTGACAAAACCGATAAAAGCGAAATTATCGGCGGTTGTAAGCAAAGGCGATTTATCGATCATTGGAGCAAGTAGGTATTCATGCAGGTAGATAGGTACTTAGTTTTGTTAGAGCTCAAAAAGCAACAGTTCAGCGAGCTTATAGTGTCACTAAGGGTATTCACTCAATCTCATAATTTCATGCAGTTCGAAAAATCATAAATTTCTGCGGTGCTTTAAGTGAACAACCCTCGGAATAATTATTGTTCAAATTATTTCCAAATTATCCAAATGCGAAGGTAAGCGAAAAGAAAAAACTTGTTTTTTTACATGAATTCTTACTATTTTGAGATTTTCCTAAAAAAAAAACTCTGGAAACAAACAAACAACAGACGACTGTCTGTCAAAGTTTGACATTTGGTAAATTTCTGCAGTTTACGCAGCGTTTAAGTGAATACCCTTACTAAAGGGTGGTTAAGTTTTAAGGGCTGATGTTGATTTGGAATAAAACACAAATTAGTTAGGAAATTATTGTCATTTCTTTTTATTGGTATGGTTCAATTATGTATGGAACAAAATATCGGAAATATAGCCGCCGCGACTTCGGCGGCACACCTCCATCCGATGGTCCAAATTTTCGATGACGCTGAGCCATAAATGAGGTTCTATGCCATTAACGTGCCGAATTATCTCATCCTTTAGCTCTTGAATTGTTGCTGATGGCTTATCGACGTACACCTTTTCTTTCAAATAACCCCAAAGAAAGAAGCCCAACGGTGTCAAATCACATGATTTTGGCGGCCAATTGACATCGCCACCACGTGAGATAATATGGGCCATTGAATTTGTTTCGTTAGCTGTGTGGCAAGTGGCACCGTCCTGTTGAAACCACATATCGTCCACATCCATATCTTCCAATTCAGGCCATAAAAAGTTCGCTATCATCTCACGATAGCGAACACCATTCACAGTAACTGCCTGACCGGCCTCATTTTGGAAAATAAACGGCCCGATGATGCCGCCAGCCCATAAACCGCGCCAAACAGTCACTCTTTGTGGGTGCATTGGTTTTTCGACAATCACTCTTGGATTATCATTCGCCCAAATGCGGCAATTCTGCTTATTGACGAATCCACCGAGGTGAAGATGATTTTCTTCGACAATTGATCATCCATTGTTGCCATTTCTTGCCACCATTTTGATTTCAATGACCATTTTCATAATACGCCCGAATAACTTTAACGCGTTGCTCGATTGTGTATCTTTCCATGGTTCAAATTGAATTAGTCTGAAATTGAGAAATGCCAAATGAAATGCAGAAAAAAACTTGACGTTTAGGTGTGGTTCACATTCAACATCGGCCCTTAAAATGTAACCAACCTTTATTTCGTAATTTCAGAATAATTGGAAAAGTCACCTTTGGTTTTGCTCTTTAAATCGGAAACAACAATTCCTAACCAACTTAAATACGAATAGGTATTGCTCTTTTCTCAACCTGTCAAAATGGTTTAAAATTCTACCTCATTCGAGAGGTGAATATAATTTTGGAACAGGTGAAATGGAATCCGTAAAGTTTTAAGAATACCTATACCTAGTTTTTATGTTATGCGTAAATTTTAGGCGGGTTTGTTCGTATACGAATTATTATCCTATGCGGAATTAAGAATTGGGGTTCTGCGCGTCAAAATGATCATTACAGCCGCCGCGCTTTTTAACGTTCAGCGTTAATGATAAAACGTCAAAAAAATCAATTAAAATGAAAATCTTTTGACATTTTTATCGCTAAATTAGACAAGAATAATTATTGTCAATAGCAACTGACATGCGGCCTTACCTACTCATTTTATGCTGATCGTAGGGGTTTAAGTTTAAAAATGTATATCCCAATTAAGCCTAGTATGCTGCTCGCCCCGATACAAAAATGTCTCCAAAGATAAAACTAAGCAAAGCGGTTCAGCCAAGCAGTTCGCAGTTCAAGCTAAATTTGTTAGCCACTGTACGAAAAATCTCTACAGAATTTAAGTAAGCGTATTAATGCAAAACACATTTCTCCACAGCTAAATTTTGACAGTTCAGAGAAATTATAAGTATTCGCAACAAAATTTGAATTAACAGAAACAAGTCAATCAACTTTAGCAACACAGTTCTTTTTTTTACGGAACTTACACTGTCAAAATTAAGCGAACATTAAGCGAAATGGTGGAGAGAAACATGGGAGAGGCGCTGGAACAGCATACTAGGCTTTACAATAAAAAATTATAAATGTCTTGATGAAATTACGAATTCATAGAAAATGTTTCTATTTCTATCTATTTTTCTCAGATTCCTTTTAACAACTTTCGATGTGAATTTAATGTGGACTACAACACCATTAGAGAGCACCGCCATCTTTTTATCTTCCCTAGACACATTGTACTTCGAGATATAAATGACTTTTAGTTTTAATATAAAAACCTACATATTTTATTATATTTCTAAAAGGCGAAACGATCAAACGTTTTCGTGTGCACGAAGAAATTTGCTTGTGTAGGTAACATAGGGCAAATCATTCGTGCGTACGAAAACGTTTGATCGTTTCGCTTTATAGACAGACAGCCTTATTTATTAGAATTTGCTAAACACGCTTATACAGCTGTATAGTTATGCAGTGTATAAGAATTTATACAGCCCTTATACAACCTTCCAAAAATTCTTATTTATAAAACATTTTTCCACGCATACTAGTTATACAGGGCTTGTGTCAAAAAAAGTACTGAAAAAGAGAAATCTATTACATTTATCTGTCCGAAATGATAAAAAAAACCTAAGCAGCTTGTGGGAATGCAAATTCAAATACAAATAAAAATAAAAAAATGGAAAAGTAAAAAGAAAAAGATGGGATATTTGGGACTCCATGAGCCGGTAGTCTTATCAAATTAAAACAAATATATATAGCGATTAAAAATATCTCGTGTCTGCTCATATTTCTAAGCCAACTTATCGAGGATACTTGCAGAATCTGAATTGAAAATAAAAACGTCGGTACATCCAATTTATTATACCCTCCACAGGAAGGTATATTCACTTTGCCAATACATTTGTAACGCCAAGAAGGAGTCACCGGAGACCTCATAAAGTAGATATATTCTGAATCAGGATCACATTCTGAATCGATTTAGCCATGTCCGTGTGTCTGTCTGTCTGTCTGTCTGTTGAAAGCACGATAGCGTCCAAAGTAATTGATGTAGGTGAATGAAATTTAGTGAAAGGACTTCTTTTGATCGGCGTCAGGTTGGTATTGAGAATGGGCTATGTCGGTCAAGTAGTTCTGGTACCTCCCATACAAAACCAATATTAGACCCATGAGTCCTTCTTTCCGTTGAAAACACGATAGCGTCCAAAGGAATCAACCTAGACGGATGACGATTGGTGAAAGGACTTCTTTATATCATCGTTAGGTTGGTATTAAAAATGGGCTCTGTCGGTCAAGTAGTTCTGATACCTCCCATACAAAACCAATTTTGCATGACTTGTATGCAGTGGAGGGTATTAAAGCATCGGCCAGGCCAATGATAACACTTTTACTTGTTTTTGATTTCATTTAAACTAAAATGTGACAAATTTTTTAAGTCAAAATGACATTTCGACTATTCCAACTCTATACAGGCTCTAAACAACGTCCAAGTGCGTTTAGCTTATACAAGCTCTGTACAACATTGAAAAATTTTTATAAATAAGGTTTTTGCGTTTAGAGTCATTATAGAGACTGCATAACTTTATACACTCTTTATAACACGTTTATAAATAAGGCTGAGAGTACTTGGTAGACAAATTCTTGACCAAATTTACCGGCTACCCCTGTGTAGGTTTACTGACAAAAACCTGTTTATGTGATCCATAAAAACTCAAATTGCGTCGTCGGATTTGGAACTTAGGTGCCTTTCCAGGCACTTAATACCTACCTTCGTTTTCTTTCCTCCGCGATGGAATTCTTTTCAGCACTCAAAATGTATTCCCAACAAGAAAAATTGGTCATCATTTATGTACAATGTACATCACTTGCTGAAAAAACAAATGTCCACGCTGTCACTACGTGGAAAAGTATAAGCAATCATATTCTCCTTCATTTCCAATATTAGTATCTCAGTGAACGATTTTATATTGTCAAAACAACAAGATAATCAAACGAATGCGCCTCACGAGCTGTTCGGCAAATTTAATAAATTTCATTCTGACACTGACCCATTTGCGTATTTAACATTTAATTCGAGTCTGCAAAATCAGTGTGTAAATGTATTTATTTCACACTTTGTTTAAAAATATCCCACATATATCCCAAATAAAATTAGATAAAAGAGAAAATTAAAATTATCCCTAGTCTATATAAATGTAGGTACCATCAGCAGCGGTGGAAGAAGGATTGGAATCATTGCCCACGTGAAGGAAGCGTGCATAATGTCACATGATAAGAAAAACCTTTTTTTTTTGTAAAACATCTTACGATCATCTGCTCAGGCAATCGGAAGATTCTACTTTCTAATTGCGAGAGACACAAATAATGACGATCAACTCGTTCGAGACAGATTGCGAGTAAATCTATCTGTGCACACAAAAAAAACTAACGAGCATGAGGTGTTTCATTTCATTCATTTAATCTGAGAGTGAATATTTGTTTTCGATTTCATTTCCTAGCGGAGTAATTTGCAAACCACATTTCCTCGTAAATGTTTGTTTGTAATAATAATTTGGCTGTCAGTTCACATGTAATGGAAAATTCCAAGTGATAAAAAAACATTGCATACTCACTATCGACAGTTATCGGTGAGCAATTATTGGTGTTTTCTCGTTTTATTGCCATTTCTATAGATAACCCGGAACTAAAGAAGAGTGCCGCTAATTTGGATTAATGGCCACCCTGTTTGCCGTTTGAGTGACCTACGATCTTGGGTCCAAAAGTTAATCAAATAATTGTCTCCTACGAGCAGAAAAACACGCGGCCAGTTCAGTTGCAGATCTAAAAATAACTTCGAGATACTCCTACAAGTTGTTTACAAGTGACTCATTTGGTACGCAACAGATATGTACGTTGTACGAGTGTGTGTCATAGCTGTACTGATTTTATTTCTAACCTTAAACCCCAGCCACAGACGCTCGGCGCACAACACAATCTACTACAACTGCCGAGTCCGGGACCGAGTGCACAGCTTGATATGTTGCTATGGCCACTTGCCGCTGCCACCCACATCATTTCATTTGTCAGTGCGAAAGTTTTAGAAAATACTTTATCAGTAATTGCGGACATTTTTGTTTCAGCTTTTTTTAGAAATGCAGATTTCATTTGCGACTTTGCGTATTGAAGAAAATGTATCACTGACATTTTCCCCCATTTTATTATCGTTCTCTTTATTAAATATGTCAACCTGTTGGCTGTCAATCAGACATTTTGTCATCTCAATAATACCTAAGTATTGATTTAGACAATTGGGACGTCTGACAGCTGGCTGACTTGAAGTGTCTATTTTTTGATTGGCCTAGATCGGTCACATGAACGCAGCTTATTCAGTTGGCGTTTCTAGTCAAGGAATTCGTGACTTGATACTAAGTTGACAGTTCGTATATGTGGCTGACGTTCGAAAAATGACGTTATTGACTTATTTATATTTTTGCGTTGAGGGTACATCTAGTCCAGACCAATCTAGTCGACTAGGCTTTTGAATATGCCTAATAAGAGTTTCCTTCCAGCCAATTGGGTCTAACGTTCTAATTCATGCATTTGAAACATCCCTGGATATATATTTATGATAGCCTACAGTATGGATATGAGTATCATCTATGCATCTCACATTTGTGTATCAAAATCAAGTAAAATGTTGACAGCAGGAACATCATATTTGAATATTTGTGTTTGCAAATATCTGATTGCTAGTGAAGTTGTACAGGGTCGCTCTGAGGCTTTCTTTCTTCTTTTTCATTCAAAGAGGGAATCTACAAAATGGCATTACCTACAAATTTCGTGTAAGTTAGTTATTCCGATTTGTCGCTGACAGGTGCTGATTACATAACTGGTCAAAACATGTTAAACGTATTCAACAACAGAGTTGTTATACGCAATTCTGATGCCGAAAATAAATAAAATCTCAACAAATGTGTTCAATTTTTTTATGACTCGGTTGTTTTTCGAACGGCCATGCCTGTACGGCGTGTTCCAATAAAAACTATTTTTATCTTACACAAATCGCCACCCGTCTGACGTACAACCAGTGATGCCAACCCGCTCGAAGTTTTTATACCTAAACCCGAAAAAAAATAATGCTTTGTTGGCGAAAGAGATAAAAATTATATAGCAGGTGAATTAAATTTGTTAACAAATCGTTGGTCGATCGGTAGGTAATTAAACAGACGATTTTTTTCCCCTTATTTATGTACACAATTTTGTTTGACGTAGAGTAAGTCAATTTGAGAGTTGGAAAATAAGCAGGAATGAAAATGAGTGATGCGACTTCGATCAAAGTACCAGATTTACTAAACACACAATTCATTTGTGTGAATTGATTGTGCAAACGTCTCACGAAGAACTATTTATTTTTTCTTGAGAATATTCCTCAGTGAATTATTCCACAATTGGCATCACTGCGCATAACCCATCAAAATATTCTTCGAGGGAGAACAAACCTGCGTAGGTTAGTCAACCAAGAATTGTTGGCGTTTCGCCCAAAGAATTTTCTGTTGACATAGGCCGGGGATATTTCGTCATTTTTTGTTGCCTCCGCTGTTGCTTAATGTCTCTTGAGCTCTTCGGGTTGCTTGATCCATAAATAAACAAACGAAAGGTTAATTTTATAATTAACTCTATCATGTACATGTTGGACTGGCGTATATGTATAGTCTCGTGCCAAAACGCAATACACAAGATCATGTAGTTAATCGGAAATCCAAAACAATAACTGGTTAAAACCAGGAAATCATTCCGCTTCCATAACGAAAGAGCGTGCTTTATTTACACTGGCTGGCCCGGCTGTGTAAAGGCAGCTAATAGTAAACAAATAGCGAAACCTTATCGGCCCGCAGTAAATTGCTTTGACGAATTCTTTATTCAAATTTTAGTAAGTAGAATTGACACCAAGGGGGCGGTAATTAAAACTGCGATCTACACAAATTATGTGCGTGCCACTGAGATCTGCAAAATAAAACAAACAAACAAACAAACACTTTGTTTACTTGAAAGGCATTATCTTCTGCTCTTGATAGACGGGCCAAGGGGCAGGATTTAAAAATAGTTAAGGACACCTAAAAATAAACACCCGAGAATGGCAAGCGGCTCGACATTGTATCCAAGTGTTGAAAGCAAAATCAGCTAGGTCTCCCTTCAGATATTGGCCTTTGGATTTGTTTTGGAAAGCAGTGAGATAGATACGAGTATATCTTATCGAATTTTATTTGTTTATTTTTGTTCGTCTGACGCAAGACGGCCTTGCCATCAAAGAAGCTCTTGACGCAATTTCGCAGATAGTTATTTTTTTTTGTTCAATAAATAAATAACGAAAAAAAACAGAAATAACAAGAAATACTTTCAAGTGTGATTTAGTGATTTATAAACACTTGCGTGGGGGAATAAAATATGATCGGTGTTTTGTTGTTAGTTAAGATAACAGAAATCTGGATAACGGTTTTGTGTCCAACTACAGGTGCGGTTATGTGGTAGTAAATTTGTCAAGGCTATCATTTGTCGGGTGCTACCTTGTCGCACAAGGTACACTAGGACCAAACCAAAACAAATTTTAGATATACGCTACACAAGCGATTGGAAAAGTGGGAGTTCCTTGGACGTTTCAGATAGGTGAGGACGGATATTGGGTTGATTTAATACCACGTCTGCACGAGCAATATGTCATTTGTCAATTTTTCACAGAAAGATAGAACAATGCCAAAAATATGTAGAATGGGCATTTCATATAGCTTGCTATTTTCATAGCAAAAAAACACAAATGTCAAATTTAGAATGTACTTTAAATACCTATATTGAATGACAGAGTTTGTTATAAAAATTGTATTTGTTGTGAAGATCTTAAGGAATATCATGTATGATTTCATCAATTAATGGCAGCAACTTATAAAAAAGCAGAAAAGAGCACCACTATTAAGTGAAAACTGTCAGAACAGACAAAGTACAGCACACAGTGTTAGCTGACGTTCTATTTATAAATTCCCATTCCAAAATTTTCCTTTTTCCGCGCACTATTTTTAAAATGAATACCACAATTGATGTGTTTCGGTTTAATGTGCGCATTTTGCTCAAATTTAAGAAATGTTTGCCCTCTAGAATATGAAAACAAATTATAGGAACCGTGGTTCTGATTCCATGTTTCGTTGCAGTGAAAAGGATTTTTGCTTCTTTTAAAGTTGCCCAAAATGTGTTTATTAGATTTTTACTAAATGTGGACAAAAAGTCCTGTACTGCATCTTGATTTTTAGTTATCTTACCCCCGTAATAATAAACAAATG
This sequence comes from Cheilosia impressa, assembly GCA_948293265.1. NCBI lineage: Eukaryota > Metazoa > Arthropoda > Insecta > Diptera > Syrphidae > Cheilosia > Cheilosia impressa. The sequence continues at coordinate 23,489,478 of OX411884.1, forward strand.
TGCACAAGTGAGTTAGCTAGCAGACATCAGATAGCATATACAAATTTGACGTAACTTCTGAATAACGAGTTCATAACTTTTACGCAGCGTTTATTAATAAGGGGGTTAGATTTTAAGTCAGTTGACTACTTTGAAATTGCCTCTCAATATGTTTGGTCGCGTTCCATAATGATTGCTAGATGTCTAGCAAATACATAAAATCCTAGGAACGACCGCTAGAAATTTAGCGTTTGCGGAACAAAAGTGTCAATTGGTTTCATTAAAGTTCCTTTTAAGCCCAAAAAATCAGCTGAAAAATGTAATGGAACGCGACCTGCAATGGAACGCGACCAATTTATTTACTCAACGACTAACAGTGTCTACAAAATTGTTCAAATTTATATATATTCTCAAAAAAGTGTTCCCGAATGTTGTAAATGTACGCCGCTGTTTGAAAAGGATTATGTCTGTTCGCCAAATTTTGGAATAGCCGCTCATTTTTGCATGAGACGGGACAGAGATCCGTTTGTCCGCAGTCACAGCTAATAAAGGCGTAAGAATGAGATGGCAAATCAGACGCCTAAAGTGTTTTGGATGTTCTACCCATAATTATTAAAACGTAAAACGGAAATAAGCTCAAGTTTCGGCGGACAACATTTCAGCTTGAAAAAAAAACCCTATTTTAATTTAAAACAAAATTTAAGTGGGAGTGGTCATAAGTGTCAGTTAATCAAACCAACAAACTATCAATCAGTTATACGAAATAAATAAAATATTTATTATACCTTCATCACTTCCGCAAGCCGTTTTGTTTTATAGGAAAGCGAAATTTCGTGAACCATTGCTATAAAAATATTAACTTGCTGAACTGCCCCATAATTCTTACCACGTAAACAAGATGGCCGACCAAAATACGTGTCACGTAAATTTGTGTACTAGGTATAATGCCGTCCCTTTCAGTCACACGGCTATTTAGTACTTGGTGTCCGTCTGTCCGTCTGTCCGTCTGTCCGTCTGTGCGATGGTGTAAATCCAGTATAAGGTTAAAATGGTCGGAATAAAACCTTGAGTCAAACAGAAATGTCAAAATCGAAGTAATTTTCCTATAAATTAAAACTGAATTGGGTTTACTCCTAAAAATCGTCTCCAACTTTTCTTGCAACTCCAATTTGCTCAATATTATGTGCGCTGATTTATACAAAATAAAAGCAATATGGGTCTTTCGTTTATAAGCAAATAAGAAGTTAAATAAAATAACGTAAGAGTTGTCACTTGTTTGATAGGAACTGTAATGTAATTTTCATTTAATAGCGATATCCAAATTCAATGTGATCGCACTTTGGCTTATTGGCTTAAGCCAGATTACCGATTCTATTTCGATTCTCCATTTACTGTTGCAAGTTTATAGTAAACTTCCCGCTCTCAGAATGATTTCGGTTCAACACTTTTAATTTTGACAGCTGCTAAGTGCTTCGCTCTAAAAGGTACATATTGCCATTGGAAAAAAAAGTTTCCGTTGTGATTTTCCCCCAAATATTTTCCCACTTAATCGGTGTTTACATCGCAGTCGCCACAGACAAGGTCACGACTTTGTAGGCATACATTATCCGAAATTAGCTAAACAAATAATAACAAACAATTATCGGGTTATCGGTATCACTCATAGATCGTTTCGATTGTACGAGTACCTATTTATTTATTTTCCACTCTTGGCTTATCTGTCTTTCTAGTTTGCGCGCGAGACTCCCTCTGACTATAGGTATATGTAGGGTAGCGATTCCAGATAAAACCAGTTGACTGATAAACGGATTCAAGCAAATAAATTTAACTACTCGCTACCTGAAGGAGTTGACGTTTCTGTTTACAAGTAAACAAATATTATGTCCGTTGCGTAGGTATATTTTATCTAAATATTTTCACATGTGGTGATCAAATTAGAGTCAATTTCAATTGATGTTTGTGTATAAAACTTATTCCACACAAAAGAGGGCTTTTGCGATGACGACAGGGTGCAAAGTTAAAAGACAGTGTGCTGCCGATCACGTAGACGCTTAAAGTTTATATTAAGGGTCAGCACTTTAACAGTCAAATGCCTGGTCCATTGTCATTCGAGATAGGTTCTTATGCACTCGGAGGACAAACGATTTAGCTTGGATATTTCTATATTCTTTTCGATTTGATCACTTGGACGGTGATTTTTGCTTTCAAAAAATAAGTGTAGTGCTCAGCTTTTCTTAAAACTGGGATCTACAATCTTATGCCGAGTCACAACGGCATTTTCGCTTTCACCGTCTGAATAAAATGCTTCATTCCATTTGAAAGCAGGGAAGTTTGAGTCTTTTAGTCGCCGGATATTTAAGCTCTTAATAAAATTGTTTTCTGTTTGAATGGGTTTTGGAAATGCATCACATTAATGAGTGTTCTTCGATTTCTGTCAAATATTTTGTTGTCGAAATGTGATACGCCACACACACAAGGATTTAACCATATTCGGTTAACGATCGGTCTTCTCGTAGGGCATTTTTCCGTTTTTCCACGACAGAAATTCGTGCAACCTCTTAGCACTTATGCGACACTCATTCACAGCACAGCTACAGCCCACATCGTAAATAAAGAATCAATCCAACAAGTCCCATAAAAAAATGCACAAAAATTTCACCCCCAGGCTGCTCGCGAAAAAAGTCTGCAAACCCACCTGCAATTCCCACCGCTCTCTGTGACATTCCAAAGAGCATCGTCTCTCACAAAGTTGCGGAAATTTCTCTGGCTGCCCACAGGAGAACGCTTCGCCACGCCAACACGAACACATCAATAAGGGCAAACCAAGTCCGGGTGACCTACAAAATTGCTTAAAAAAATAAAACAACTCACCTCCGCACCTACACGTAGCAACGAGCATATAAGACCGCAGAATAAGTGCAACAATTGTTGAACACACACAAGTCCCAACATGGGTATGAGTAATGGCAAACCGCAAACGAAAAACAAAAGCCTGCCACTCATTCCGACGATAACTACTATTTTAATGGGCCAGACGCTCTACCAAGTGCCAGTGGCAGCAAGCAGTCGCACCTCTGTCCAGTGTACGTTGTGCGAGCAATGGATACAAACAAGGTGGGTGCAGGCTGGTATGACATCATCGCCGCGTATGTATACCATCGGCACCGGCATGACGTCATCGTTTTAACTGGGCAAACTTGCCTCTCACCGAGTGGGCTTGGATCGATGAGCTAACACAAACGCTTTGAACTTTCATGCTGCGCGCCCCCTACGCAAAGTGTAGGCAACTGAGTGCAATGCAACCGAAACGAAAATAGCAGAAAAGGTTACGTATACGCCCTCGTGCGAGCGAAGGGGGAAGGGGCGAACTCATTTGGCCGTGTTTCCGGTGCTTCAGTTGCACAGTTTCGCTGTTTGCAGTGTTTCTGTGGTGCGTCTCTGCAGCTGCAACTCTTTGTTGTTATCGGAACTTTCCGCGCGCGTGTGTGTATGCAGATTGACGAAGCAGATTAAATGCACAGTGAGAGTCATTTTCATCTGTGAATATTGTTTTAAATTTTATTTAATTCTCGCGCATTCACACCGTGGGTGTGGGTAGGGCGTTCTATACGCTGACATTTGGCGAGGTGCTATCTCAATTTAATTTCTGTATTCCCCCCCCCCCCCCCCCCATCCGACCTTGATGCGACTGAACAATGAGAATGAGGTTATATTTAGGCCCAAGAACACGTGACCTCTTGCGGGAAATTTTCAAAAGTTCATTTCACCGCGTATGCAGAGGCAGACTGCGAAGGAGTGTGTATGGGACGACGGCATTTGAGGAGATTGTGAAGGTATCCTCTACCCTTCCTTATGCAACGCCATGTGAGCATTCCAGCAAGTGGGTGTTGGAATACAAGAGACAGCGACAGCGAGTCAGGAGTCTGTTTCTGAGGGATATCTGTGTGCGGCTGCTTACACCCGGGCATATTTTTGTCGATTGCGTCAATTGTTGGCGCGTCATTGAGTTTCGAGCGAATTGGCTGGATACACAAAAACGTGACTTTTTATTTTTATTCGCACATCAAAAGCAGAGAATGTGTTGTTTACGCAAATACTCGCCCGGTGTGGAGAGATGGGCGCAACAAAGTACAGAGGTTCACGGAAGGGAATGCTTCCTTTTTTCGAAATGGAAATGTTGCCTGTGGAAATCTGAAATGAAACTTTCCAGCTTTTGATGCGCATTTCAATTGAAAGTTCGAATTGTAAGACCTAAATCTAAGACAGCAAATATTGACGCAAAACTTTTACGTAATTTTCTTGAGTGAAGATATCACGTGGCGCAGGGTGTTTGAAAAAATGGCTTTCAAAGGAAATTCAAATAACTGGGGAAGGAGGTAGAAACACTCGGACCTACTATACGTGTTGTGTGAGTAGGGTAAGTTCTGATTGGAGTCAACATATCACCAGCGTCGTGGTGTCTCATTTACGTCGATTGTGATGATCCGTACGGAGCTTTATTAATTTGAGGGTTTTACTTTTGGGTTTGTGCCAAACTTGACACTCAAGTACTCGTATCTAGATTAGTAAGTCGGACAGCTGTCTGACTGGATGTGTCTCAGGTTTAATTGGCTTAGATCGGCCACATGAACAGCCCTTTCAGTCGGCGTTTAGGAGGGGTTTGCCGACGAGTCTAGTCAAAGAAATTCGTGACCTAGTACTAAGTTGACAGTTCGCATTATGAGGTTGACGTGGGAAGAGTCACGTTCCCGACAAATCTAGTTTTTCAGGTTTCATCCAGTCTAGTCGACTTGAGACAACTAAATATCTGAATGTTCCAGTTCTAGAAAGTAAAATGTATTTCTGGGGGTTGCGGGTACCCACGGGTGCGCTCTTGTTCACGTGATAAATCTACCCCAACCGAAACAGAGATACACTGTCAGCCACCTGTCTTAGTTCACTAGAAAACTTTTAATAGCCTTTCCCCAGCAACTGCGACTTGTATTTTCTTTTATAGAATCTCAGGCCGATCCGCGATTCATTGGATCTGTCAGTGTGAGGTTGTACTTCCCCTGCTTAGACTACGTGTGCACCAAAGCTACTCATTGGTTTCAGAATTTGTAAATCAAAACTTCAAAATCCGAGTGGTAAATCGGTAAATCCCTTTTTCATTTGTGCAAACTTGTCATCAGCAAATACTACTTAGTCACAGCTTTATCCGCACATAATCAATCTGTTCACATTCAAATATACTCGTATATCGCAAGTGGGTAAACCACCACACCTCGTTTGAATTTGCACATTTGCACATCTCTCCAGCGATAAATTACTGTTGAAGTGGTTACGTATTTATAGTAAGTAAAGAAGTAACATTCCAAGTTATTCAGCACGATTTATACCTAAACATGTGGCAGCCATCAATTTTGCTAATGCGTGGTGGGGGGAAAGTGATTCATTCAATCACACTGTGTCTGACAGTGACATGTTGTTCAGATTTGGCCTCTTTGACGGCTGCGTCACTGAGAGCATGGCGCGATGCTTCCTCGTCCATTTTTGGTCGAATTATCGTTAACTGAAAGTTATGACGAATGAGTTTATGGTGCCGATGTTAATGTAGTTCGCAGACATGCTAATCGAATAAAGACAAAGAAACTGGTAAATTAAGGACCAGTTATGTGAGGTGAGGTGACATCCGGTCCTATGATCGTTGACACGTGACGGTTAAGTTGTCGGCTTAATGTTTCAGAGTCAGCTGAAGAAATAGATTATCTGTCAATAAGTGGACTTTTAAATCTGTAAATTTCAAATCAATAAGAAAACACTTTTAGAAAGGGGAAAGGCCGTTAGTTTTTCTGTTGGGTGCAATATTAAAACGATAATTTGTAATTCAATTCGGTACTCTATTTATTGTAAATTATTCCTTTGACTTATACTAGTAATTAGCTATGAGACATCTGTTTTTGCCGAGTCCAAAACGAAAGCTCTAGGGTACCAAGTCGAGTCTGAATGTGGTTGACTCTTCGTAAGTCGAGCGTGGATGTAATCCAGCGATTTCATTAAATTCGTACGTCTTGACAATAATAGGTTTGTTGGTCTATTTTAGATGACCCACTTAAGTCGATTGCGATTCACTTTTGGCAATAGCTTAAGCTCCTACAATCCTAGTACCTTTATCTACTCCAAGCAAGTTTTCAAACAAACTGTTAAGTGAATGCTTCTCAAATTAGTTGATTCGGCAGTAAATTAAAATTTAAGGTCGCTATTCGTCTTAGTGGTTATTGTGTTGGACTACTAAGGGAGGGGTCCCAGATTCGAATCCCAAATTTTAACATTAGGTTTTTCTCCACTGCGCCACCTCTCGCGAACGTCTGACAAAAAATCCGAGAGTATAGCTCTGTTGAAGGAGCTTCTCTATTAGTTTGGACTCGGCAAAAATTGTAGATCAGCCAAATTCGGCCCAAAAATTATAATCCTACACAGAACGGTTCTGAGAAGCTAGGCCTATGGTCCCTGTAATGATGCGCCAATAGCTTTTTTCTTATTCGTCTAAAACAAGAAAAATCTCACAAACGAAAGGTTATGAGACATGATAGAGGCTTATATTATATAAAGACGCCATACTTAAGTTGAATGGAGCCCATTCCTGGATTCGTTATTTCAACTCCTTTTACATATCTTTGTTTCTTTTTAGGGAACCAGCATGCGGGACCATTTGGACTGTCAATTTCATGTGTTTGCCTAATTTATAAGTAGGTAAAATGCACAAAAATTCTTTAAAATCTTCAAATCGTAGCCGGATTCACTCGTTATTTTTACAATTTACTCGTTATTTTTGAAATTTTCTACTCTTTAGTAATTTTTGATGAGAACATTTTTATACTCTCTTCAATTTAAAACGAATAAATTAATAGACTTATCGCACTAAGCAGCACTTACACATTTTTGTGGTTAATTGGGGTATAGTTTGACACACCACCACTATAAATAATGGGAGAATCTAAAGCAATTTATTTTTGGAAATTTTAACCGGCACCAATGACCATTTTCGCAATTTGCATGCATTGCCCTGCTCCGAGTCGTAAAGTTAAAAGAATTACCTGCGCGAAACAACTGAAGATAGCACCGGAGAAATGTCTTAAAACCTGGCAAAAGTTTATGGGTGAAATTTATTGAACTTGTCGATTAACAAAATGTCCTTTCGGCTGTTGCCTTTGGTATTAGTTTTCCTGTTAGGAAAACCAGCTGCAGAGAACATTTAATTGGGATTTGGTGTTGGAAATTTATCGACTGGAATGTAGTAGGTGTTGAAGGGTAATTTATTATCCCGAACACGGATCTGGGAGTAATATCATGTATTTTTTAGTGTCAAACACAATAAAGGGAACCTACTTTTTGTAGCTACACTGTACACGCAGTTATGTTTGTTTTCATTGTATACCGAATAAACAAAGGTTCACAAGTAAGTAAGCTAGTAGCTTCAGTAAGCATACAAAAATTTGACGTAAATGCTGCTTAAATAGTTGACAACTGCTATGCAGCAGAATAGCGTTTATTATTTAGTTTCGTCCTTGGGCCATTTTGTTATGTTTTTCGTCACGCAATTTGGAAATTTTAAGGTCACGGAAAGTTGAGTGCGAAGGTAGGTGGGTGTTTCTAAACCAATACGCACTTCAAGTTGGTTGAAGTCTGCCTCTACTACATTCTCCTCTCGGTATCGGAATGGAAGACTCAAAATTTTTCGATATTATATCACGTTCATGAATATTAATTGACCAGCCCCCGTATTAATAAACAAATGTGCACAAGTTAGTTAGCTAGTAGGCATCAGATAGCATACAAAAATTTGACGTAACTTCTGCCTCACGAGTTGATAACTTTTACGCAGCGTTTATTAAGAAGGGGGCCGATGTTTAATTATCTCATAAATCAATCGGTCAAACATATTCAGCTGTGGATCATTTAGAACGAATTAATAAATATCCTATTCCATTCCATTCGCCCCAAAGAACAGCTTTAATGTCAATGACCAGCCGCTGCTATGTTGCCCCAAATTAGCTCAAAAACATAAGCTACCCCAAGGTCGTGCACAATATCATGTGGTACGTCATGCGAAATCCCAATTATACACTTCTGTCAGTAGGAAAATTTGCCAGCAATTATAACTCACCTTAGCTGTCGGAAGTCGAAAGATGATCAGTTATCTTTCCCTGTGGCCTTCAAACTGTAAGCAACATGGCCGCCATCCAAATGCAATGCAATCTGTGGCTGCGTGCGAACTGATTTAGCATCGTATTTCGCACTGTTCGTTCACATGACCCGGCCGTGCCACATTCCAAAAATAGCATCAAGCAAATAATTCATCATGTGACCGACATAATCCACACGGAGCGCGCTCTCTAAGTAGGCCTCTAGCGCACGATTTGTTCGTTTTATAACGCACGTGTTGTCGCCAACGGCATTGCTCGGCCTGGCAAACACCAACGCCAGCCACCTATACGAGTGCGATTCCATTTGTTTATTTATACTTTTCTGTTTCAAATAAAACAAACGTGATCGTCTCCTTCTGTTAGTTTTTTGAGAGGAATGGCATATTATCGCACAGATGCGGAGGAATCTGTTCAGTTATAAAGTTCAATAATGCTGTCTGTTTAGAATAGTAATGGCCTCTTATATCAGACTGACGCATTTGATGGCGGAAAGTTTGTGGCTGTGTTGTGTCGCTCTGCCTCCTCCGCATCGACTTTATTTCAAAATTTTTCGCGCACTCAAATGAGACGCATAATGCGAACAACTGCAAAGGAGTTAAAAATAATATATTGATTTGATTTTATTATTATAATATCCCAAAGTGGCGATTTGCAGCGCAGAGCCATCGCCAATGACACGATGAACCAATATGTCACAGCGTTTGCATCATTCAGCAGAATTCAAGAAATGAGATCGAGCCGTACAACAGGTTTGTATTTGGCAAACGATTTAATTGGTTTTCAATATAAGATACAAAGTAAACAGACATGAGATCTGTCCGCCCAAAATTGAAGTGAATTTATGTAAAAAAAAAAAACCCAATTGATGGGAGAAAAATATGACACAGCCGAAGGCAAAATACAGAAGTACGTTGAACTTTGAGTGGCAGACATTTGAAATATAACAGGTGCTTTATATAATTTTGCTTTTTGTTACACAAGCACAAGAACCACAGCGGTAAGTAACTCTAAGTCCACATTATGTACTAGCTGTCAGTGGAACAAGTCAGTTAATATATGATTAGTAAACTATTTTAAACCACACAAAAGGCGACGACAATGGCGGCCTGTTTTGTCTCGGTAAAGTAAAGCGAAGTGAACAGAAGAGACGAATGGTCACTAAAACAGTTTAGAGTGACATTTGTTGTGAAGGGGGAAACCGGCATATTTTGTTGTGTGACTCGACTTTCAGTTTAGTTCAATGTTCTCGTAGCTCTGCTGCAGTGTGACATCTGACAGAGGGGGACGTTCAAGTATCTAGTTTAGTAAGTTTGACAGCTGTCTAACTTGATGTATCTCAGTTTTGATTTGGTTAGATCGGTCAGATGAACAGCAGATTCAGTTGACGTCTATGGAGGGGTAACCGACGAATCTAGTCAAAAATTTCGGGACTAAGTGCTTAGTTGACAGTTCGCATATGTGGCTGACGTAGGATAAGTGACGTTCGCGATCAACATAGTTTTTGCGTTCAGGTTTCATCTGATGCAAAACAATCTTGTCGACTAGATTTTTTAATGTTCTCCAGAAACGTGTCAAAATGAACTCAAAATGAATTGCTACTGTCAATTTACTTCTACGTGGTATTTTTCCCCATTGTGAATATAATGTCAAGCGCAAAGCGAAGTTGTAGTTGTATTCTGCTTTGCCTATTGTCAAACGCCGATAATTTGTTTCTGTTTTTCCGTTGCATGCGAATTAGGTGTGTTTGTTTATAAAATCGTGCGGTTGTTATGTTTCGACACATTTACCCCCTTATTAATAAACAAATGCGCATAAGTTAGTTAGCTAGTAGACATCGGATAGCATACAAAAATTTGACATAACTTCTGAATAACGAGTTGATAACTTTTACGCAGCGTTTATTAATACGGGGGTTAAACTTCAGATCATAAGTAAGTACAGTAAGAAAGTTTTCTTTAATAGTTTCAACTTCCTGCCTACAAAACTTAATAAACACAAATATTCCCCTAAAAACAGCTTTATTTCATTTGCCTCCTGAACGAACATTGAAAACATTCCACATAACTGGTGCAGCACATTTTCGCAAGTGCAAGTCATGTGTTAAGAATTTATTACCCAGGTGTGTGTACGATGAACAGGCCACTTGTATACATTCATTTTGCCACATCCGATTAATTCCCAGAAGGTAAAACTAAAATCCGAAATTTGTGCTACAAAGCCGCAACCCGCACGCCAATATTAGAATTTATTCAACAATATTTATACGCAAAAGGATGTTCTTCCTTTTAAATAAAAATACATGCTGCATACTCCGCCATACACATCGCATTTTATAAGGATTAGTTTCTGCTGGTTGCAGAACCTTTTTCTATACCGGAGACTTTATTTCCGCATCTGTCAGCATTTGGAAAATCTATGCGAGGTGGTGGCCGGGAATCGTTTATTTTTTTCATGTGTCCTTTATAATATATGCGGCCGAATAAAAATATTCTTCTTTGCACCATATATACATACGGTAAGGAAAATCCTCTTTTGCATTTAATTTCCTTAATTACGATTTTTGTACTCCTGAGTGAATTTTAATGGAGAAATTTGTTTCAGGCTGTTTGATCCTTTTTTTTAATTCCTCCCGCACAAGATATAGCAGCAATGGTAATCCGAGGCGGAAAAATGTGCAGTATTGCAAAGTTACTGCAACTGCTAATGTTAAAGTAAATTAATGTTTTAAGGCAAGTAGCTAATTGTCACGCAGCGATGCACGGTAGGCGCCTATAAACATTGAGGTCTGCTCCGTAGCAAGAGGTGTTGTGCATTTTAATTTCAATCTGTCAAATTAATTCGGATTTTTGCACCTAATTGGCAATTAATGATTTACTTGCTGTGTCGATGATTGACGCCTACTCAAGTGCACTTGACATTGATGACAACGGATTGGGAAATACGAATTGTTTGCAATTTATAGACCTAGATGTTTGAAAAGTTAAAAATAAAAAGAAAAAGAGTAGCTACCTAAACAGATTAATACAGGTAATGGTAACATGTAGTAGAATCATGTTTCTCTACCAGCTAACGTCAAAGTGGTGAAATTTCAGTACTAAATGTATCACTTCGACTGCAATTGTGAGACAGCTGCAAAGTTGAATTTGCAAAAAATGGCACTTCTTCGAATTATTTGCAGAGGGAGTTGGAAAGTTGTTGGGGACGTTCAAGCTTCTAGTTTAGTAATTCTGACAGCTGTCTGACTAGATGTATTTCGGTCTTGATTGGCTGAAATTGGTCATATGAGCAGCTGTTTCAGTTCAGAAATTCATGACTGAGTACTAAGTTGAGAGTTCGCATATGTGGCTGACGTAGGAAAAGTGACGTTTCCAAACAATCTAGTTTTTGCGTTCAGGTTACATCTTATCCAGGCCAATCTAGTCGACTTAAGATAACTAGATTCTTGAATGTGCCCATTCCCTTCCATTCTATTTGTTTTATATTTTTCAGAGATTTAATTACATTTGCAAGCACAGAATCAGCACTAGTTGCCATCCAAAGAGGTTTGTATATGATGGAGAATCTCACCATTGTAAGTTCGAACAATCTAGCCTTGACACTAAATATGATTATTAGTATCGTGCTGTGTGTTTAGTTTGTTCATTACTCGACATTTAGTGGTGACGCGACGTAGCCTACAAAACTACCATACCGACGAACTACAAAACTGCGTTCAACCGACTAAAATTACTTCCTGTTGTAGATTGTACTGAGCAGCTGTGAAGTGTTTTTATAAATTTCACTATTGGTTTTTTTTGGGTAAACCTAAAATGTAATAAAGTAAATGTGAAATTGCAACAAAGTCTATATTTGTTTTTGTTTTTGTCATTTCTTTTCAATCCTAGTATATTCTTCTAAAGCCGATTGTTTTTGTTATTGAGATAATTGAATTTCAGGCCACAAATGGCATTTATGTGTAGGTATATTTGACAAATGTAATTTGGTATAAATTTCTGCATAGCAAACGTAGATGTAAACAAAGAGGCGTTCGTTCCTTTTTGAATTACAAATGTTTGCACTGACTCGATTTAAAACGTTTATTCATTTGCTGAAATTTAGAAAAATAACGAGCGTATATCGAGCGCCATCTAATGACAGTAATAAAAACTGCGAGCTTCTTACGCATCTAGTACTGTTAACAACATTTCAGCCACTCTCAAACTGTCCAGTTAGCCCTTTATTTTCCTACACAATTCCAGTCCCAAATGAATCAGGACAACAGATTTTCGATTCCCACAAAAATAGCCCATAAAATTAAACAAAATTTTGCAAACAATTTCAAACAAATCAAGTCATTTTGTGACATTATTGCTCGGCGGGTTTCCTTAAAGACTAGGCAGAGAAGATATTCCGTGCATCTACTACATTTGCAGGGGAAAACTCACAACTAGTACCATACCATCGCCAGACTGACGTTTCCCTGACATTTTAGTTTTTTTCCCGTCGATATCTACGTCTCGCCAGAAAATAACAAAATAAAACAGCAATTTCCTATTTGAATACCGTGAAATTCCTAAACACATTTCAAACGATGTAGTCCTCCAATTAGTGATAAAGTGTATGTCCCCCGTCAGACTGTAAAATACTCACCCACTTCATTGATATTTCCCAATTCATGGAGTCTGCGAAAAAAAATCGAGAAAACTTTTTTGTTTTGATCCTTATCACAACAATTCTTGTCGTGTTTGTTGTTTTTCATCTTCATTTCCATAGTGTTCCGCGCACATATCCAATTTGCACTCACTCAAAATAGGCTGCCAAAAAATTCTGCCTTCGTTCCGTTCCGTTGCCATAAGTAATTCCACTCAATCGCTATCATTCGATTCGGTTCATTCGGAATGCCGCAGTCGTGAGAAATTCGTCGTGTTGCCAAGTTAGCGTTGCGCTTTTAAATACGTGTTTGACGCGTTCGTCCGTTTAATTTTGAAAAATCAAATAAAAAAAACACCTAATTGGAAAATTCTTGTGAACGGTTTGAGTGATTTGCGTCAATTTAAATGGAAAATTCGATACAATTGCCTTTTGTTCGTTGTGCTTGACGTGTGTTTTTAGTGCGTGCTAGTCGAAAGTGCGATTTCCTTTCTCGTTCGTGAGTCAGTTGGTGCGCGTTCTGTTTTGTGCCGGCATTACTGTGGATTTAATCGGGGAAAAGGATTGCTCTCGACCACCAACGAATCGGGACAAAACTCTCACTTTCATGTAGACTGGAGGAATCCATCCTGAGAAGCCAGGCAATAATGTCCAGAAGGAAGCAGTCAAATCCGAAACCATTACTCAAAAGTATGTTGCAACAGTCCACTCACTCCTTGTCTTAGGTATATGCGTCCAGATTGCCATCTGACACCAAAATATACACAAAACCAATTTCCAATTAATTGTGATGTCATATCAATCAGACAGACACGATCATAAAATAAAATGCAATTATATCGGGGCAGCTGTATGGCATTTAGCCACATAATGGCGTAAAGAGGTGACCAAGCAACTCCACTCCCACTGTCTAGGGTTTGACATTCAGTCCGACACACGGGTTTTTTTTTGGGAGTACTTCGCCATTTCATTTGCCTACACCCGACCACACCATGGAATGCGGTGCGTTTTGCGGTCGTTTGGCTGTGTCGGTTGGAAAAGGCGACAACAACTTGACTGATAACGATCTGCCCAGCTCTCTCGACCAAGTATGCTAATTGCGAGTGCTTTTGTTGTTTCTTCACAGTTGTGTGACTGACTGGCACTGGGCTCCGCCAGCTAACCCAACAATAACGACGACAACAATAACAAACGGTTTAGCGACAAACAGGCGAATTCAGCTGCAGAAGTATGCGATACAGTCTTTGTGGCGTATACGAAGGGTTTCGATTCGTAGAAACTCGCTAGATATCTTGAAAGATATCTCGGGAATATCTGTGTCGCTGTGCGGATATGGGACTTTGGATATGGGTTTTGTACATGTACATCGTACATGTGTCAACAAAATTTGTGTTAACGTTAGGTGGGTAGATGTACCTATACCTCAACCACTTTGTCATCATGAATGTACTGTAATGATTGTGCAATCAGTTTGACATTTGTATTGCAATGACAGCCGAAATATGCAGCGAGGTTTGTTTCATTTTCTCAGAAGGAAACTACGTGCTGACAGACTCTTTGCCCTCGTTCAGTAGCTGCATGTCAAACTCTAGTACAAAAATGACATTTAGCTATTTACGCTATAGCCCACTTGGAATGGAACGCGAAAGTTCTGAACTTGTGATAGGGCCCACAAACGGTTCTCTCTTTTGCCACATGCAGAACCCAAGTCGACTGGATATGTCTGGACTAAATAACTTAATTGATGGGTAATGTCGCTTTTACTGCGTCAGCCCGAAATGTCAACTTGGCACCTACTCGCTGTGGAGAAATTCTTGTCTAGATTTGTCGGCCACCGACGTCAACTTAGTACAAACTGTTGAAGTCAAAATTTAGATATATGTATACGACGCGACGGCCGCTTGCTGTCAGACTTACTTAATTAGGTTTCTGAACGTACCTACTCATTCCCTTGCAGGTTAGTTTGAAACGTCGAAACGTTAAATTGACATCTAGGAAAGTGATATATTTCTGATTTAGCGGGTTTTCTAAAAGGAAGACCTTCGCCTATTTTCATCGAAAGACGCCTTAAAATCCATAAAGACAGCATAAGTCTGCTGGTCGCTGGCAAGGTAAAGCTAGGCGCGCATATGTCTTTTCCGTGGCACGACTGACTTTCAGTGTAAAGAGGCTGTGTCGATGTTATCCTGAAGATTATGTGCTTCACAGGAAAGTGTGAAATCGCACAATTTTGAAGGCCAATTGACAGCTCCAATTCTCAAAAGTTGCAAAGCTTTGATCGGAACTAGGTGATGGTTGCGGTTGCTGTATCGCAAGTTGTCCAAGCTGACAAAAGGACAAAAGCTCTGTCAGCTTTCGATCTCAGCAAAGCAAAGTAAAGTAGGATTTTCAGGACGCAACTACAACGCTCTACTTGACACTTCGAGACTCACAGTAGAGTTGTTGTAATCGCGTGCTGAAAATCTTACTTTAGGTACTTTGCTTTGCTGAGATCGGAGCTAAAAAAAAACACGCGTAAAGTCAGCTTCGTAAGCAGAGCCCTGGCTCAAATGTCAACAGTAGAGTGACACATTCATCAAGGAAATCCAAAACCAACCACCCAATTGACGTGTAGAAGGGGCACACATTTTTACTGTTGGCCACCCGAGAATAAAAAATACCAACTACGCCAATGATAATGCAGTGCAGTTAAATTTTTTTGTAAAAGTGCTTACAAGTCACAAAAATTAAAATTAAAAATTTTTTATTTTCTAAAAGTTGATAAAAGTTGACAGATTTTGCTTGCCGAATTTGCTGCCTTCAGCTGGGCGTTTAAAAATCCTTGTTCAAAATATTTAAAAATGTTAAAAAAAAAACTTCTACTACCGACAAGCACTTGAAGTGTCGTAAGCTGTCATTTTGACGTGTCTTTTGAATGAACAACGCAGAAAGTTCGCCTCAGTTTTTATCCATGGAGGCCATGTGCACTTGTTTTGTCTAGCACTGCCCGCTCTATTCCTCTGGATATCAAAAGCGCAAATCGCGTTTACATGTTCCTTTCCCTTTTTTTGTTTGTAATTTTTAATTTGACTTATCCAGTTGGTGGTGACTTGTTGTCGATAGTCTCTATCAGCTCATTAAATTCGCCCCTCATATGCATACCGGCATAGGTATGGCTTGTCGCACTTGTCCCAACCAGCAGAAAACAGCTCACACAACACTCGTTCCCCTATCACTAATTAATTTCAATTATCGAAAGTTATGCTAATCACACCCAACAGAGCCCAGAGTCAAAAGTAAATACGTTTAGACCCACTGACAGTCACGTCAACTGAGTCACAAATTTGACATAAAACAATATCAGACAATGCTCAGGGACTCGCCGCAGTATCAACAACTACACCTACCCATGCCTGCGCATAGCCTTATGTCAATGTTTCCTGCTTAGTGTCTTTGACGGATAAATAGAGTTCACAAACAGTGCTACCAAGATACACGTGTGTTTATCTATTTGCATGTCATTCTGGATAGGTAAACTTGGGTTTGACAAAAAGAAACCGAATAACATTTGCATGCGAAGCGGCCATATCACCTCAGTTTGGGTACGATTCGCGCCTTTGTGGGGCGTCAGTTCGAGCGACAGTTGGAGCAAAACGCAAGGAGACACAGGTTTTTTTTTTTTTTGTTATTGTGGTGTGGTTGGTCTGTTTATCATGGGAAAAATAACGTTATTTGATAGAGTTTGACTCGAGTATGGGTATTTGCTGCCCGGGGGTTGGTAGGCTGTAACATGCCACCGTTTATGGCTGTCGAAAATGTGTAAGTAACCAGTTGCCAAGTGGAGGGCAACTAGTTACTTCAGAAATTTTAAGTAGATAATTGGTTTTCGACTGTGGCCAAATTTGGAGAGACTTGTGGGCATGCAACACATGACGCATGACTTGTTGTATGCTAAATTAAAGCGCACATCTTTCGAATTATTTAGCAAATTTAAGAACGCGGCTTGACATGATATTTTGCACAAGGTTTTTGTGGTAATTAAAGAAAGTTCAGAGGATTGGTTACATTTGTGTTGTTAAAGAGAACCAAAAACTTGTTACAAACACTTCGCTATAATTTATAGCAACTTGCTGTTAACTCAGTTGAATTCTGACAGCCAGCTCTTCGTACATATTCGTCTTGGAAAAATGTTATTTTCCTTCGCCGTCAGGGAGGGAATTTTGCACATTTCAGCAAGTGCCCAACACTTGATATAATTCTATGGCAAAGTCGAAGAAGTACAGGGTGCGCCAGAAGTCCCGCATGGCAATCAATTGTGACGGCGTCCATTTGGCCGATATCATCTTCTCGACTTGACCAATTCTAAAGGTTCAAATAAACATAATCAAAAAACAGAATCAAAGTTTTTCATATAGAACAAAATGAGAGCGAAACAACATCGGATGACTTCTTTAATATATATAATTGCGTCCTTACTCTCTCAACGAAAATAGCAAATCTATCGGGATCGCAGGAATAGAGCCTTTATTCCCGTTTTCTGTGCAAGCCAGACTTATCTTTTCCTATATCTATACCTGTCTCGCTCGTCATTACGTTCATGGAAATGATCAAGCAGCCGCGCTCTTATAGAATGCCGATAGCTTCTTGGGAAACAAACGAACGGAAGCCACCATTCTTTTTAAGAAAACAGATGCGAATTAGAAACCGTGCCATCTAGCGGTGACGACACTTAAGTCTTAGAGGCGAACAGAATCAAGAGAACTAAAATGTTTCATTAATTTTTTTTCAAATTTTTATTAACGCAGTCATATTTTCACATCGATGTTGCTTTGACTGGATGTATTTAAATCTGAAAGACGTTCTGACTTACCCCCAAAGGCAACCAGCTCTAAGCAACCAATTTCCATTGGTATTTTTAAGAGTGTACACTGTACAAAAGCGACTAATGAATTTTAAAAGGGTCATTGCTGTTGAATCGAAAGAGGCCCGCGCTCTCTAAAAGGGCCCCAAACTCTTTGTGCCTAAGACGCCCTTGTAATAGTTTCGCTTTTTCCGGGAGAGGTATTTAAAAAACGTTTTGGCCGTAAAACTGTCAACTGCATATAACTTTACTTATTTGTTTTATAAGTAAAGTTAATAATTAATATCTAACCTTAATATTTTACACATGTGCCTTATTGGAAGTTTTTAAAAAGATATCGCTGTGTTCCTTTTGGATGGTCAATTGTTTCTTTCGACTAGGCTTATCAACAGCATTCCTCTGGAGGGAAATTATCTTCCTTAGAGTTACTGAAGTTGGCGGATGAATTTCTGACTTTCAAACTTGTTTGAACCATCTGTTGCTTCAGCTGTGGACACCTAAAACCGCAAATACCAGACAGACTTTGGTACAAACAACTTCGATATAAATACTCTCAACAGCATCGGGTGAAACATATTTTCGAATCTTTTGGCACAAGGGACTAACCCCCGTATTAATAAACAAACCTAACTTCTGGGGCCTAACTCTGAAACTCGATTCTAAAGTAAAACTGTTCGAATTCGCAAAATCGCGACTCTGTAATTCTATAAGTAAGTTATGACATCCAAATTCGAACAGCTCTAGTACTGCCAAGTTTTTTTTGGATTCTTGGCACAAAACTGGTACTACCGTTTCCGAAAGTTAACGTCAAATTCGTTCGAATTCGCAAATAATCATTCTACATCAAATGTGTTTGCGAGAAGGTCGATTAAAGAAGTTTTTTTTCTCAGAATGTAAGTAAATAAAAATTATAAATTAATAATTCATGAATATTTCATAAACATAATAATATTCACGTAAGATGTTTGTTTTTTTTTACCAGGGAATCATCTAAGTCCAAACACAAACGTGTCACAGTTTGAAATAATGGTGCAATATATGACCAGGTATCCAGATTTGTCCAAGGGATATTTAAAAACACCCGAAGCTAAACAAAAATCCAAGCATTTATGGACTAATTTCTTTAAAGATTTGAATGCTGAGGGTCCACCGCAATGCGCGATGCTGCAGGTTTGTTCTCTTCAAATTTTGTTCAACAAGTACATAAAGGCGTCTTCCGAAAGGCTATAGTTTTTAACAAAGCTGAAAAAAAGTTAATTTTTTGTGGATTAAGAATGCCTTTTAATAAATACTCTATAGAGAAACCTTTTATCGCTAAGCTCCATTATGTTAGATTTATCTCTAATCCGCCTTCGTTCAACTTGTTGAATTTTTTCCTGATTTTCCTCAAACTCCACCCAAATTGCGACACTGTCCATGTTTATTTATTATTATTTGATTGTTTCACGACAATTTTTTTGGGATATTCCAAACATAATGCGAGACTCGTTTGAATTATGTCAAACATAATGCGAGAATCGTTCGAAAATCGCAACTTTGTGGGCAAATAGTTTGGCATTACCGGCATTCGATTCTACTTTCATACAGAGTACCATTTTAAAGTAGAATCGCAAATATCTTTCGAATAGAATAGTAGAATCCAGTTTCATAGTAGGGCCCCTGAATAACGAGTTGTTAACTTTAACTTTAACAACAATAAGGGGGTGACATTTTTAGTCCCAATTAGCCAGTTACTGTCCATTTACGCACAAAATTTAAAATGCAACATCCATAACAATCAAAATTATAATCAGAAAGAAAATTGATTTATTTATTTATTTATATATAGTTTACAAAATAAATAAATTTATAAATGAATGTTTTGCTTCTGTTTAACGGGTGGATCAGACGATTCCAATCGGTGTCGGCACAGCAAAATTAAGTCCAAACTAAGTTGAGTTTCGAACAGCAAACTCGACCAAGGGTAGGATTCTTAAAAAAAAAGCAAAGCAAACAAAAAGCACTTTCGCATTTAAAAGAACCGAAAGAAATCATTCGAAAGCGAAAATATGCTGCGTGTTCGCAGTTCAGTTTACATTGCATACTCATGGTACATTTCACTTTTGACAGCTGTTTTTCTTTTTTTGTATAAAACGTTAGTTAAAATTATAGGAAATATCATTTATTAGCCTAACGCTATATTAAAGATCAATATAAAAGCAGTCCAAATCAGTGTTCCCAGACTTTGAAGTTCTGTTTGTTCCCTAAGAGAAATTTGCAAATTTGAAAAATATTAAGAAACGTAAGTAATATTATTAACAAACTTAAAATAAATATAAAGCATAAAAAATAACATGTTTTATACAAATATTTTCCTTTCCTATTAGGCAAAACAAGTGAATGCA
This sequence comes from Cheilosia impressa, assembly GCA_948293265.1. Classification (NCBI taxonomy): domain Eukaryota; kingdom Metazoa; phylum Arthropoda; class Insecta; order Diptera; family Syrphidae; genus Cheilosia; species Cheilosia impressa. The sequence goes on from OX411884.1 coordinate 23,509,496, forward strand.
TTCAGATGCGCAAACATTCTTACATAGAAGTTCGACGGGCTGTTTTCTTTTATATTTAGTACTCTGAGTTCTTTTAAATGAAAATGCGTTTAAATTTACTTTCATGCAACTAAAGTTTCACAGAGATTTTAAATGTTTCCCCCCTTTTGTACGTTTCCCCCTCATTTTTGCCTTTTTCATTATGAAAGCGCCCTCAACCTGGGCACTCATTCCGTAGCTTTTCAGACGATTATCGTCGGAGCGATAGACCTCCAAAAGCAGCAACTAAGTGCCAAAATCACGAGTTTGAGACCTTAATCCAATTCATTTTCCATAAATGTAATGAAAGCTGACGATATTGAAACAAATTCGGGCAGAATATAACTTCTTTTGGTCATTAAAGTTTCAAAAACGATATCGTTCCGACGAATATTGTTATACGGTATCTGCCCCCTGGGATCTACCTACTTTACTTAACGGGCTTCCGAGCCGTGAAGAGTCTCTGCCTGAGACACTGTAGCCGCGATCCCGGGCACGCTGCTTCCAGTTATCCAGACCAAGCGCTCTGGCATCCGCGATGGCTTGGTCTTTGAAACGGAGAGGTTCGTTCTTCCTTGTCGTCTCGAACCTGGCGGCTGGGATTCGAAGATCCTCTTAGCTGGAGCATTATTGTCCATTCGCTCGATGTGGCCGAGCCAATGTAGTCGACGTATTTTGGCCTTTTGGACTACATCCACATCTTGGTACAGCTCATAGAGTTCGCGGTTGTATCTTCTCCTCCATTCGCCCTCCTCGCACACAGGACCAAAAATCCGCCGAAGAATTTTTCTTTCGAAGGAGCCCAGTATCAGCTCTCCCTTCCTGCTTATCGTCCAGCACTCGGCGCCATAAAGCAGAACTGGCAGGATAAGGGTTCTGTAAAGCATACATTTTGTCCGTCGAGTTAGGAGTTTTGAACCCAATTGCTTTGCCAAACCGAAGTAGCAGCGGTTTCCTAGGGTAATTCTTCGCCGGATCTCCACTAGGATGTCATTTGTGGAGTTCATGTTTTCTCCGAGGTAGATAAACTCCTTAACTACCGCGAAATTGTTGCTATCAATAGTGACGTTCTGTCCTAGGCGGTGGACAGATGCTTGTTTGTTTGTTGATAGCATGTACTTAGTCTTGTCCTCATTTACTACAAAACCAACGAATTTCGCCTGTTCTTCAATCGCCGTAAAAGCCTCTATCACGGCACGATGGGAGCGACCGATGATGTCAATATCGTCTGCATATACCCCAGTATCTGGACGGATCTGTTGAAGATAGTGCCTTCCGTGTTGACACCTGCCCTGCGCACTATCTGCTCTAGCACGAGATTGAAGAAGTCACATGACAGTGCGTCTCCTTGCCGAAATCCGGTGCATGTTTGGAGTAGCTCGGAGGAACTACGTCCAAATTGCACGTTGCATCGTGTGTCAGTTTTGCCGGGATCCCGAATTCGGCCACCGCCACATAAAGCTCCTGACGATGAATGCTATCATATGCGGCAATAGGTGGTGAGTCTCGACTTGAAATTCATTGGTCTTTTCCAGTATTTGCCTCAGTGTGAAAATTTGGTCTATAGTCCTATAACCTGGTAGCACTGGTAAAAGTCGTTACTTCCCCAAGAATTTCTCTTCCTCTGAACACCTTATTTGCTGCTATTAGCTAGATGTCAACGCAGCAATAGTGGGATTTAAACTGTACGAATAATCGAAGAAAGTGTAAAACGTAATTCAAAAAGGAGTGGCAACAAAAAATGTCTTTCGTTTTAAACAAAGAAATAAAACCAAAATCGTTTTTTTAATGCAAACAAAAACTACTTCCGTCTTTCAGTTGCATGAAACAAAATTTACCTGTAAATGAAAACTATTGAGTGCGTTTATTTAACACATCTTGTTGCTTCGTAGCTTTAAGGCTACGAGCGCACATGCATTTTCCGTCGCAGAAAACAAAACACCTGCAGGTTTGCACATTTCAACATTTGTCACAGCCAAACACTTTCTAAAACTTTATTGGAGTGAGAGTCTTCTAAAGTCTAAACCATTGGGCTAATGCGCCAAAAAGTTGACAGAAGTGTCAATTAAAGTGCAGTTGCTGTCATTTTACGCTAAAAATGTTTTATGTTTGAAAAATGTTTGTTAATATCTAAAGACCAAACACAATTGTAAAGGTTTCACATTGAAAGTTGGTTACGTGACGGAAAACGCAAGTGCGCGCCTGCCCTAAGGTATTTTTGCTGCACCTGCAACTGAAATTTGTGTTTCACGTTCCGATATAATTCTCTCGCTCAAGCTTATTGAGTTTGCATTGCGTACTACTCCTAAATAATCGGTTTTGATGTACTGATTATCTCAACAAGTTTCGAATTTTTATCCACTATTGGTCTGCGAATTAGTTCATTCTCTGCAAATTCCCGATCCCACTGCATCAGTCAATAGTTGTGTCAACTTTTGTTCAAATTTTCCCAGCTAAGGACATGTTCTTAAGATACGCGAAGTATTTCTAGTGTCGACGGTCCGGAGTCGAAAAGTCATTGATAAAGTGCCTGCCGCCAAGTGTGCAATTAAAGGGGTCATAAAACAATCTACTTGACGAGACAAGCGCCATATCCCGCCGATCGGCAAAGCGGCAACGGCAATATGCAATTATGTACCTGATCAGCTTGTTGGGATGGCGGCGGTAATTAGCATTGCTACCTCTCACTGGGTTTGTAATTTTTTGAAGTTTCGACTCGGAAATGACGATATTCTCGCGGTGGAACATTTGGAACAAAAAAAAAAATGCCATTGTCCTACCAGCATGGTTTCCTTCTTCTGTTTCCTACCTCTCTCTCCTTCCGGCTTCTATTAACGAAATGTTCTTCTCCCCAGCATGTGGCGGTGGCATTGCCGTGGTCACCGATTCGTTTTGCATTTATACTCGCAAAACAAACTCAAAGAATGAGTAACCCGCAGATACACTTGCATACGCGCTGAATGACAAACACGAAAACAAAAAAAGAACCGTACAAAAACAGCAACTGGGTGGAGAAGTACGAGTATATACAAGCGAAATCTAGAGTTGAGGAGCTATGCGTTGTGGCTCTTGAGGAGTCCTTATCTTACGGCATTTCCTGGATTTCTGGGTGATAAAAACTGTTTCTTTCTTCTTCTGTCGTTACTCATGCGGTCTGCTCCTTGCTTTGTTCTTCCTATATTTAGAGAGTCTCATATTTATCCACTTAAACTTTATAATGTGCCCATCGGGTACTTCGGCAGTGGGCGCGAATAATTTCTCTCGCCACGTTTGTTTTTGTGCACACAACCACAGTGAAACGGACGATATCAGATCGAGGGATATCTATCGACAGTGGTGGATTTTATTTTCAAGAATAATGCAAACATAACTCGCGTAACTATCTGAGATCTGACAGTTGAAGGTCTGTACCTGAGGTTCCACAGTTGATGACTTGGGCTTTGATTTTGTGATTCGTGAACTAATGGGCGGAACACTTTAATTTTTAAATGCTTTTACTAATGTGCCCGTTGAAAGTTGAAAATGTTTGGGCAAAATTGTGTTGTGTATTTTGAAAAAGGCACTTGGTCAGAATGCTGGCGCTGTCAGGAAAAGGGCCGAGTCCAGAAATCAAAAAAATTGCCCTCAAAAACGAAGATTTACAAAGTGTGAAGCACACACGTCCTTTTTCTCCCCACGATAAGGAATGTTTGAAAAACTAAGGGCTAATATACAATCCGCGGTACAAATAATCATTTCTAATGTCCAGGCTAAATTTTTCGAACTCACAGTGGCGAAATTTTCTGTACAAAATCGCATATTGTGAGCTGAAAAATATATAAGCTGAAGGTTAGTAGGGCCCAATGAATGTAGTAGATTTTTGCGATGAGTGCATTCACAGCAAGCAGGTGACTTTTTCGATTTGCGAAAATGAAATGAGATTTAAATGAAACTCTGAACGTAAGATGAAAATAAGTTTTACCAAAAAGAAATAAGCTGCTACGTATCAGATGCGTAGTCTTCCAAGAACTGTCCAGGCAGAGCGGTACTGTCGCATAGGATCCTTCCCAACACACTGTGTCTTAGCCGCTTTGCAAAAGATCCGTTTATATACCGGTTTCTGCGAACGATATATCGATCAAAAGTTTGACGTGTGCCGTGATAGCGGCAATAATGGCGATTTAAAAGAAGAGATGTGTCAGACTTTTAATGGCGACTGAAAAGAAGACAAGGTGTCAGATTTTGACACTGCTTAACTAGTTTTTTTAAGTGAGCCCAAGCAAAGGAGACGCATAGGTCTTAGTTCAGCCGAGCCCACTATAGACTTATAGTCATACTGCTGTGAAATACTGAGTAAAAAAGGTTCCCGGTTGAATCCCCAAGAAAACACAAAAGACAACATCGGGTATTTTTCCACGGCGTCACCTGTCACGAATGTCTGACAAACTTTCCTTCGGAAAGCTTCTCAATTCAGCGCACACTAGCGAATGGATTTGAGAAAGTAAGCAGGCCGGGGGTCGAATCACGACATCCCTGAACGAGCTATACATTTACGGAAATAAGTTGATTTTACATACGAAACAACAAACAATTTTTATTTTACGGTGGACCCGATTCGAGCCCTTTTGTGTCAACTATTTTGTCGTCAACTTTGTCAGGTTAATACAAGTAATTGACAGCGATTTTGGTAAATATGTTGCATAGTTTTCGGCACAGATTTCAATAAATGGTGTACAACAAAGTTTGTGATTCTTTGAGGGACAGAAGTACATAAACAGTCGAAATGCAGGATAAAAAGTTCTGTCATAAATAGTCCAAAATACATTGCGCCTTGCCAATAAACATTTTTAGTTTCGACTTTAAATTAAGTACATAGTTCGGGTCGGTAATATTTTCTACACAAATTTCGCAATCGTGAGCTTCCATAAATTTAGAGTCAGAACCTAAATTTATTATGAGTATAGCGAAATTGAAATATTTATCCCTTGTGTCCAACTTATTAGTCTGGTTGCTGCCATCGAAACTATTTTTTGCAAACCTACTTCGAAATATTTACCGTAACTCACCGGTCAAACTACGAAGACGAGACGCCGAAAGAATCCGAGCAGCCATTGGGAAAAACATCTTTGGCCAGAGAAACACTCAAACTCAAATACTGTAAAGCACTTGTCAGTGGTTTCAAATATAAAATAAAAGTTAAAGCTTTATTTTACATTCTTGTTGATCACAAAAAGTGGTGACAAGTTCTGTGTGCGAAAAGGGCGAATGAAGGAGAGAATAAAACCACAAACTCTGCCAGCTGAACGACGAAAAAAAAACACCAATAAACGTCAACTGCATTATGGCTCAGTCACATCCATCAGTGAGGCGATTTTTGGAAATAAAGGATTTTCCAATAAGAGGTGTTATTTTGGTATTCAAAGAAAAATGCCATTTTTTGAGATAAATGATCGCACGTTTATTTCATAATTAAGGGGAAGGTATGTCGTTAATAATGAAACACAATGTCAGCCAAATGGCCACCACGAGCACGCATACACGACCATATCCTTTTTATGAAATTTTCCATAACCAAATCGCAAAGTGGCTGCCCTATGTCCTCGATAGCCTCACGAATTTCATCTTTGAGGTCTTGAACCGACGCTGGGCTGTTGGCGTAGACCTTATCTTTCACTTGGCCCCAAAGAAAGAAGTAGCAAGGTGTTAAATCACAAGATCTCGGTGGCCAATTGTGATCACCTCTTCGAGAGATAACACGGTCCGGAAACTTTTCCCGTAAAAGATCAATGGTTTCGTTGCTTGTGTGGCACGTAGCGCCGTCTTGTTGAAAATAAACGTTGTCCAGATCAATACCATCCAAAATACGGTGTAATGACGTTTGTGGAATGCCCATTTCCAAGGAATGGACAAACCTGGGTTTTCTTCAACACTTTGGGCTACAGCAGCAATATTCTCAGTTGTTCTTGAGCGAGGTGCACGCTTTTTATTCTTCACATCACTAACTTGTCCCAACAGCTCGAATTTTTCCACCAATTTCTGTATTGCGGTCCGACTTCCGACTGCTTCACGACGACCAAAAAATGCTTTAGTTTTGCGAACTGTGACTGCAAGATTTTCACCATTTTTGTAGCGAATTTTAATAATTTCAATGCGTTGTTGAAGAGTGTATCGTTCCTTTTTAGGAATGGCGTAGTTTCTACCTGTCAAATGTCAAAGAATAAAAGCTTCCAAATTGACAGCTACCGAAATAGCGGGTCATTCACAATAACACCTCTCATTGGAAAGCCCTTTATAAAGAACTATTCACATGACAGCGAATTGCGAACAAATCAATTTAACTGCATTTATGAATTGAAAACTGTCATTTATTGTTCTACCACAAAAGTATTATTATATTTTATTTATCTAAAATGAAACTGATTTAAATAGCGAAATCGACAGTTACAGCAATTTTCCCGTGCATTGAAAATTCTTGAACTGTCAAACTTTATTCACAATTATTCACAATCCACATAATACAGTCGCGATCCACAAACCCACGAATGAAAAATTCGTTCGAACTCAGCCTTTAAAACTGAAACTGACATGCGACCGAAAAAAGTTTTCTTGTGAATGAAATGTCAGAAACTACGAATATTCGCTTGTTCGCAGTTCGCAATTCGCTCTCATATGAATAGTCGGGGAATTTAGGCGAGGGAGCCAATTGTTCGTCCTCTAACAAATGACGCAATTTTAATAAAACAAAGACCGCTTGTTTCCCAAATCGAAGAACTCAGTTAAAAATTATTTTGCAAACCAGAAGGTTTCTTTTTATTTTATTGACTCATTTAATTTTTTACACGTCAACTGGCCCAGTCCATTTACCAATTCCAAACAAAATTGGTCACAGCACACATATTTATGCTAAAATTCAACTCGTATCTCATTTGGCAAATCTGCCATTCTCAGTTTGGCAAAGATAACCAACTAATCAAATGCAAAGTAGCTCACTATCTATACAGTCGCAAAGCCGTTAATCCATTAGCCCGGCGAATATCAAATGCGAAAGCTTGTCATATATATAAAATTGAATATTTGCCACTTGGGCAAATCCGAATGGCTCAGCTTTCAGCTATCCCGCAAAGATCTAACCTACACCCACAGATTCTAATCGAGAACGTGTCCACAAACGTCACCTTTTCTATATGCAAATTGCCATTTGCAATAAATAAAACCAAAGCAAAAAAGACCAACAAAAAACATTTAAAGTCCAGACGCTAATTGAAACCAGCAGCGCTCTCAAGTATAAGCCTTATCAGTGCCTTAGAGGCAGCGCTATCTTTCGAACTTATCTCGAAACCAATAAATCTTAGTCAATCGCTGTCGATATCAGTGGGAAAAACAAGAGAACATTCCGACGCTGCTGCTGCGAGCGGGATTATTAGAAAATCGAGTTCTTCCCAATCATCTTTCACACACACTGGGACACAGGGCCAAAGCACAAATGGATATATCGCTGCGATAACGATCTCCGCAGGTACGCAAGCTTTAAGTGGGCAACCTCTCTCCGGGTGTGTCTGTGAATAGTTATCCAGTTCGACACAGATTTCCGTTTGGGTTTGTGTATTCAAAATCGATTATCGGCGATAATCGAACAGCAGCAGCACCGACAACAGCGACTGCAGCTGACACACTCAAACGCCCCGATAAGCGATCTTTATTGCGCCGCTTGTTAATTTAAATTTTTGACTGGCTGAAAACTATCTGAAACTCAATTAAAATCAAAGGTACTTATACTCGTGATTCAACTTCAATTGATTGGGCTGAATAGGTCTGTGTGTATGCGAGTACTCCGCCAAATTGGTTTGATGTGTATCTGAACATGTAGTACAAGATGTATTGTCTGTTTCTATCGCACTGCAACCGGTTGACCATGAAAATGAAAGTTGACCTTCGCCACCCTGTTGGGTGGCTTAGTTCAGTTTATTTTTTATTTTACTGCGACCTTGCTCCTTGAATTTGAAAAGAATTAGCTAATCCGCATAGACAGATATAATAGATGGAAATAAACTTTAATCTCCGCTGCGGGTCAGATTAAATAAGCGACGCTCTGAGCTGCAGTTCCTGTTGCTGATTGTTGGAATACGTTTCAAACGAGGTGGAGAGTGAGAACTATACGGCACGGGGACAGAAGTTGAATTCTGTAGCAAAAAAAAAACCCGGTCGGGCGGAGATCCTTCGCATATCACTTTAATAGATCGATGGTAGGTGTTGGCAAGACCTACAAAAATAGGAGTCACAAGCAGGCCAGAAGAGAAGTTATGCCTAGGGACACGTTGCAGCCCAAAATGGAATTCGATCTGTAGGTGCTTTTGCATTTATTTCATTTGAAGGGAATACAAAAATTTGTTTACAACCGTATGCCAATCTATTCAACTATAAGTTTAAGGCGTGGTGTTACATCATCCCGGATCTGTCACAAGGTCTAATCCTCTGTTTTGTTTCCCTATTTCTTTTTAGGTAAGTGCTAACTAGCTATGCGTAAATAAATGCATCTACTACTTGTCACCACAGTTTGGGTGAGTAAGCTTTCTTTTTCGAAATCATTTCAATGCGGATTGCACATAAAAGCGTAGCTCCAATAATAGTATCCATTTAAGGATGGACTTGGAAGGGAAGTAGAGCTCACACGGAGTCTGCCATAAATTCTAGATAGGGTTTCAAAAAGAACTAAAGACGGCCATCAATATGAGACAAAAAAACAGAAGTGGGAAGGCTTTCGTCAGTTCGACTCTGGTAAACTAGATCGGGATCAAAAACTACTAGGAGACTAATAGCTCAGACCTCAGAGCAACAAGGAGCTTAGGAACTGCCTGCTGAGTCTTAACGTTTGATAGTTTACAGAAGCTGGCAAGTGGCAAGTCATATATGTAAACCCATAGCTGCGAAGGGCCTATCTAAGGCGTTTTCAGACTTTAACAGGTTGTTGTAGAGATCGTTTGAAAATTTGTGACACCTACTACTGGCGGATAGAATAATTAAGAGTAGAAAGGATTTTATTCCAAAATGGGTACGTTGCATGGAAGTAGTCGAGCCCATTTTTAAGCATAACTAGGGACACCTACCACCGACTTGGAGGGATGTGAATGTGGTATTTATCTCAAACCAGTCATCAAACCTGCTGAACTATCTAACTCATGCCGTCCTATAAGCTTGAGACAATTTCTCCTCATAAAGATGGACAGAATAATTGACGTTCACGTCGGAGAATGTTTACATATACACCTCTGTCAGTAAATACCTATAAGAAAGTCATATCAAATTTCAACATTTAGCCAAATAAAAAGCCACATGCGATAAAGTAAAGGAGGTTTTTGTTGGGACAGAGGGTACCCTTGACAATACTGGATATAACTCCGAATCAAGTGCTTCGTTTTAAATATAAATATAAATCAATCTGCCATCAAATAGTAGGTCGGAAAATATAACAACTTCGTCGTAATGGCTGCCCACAGGGAAGAGTACTCTCTGCTGTACTTTTTGGTTATTACCAATATGGAAACCTCGGCATCCAAGGACCAATTCGTAATGTCTTTATATCTATGGGGAAAAGTTTCAGGCAGAGCTCCAATTGAGCAAAGGGAGAACCATATAAACAATTGAGCTATTTATGGCGCGAACAGCCATATATTCACGGACAATCAAGCATTTGTAAAGCTCGGCAATTATTGTTTCAAAACCAGTCCTGCACCGCTTGAACAATTTTAAGGCCACAATTAAATTATCTGTAGTTTCTAACCATTTTGGCGCAAAAGGTCTTTTATGTCGACGTTTCTCTATATTGCTAAGGCGAATGAGCTTAAGAAAAAATTAAGCTTTGTGACCAATAATTTCACGTTAGACTTTTTCATTGTTGTAAAGGGTGTTTTTTTTTAGAGGTATAGAACTTCGAATTGAAATAAAACACAAGAAAATCGTTTTAATGTCCATCAATTTGGCTTTATTGGAAGGATAATTTTATGTCATTAATGTTTAAATATGATTTCGGGCAAGTGGCCGCCGCGGCTAGTTCGAATAAAGCCAAGTCTAGAGGTCCAATTTTCAACCACTTTTTCGAGCATTTGCCGCTGTATGTCGGCAATAACGCCACGGTAGTTGGTTTCCAAGTCCCCTTACGTTTTGGTTTGTTGACGTAGGCGAGCGACTTCACATATCCCCAAAGAAAATAATCAAATCGCACGATCTTGGTGGCCAATTGACAGGTCCATTCCGCGAAATTATGCGCTCATCGAATGTTTCCTTCAATAAATCGATTGTGACGTGCGCTGTGTGGCATGTAGCGCCGTCTTGTTGGAACCAGATCTCATCCACATTCGTGTTCGACGTCTCTGCGGATGCGTATTATCACATACAGTAAACGTAGTGCAAAAACGATCCATGGTTAACCGAATTAATTGCTCTGATGGACGATTATGTTGACCATAAATTGAACGGAGCTTGGTAAACTTCGCGAACTGGACCATTGTTTTCGAAATAAATTTGCACGATTTGCAAGCGTTGTTCATTTGTCAACCTGTTCATGATGAAATTGCAAACCAAACTGAACATAAATGACATAAGAGTTGCCAGATTTGACCACAAAATGTCAGTTTTATCTTTATTCGAAAAACCAACCTCTAAACAAAAACACCCTTTATTAGAGAAAATTTTTAGTGACCATGTGACGAAGGTGGTCGTTTGTCATTTCCATTGTGAAATTTCAATCACTTTCGATACAAAATTCGTTGCTAACTACGAATGTTGTGTCAAAACCAGATGAGACTCAAATGGAACTGTGCAAGCACGAGGTAAACTGAATTTCTAGTCTTCTTCTTTTTTGGTCTGCTACAGTTTCCGTTGATCTAGTACAGCTTTTGGACAATTTCAAAGGAAAAACCTAGAACCGAATCTCTGTATACATATATTTATTGAAATGTTTTATTTGAATTCATGAGTCTACAAGTCTAAGTTATTCGACCTTACTTTCCTTAATGAAGCGGTACAGTGCCGCTGCCCGAATCGTCTGTATATTGCTCTCCCTCTGTTAGTATTGTCGTTTCCCAATCTACTTCGATTTTCATCGCCCGATTAGCAATAGGAGTGTTTTTTGAGCTTCGATCTCAGCAAGGCAAAGTAAAGTAAGATTTTCCGCACACGATTACAACAACTACTGCGAGTCTCGAAGTGTCAAGTAGAGAGTGGTTGTCGTAATTGCGTGCTGAAAATCCTACTTTACTTTTCTTTGCTGAGATGGAAGCTCAAAAAAACAGGGCTAATATCGTTAACTGTCAAAATATGACTTAAACTGTGTAAACACGTAGAAAAATTTAATTTTCAGTCTTCTTCTTCTTTTGTCTGCTGTACAGTTTTCATATCGTTCCAGCTTTTTGAAATCAACTTTGATTTTTAGGCCCCCGATTAGCAATTTGTGCTTCTTTTCAATCAGAACGCAGTCCATGAGCAGAGAATGAATTGACTGTACTGTACAGTCTGAGTAAAAATCTGAGCACATCATATTTTGACAGCTAACGATAACGATTCAGAGTTATCGATGTGTTGAAGCTTAAAAGCATAAACCAAGTACCAAATAGACTGATGGTTTCGGCCGAAAAAGGGGTATGATTGCCTAGAAGCTGAATTTGACCTTGGATTTAGCCCAGTTTGAATTTATTTATTTGTGCCCATGTTAAGCAGATGGGGCACACACTTACCTGAAAAAGAGCACCCACACTTCCGGTTGCTGCCGGTTGCTAGGTAGCCTGAGGTGGGTTATCATTTCGCTATCGAGTGTGGGGGCTGTGTTGGGCAAATAATAGCTTTTCCTAATTTCAGGTTGAAGATTTTTAAAGACATAAAAGCATACCTTACCTATAAATAGTTGTTCGATTTTCTTATTTCTCGCGTTGTCAAGTGGAGCTAGTTCTGCAGTTGGACACCATGCAATAAAAATCAGTTATAAACACCGCAGATTCATTAATCAAAAAAGGGTTTAATGGAAAATACTAAAAATAATTATTGAAGGGCAAAGAACAGGAAAGGAAAAAGAAGAAAAGGAATATTTTTTTAAGTTATTCCCAAATTAATGTTGGGCACATCGATTTTAAAAAATTGTTCGCTTAGTCGTCATAGAGTTTCCTTCCCAAATTTTTTCGGTATTCGCTAGCGGTTTCTCTTTCAACTGTTTTGTAAAAATTATTGATTTTTTTTAAATTTGTTGTCATTTTTGTGACAAAATAACAAAAAAAAAATGCTTATTAATACAAAATGTCTGATTACTAATGAAATGAATTTGTATGAATAAAAGAAAACAACTGTAAGCAGCAGATATCAGTAAACATGTTTATTTGGAAGTTTGCTGATTTGCATTTTGAGTTTCGTTCTTTGCCGTACATTTTGAAGAAAATGAATTCATTTTTGTTGGTTGTATCTATGAGACTTTTTTTTTATTAAAAATTAGCATTATTTATACTCTCGGCGGACGGAATTGCTTTCAAATATAATTTCATTAATTATGTGAATGGTTTGAAATTTTCTAGTAAATTTAATTTGGTTCTTTGTGGTTTTTCGTCATTAAACGGAATCTCAATGAAAAGATTGTAACTCAAAAACTATACCCACTAAGAAATGTTCATATATCTCCCCTGAAGTCGGTCATATTTCAAACCGTAATATTCCTAATCGACTCTTCTCTTTAAATTGGTTGCCGTTTTTCTGTGGACATTCGCAGGCGAAATGATTTTTCGACGACAACCGAAAACAGACACAATAACTGCACGAACAAAAATGTCAAATTTTCGCAGCTTATTCCTTTATTCATAATACGTTGAATACATTAGTTGTTAACCATTTAGGAAAATACATGTTTGCGTGGTGAAATAAAACAACGAATTTAAACAAATTGAAACTCCGGGAACGCATCCATCAGCTGAAAGAAACTCACCAAAAGCATAACTCTCAGTCAAAGTTTTTAGCACTCTCTCTTTATTTTTCCCACGAAGCGGGGCCATTTTCCCTTTTCACCGAACTCAAATTGCCTCGAATTCGTACTCTTAAGCGTAATACGCTGCTCGAGCTAAACTAAATTTTATCTGGTCTTCGACTTTTCTCTCCAAACATCAGCTAAAGTCCTAGCTAAATTTTGACATAGAGTACGCCGTGGATAAGTGCCAGAGTAAACAGCTGTTCTTAGAAAAATTTGTATTAAATTCTCTCATATTTCAACTATTTCTGATTCTAGGTTCTCCTCGTCCATGTAATAATTAAAAAAGCTCATCCTTGCATAGTTTTCCGCAACAGAACAACAAATACACAACCATCTGTCACAATTTAGCTTGAGACAATGTGCCGACCCATTAATGGGCGAGATAAATTTTGACAGACACATGAAGTACATTCTGAAACAAAAGTTTGATTATTTAGCTCGAGCTGCGTACCACTCAGATAAATGGGTTCGCTTAAGTTTAGCTCAGCTAAATTTTGGAGAGAATTTTGTATGGTAGCGAAAATTTAGCTCGAGCAGCGTACTAACCTTTAAAAGCAAAATTTGTATTCTTCGGAAAGGAAATTACATTAAATTAGTCTTCAGTATAGAAATCGCAGTTTCTTAACATTTTAATGATTAGTTTTTTTGCCAATAGAAAATGTTACTGAAAGTCGATTCAAATGACCTTTTTTTTAGTGACATTCAGTGTGTTGTGGTTCATGGTGAAATATATATGTTCTGATAAAATTTCACCACAAATTGATAGTTTGAATGTTTTCTTTGTCAAATTATTGATATTTGCACAATTTTGATGTTTTTCTTCCTTTTCCCACGGGAGGTTTTTCGGACATCGAAATTCCCACATAAAGGTAGAAATACCACGATGTAGCAACACCGCTAAGTGTCACTCTGCACTATGTAATTACATCTCCCGCCATTTTGAATTTCTTTTTGCTGCTTAACAGCACATGTACCTATTGACAGTTAGTAAAATTGAAAAAAATCTGCGGGGGAAATTGGGGAGACGTAGCTGAAAGCTGTCAGTGTATTTAATATTTAGTTTATGCAAGAATAGAAACTTGTGACAGTTGGCGCTCCCCTTTGAATAGGGAAATAAAAAGTCCTATTGTATGACTGTCTCCTAAAATGTTCGAGTAGGTTTCCCGCCATTTGCGGCTTCTAAAATATACCCGGTTTAGCAAAGTCAGAGCTGATTCCATTTCGAAATATGTCACAGCGCCCACCAGCAGACAGAATCATCCTCCTATCAGTGCGGGAACGGGCCCAACTAATGGATGCTGAGTTATCCTCACATTCATTTTCGTTTATCATTTATGATTATTGGCGACGGTCTACCAGAAGGTCTGCATTCGGACTAAACTGTCATTCGAACCAGAAGCGATAAAAATTATTTAAATTCTCCCAAATGCCGATCAACACTCTACTGTCCACTCCCTGGGCACTGGATGTGTATAAGTTTGGATGTATCAATTTCATAACAAAACTGGCGCCATCAAGATGCCCAAACAGCCATCATCGATATTGATTACCGCACCAGATACTCGTCGCGTCTCCGATTCCCGCGTTTGTGGTCTAAAATTTCAAATTATGAATTTATAACCGCCGCGCAATTGTAATTATCATATTTCCACAAATAGAAATGGGCCGGGGAGGGGCGCGCAAGTGCCTGGACCCACGAAGACGAGACACGAGAATGAGGAATGTCGTGTCATCCTTAGGCAGAAGGCAACGGTCGGGCAGCCTCGTTTTCAAGTCGAAGTGTGCGTGTGTGTACACTTTAGCTTATCAGCTGAATGATTGATGCTAATTTCAACAAAAGGTATGATAACAGCGCCTCGCCGCGGCAATAATAATAATTTTCCTTTCACTTGGCCGATAATAATAAACACAGCCTGCATCGAATCGGGCACACCGTATACGGATGGGTATCTGGGGGCGCCAGTTTGTGCTGCACATTGGACAAACGTGTTACCAATGTCACACAACAATGTTGCCATGTTGCCTTTGTGGCGGTGGTCACTGGTCATTGTGATGTGAGTATGTGACCATCGATTGTAGGTGAATGTTTATTTTTGTCAAGTGTGCCCTGGCTGCCGCGCGTTCTTGTTAATTTTGTTGTTGTTGTTGTTGTTGGCGAACGAGTGATAATTGCAATTAAGTAAATAAACCAGTTAATCACATAATAATTATCATTGGGGAGTGATAAATCAAGTTTTTCGGGTAATTATCTGGAGAGGCACGACCGTTGTCGCAGTGGTATGTTTGTTTGTTCGTTTTTCTGTTGTGAGTCGCAGAGTCGTATCGACAAAATTTCCAAAACCTTATCTGATTTGATTTGAATTTGTGTGTATTTTTTTTGGTGGAAATTGGATTTTTTTTCGCTTTATTATCTGTGTTACTGTTAGGTATGTGTACCTACTAATAATGTGTGTTATGTGTTGTAGGGGAGCGATTGTTGTTTGTACGGAAGCGAGTAGATCGTTTTTATTTTGTAGATTCTGTTCGTAGATTTGTCACCGGCGGAATTATGTTGTACACATGGTATAGTGGAGGTGAGTTTTTTGTTGTTTTGTGTACCTAGTTGCAGCTGTGGGAATGTTTCCCCATTATCTGTTGGCAGTAGACAAGTGGGAATTTGAGACTACGATCGGTTTTTTTTTTTGGTAGAAGACATCTTTACGTTAAGACCCTTATTGTCAAAGCAGGGTGTCTAGTGAGTCACTAGTTTCGACGAGTGACAGTGCTTTTGGGCGTAGTCAAATTCCGAAGACACGAACTAAGCTACTCAGCACCGGTTCGTAAGTGGCTGTCATTTGAGGCAGTCACTTCTTTATTTTTGCATTTGGGTGTTTGCATTTGCTAGTTTGTCCCGTGACACAAACCTCTATTTTTATTAAAAGATGTAGTAACCCTTTTTTGCCAAATAAACCAGAAGAAGAAGATTGTTCGTCACTAACCAGTGCTCAACTTGCAAAGTTCGTGTCTTCGGTAACCCGTTTATAAAGAACCCGTTGTTATAAAAAACTGCTGCATTAAATGGACTTCTTGAATAAATAAATTTCCATAAATGGGCTTTGCAGTGCGTAAAACAATTTACAGTTGAGAGTAAAATGAAATGAAATAAATTCCATTGAATGTCGTACAGATTTGATTTTAGTTTATTGGGGCTAAACCAAGTTTAATGGAAGAAGCAGTTTTCGTAGTTCGTTTTGATGGTTAATTCCAAAACAAATGGGCAGGTTTGAGGCTCAGCATTGGCGTCTCGTTTTTTGTTTCAAACGAACCAACTTTGTCAGTTTTCTTGAGTTAGTTATAAGAGACACGAACACGACTGTAGTGCGATGAACAAAGTTGATCCAACCTACAAAACCAAAGCAGTAGAGGACAAAGAAGTTCAAGATGGCGGAAGTGTAGAACTGGACCACAACGAACTAAGCACAGATATAAAGGGTTTGCCAATAAGAGGTGTTATTTTGCTATTCAAAGAAAAATGTAATTTTTTGAGATAAATGATCGGATGTTTATTTCATAATAAAGAGGAAGGTATGCCGTTAATAATGAAAAACAACATAAGCCAAATGGCCACCACGAGCACGCATACACGACCATATCCTTTTCATGAAATTTTCCATAACCAAATCGCAAAGTGGCTGCCCTATGTCCTCGATAGCCTCACGAATTTTATCTTTAAGGTTTTGAATCGACGCTGGGCTGTTACTATAAAAATTCTTTCCTATCTTTCTTCCTTATCTTTCACGTGGCCCCAAAGGAAGAAGTCGCAAGGTGTTAAATCACAAGATCTCGGTGGCCAATTGTGATCACCTCTTCGAGAGATAACACGGTCCGGAATCTTTTCCCGTAAAAGATCAATGGTTTCGTTGCTTGTTGATCGGCCGGCTTGAGTTTTTGTGTTAACTGAACTTTATAAGCCTTAAGACCCAAGTCTTTATGCAAAATACGGTGTAATGACGTTTGTGGAATGCCCAATTCCAAGGAATGGACAAACCTGGGTTTTCTTCACCACTTTGGGCTACAGCAGCAATATTCTCAGTTGTTCTTGAGCGAGGTGCACGCGTTTTATTCTTCACATCACTAACTTGTCCCAACAGTTCGAACTTCTCCAACAATTTCTGTATTGCCGTCCGACTTCCAACTGCTTCACGACGACCAAAAAATGCTTTAGTTTTGCGACTTGTGACTGCAAGATTTTCACCATTTTTGTAGTGAATTTTAATAATTTCAATGCGTTGTTGAAGCGTGTATCGTTCCATTTTCAGTAATGGCGTAGTTTCTACTTGACAAATGTCAAAGAATAAAAGCTTCAGAAGTGACAGCTACCGAAATAGCGGGTCATTCACAATAACACCTCTCATTGGAAAACCCTTTACAATTGTCTAAGGAACAAACTAGATTCAAAGGTTTGTTGGTTAACGAAGTGTACTTTCTCGTGCGCACGAACCACGTATTTCTATCTAGAAAACTGCAGGCTAAAAATAAGTTCTGAATGACTTGCTTCTGCGGTGAGTGTTTCTTGCACTACCGTATGATACGTTTCCGGTTCAATCCCCGAATAAATAAAACTGATACCTAAATTTTAAAATACGATCTCGATCTCCATCTTAATATCCATCTTCTCTGCCATCAACAGCTGCATCTAAACTCCATCTCCATCCTTATCAATGTCTCTATCTCTATCGTCATTTCCAATGTTATCTTTATCACTATCTACATTTCTATTCCCATTTCCGTTCCCACCTCTTTCTCCATTTCCATATGCATCCTCATCTCCATGCCTATTTTCATATCTATTCCCACCTTTATCGCCATCCACATGTCCTATCTCTATCTCCATCCCTATCTCCATTTTTATCACCATCTTCTCATCAAGTTCTATACTCATTTCTATCTCCATTCCCGTCTCAAACTCCATCTATTTATTATTTTAATGCACATATACATATCTCAGCAATTCGAAGTAGACAATTGTCCAATAAAACGATCCCCAGTGACTTTTGCTGAACCACAGACAATGCATTGCTTTCGTCATTGCTTGCGTGTTTGCTCAGTATTTTTCGGAAATGATATAACACCATTATGACATGAGAGCAAATTGTATATACGATTGGGATGGGCTTGTCAATAAGGTTATGAGTTATGACCTTTCGAGTTCCAGTTCGCAATTAAAACAAAAAAAAAATTGCTACCGACATCAACATCTCTATGTTGCAATTAACTCATTTGTTAGAATTCAATAAACACTGGGTAGGTACTTCATGTCATGTAAAGCATTCGAACTGTCAAAATCAAAGTTCTCATTTTTTTTCTTCGAAATTCAAGGGAAAATCAATTACGCCCCTTTTTTTCCCTTATAAGTAAGTACTCAACTAAGTACGCAACCTTTTGAACAGTTTCTTAGGGAAGTTTGTAAAATTATTTGGTTACAACTACGCGAACTGACGTTCAACTTATCAGCCCGGTTTCGATATCGAATTTGATTGAATTGAGTCGACCGTCACCATTAGCTTGGCACTTGACAGTTGCAGTTATTCGAACAACAGTTTATTCTCCCTGACCATTCTCTTTATAAATCAGATAGCAATGTCCGGTTTGTGGTGGGCAACAAAGCAGCAGCTGCACAGCCACAAAAAAAAAAACAAAAAAAATTATATACACGTACCTACTACAGTAACAACCAAAAACAGTAAAACAAAAATGAAAGAATATTTAAAAGCTTCAAAGCAAGCCACCATATTTGCGAACAGAAATAATCACAACCGACCAGTGTTGCACACAAAATCTCACAACCAGCAACCGCAAGCCGCAACAAAACAACAGTCAGTCAGTCAGACAGTCGGACAAACGCAACACCAGCAAAAGGATGACGACGATGATGACGCTGATGTGAATGATGATATCCCGCACGCCGCTGAATGCACAACTCGAACGCTTTTTCTCCTCGCCCTCCTCATACACTATACACATGCACAGTGCACACACATGTCCAGCCAGGAGAGAGACTCGACTCGGATTCGGATGCGATATCAGCGATATGAGTTTTAAGGGAATTTATATGAAAGGCCCGATAAATATCTTTGTTTGTGTGTCTGTCTGGCTGTACGGACAGTTTGTCTGCGGTGCTGTTATCTTATGGAATTTTTCTGCTTAAAAATACAAAAGAAGAACAGCCGCGAGAGAGAGATACGACAGAAGGAAACAGACACAGTAACACGGCACACGGGCCAATGGGCCATGTTGCCATTGCCAATCACATGCTGGTGGCGGGATTGATTGTGGAAATTCTGGTGAATGCTCGCGCTACTGAGGTGGGCGGCAGGCTGATGACTCACGTAATGAGTGCGACATTCCAAAAGCGAATAAAACAGCAACAGCCGCAGTAGTTAAGGCATGGTATTCATTTTTGGTGGTAAGGTGATAATGGCCAAGAGTGGCGGCAGAACCAGGAGACGCCGTCGCTTTTATTTTTGGCTGTAGATAAGTGACCAGCGGATAGGTCTTGATATAATGAGAAGCCATGAAACAGATACCTGGCGAGGTACTGAACTGGAATATTGATTTAAGTATGCCTTCGAAACTAATTAAGTTTCGCAAGTGTAACGGAGGTGTAATGTCCAAAGGGGTCATGTGAATCTCAACCAACCAACAGGGTTGAAGGAGGTCCCCTTCCCACTAAGTAAGTGACTCTAAAAGATGCGCGGTTCTGTATCTTTTTATTTTTAGTGCGGGGGTTCATTTAGGCAAGCTCACAATAAACAAGATGGCCTCATAAAATCATCCTTTGTGACCTTCAAAATATTTAAGGCCCAATGTCCCTTTTGTCTCGTACATACTTTGGAGTGTAATTCCTCAAGTTTTTTACTGGTAAATTTTCGCTTCGAAAACTCTACTGACGTACAAATGGGAACGTTTTTGTAACCAGTGCTGTCGTTTTAAAAAATTTCAACGCAACAGATCCCATTTTGTTTGGCCTAATTTCGAAGTAAAATCGGTACCCATAAATGTAAGTTTTAAAAAGTATGTTTGTATTTAAGACCTGCAATAATAATTAAACTTCATACAGTGTAGCGCCAAATAAACTCCCATTTGTTGGGGAACAAATCAAATTGGAATTGTGGAAGAGTTCCTACAGAAAACTATGGCGCATTTTCTTCTCTTTCCGGTCGCATAATAAACCTCTGCAAATTTGCAAATCAAGCCATTTTCTTGCATGTAGATTTGACGAATAGATTTCTTTTCTCCACAATGTGACAGCTACGTCAAAAATTTACACGTAATACCTTAGCAAAGCAGGCGATTCGCATTTCGTTCGCTTCAAGTTCCCCAGAGCTAGTTGGCCTGCGAGTTGTTCACAGCATCCCAAGTGATAAATGTTTTATGGGAAATGCCTCATATCGCTACAAATGTCAACGCTCTAATTGGGTAAGGTTCGCCAAAAGCACTCGCGAAAGAACAAAAAGCGAGCATGTAGAAGAAGGTTTTGCAAGTTTTTACAGGATCCCAAGTGATAAATGTTTTATGGGAAATGCCTCATGTCGCTACAAATGTCAACGCTCTATTTGGGTAAGGTTCGCCAAAAGCACTCGCGAAAGAACAAAATGCGAGCATCTAGAAGAAGATTTTGCTAATTTCTACAGTAACCATGAAAAATGCGATGTTTTGGAGGAAATGAAACGCAGAAAACTCAGCTTCAGTTCAATAAAAAATGTGAAATTTACGAAATCTGTGTCAAATGCCAGAAAGACAGATGAAACAAGATGAACTTTAAAAACGGCTGTCGTAAGATTGATATTATTTTGCTTCAAAATTCAAAGTGAAGTGTGGCGGAGAATCTGTGTACAGTGGAATCCGGATATAGCGACGGTCAAGGGACCGGCGACATTAAGTCGTTCTAACCGGACGACGCACAAAACGAACTGAAAATTTTATATGTAAATATTAACATATCTGTATGTAAGGAAGTAACGTCAATGAAAACCAAATAAACCTTTAAATCAGAAACATTTTTCTTTTAATTTCACTCAGAATAGCTATTTGTACATGCCAATATTTTAATATATGTAATTAAATACATACATATGTATGTATACATAGAAACTGCACCGTCGCTGTAACCGAACGATTTATTGGAAAATTACGTCGTTTAAAGCGGTTGGTCGCTCAAACCGGAGTCGCGCTAAACGGATGTTCGTTCATAGGAATTAGTATGCAAACCTAACAAGTTGTTGTGTTTACGTCGCTTAAAACGGTTCGTCGTTATAAACGAAGTCGTACTAAACGGATTCCACTGTATTTGAAATATGAAAAGTACTGCCCCAGCTGTATATTTGTAATGTGCACATAAAATTTAAAAAAGCAACACAACAGTTGTTTCTGTAGTGGGTAGTTCGGTTCAGTAAACATCTGACTTACCTCATCCGTAAATGAGCCTTTTGTGACGAAATTATGTTATTTTTCAAATGATTGCCTGATGTCTTTCGTTCCTCGTCGATTGCTGTTTTTTTTTATTAGTTTTTCGTTAAAGGTCCAGTCTTGAAGCAGACCTCAGTAGGTGAACTTCTCATCCAAAACACCAGTTCAAAGCAAGTCAAAACCACACTCAAAAGGAGATTTCCCAACGCAAGAGTTTCGCTTCGCTCTCTTTCTATTTGGACGTTTTCGCATTTTTAATTAAAAAAAAATAAAAAGAAATCTCTTCTATCAATCTGCTGGCCGGCTTATCTGCCGCTGAAGTTCATCATCAGAGGTCTTGTTATCTAGTCCCAGGCATCTTTGAATCTCATTGATCCTCAAAAGGCATTACACACAGTCTCGACAGCAATCTTAATCTTCGGTCGAGCAGATGAAGAAAAAAAAGAAACTCGAAAGCCAACTCGAAAATAATTTTATTTTCTGCTTTGAATTGAATTTTATCAGCGTGATTCAGATTTCCCCTCCGATGTGCTGGTGCTGCTGGTGGTGGTGGTGGTTAGTGGCCAATGATCTTGATGATGATGATGACTCCGACTTGAATTAAAAATAAATTTTAATTTCCATCTTGTTTGGTTTTTATTTATTTATTCATCATCATCCTCATCCTCATCATCATCATCATCATTGTTGGCATCGATCGATAAGGAATTTTAAAGTTCACTTGCGATGGTATTAAAAATTCCGAGTATCTCTGTTTGGTTTGGTTCCGCGATCAGACTGTTTTGGTCTATTGGAGGCGTACACCGAAGTATACATGCACAGAGAAACCGATCACAGATGGGGGACCATTGAAGAGATCTGCCAAAGATCAAACTGGTAACGTTCGCTTTAAGGCGATAAGCAAATCAGCGATGGTGTGCATGATCTCGCGGAACGGAATTCTCCGCCGCACTTGGAACATGTACGAGGTTTTGAATGTCGAATGGCGTTTCTGCGTCTCATGAATGTTGATGGTGATTACTTTGTTTGAGAAAAGAGTTGATAAAACTACACAACATGTCATCGACTAATTTGTATTGTAATGTATGCGAGCGATAAGATTTTGTTTCGCGCCAAATAAGGGGCGTACTGCGATTGGAATAACCTAAAGTGTGCTATCGCACTGATATAGGCTTTGATACGCCCTAAAGCGATGAAATGAATGTGCCTTTGAATGTGGGAAGATAGTGTGTAGAGTTTAATGACAGTTCTAGTTAAACTATGGAGAACCATGAGAAGCTGATATATTTGAAAGAAAGGCTAAAGACACATATTTCTTAGGTTCTGGCACACATCGAAAGGACTTTGTTTCGTTTTCTTTGTTGGAACGAAACGAGAGCTTCTACGTCTTTTTAGACAAGGAAGCCCTGGTTCAAGTTTAAAAATAAAAGTATCCAAAACTGGTCCGATAACAAAAAATTGATTTAATTTGGCTGACGCGGTTTTGAGTTGTCGATCGTCCGGACTAGTGCGTCCCAGAAAATTCTTTTCGTACCTATAGAGAAGAGGTGCCATTTGTTACATTATTGGATCCGCATTTTTCCATTTTATTATTTTACATTTTAAGGTACGTGCAATTTTAAACTCGACTTATTTAGCGAACATTTTGCTCTGTGATGAAATATTTTCAAATATGTATGCATTCATTTAAGTAAATAAAATTTACCACTAAGAAAAAATTTGTTTGCTTTTTTTCCACAAGCCGATGCTTTTTCCAACGAAATTCCCTCAAATTTCCCACGACATATTAACACTACTCCACTTGTTTGTTAGAATGCCGACTACATAGACTCATTGTTTATGGACTGCTAGTAGCCAACTTTGCGTTGGTTCCAACTTATGCGCTAGCGCTCTTCTTTTTTTTTTAATAACTCCCCTTTAGTTGTAAAATTCGGAGGGAATTCCATCCGATCCTGCATCGTTCAGATGGATTGGAGCCTCCGGTACGTCTTCTAGAGTTATGAATCTATCCAAAATATCATTTGAAAATTTGTAAGACTGTCAAGAAAACTTTGTTGATTGAAATAAAGGGTTTTTCAATAAGAGCGCTACAAAAGTTTTTTTTTAAATAAATCAAAAACGGTTTTGGATATCAATGAAATTCTTTATACCAGTACGTTCGATGCCATTATGTATGGAACTCGATTTCTTTTGCATGGCCACCACGGACACTCTTGCAGAAGTCCAGACGCTGAACCCAATTTTCGACGGTTTTAAAGAATAAATCGGCCGATACTGCTGCAATTTCACGTTCGATATTCGTACGAAGTCGTCGTCGCTGGCTTGTTGGCATAGACCATAGACTTGACGTAGTCCCACAGGAAATAGTCTAACGGCGTCAAATCGCACGACCGAGGCGGCCAAGCGACTGGACCATTTCGTGAGATAACACGTTCTTCAAACTTGGTTTCCAATAAATTGATTGTGACATCCGCTGTGTGGCTTGTGGCGCCGTCCTGTTGGAACCACATGTCCTCCAAGTCCATATCATCCAATTGGGGCCAAAAATATTCGGTTATCATTGAACGGTAGCGATTCCCATTCACAGTAACGTGCCGGTCTTGATCATCACGGAAGAAGTACGGCCCAATGACGCCGCCGGCCCATAAACCACACCAAACCGTAATTTTTTCGGGATGCAATGATGACTCATGGATTGCTGCCTCAACAATACCGCATATTTTTTTTATTGACGAAGCCATTCAGCCAGAAATGAGCCTCATCGCTGAAGATGATTAATTGGACGTAGCGCTCGTAACGTTGAGGCCACTGACTCCGAATTTCGGTAGTAAATTTTAATAATTTCGACTCGTTGTTGGCTCGTATATCTTTCCATCATGAAATGGCAAACCTTACTGAAGAGAAATGTCAAAAGAACGGCAAGAAATTCGTCGTCGTTTGCTGTCCCTGTCGCTCTACTTTTGTAGTGTCCCTGTTGAAAAACCCTTTATATGCAACAAAAACATCTGTAAAACAACAAACAAAACTCATTCCCTATGAATATAAACATTTTGCAATTTGTGGGGCAATAAATGCATTACAATACAAATTTTGTTGGTTCCATCTATTATTAACAATTTGAACTACCACATTTTCGATGCGACATCTATTGCAAAACACTCGCAACACTTTGAATGTCAACCGTTTTACTTAGCAAATCTACTACCACCCTATAGCTGTCGTCTCTAGCATTCTATGGAGAAATCCAAGATGGTTGGCATTTTGTTACACTTTTTATTCGCTTTTAAACCAAGAGCGCTAGTTATGTTGGTGTCATTTTTTGGACAGAGCCTGTAGTGAACTGACATTTGACTAGCAGTCCATAAATAGTATTTCAATGGCCGAATAAATGTTGCATGATAATAAAAGACTTCCTGTTAAACTTTGCTTAGACTTCTAGCGAAAAAAAAGAACCAAAAATAGTCCAACCGCAAAACTTATTATGTCTCTTGTTACGTGTAAACAAAGAGAACTTGAATCGAATGTCACAATCTGTGTTTATTTATGATTTATGTATTCAGTTATGAGAAGGCCATGGGCAAGTTGCTTGAAAGTGATTTAAAACTTAACTTGGAAGTATCTCTCTCTCCTTCAACAGTTTTTTTTTTTTGAAGGTTGGTATACTTTTGTTTACAACTTGACTAGCTGTCACGTTCACCAATACTTGATCAAAAGTACCACCCAACGTTGTCTTAGAGAAACAAAGAACTTAATTCAAGCGTCTGAAAAGTGGACACACGAAAATGGCAAACAGTCCTCCAATTTTTTGACCAAAAAATGTCAACGTTGACAGGTTTTGCAAAATATGCAGCAGGAATATAATAGAAACAACCAAGTCAAGGCCAGTTTATAACTAATTGCTATACATGACTTCACAACTAAACAATTTGGACTTAGTCACAAATCCCTGCCAGAAATATTTCGCAACACAGCCCTCAAAGGCGTTCTTATCAATAAATCACAGAGTCGACTTATAAATCAAGGCATAAAGTAATAATAATCAAACTTGTGATCGCATTTCTAAAAAAGAAATGAGAAACCAATTATTTGGCCACACGAGCGGTCCCAACTCAAAGGCCAACTATACTTAGGCTTAATCATGTGAATCGAAATAAATACGTGATACCACCTGAGGCCTTGATACGGGCAACGAGTATTCCACCAAAGTTCGATATCAATCGGGAATTAATCGATGCGATGACAATCGACAAAAAAAAACTCACCTCGGCATTCAGACTTCAGAGCCCGGATCAATCAATCAAACTGTCTTCCAGAAACCACATGACAGCCGCGCAGTACAGTATAATATGCTTTAGGGAAATTTCGATCATGAGTTCGAAAAGAGCCCGAAAACGAAAACTCACTCGATTCGAACTCTTTGAAACGTCTTCGTCGGCGGATGTAATTTTTGGTGTTTTTCTGTTTGTCGCCCCTCCTCCCCGCCTGTTCTTAATTTTGTACGTCGCTGTTAACTTTCCATTCGCTTGCTCGTTGCGCTTATCTGGACAACGGCAATTAAAAGATTTTTTTCTCATTCGTCATAGATAAGCGAAATGCGATAAATCGTTCGTTTCGTTGGTTATGTTCGTCGTATAGTCGTGTGTTGTTCTGTGCGGTATTATTAGAACCATGTGCAGTATATGGTTATATGTGTGTCCTTATACAGTTCTCAATCTAAAAATATGTACCCCGAGTACTCGTACAATTATGATAGCGCTATGGGTTAAAGAAATATAGAAAAAAAAAATTCGATTGCGCTGAAGCTGAACATTTGAAATTAAATGACGATTAGTTTCGAATTTTAATTTGATACCTGCGATAAGATTCGTCGTTCGAGTGGCAGTAATAAATATTTATTGGGAGGATGTGTGTATTTCTTTGTCGCATTTGATTTCTATTGAATCGATAAAACGATTAAGTTGTCGTAACAAACAGATCACTTACAAGTTATACCGTGCGAGCGAGCGTGTTTGTTGCTTTCGAATGAATGTTCGAAAGTCGTGTTTCTTCATTGGAATGTTGCGCCTGCAATTTAAGTTTGATTCAGCGGCTTAACTTACAAGTTTCGGACTCGTGAAGACACTGTAGTCGCCTATCCTTATCGATGAGTTCGAAAAACAGAGAAACTTCGAATGTAATAGACCGAAATCTGTGTCTGACCCAGTTCGAAAGTAGAATCCCCCAAAATGGCCTGTTCTATACTGCACAATGGTTGGAGGCTGTCTTCTTTGACTAGACTACAGTCATTTAGCCTCTCTCTCATTTAACAGCTACACCTCAATTTGACATATACCCAGCTCCAATTGTCAGACAAAATTTTTCTCAAAGAACGTCAGAGTTCCAATTTTCACATTCTCACCATAAAATCAAACTGAACGAAGCCCCTGACACTGCATGCGGTATAACCATCCCACTTCGATTAAATTCCATACCGCACACTAATTGCCCAATTAGCTGCAGACACATAATTATCCTCATTAAGACCCAAATGGGGCAACACACGCCCATTCCAAGTGTCACATTTTGCTTAATGAAATTATCCCATTTCTTTTGTCCATCAGAAGAGACTACCGGCCGGCGGCAAAACCCCCAACTATTACACCTTCACCACACGTCGTCGTTGTTGCCGACAAGTGTCGCCTGTCGCCCCGTCGCATAGCCACCGCATTGCCAGCCCAACACCACCGCCACTGATTGTTTACCCGCGCGTACACAAGTTTCGGTGATGAAACATTTTATTGACACACGAAGTAACATCATTAACTGTGTGTCGTCGTCGTTGCTCGTCCTATGACTCCTATCTGGCCTTGCCTCCGCCTCTTTCGGCATTTTACCATTCTTCGTCGTTCGTTTTCGGGTTTTGTTCTCCACTTTTGTGCGCGTTTCTTTTTGTAAGTCTCAGTCAACATCACCAGCAACGACCAAAGGCGGTAATAACGGCCGGCGCTATTTGGTCAAACACGGAATTCCCTTCTCGTTTGTCGGTCAAGCTGTTGATGGGTGTTTTAAGTCGTTAAATGATGTTAGTGCCTACCGCTATAATGTGCCGTATAATGTAATTGGTGTGGCGGCCGTGTGCCGCTGCGGCACAACCAAAAGAACACAGCCAAAGACCACCGCGAGCTGCATCGGCCCGTGTGGTGATTGAGTATTTTTTTTTTCGTTCTTTGTAGACGAACAGTGGGGAAATCGACAAATTATGGTAAAAAAAAGGATAAATGGTGACGGCGCATTTACATTAACATTTACATTGAAGTTTAAGTCAACAAAGTCATTTCAATTTGATTTGGAACGCGACCTGTTTTTTTAGGGGTTAATTTCGGAGTGAATTCGTTTTTCGATTTCGAAATTGCATTGGTAGCGAATTTCGTTAAGGATTTTTATAGATGTTTCGCTGAGGATTTTTATTTAATATGGGATGGTACCATACTCTCCGAGTCTGAAGTCGTCGAGTTTATTGCCACAGCACTTTTATTGACGCGTTAAAGTTTGTATTTCCTTAGAGACTATTCTGGTTTAGATGAGTTAGTCAAAAACCAAACAAGAAGCACCTGTCTCTTGATATTGCCGTCGGCATTTCACATTTCAACACCAATTATGTGCAGTAAGATTGGTTGACAAAACGTCAAATATTTGACACTTCTCATTCGAGAACTAGAAGTCCCACAGTCTAATCGTCACATGCGCCCTTATAATTTGTCTGGCAAAACTACTTACCATTCCGTCGATTTGTGTATTGTAATAATGTCAAACAGTTTGACAGCGTCAAATTAGTTGTGACAGTCTGACGCCCTGAGAAATAGTTTCAATCAGATTTGTATCAACTAAATAATGAAAATGGAAACAAAAATATCCTCAAACCGTCTGAACAGCTGTTTGACACAAACGTGTTTGACAGTATTTGACAGCGAATTTAAATTTGACACTGCGGCAATAATATCATCAGACAGTGGGATGTTGGAATGCGACACGAATTCGAGTCAAAAAATGCAATAAGGTACACGTTCCTCGACTGACGCGAATGTTATTTTGCACTGTTAAGGCTGTCAGACAGTATTTGATTAATTTGACATCTAATCTAAAAAGAAATCCTGAGTCTTAATTGATTTAAATAGTGAAATTTACAAATGCGGCAAATTTCCCGCGAATTGAAAATTCTTGCTGCGAACTGTCACTTATTCACACTTTATTCACAAACAATCCACATAACACAGTCGCGATCCACAACCCACGAATCAAAAATTCGTTCGAAGTTAACCTTTAAAAATTAAACTGAATCGCGGGTATCTGCGACTAAAAAAGTCATGTGAATGAAATGTCAGAAACTACGAATATTCGCTAATTCACAGTTCGCAATTCGCTTTTATGTGAATAGTCCTTTACTGTCGCGTAGGTATCTATTAATCTATAATCGATCAGAGCTGTTTTTGGTGGGAAAATTTGAAAATCATTCGAAAGTATACAACTGTCACGAGAGAGTTTCTCAAATCAGCCGCTTGGACACGGCATTTCGCTGTAGATTCCCTCCATATGTGTCAAAAATTGAACCCACGGCTGATGGACTCGTTGGTATCAATTTACAAAAACAAAACCACGCCCTCCGTTTTATTGAAATTCGCGAAAATTTCAACCCAATTAGGTACTCCAATCGAACCCATGCCGTCATACTTCATACCCTATAATCAGCACGTTGTTGTCATTAAAAATGCACACGCCACGCAGCAGGGCACATCAGCAATCACGCACTGGGCCATGTTCAATTTGTTCGCAACTCCACACACCACACGCCACACACCGCCGATCGGTGTAGGAATTTGACGCGAGCGCACACACTCGACAAACCGAACCGACCAGGCTGAGTTGTGTGTTGCGCATGCGTGGTGCATGGTGCTGTGCTTCTTCGTCTGCTCTGGATCTGGATCTGAGCTATCCCCGCGACCGTCACGGCATTTTTCAAATTTCAACAATAAGTCAGATGCGCCCCAGTGCTTGATCGTTGTTTGTTCTGTTTTCTGTAGGATGGTGTCGTGCTTGTCGTCTTTTCTTGTTTTTTTGCATGTCGCCCAACGTGTTCACTGCTCAGGCTTAGGCTAAGGCTCAGGCTCAGGCTCACTCTGCTCTGTGTGCTGTTGTTGTTTGGTCCGGCAACATGTTCTACACACACTTTGGGGAAATTAAAAACGAATAAACGGGGGCCTCTCCCGAATCAATTTTCTGGAGTGTGCGGCGCGCGACTGGGGAAATGGGATATTTACATTTTAATTACTGTGCCCCCGGCGGCGCGCATCCTCAACATCATCGCTCCATGGAGGGCGCTCCGTTTGCTGGTTGTGTAGAAATTTATGTTCCTCGATGTTCGACTTCGAATGTTCGGATGTTCGGAGGTCGTGCGTGCACCTCCCAGCAATTTCCGCCAACAAATGTTGGACATTTGTAATTTTCGAACTTAATTATGGATGTTCCGTGTTATTTATCACTTTGCACTCTGCCTTAAGTGTTCGATTAGGTAATGGTGGTTCTGCTGGGACGCTGCGATTTTGTCCTCATTGTTGTTGTATCGAAAAGAGGGACAGCAATAAAAATGAAAATAAAAATCATCCACACTGGCCTCGATCCAATCTTTGTTTTGACACTTTAACCCTTGGCCTTCGTCGGCTTATCTCAAATAGACGGATGCGATTTCGTTTCAACATTTTTGTCGTTTTTTCTCTCGAATTTTTGTTTTGGTTATTGCCAGTGGGATGCCAGCCAGCGTGCTTATCGCAAGTATCTTTGGCTTTAAACAAGCACACATCAGCTGCTGCTGCTTACTTATCTGCACACAGAGAGTACATTTGTTGATTGGAGTTTGATTGATGACTATTTTGAGAATGTTGCGATATCTTATCTGGTGTAGAAGGTTGTTTCTTTTTTCGGTTCCCCACTGCGAGCTAAATGCTCGCTGAACCGCAAAGACACGAGATACGTGCTTTGGGAACAAAAATTCACTTCAACGGGGAGTGCGGCTATCATCGAGATGTGGACAGTTTACCAGTTGCATTTGGCCAAGTAGCCAGGCTCTGCATTTGAATCAAGTCGCGCATTCCATTCACTTGGCCGATTGAGGGAGCGATTAAACTGGCGTAGTGCTGCCAAATTAGGCTTCGATTTTTGAAAATAAATTTCGTGAGTTGTTGGTCGATTTGCCGACTTAAACCCCAACTGATAAGTAATAACTTGCAAAGGCTGACTTATTACAAGTTTTTTGGACACATTTTGGCAAAATTTGACGGATTGAAAAAAGGTACAAGGTGGTCCAAAAGAACTCATCCGATGTTGTTTGGCTCTCATTTTTTTTCTGAATGAAAAACTTCGATTCTGTTTTTAGATTATGTTTATTTGAACCTTTAGAATTTTATTGGTCAAGTCGAGAAGATGATATCGGCCAAATGGGCGCCGTCACAATTGATTGCCATACGGGCTCGTTTTATGGCATTTTTCATCACTTCGGCGAGAACTTCGGGCGACAGATTCTTGCACTCGTGTCGAATGAGGACTTCTAGGGTCTCGGGCTTGTTCACGTAAGCACGGAACTTCAAAAAACCCCACAAAAAAAGGTCTGGAATGGTTAAATCGGGCTATCTTGCGGGCCAGTGCAAATCGACAAAACGAGAGATGAGGCGACACGGGAACGCCGCGTTCAGAATATCGGTTGTGGCTCGTGCAGTGTGTCCCGTAGCTCATGTCCTCCAGTCCTAATTCGTCCAATTGCGGCAGAAAAAACTCGGCTAACATGGCACTATAGCGTGCACCGTCCACTGTTGTCGTTTGGCCAGCGGTGTTCTCGAAAAAAAAAAAATGGCCCGATGATTTCTCCAGCGTGAACAGCGCACCATGCAGTAACTTTGAGCGGGTGTAATGAGCCTCATCGCTTATTTTGATTTTGGTTGAAAAATCGTCCACTTCGTCCTCGAGATTGGGGATAGCTTGGGCGTAAGTAATTGTAAGTAATAGGCCCTGTACACTGTGACCAGAAGAGATCTATTGTGTTGAAAGGGCTTGGGCGTAGGTTACACGCGTTTGGCGGTCGACAGGCAGCAGCTGATGCACGGACTGGACTTTGTACGTACTTTGTCTTTGACCAAAATTCGCCTTAGGGACGACCGGCTGATGGCTAATTGCGAGGCACGGCGTCTGGTCGATGTTTCCTCCGGTAACAGCTCGACATCCTCGTCAACAACGGCGATATTCTCGGCACAACGGGCGTTCCGGGGCCGGCCACCACTCTTGGCAACGTCTCGTGTGGTCCCATACTCTTCAAGGTTGGTGGCCAAACGGCGCAGTGTTTGCGCGTTCTTGGGGAGTGTATCGCTCCATGGCTTGTTCACTTGTATTCTACATCTGTCTAGTCCACATATTCGACATTGGCGGCCATTTGCAAAAATGAGAGCATCTTCCAATAGGGTGATCCCTTTTGGCCCACCTTGTAAAGGGTGATTTTTTTTAGCTGGTTTGGTTTTGGCAACACTGGTTTTGACAGCTGACGTGTGTTTAGTACCTTGTGTCACTGTCAAACAGCTTCAGTTTGGTTTGCAATTTAACCATGGATCGTCTTACAAATGAACAACGCTTGCAAATTATTGAATTTTACTATCAAAATTCGTGCTCGGTTCGAAATGTTCATCGCGCGCTGCTTCCATTTTATGATCGGCATTCTCGACCTTCTGAGCAGTCTATTCGGAAGATTGTGACCAAATTTCGCACCAAATTTACTTTGTTGGACATTAAACCACCAACACGTTTACGTACTGTGCGTAGTGAAGAAAATATTGCGGCCGTATCAGCTAGTGTGACAGAAGACCGCGAAATGTCGATTCGGCGCCGTTCCCAGCAGTTAGGCCTTTGTTACAGCACTACGTGGAAAATTTTGCGGAAGGATTTGGGCGTAAAGCCTTTTACAGCGATGAGGCTCATTTTTGGTTGAATGGGTACGTAAATAAGCAAAATTGCCGCATTTGGAGTGAAGATCAGCCAGAAGCATTGCAACAGCTACCAATGCATCCCGAAAAAGCCACTGTTTGGTGCGGTTTATGGGCCGGCGGCATTATTGGGCCATATTTCTTCAAAGATGATGCGAATCGCAGCGTTACTGTCAATGGTGAACGCTACCGAGCGATGATAACAAACTTTTTTTTGCCCGAAATGGAAGTTCTTGACTTGCATGATATGTGGTTTCAACAAGACGGTGCCACATGCCACACAGCACGCGAAACAATGGCGCAATTGCGAGGCGAGTTTGGTGAACAGTTAATTTCACGTTTCGGGCCGGTCAATTGGCCGCCTAGATCGTGCGATTTGACACCATTAGATTATTTTTTGTGGGGGTATGCCAAGGCTAATGTGTATAGGGACAAGCCCGCTTCGATTGACGCACTGGAAGCCAACATCCATGCATTCATTCGTGAGATACCGGCCGATATGTGTGAAAGAGTATGCCAAAATTGGACTCAGCGGATGGGCTACCTGAGACGCAGCCGCGGTCAACATTTGCATGAAATTATCTTTAAACATTAAATTGCAAGGTTCAAACTATCGATTCAAATAAATATTTCATTCATTTTTTCGAATTTTTTGTGTTTTTTTTTTTTTTTAAAGTTCTAAACCTCTTAAAAAATCACCCTTTATAAGAATGATTTTGAAAGTTTCCAAAGTTTGACCGAACAAGTGAATAAGATTCACAATCGCTTTCAGCACCCCCATTGAGTACTGTCGATTTGTGTTTTGTACTAGATTTTTTGCAAAGATGATCTATTCTCTCAGAGCGCTAGAGAGACTCACACACAAGCTCAGACTTCAGGTACATACATAGAAATCAATTTTCAACTACACAGTGGCAAACCACAGTAATTAGTCACCTTCGCAGCGCCGAGTCCTTCCCTATAGTTGCGTGCATAACCCCAACACGCTACGCGAATGAAAAATCATCAGCAACACAACAAAGTGACACGATTACAGCAGAGAATAAATCTATCTAGATGCTCATACCAAATTCTATGCGATTACGCGTCATGTCTTCTATATACGAGTACTCCGGGCTAAGTGTGTGTATATAGCTGTGGCACTTTAATGACGATCCGCCTGCGCGCCAACCACTCGCCTTGTGACACTTGACAACCCCTAAAGCGATAGCAACATAATGTGCAGCTGGATAAGCGCCACCACAAAACTCAGCGGCTCCACAGCTCCGTTTTTGTTTTTGTTGTCCTCTCTCACTCTCTCTGCGTGTGTGTGTTTATGAAGTAGAGTTTTGCTCAATGCTGCTCATTCTTATCTAAATCCCAGCCTTTCAGTCTCTATTTCCATTATGATACGAGAAGATACACCATATACACAAAACGAACGAAACATAACATTCTGGATGCGCGGATAGCGCAGCGGATAAATCAAGGGGTTCGGTTTGGTCGGTGTGGCAACCGAAGGAGTTAAGAGCATATCACCCCGCACTCGCAGTGAAAGATGGATTCAAGCGCCGCGCCGGCCGGCAATAATAATCGCATCGCAATAATAAAAGCAGAAAGGTAATAAAAAGAAACTTAAACAACCGTATCAAAGAGGAGTCGTTAGGAAGGTTGGATGGCGGATATCACGTTTGATGATGGACTCTGCTTTTTGTATAAATTTTTCCAAAACCATAAATGTGGTTTGAAAAATCCAATAAAAATGAGAACTTCAGTCTGGGTGTTTGATAATTGTTCTTTGCTCATTTTCTGGACGGTGGTGTGGTGTAGAGACTGTCAAAAAGAGCAGCTTGAGTGTGAAATAAAAAACAGAATTGCAGATTATTAAACGCACGAATCCGCTTATCAGATTTCCTCCTTAGGCTTCTCAAGGATTAGAAATTAAAAGTATTTTCTGCAGGAAGCTTTAGGTGATACAGTAGAAACTCAATGACGCTCGATAAATGGCTTGAATAGGGATAGTCACGTTTGATGACAATTTTAGGGGTAGATAATACTCGCCCTCACAACTGTATAATCCAATTTGCATATGTCTCAAGTTTATTTCTTAAAAATCTACATAACAATGATCATTGTAGCCACATTAATGGAAGCTAATGCGCTGTACAAGATTTTTCTTTATTTTAATTGGGAAAGCAATTTAATTCATTCCATTGTGACGAATTTTTCATTACGATTTTGTGGTACTACGTTTGATAGGGAAAAGTTACAATAACTCACTAGATTTTATTTCACGAATGTTTGTAAAATTATCTATTACTATTTTTAGTACTTCATACAACTTACATTTTATTAAATTATAAACAACTTTATTCATTCTTATTGCAGTTGCATATTTTTAAGTATTTCCTTTCAC